>JANCRC010000008.1:16678750-17304166 GCA_024362995.1 Heteromeles arbutifolia | reverse complement strand
ACTAGACTAGGATGAGTGTCTCGTTAAGCCCTTATCAGGTAACAAAAACTTAAAGCGAAAAATGCTCCTAATCGTAGAAAAAAATAGTACATTAAGGTCAAGCAAGTATACTTCTAGATACTCCCTCTGAATTTCAAAAAACTTCCAAATGAGAACTACAAGCATTGCAAATCAGACAACTTACGCATACCGATTCCTTGAACAAGCTTTTGGAAGGTAGACTTCGACAATGACTTTGTGAAGGGATCAGCTAAGGGTGGGTTCAAAAAATAAAAAACCGAGAAAAAAATGAACCAAACACCAAACCGAAATCGAAAAATCAAAAACCGAAAAAAAATTGAACCAAAGAAAAACCGAACCGAACCGAACTTTATTAGTTTGGTTTCAATTTTAGAGGTTTGGAAACCTAACCGAACCGAATCCCTTTACACTTCATGAATGTATGCCCATGATGTTTTTTTTGTGAAACTTTGTTGCCAAGTTTGAAACTAAGTCTAGTGCTTTTTCAAGGAGCATACTTGGTTTAATTAGGGAGAATATTCCATTGGTTATAGAGGAAAGTTTTGAAAGGCTTTGGAACTTGGAAGAACTTCTCTATTTGTTTGCTTTCGGAATGGATACGGTTATCATTTTTCTTTGCAATTAAGGTTGTTGATACAATAGGATTGGTTTATATGATTTTTTGTATTTACAACTACGTTCCCACTTTCTCCATTTTCTTATTATTAGTCTACCAATGCAAGCCTCTTTTCTAAATTACATATTTTTTTTTTTTAAAAAGATCAAGTTTTATGTAAAATAAAATAAAACCGAACAAAACCAAACAAAAAAAAAGGAACCGAAATAAAATCAAACCGAGTCGAATGAAACCGAACCCAACATTGAGGTCAGCCAGATTGTCCTGGGAACAGATTTGGTTGACTTCCATCTTCTGATACTCTTGCTGCTGATGTGAGAAGAAGAATTTCAGCACAATATGTTTGGTGTTGTCTCCTTTGATGTATCATTTCTTAATCTAGTCGATACAAGCTGCATTATCTTCGTATATTGTTGTAGGGGTGTCAATGACGGAAGCAAGTCCACACTTGCTTTGAAAATGCTCAACAACAACTCTCATCCATAAGCATTCACGCGCAGCTTTGGTGGGGTGAGAATTTCAGCATGGTTTGAAGAAGTCCCAACTAAGGTCTACTTGGTTGACCTCCAAGATATTGCAGTGCCTCCAACGGTAAGGACATAACCCGTTTGAGAATGTGCCTTATGTGGGTCAGATAAATAACCTAAATCAGCAAAATCAACATGGCGAAAACCAATTCGATGAACGAGGGCGTAACATCTCTACTCAAGGATGCGTAGGGATAGAGCAAACCCAAATCTCGTAGTACCCTTAAGGTAATGAAGAATGTCTTTTAACACCAGTCTGGTGTCTACGCGTTGGTGCGTTGTTATATCTTGCTAAAAGATTAATAACGAATGACTTGTTCAGTCTAATGCAATGAGTTAAGTACAATAAAGTGCCAATTGCACTCAGGTATGGAACTTCAGACTCCAAAACCTTTTCCTCGTCGTCTTTATGACGTCTTTATGGCGGAATGGATCTCATTTTGCATCTAGCGTACAAACGACCATAAAAGTACTTGAAGGTTTCGCGTTATCCTCATTGAAACGTCTCAACACCTTTAGGTGCAGTTCGATTGATGAACTAGAATCTCATCCAACAATGCTCGAGCTCCAGGCCGAGACCATATCGAGTTTCCCAAGATCTTTCTTCTTAAATTCTGACTTTAGGTGCGCAACAATTTTGTCAAGCTCTTTGAGAGTCCCAATGAGATTCAAGTCATCGACATCAACTGCAACTATCATAAATCTAGAATGTGACTTACTATTTGCTGACTAATCAAATAATCACTTACATGAGCATAATTCATTATTCACATATCCCCGACTAGTCAAATACTCACTTCAATTTGTAAAATGAATGCCTCAATCTAATCGAGAGGGTGATTCGTGGTCTAGAACTACTTGATTTACTCAATATAAGTTCTTCAGGAACTTTCATATAGATTTTCATATCGAGATGCCTATAGAGATATGCGACTATCACATCCATAAGCTGCATATTCAGTTTTTCAGAAACTACAAAACTAATAAGGTAGCGGAACGTTATGAAGTCTACTACGAAGAATACGTCTCCTCATAATCAATCTCAAAGCGTTAAGAGAAGCCTTGGGCCATGAGGAGTGTCGTATATCGCACTATCTCATTTTTCTCATTACGTTTCCTTACTAAAACCTACTTGGAGCCAACGAGCTTCACATATGGAGGTGTAGGAACTACAAGCCCAAAAATCTTGTGTTTTACAAGTGAATCAAGTTTGACCTGGTTTGTTTTTTCTTTTAGTTTGACTAGTCAGTTCTACATTGACATTCATCAACGAACCACGGTTCAATAGCATCTCAACATTATTTTATTAGCCACTACGTACAGAAATGCATAGTCGACTATCATCTCAGTCTGATTCCAAACCTCATCCAAGCTAGCATAATGGATCGAAATTGTATAATTCTCGAGAGGCAAATTTGTCTCTTCAAAGCTCTTTCGTAATCTAGAATAATCTTTTATGTTGGAATGGTTGAGTAGGCGATAGTCAGATTCAAACTAGTTTCACTAGGGTGTATGTAACGACCCAAAACTCTTATTTGGAAGCTAAATTCGGTGATAGGCCAAAATAAAGTCATGGTTAATCTCTACGCTATTAACCATAACAAATTTCCTTCGTTAAAAGAAATCCAGCACAATATTAAATTTGGGTTATTTTTATGGATGCATCTAACCGTCTCGTTAGACTGCCTATGTACCCTACGAAGGGATCAAGCCATTCGTAGTTCGTCATTATGCTTCTAGAACAACATCTCTCCACAAAATCTACAGAAAAATAGCATTATTGGACCAAGTTTAGGCTCCCCTTGGAGCATCCCAAACTAAACCAAAACGTGTAATATTATATGGGTTTTGAAGCTTGTGTTCTATACTTTAAAAGCATATAAAGTTTGTACAAAGTGGAGCTCTAAATTGGAAGTTAGGCCAAAAAGGAAATGGAGTCTTGAAACTAGAAATCCAGTTTTCTGCTGCTGTCTGGCAGCCCTGTGACTCAACTTTGGACATAATTTTGATCAATCAAAATTCAACATAAATTAATGAAATCAGATGGGTTTTGATCACAAACATGTGTAATTTCAAAACACACAATATTAGATCAAAGGGAACTCATAAGGACATAGAAATCAAGAGCCAAAGTTGGCTACTTGAAACATAGTTTCTCCCTGCAAATGAACAAGTTTTCTGCAATGTTAAACCCATACTCCTTTAATCCAATTTACAATTCCAGGGCAATCCCAAACTATCTAGGAATCATATTTAACTTTTATTTCTATGTGTTAGCTTACCCATATCATGCTCAATTCTTCCTCTTTTAGTTAAAGACTACAAACAATTCAATAAAATTAAAGTATGTACAATTTCTTGTTCTTGTCCTGCCCTCCAAAGTCGTTCATCAATCTACCACTTAGCTACTAAGCTCTTAAATCAATGTTACCACCACAACTCCTCAACAAGAACACCAAAAATTCAAGTTAAACACATAAATCTCAAACTTGTTCGAAAATGAAACTTGAAATTCAGAAGATCCACTTACATATCCTGGAAGCGCATGAAGAGATGAGTATTTTTCTCTCTTGGGTCGAGACCTATCTCCGGCGAGGTTAGCCGAAATCGGCGAAAAAACTACTAAAACCGTCGAAGCTTCTAGGCTTCAACATAATGGCACGCTTGGTTCCAGCATATGGGTTTGGTATCAAATTGAAGAGGGCTTCGCTACGAATACATAGACTTCGACCGTGCATGATTTCGTTGCCGTACGAGAAAGTTATGATTCCATGAAATTTTTGGAGTGAATGAGAATTAAAGGGGAGAAGAACACAACAGACCCCCTGCTGGTTTTGCATGCCTGGGGAAAGAAAAAAGAAGAGAAGCCTTTGGCTTCTAGAATACTCCTTCTGCAAAATTACCATTTTGCCTCTAACTTTAAAAATTTGTAACTTACTCGTTCTAACTCCAAATCACATTCCGTTTGCGCTCACGCGTCCGTATCGAAACATACTATTCGAACATGTAAAAAAATCTGGAAAATCATGAAAGGATCAAATACGTCCGCGAGGAAATCCATTTAATACAATAGGGCAATTTCGTCATTTTCCATTTAAAGAAAAATTATACAACATAAATAATAATGAAATCCGGAAGCGGAATTTCACATTTTCCCCATTCAAATTTCATAACCATAAATCTATTTATTCTCAATTTACCCCACATTTTCATATATTTTAAATTTTCAGGGTATTACAGTGTGTCACAGGTCATCTTCTAGGATTGTGAATCCTTAAAACCAACAAGTCTGTTACACTTCAGGGTAGGAGAAGATCATTGGCCAACCATCCTTCATGGGCTATGTTTCAATATACGTTAAGTACATATAACCTTGCAGGCGCTTTTGCAGCTAATATATGTGATCCCATCACTTTTGTTAGATAAGTAAAACCATTAGGCATAGTTTGAGCAATGTTGTGGAGATTTAAAATAAGTTACACTTTAGTTTTAGATTGTATAGTGCGGGATCTAAATGACATAGTGGGAGTAATCCACAACAATTTCTGCAGAGTTCTTCAGGAATATTAACATTCTTATCTCCCTCTAACAACAGGAAGACTGTCTCATTGAAGTGAAAACCCGCAAAATGTGCGATAATGAGATCGTCTATCAAGGGCCCTGAATAGCGAATAATAGATGGCAAATCATAACCAAAAATTCTTCTTTGACGCCCCATTTTGGTACGTAATGGCGGCACTATTGACACGTAAATTGCACACCCAAACACATGTAAATGTGAGGTGTCATGCTCGTACCCAGTAACCAATTATAATGGTGAAAGTGATTGGGAAGCGATGGGCCTCAGACATACCAATATAGCTGCAAGCAAAATTGCATCGCCCCAAATAGAGACCGAAAGCTTGGTGCGCATGACCAAGGTTCGAGCGATCAATTAAAGGCACTTAATGAACGAATCTGCTAGGCCATTTAAAGTGTGAATATAGGGTACTGGATGTTTAACTTCAATGCCAACAGACTGCAATAATCATCGAAATTCTATGACATAAACTTGTTCATCATTATCAAGTCAAATCAACTTAATCGGACTATCAGGGTGGCGAGCCTTAAGAATTTGTGGTAGGAGTTTTGCAAATTTAGCACTGAGTGTAGATAGTAGGCAAACATGTGACAAAGTGTTGATGGATCAACCAACACCATAAAATATTTAAAACGTCCACATGTTGGTTGAGTAGGTCCACAGATATCCCCTTGAATCCTCTAAAGAAACTTCGAGGGGTCATGGATGATCTTTGTATTTTAGGGTTGAGTTGACAATTTCTCCAAAAAGCAAGCTTAACATGACGCATGTCTAGGAATGAGTTTCAAACTTCTAGTAGAAGGATGCCCTTGAGATGTTTTGAAGATACAGCACATCATATCTATTCATAGATGTCCTAATCAATCGTGTCAAAGCAAGAAAGTGCTCTAAAACCCATACTTATGTCTGGCCACATGGTGGGCCTCTATGTCTCATATGGTGGTAATGTACAATCCATTCGGGAGGCTCATCTTCTCATGAATACGCTTCTAGCCATATTTGTATGAAGTGATAAAAAGTTATTCCAAATGATTCTCTTCAGTAGTTTTGGCATGATAATTATTTTCTCGAATATTTCCTTAAAGTTGAACAATGTACTTTCAGAACGGAGTGAGTAAATGCACTCTTTAATGGTTATTTTAGTACCATTGGACAACATGATATGGGCAATGTCATACCCCTAAATTAGGTTGGATGGGCTTGGAAGAGTTTTTAGAGGTGAATTTTTAGGTACGGAATTAGTAAAATAGTGGCGGTCACGCAAAATGGTGTGCGTGGTTGCACTATCTGCCAAACAACTAACTTCCCCACAAGACATACCTATAAATAAATTAATTGAATTGGTCACATTTATAAGATACAATTCTAATTCCGCTCATTTAATTAATTATTTGAGAAATAATTTCATAAAATAATTATCCAAAAGTTTAAAATAAAACACCAAACAAACAGTCCAAATACGTAGGAAATTGTTTGAAAAATTAAACGATAAAAGCTAGGGGGTTCGGCCACTAGTAGGAACTAAGCCAAGATGTCTAAAAATCAATCTAATCTTCCATCAGAGCGGATGCCTCCTGAAAATCAGAAATCTCTGTGGTGGCATCTTCGGGATTATTCATTTGTGCAAAGTTTGTCTCAATCTTTTGAGAAAGTGAATGAGACCTAGCAATAATGTCAGGGGAAGCTCGGCAAACGCGGGACCAATATTCTTTGGAACCACAATAGTAACATATGTCAAGATCAGTATAATCTTGATTTGTTTGAGTTTTGCCCTTATTCTTTAAGTGGACCCTAGGGAATCGCACTTTAGGGTCAGATTTCCTCCCTTGGGTGGGCCTCTGCTTTGTCGAACTTGGGCATGTGGTTGAGGATTAGACCTTTTTCCATGGCCATGACGCTTCTTGTGCCCCTTGTGGCCTCGAGAAGTGGTGGCATGCGCTTTAAGAGCACATTCGAGCCAATAAGTATAGCTTCATAATTCCGCATCAAAACTGGTTTTTCGTTTGAGCAAGTAGTAAGACAGAGATCAAATCTGAAAACTTAGTGAATTTATATGCGCTTTATTGTTGCTATAAGACAATATTTGTGGTATGAAGTTGAATAGGTCTTCTCCAGGAGATCTTATTTAGTCAAGTCCTTATTACAGCACTTGAGAAGTGATCAGATTCGACAAATTTCCTAAGTAATCTTGCACAGACTTAAAGTTTTAGAAGTGTAAGTGTTGCCAATCGTGTCTTGCTTCAGGTAAGAAGATATATTTCTGGTGATCGAAGCATTCTGCCAGAATGAGCTAGAGAGTGTGTGGATCCTCTTTAGTGAGGTATTCGATCTGCAATACATCATGCTTTTATATTCAGATGAAGATCATGGTGGTTATTTTGTTAGCTTCGCCAACTGGTTCCTCTGTAGCCTCTTCAATGATGGCTCTGAGACTTTTGGTAGTGGGATGGAGCTTCATATCTTGAACCCCACTTCATGTAGTTTCTGCTAGATACTTCCAGAGCGGTCAAGTCGAATTTGTTCAAGCTTAAAATGCCACTGCAATGGAGGGAACAAGATTGTAGTTAGTCTTATGGAAAAGTAAATATCCAAAAACATAAACTAGAACATTCGGGTTCTATAGACATGTTTTGGTTTAGTTTATTTGAAAAACTTCAGGTTTCATGGGTGTATGTTTTGTATGAAAATATTGGTTTCAAAGACACTAAATTCGAAACCATAGGTTCGATTTTAGATGAACTTCCGGTTCATAAAAGGTAAATGCAAGAACACAAGATACAATGTACAACTAGTGTAGTGAATTTGAGCAGTGTGAGTAGTTTCAAAACTACAAAAGGATGTTAAAAGTTCAAATAAAAAAATATATATATTGAATTGTTAATTTAGAAAAGTGGATTGCAGGCCGAAAATTTGTTTTCAAATTAATGGATTGTTGATCACTAAATTAATTTAATAGGCCGAGAACCAAACAGTAGTTGGTCGTGGAAGCAAGAAAATATAGAAATTGGGATCATATGGCTACGGCCAAACAAATGCAAAAGGCCGAAAATTGGGCGTGTCCATGGGCACCCAAAAAAGTTGGACGCGGGTTGTGAAACAAAAAGAGGACAAAAATTGGCTTAGACCGAGAAAAGCAACAGCCCATCAAAAGCTGGGTGCATGCTGGATAACCCAGCGTGAGCTGGGGTGGGTTGGGCAGACAGAACGCCCAGCATTAGGGATGACAATGGTTCGGTTTAGGAATGGAAATGATATACCCATTTCTATCACCACGAAAATTAACCATATCCATAACCGCAAATTAACCATCAAGGATTACCTATAACCATACCCACCGGGTAGCAGTTTCCCTATCGGTTAACAATTTTATTCATCTTCATCAATACCAAAAATATATTCGTTCAACTAACGTATTATAATATAATAAATACATTGATGATATTGGCTTATGTTTGATCTCCCATAAGAACGATTGAATTCTCATTGGTTTTGATTCAAAACTTTTTAACTTCTCACAAAATGCAACTTTTTGTAATTCTCAAGGTAATGGGTTCTGTGAATGTACATACATATATATATATATATATATATATATATATATATATATATTATACAATACTATATTTTTATTCGGGAATGGTTATAGATCGGAGACCCCTATAACCATATTTGAAACCATAACCAAATAATATTTTCGGTTTTTCCCCATATCCGCAATATAACTAAATTTTCATCCTCAAATCTATTACATTCGGACAATTATTCACAGTTATCTGGTTTAACGGTTTGAATTGTCATTCCTACCCAACAACAGCAGCTGTAGGCTGCATGAAATAAAAAGGCATCCTAGCAAGGCATGGTAGTGGGTCGGGGAAGGAGCCTAGCAAGCAGTTATAGGCTGCAGGGTAAGAAGCCCAGAGAGATTTGGACTTGGGCTCAGCGCGCAACAATAGGCCCAAAAATTTTGCGCTAAGAAGCAAAATCAAAACGACGTTGTTCTAAGACCTGGAGCCGAAGGCTCAGCTCGACGGGCTGCGTCTTCAAGGTTTTAAAATTCCTAGTTTTTGCTTCTATTTTTTGTTTTTCTTTGTACTCACAAAATTCAACATAGCATTATAGGATAATAAAACATAATATGCGTATGCAAAATCAACATAATATTGCGTATGCATGAACAAGATATATATTTTAGAACGATAAATGCAGTATAAGGCAATAGATAAATCATAGATAAATTGAGGGTTTATGCATCACAGTGAATGTTGTCATGCTATTAGGGGTCATAAAATATCGATTCCGTGTTTTAGAAGAACCTGGATTGGATGAAAACGAAGAAAGCCTTTGAATGCCAATTGTAGAAGAACCTCCTTCAAATCTTTAGTTCCCTAGCGCAACAGCGGGAGGGTGTTGTTAATGTGTTGTGGGCCTATTTTGCTAAGGGACTATCAAGAGGGAGAGGGAGACCGGCGACAAGAGAAAGAAGAAAGATTGGTGAATTCTATGGTGTGTATTATCTCACCCCACTGTGCTTTTATTTATAGTAGTAAGAAATGGAAAATTCTTACCTTTCAAGACTTCAAGTAATGCATTACAACTAGGAAACTATGTAAAAGATACTATACAATCCTATAAAGATTTACACAATCACACTTCTAACTAATTTAGGACTGTAACAAGGCTATTTTTTCATTAACATGTTTCGAAGTAATATTTGTATAGATTGTGTTAATATAATTTTTGTGAACATTTAAACTTAGTTAAAAGTAATCAACAAAGTATGAAAGATTGCCCAACGAAACCCTCTCGAACACAATCTAACCACACATCAACATCTTCCTATACACATCAAACACATTCCAAGCATGAAACAATTTAAGAGGTTATCCTTAGGCGTTAGATTTAAATTTAGGCCATTTGATCAATTTCTTTTAAACTTCTACATCGGAGATGGTCTTATAATTTGTTTGATAACATGGAAGGAAAAATTCGACCATGGGTCTCTTTAAAACCCTTATTTGTAACTCCAATTCGCATCAAATGAACCAAGCATATGCAACCAGAGGCGGATGTACATTGGGACCAAGGTGGTCCTAGGATCATTCGGAATTTGGAAAATATACATGTGAAGGTCTTTTGATGACCCTTCGAATGTTTGTACGGGTCCCTTTTATGCCTACCAAGTGTTTAATGTAATGACTGCTAGGCATATCTTGATAGATTGCGTCAACAACTATCACATCCCGACCCGGGGTGGATCACTTCCCGGGCCCACTCCACCACCGTAGCACGATATTGTCCGCTTTAGGCCCCAACCACGCCCTCACGGTTTTGTTTCTGGGAACTCACGAGCAACTTCCCAGTGGGTCACCCATCGTGGGAGTGCTCTAGCCCCTTTCTCGCTTAACTTCGGAGTTCCTACGGAACCCGAAGCCAGTGAGCTCCCAAAAGGCCTTGTGCTAGGTAGGGATGGGAATATACATTTAAAGATCACTCTTCTGGGCGATGTGGAATGTTACAACAACACTCGACAATTTCTCTCAATATCACTCATCAAATTGCTTCGACATATGTCAATATGTGTTGACATGTACGCAATGTGGTTTGACGTGACGACAATAGGTCCACTAAGTGTTCGACAAATTACCTCAATGAATAAACTGAATTTTTTTTTTTTTGCGCGCTTAGCGCTTTATTTCTATCTAAAAAAACTTGTACTTTATCACTAGGACCCCCAAGATCCAATTCCTGAATCTGCCACTGTATGCGACACAGTTACGAAATTAAGCTGGTCATACACAATTTGCAAAACATTGGACTAAAAGCTAGTCAGTTACAACACCCTAATTTGCAACTCCAGTTGGTATCGGATGTGACTCTGTTGTTTGGTTGGGATCTGACCTAGTTCCTTCTGAGGAACTTCTTGGTTTGATTCTCAATTAGAAGATTTCTTTTTAACACAATAATGTCATTATGGATTTCGTTTGGGGGCAGGGTTCTAAATCGGCTTAGTCAATTGTCGGTGAGACTCACATACATTAACGATTCACGATTAATCGTCATCCACACTTGTACGAACCCCTAATTTTAGCATTCCTTAAAGAACAATCCAACCGCTCATATAGAGGAATGCGCCCACTACTCTAAACAACTTGGCTAAATCTTGAACGTATGTGTCATAGCATTGGGCTTTGATCAGAATGTGATGTTGCATGAGCTATCATAGACATGTTAGCATTTGTTTTTAGAAAAACTAATGAAAATGGCTTGAAAACTTTGAGTTTTAACCAAAATGACAAAAATTTGTTATAAGTGAATAGTACCAGGAGTGACTTTTTAGAGTAAAAATAACTTTAACGTTAAACGTGAACAATACCATGAATGTTTCGTCTTTGTACAAAAATGAGCATAACCCGAAGATTCCCTCACCTGGGTAGATTGAAGAGCCAGCCATTTCAATATTCATTTCTTTCTATCTTTTCCATCAATAAAACAAAGAGAAGTGTTATTGGCACTCCAAAAATCTCATTCTACACTCCTCACAAGTGTATTTTTCTTTCTAAATATAAAAAGTTTGGAATGTAGAATGGAAATTTTGAAGTATCAATAACAAGTCCCTAAAACAAAAACCACATATATAGGCAAAAACGACAAGAAGCACTCAGGCACTTTTTAGCAAAAGCAGATTTGGACCTATGTGTGTGTGTATCTCAGTCTCATAGATTTGGACCTACGTGTGTGTATCTCAGTCTCACACATTTGGCCATCTCCAACAAACATAACCCGTCTAAAATTATAGTTCTACATAAAAAAAAATATTTTTAAATGAACAATGTCAGACTATACTTATATATAATCTTCAACTGAAAAAGTTAAAAGGGGTTTAGGCCCCAAAAAAAGGGCTAAGAAGGTGGCTACATTTAGCCAGCCTGATGCCCTTTTGGCCAAATAATGGCTTGGTGAGCTTCACAAAATTATAGCCTAGCCATCGGTTGGAGATGAGTTTTTGGACAAATCGAACCATATTTTTTAGCTTTTGGACCTTTAGCACTTTCCATTGAAGATGGCATAATATGGCATGCTACACCAGCCTATTTCCCTGTTTTACATGCATTACATGCTGAAAACAAATGACCACAATCGTCCCAACGGGGAGATTTACAATCACAAAGTCAATCGCATCCTGTTAGACCCTGATTCGTGGGTCAGCCTATTACCCTGTTTTACATGCATTTTTATATTTCCATTTCACATGTTGGATAACAACTTTCATGACAGATACATTTGACACCGTGGTATCAGCGTCATGTAACTGTAATCTGCTCTCCCGAAGTCGGATTGCAACATGTTAAATTTTAACAAGGCGGTACTCTACTCTAGAATATTATAATGTATGACAAGGACTCAAACTCATCTCTAAAGGGGCAGCACGCTGCCTCGGACAACTGGCATAACTAACATCTGAGCAACATGTTTATTTAAGGGGTTTACAGAAATTAGTTTTGACAAGTTCAAGCTAATGACATTGCAACACAACATCTTCCAAATGCTACACATGAAAATTACAAATAACCTTATCTTGCTAATTCAATCAACATGCCTCCTTGCAAGGTTCAGTTCAACAAAGGCAGATGATCAAATGATGCATCCTCCCATCAAAATCACTTATGACCATCTGTCACACATTACAACAAAACCCGTAAATATAATACGTACATGCCGTTCACGACAACTTCAGTCAAGAATCCGACGCGATGGTAAGAAGAACACAACTCCAGTTCCAGTCAGCAGTTAATAACTTTATTGACTCATCTAACCCTCTCTAGCATTTGAAAATTGTGGCAACTCCGTATGAATCACGCGCAAATAAACTCACTTAGCTCTTTCACCACATTATCCATTGATGGCCTGTAAATGGGAGAATCGTGCGTGCAAAGAAGAGCAAGTCTGCCAAGTTTACTTGCCTCTGATTCTGAAAAATTTCCCTCGAGGTTTGCATCCATAAAATCTTCAAATCTGCCCGCCTCAGCACCTTGGCGAGCCACCTGGGTGATTTTACGTTTTCCAGAAAGGATTTGAAATACAATCATACCAAACGCATGAATGTCACTGTTTGCAGTGAAGCGTCCAGTGGTTGTGTACTCGGGAGCCAGGTACCCCATGGCAGCACTGGCTTTGAGCATGGAGAAGACGATATCATCTGCGAGGAGTTTGTGCAAGCCCGAATCTGAGAGTAAGGGGTTGTAGTGGGAGTCAATAAGCACCTTCTCAGCTGATATGGTCTGGTGAACAATAGCAGGTTTATTGCCCACGTTTCCATGCAAATATCCAACACCTGCTTCCAAAAAACATGTTAAATATTTAGTGATACACGTCAAGTACTAGAAGGGAATAATACCATGTCAAATTTCAGCATACACCAAGTAAATTGCACGGTAAGGAGTTTTGGTGTCTCCGAAGTATAAGAGAAACGAAAAAGCAAAATCGAAAAATAACAATGACAATTACTTTAGTGAGCAAGATATCCACTAACCTTTAGCGATCCCATTGATTATAGATACTCTGGTTGACCATTCAAGAACCTCCCCACTCCCATCCTTAATGTCGAGATACTGTAGCAGACTATCATTTGGGATAAAGTCATAGATAAGAAACCACTCTCCCCTGCCTTTTGAGCAGCAAAAGCCTCTCAACCTAACAAGATTCTCATGTTTTAATGATGTCAGTATCTTCATTCCCTTCAAAAACTCAGCTTCGTCGGGCTTACAACTAGTCTTGCTAATGCAGTTTATAGCAACAACCGAGCCATCTCTTAGGATACCCTTGTAGATGGCAGAAAAATTGCTCTTCCGCAAAAGATTGACTTCAGAAAAGCTTTGAGTTGCACGCTCCACTTCTTCTAAATTAATCATAAAACTCTCAAGAACTTCTTGAGAGTACCCACTGCTACCTTTAGCCAACGGATCCCACCCATTAGAATACTCCAGATTGATAAGAGGAGACACGCTCTTCTTGTAAACTTCCTTTGCCTGGTCAGTACTAAGCCTGCTATCAGAAGAGTCAAAAGTACTCCCAATCTTCTGCTTTCGTCGACGATACCAGAAGAACAAGAAGAGCCCAGATACAGTTAATGCAACAATAACTCCAATCACCCCAAAGACTATACCAATTTGTGGGGATTTTGATGCCTCTGAACAGCGGGTTCGGCTACAATTGGAATGGATATGTGCAGACTTGGGGATTTCTTTTGCAGTAGATGAGTCTGGATCTTTTGCGGAAAGGTTACTAGGTTCAAATGGTTGTGGCATGTTTGGGTTCCGAGTATTAGTAGCTGTGCACAATTCTAAGCCAGAAAACCCAACCCCACATAAGCTCGGGTTGTTTTTGTATAGGAATCCTTCATTAAGTCTCTTTAGAGCTGCATTTTCATCCGAAAATGCAAAAGGGTCAAATTAAAATTCGTACAGAGAAAAACGAGGAAGAAACAGAAGTGTAGCACCATATTACCTGGAGGTACATTTCCTGAGAGAATATTGCTTCGAACGTCAAGGACTTCTAGCATAGGAGCATCGGCTAATCTTGCTGGAATGGGACCAAAAAAGCTATTAAAGCTCAAGTCTAACCTTGTTAGCGTCCCCAACTCGCCCAAACTTGCAGGAATTGCCCCAGTTAACTGATTGGATTGCACAGCAAGAACACTAAGCCTTTTAAGCTGCCCTAATTGTGTAGGTATCCCCCCAGTCAACTTGTTGTAACACAACTGCAAAACTGCAAAGTCCAAACAAAGAGAACTCAGGTCGGAGTAATATGTTTAATCCCCAAGTTCTGAGAATAACCCTGAGTGTTGCATGCTAATAAAACTATAGAAGCATTCTTGAATACCAAATGATTCATTGGACAAAGCAATTCGTTTACTCAAAGAGATCTCAAAAAAAAAAAAAAAAAAAAAAAACTCTTTATGTAGTTTCTCTTTTCGGTATCAAACTACAAATAAATATGTTGGAAAATACTAAAGATCAATGGCGAACTAGAAGTGGGGATTTGAACTAGGGACATTCGCATCAAATACGGGATGACTAAAAGACTAGAAAAGTAAAATTATTTCATTTCCTCCCTCCATTTTTAAGCTAGATTACCAAACGGTCTTCGACATTTTGGAGTTGACTAAACCTTTGGAGAGCATTCCATATCAAATCATAGGGTGACTTGATAAATGAGGAACCAGATCAAATTGATCAATGCACCCGCTTCAACCTCTAGATTTCAGAATTCAAAAACGACCCAGAAATCCTTATGCAATAATTCAATGAGCAAAAGCTTTTAATGCACCCACTTTTCACCACATGAGATGCAAAGCAGAAAGCTTTGAGTGCCTCTTTATGCATTTATCCAAAAGCGTGGCCAAGTTCAAATCCCCCTCCTCGTAAATCAAAGTAGTTTAGAATATCGCTCGTCAAAACAAAAATGTGAACATTCAATCTCAAACAAGCACAAAAATGCAAATTTATAACCAAAAAAAAAAAAAAAACCCACCTTGCAAATTGGACATTTTACCAATCTCACGAGGAATTGCACCAGAAAGATTGTTCACGTTGAGGTACAAATCAGTGAGCTGGTTCAAACCAGCAATCTGCTTCGGGATTTTCCCACTCAAAGCATTGAAGTGAAGATAGAGACCAGTGAGGCTCTTGAGGCCGCCAACGGCCGGGGGAATCTGGCCCCACAGGCCCTTCCCCTGCAGAGAGATGTTGGTCACACGGCCCTGCTCGTTGCAAGCCACCCCTTCGAAAGCGCCGCCGCAAGGGTCGGCGTGCGGCGTCCATGACGTCAAGAACTGGTTTTGTGGGTCCAGCGAAGCCTTCATTGCCATGAGAGCAGGGAGCTCGGTGAGCGAGGAAAGAGAGAGGGGGAGGAGAAGGAGGACGAGGAGAATGGAGATAGGGAAACAATGCATGTTTGGTTAGTGGGGAAGTGTGGGAAAATGAGAGGGAAAGTGTGGGAATTTTGGTGGGTGCGTGGGAAATTTTGGATTTTTTTAGTTTTTGGTTTCTGCGGTTTGCTGTGTTTTTGAGTATTTGTAGTGGAATGGGTGGTTTAGGCCTTGCATATTGTCTGGGAAGATAACAGGGTGTGTTTGGTTGGAGGAAAATGAGAGAAAATGGGTAGGTAAATGGCGGGATTTCTCTCTTTCTGTTTGGAGGGTGGGGAATTTTGGAACTTTTTCAGTTTTTGGCATCTGGGTTTTTCTGGGTTTTTGAGGACTTGAAATGAAATGGGTGGTTTAGGCTCTGCATAATGACTGACAAGATAACATATGCTGTTTGGTTAGTGGGAAAATGGGTGGGAAAACGTGGGACTTTCTTAATTTTGTTATGAGTGTGTGGGAAAATGTGGGATTTGGAACTTCGAGGCGAGAGCGAGACGATTGTTGGTCTTTTAATTTTCCTTCTTTTGTTTTTTGAATGGAGACTGAGAGTGAGGCTTGGTTTGAGAAGGAGATGAGTGGACTCTGCAGGTGAAAACAGAGTTGCACTGTCACACACTCTCTGCAGTTACAGTACTTAGGTGTGAGAATGATTTGCTCGATGCATGCATATTTGAGTGGCTTATACTTTATATGGTTCATTTGGAAGCAAAAGTATATGAAAACTATGGGACCCTCCCCTTTGAATTTTGAATTAATGGGCCCTGCAATTTTGTTCCTAAGGTCCTACAGTATTGATCCTATTAACACATTTTGTTCAAGTATTTCATTGTTGTTTTTGGGATTCATTATTATAAAAATTCGATGTAAAAATTGAGTGTCGGTTGTCGATTACCAAACGTCATTTCCCTCTTTGTTTATCTAAGAAATGAGAGAATTGTAGAGAAACGTAACTTGGTTAAGGCTAGGGTTGGCAAATTACAGGGTACTCATGATCTTCTGACGCTCGTCTTCAGATACGACATTCCACTCTTGCGACAATAACACTCCAAACTATAAGAACAAGCAAACTTTAAATATGTAGAAACTCTCTCTCATTGACTCAAGAATTAACACATGAATTTTTAGGAGGCTTCCTATATAGACTGATTAATTTTGAATTATTTGACTGTAAGATAAACCATCTATTTTATAAATATAGAATAACAACAATTAAGCCTTATTCCACTATGAATCCAAAAACGTCATGCTTTGTTTGGCTCCAAGCCTTTCATTAGCTCAAAGTACTCTATATCTTTTATTATAGTCTCTTTAAAAGTCTCTTTAGATCTTTCTCTACCTCTTTTGCCTTGAGTCTCCGTCTAATAGTCGCATTTTCTAACTGGAGTATCCATAGGTCTTCAATTCATATGTTCAAACCATCTTAACTGATTTTCTCTCATCTTATTTGCAATTACGGCCACTTCTACTTTACCTCGGATATCCTTGTTCTTAATCCTATCATTTCTTATGTGCCTACACATCGAACGAAACATTCTTATCTCTACTACACTCATTTTTTCCACGTATTGCTTTTTGACCGCCCAACATTATGTGCCATAAACCATCACCGGCCTTACTGCCTTCCTATAGAATACCTTTAAATTGGGAATGCGACTCTTCAAACAAAATGAGCATGACTGTTGGGAGGGGACGCACTGCATAACAAGAGGCTTGTTCCTTTTCATCAAATTTCTCATACGGCACCATTCTCTTGAAATGGAGATATTACCCCTGCATGAGTTTTCCAACAGGACTACTTGGAAACCTTTGAAATTTTAACTAACTTGTCCTATTGAAGTCTTTGCCGCATGCCTACATAAGAAATTTAATATAATTATCATCCCTAGTAAAGTTAATATGTTTTTAAGACTAAACAATAAAATTGAAGTTTATTTTCGAAGAAAAAATATGTACCGAAGTTATCACATTTCGATTGTTACATCTAAGTCATATCTTATTCAAACTCTCTAAACCAAGTTTAAGTGGAACTTGCTACATCTGTAACATTTCCTTTTTATTATATTATAATGAATTCAAGCTACAACTTGAATTGAAAAAAGAAAAAAAAAACAAAGTGTCGACAAGTCTCGCTTAAATTGTTTGGTAGTACGTCTAAATACGGTTAATGTTGGCAATTAAGCAATGCCAAATGCCTACTTTAATGTGCTTCTTAAAAAATTGCTATGAATCTCTCTTCTAAAACTATAAATGATGTATTTGACTATTCTTGCAAAAGCAGCAAAATACACTTGAGGAGCATAAATCTATTGCAACAATAGCTTCACTTGATGCACAAATAAACATTATGAAAATAACTGTGGTTAGTGGAAGCTGCAAATAATAATTGGGAATAAGAAAAAATCATCTATATATGAAAAAAAGAAATTTAAAAAAAATTAATCATGACATCCCTTTTAAAATGGATCATGGAATGGGATTAGGACAAAAGGAGGATTCTCTTTGTGAGGATTTCTGAGATCACTTCATCGTATTCGTTCATATTACATCATGCAGTTAGTTTTATCAAGTTTTCTGTTTAATTTTAAATAAAAAAATTCAAAATGATTTTTAACTACATGATGACAAATCCAGAGTCCTAAAAGAGGATTCGGATAGGATCCCATTCCAGGAAAAAAGCCTAAAAGCTTAAAAGGTAAAAGCAAAGAAAGAATGGCACAAACAAGGATGACATCATGACAGTCCTTTGGATTCATTGTGGGCTGTGTCAATTGAAAAGGGAGTGAAGTGAGATGAGTAGACAAATCCCATGCTGCTTCTTTCTACTGGTTCTCACCATCTTTTACTGTTTTCATTATTCATTCCAACGCATGTGACTGGTGTCCTTGAATCTATTGAAGGTACCTTCCCTTTAAATTCTTATTTGGGTAACATTGTCACTCCGATATGTGTTGGCAAACTACTGATTTAACTCATGCAGCTAGACGATAATGTTTGATCTTATAGTTATAGTTATACTCTCTTGTTTTGGTTATCAAACTTTCATTGGTAAATGTGAGGTGAATACTCAATACTGAACTATCTGCTTTGAATCCCTCAAAGCTCATACAAATCCAAACCCAAGCACATAGAAAAATGACAAGTTCAAAAGGCTTATTTATCAAGATGCTGTCAATAATACACTAAGCATCTCTGTACCCTATATTTTGTAACTAATTCGTCAACTTTGTTCATTGATTTATTAACTTTTGAGTACATGATACTCGATATGTCATCCATATTATTTGATATTATGTCAAGTCGATATCGTAGAGCAAAAGAAAATAGCCAATGGACGAAAGTTGGATATAATATGATAATGTGAGATATGAAATGAACATTATAAAACTAGGAGTAAAGCCATACTTTCTTAATAAACATTATAAAAGTGGTTAGCTATAAGTCATAGTCATTAATTAAAAGTCAAATTTAACTAAATATTTAGCTTGGCATTGCTGAAGATGCTCTTAAACAGTTCGCCAGAATGTTGGAAATAATTGAATATCTAATACTTGAGGGCTTCTGCCAATGTTCCTCCTGTCAAATTCAAGTAGAAGTGTAGAACCTTGTATTCCTGCAGCTTGAAGATAAACTTGTTTTCTTTTTCTTTTTCCCCATATACGTATAAAATACATCATATATATCAAAACTGATACTGGATGGGACATCAGTTGTCAATGATAGAGAGGATTACATAAGCATTACATATATATATATATATATATATATATATATATATATAAAATATATATGGACCCATTATTCTCTACAGCTTCTTGCATGTGAACTCCCTTTTTCACCTGTGCATGCAATAGTACTCTTGCTAGCTAGCTAATATGCACGACATGTGAACTTTTTTATTCCTTGTCCTTTTTTTTCTCCAGCTCCAATGGTAAAGGCCAATTTTCGTAGAGGACAGATTTTATTCACAGGCTCGCTGACTCGCTCACTCACTCGCTCACTAGCCAGTTCTGTTTTTTGTGGTAATTCGTAAGACATATCACTCGCATTTGGATTACTGAGTACCACTGATAATTGCAACCAGCTGCCATCGGTAATAATATATTTTGCATAATAATGTGACATACTGTCGTATATAAGTTACTAGAGCTAGCTCGTGATCGATCGAAAGCTTGTCCTAGGCACCTACTTCATTCGTAGGACAATACTATGAAAGTAACATGCACATCTTTAGAGCTTTCCAAATTCGTAATGGATACAATTCAATGGACTATGATTAATCTATACCTAATACTCCGATCTGAAATATCTTTACCTAGTAGTATGATGAGTCGATTTTATACTATATATTATTCCCTATTCTTAGTATATTTTGGTTATTATTTTGGTGAGATTTTGATGTTTTGCTATGTGTTTTTAATGTAGGACATGCAAACTTATTTGGAGCATAAAGTAATCAAACGGTGGAATTTTTTAGTGATTCCAATTGGAGAGGGTTCGTGAATCTGTCAAGAAGGTTGTGTCAAAATTTCATAATTTTATCTCGAAGCATCTGATCGTGACGAATTAATTTATGCCCAGCGTGCAGTGCTGACAGATTGGGCTGCAGAGCTTATTTGTGATTTTTGGGCTAGAAGATGATGAATTTTGGATTTGGGCTCTTCTTGGAACTTGAAGATGAGGTCCTAATCTTTAGTTTGAGTCATTTTGGGCCGATTTTGGGCCGGTTTTGGAGCAGTTTAGGGGTCCAAAACGTGGCTGTTCAGATTTTAGGCGAATTTTACCATTTAATTTAGGATTATGTTTCCTATTTTATTTTAGTTATTTAGTTTCCTAGTTCGATTGGAAGACCTTTTATTAGGACGATTTAATTTCTAGGTTAAATAAGCTTGGCCACCCTATTCCTAGGGTCAACTTATTTTTCATGCGTTCTTGAAGAGAGGAAATTGGCCAAGTGTAGAGATTTTCAGACTTTTTCCATTCAAGATGTTTTCGTTCTTTTATTAATTCAATAAAGAACTTTGTGATTTCTATTATGAATATGCGTAACTAATTCTCTTTTTGCTAGGGTGAGGCCACGAGCCTTAGCAAGAATATGTAGTTTCTCTTCAATTTGCTTATGATTGTATGCATGCAGGTTTTCGAGTTATTAATCACTTATTTAAACTATCTAATTGTCTTGATGCTTGATCACCATTAGGATGTTTAGAAAAGTAATTTGATGCAATTTTGGTCGGAGGTCAGTCCTTGAAATTGATGAAGGCTTCTTGTGATTAATATGTACAAGTTCACTTAGGATGAATACCACGTCTTGAGGGTTGCATGGTTTTTCAAAAGGTTTCACAGAACTTAATAAGTCATGCATGTTTAGATTTGATCTGAATACCACAGACGGATTGCATGTTTGATATACGCTCTATGTTGGGGGTCCAAGTAGGCATATGTTAGGAAAACGTAACCTTTGAAATATGCATGTATAAGTCATAAGTAATTGAGAGAACTATATATGATCGTTAAGGTGACGGCGGAAACCTAGTACTTTCTTAATTTGATTTCTCCAAAACTGTTTCCTTTTCCTTTAGCTTTAATATTGCAGATTGTTTTATTTTTATTAATTAAATTCGTTTTATCAAATTAGGTCATAAAAATCAATCATCTCAAATTTCTATTTTACAATAATTAATTGGAATTTGGTTTGCTTCGAATTATTTAATAATCCATGTGGAGAACGACCTTGCGAGATCCGTTTACACTACAATAACCTTGTCATTCTTGCAAGTTTTATAGGAGTTTTTAACCCCTTCGCGTGTGTGGTCAAATCCCAATCATAGTACAAGGTTGAACTTGTAAATTTACACATCGAAAAGTCTGTTTCTTTTTTCACAACGTATTGACAATACATATAACATTCACGCACCAGACATTCGAATAATAGAACTGTAGGATTTACCTTATGAGATAAATAAATATCAAAGAATATTCCACCCACATGAGGATATTAACCTCCTAATTATCTCTTTGATAATTAGATGAAAATCAAGAGATATTCATATTTTCTTAGGCTTTTCAATCTTTGTACGCTTTTCCGAACCACTATATAAGAAGGCTTTGGAAAAGAGAGAAAACACAAAAAAACACAAGTTTTTCCACATATCAAATATTCTAGTTAGGTCTTTAGGGCTATAACTTTCGGCCCTAGGTCTTGGGAGGTAAAAACCAAGGGGCAACTCGACATACCGTAGCCAACCCGATGACTTGCGAGGTTCTAGATGTGCACGAAGGGTCAGAGCAATTGTTCGTGTTTGTAGGAGCGTGTCGAGATTCAAAATTCCGCATTAAAGGTACACACGTCCTTCCGAATTTATTTATAGTCCAACAGTGGCATCAGAGCTACTCACACACTTCTCGTACGAGAGCATGAGATATATATGAATATGCCATGTATAAAAACCATGAAAGCATGAGATATATATGCCATGAATGCTTGTCTTCAAAATTTTCGTTTTTGCCATGCTTATTTTTTCTGGGATTTAATGCTTGGGTTATGTTCTTTACATTCATATGAGAAACCAAGTGGTTAGAGAGATAATTGAAACCCTAGTTTCGTAATAGCATGAAAAACAATTTTTTTCAATGTTTTTGTGACCATTTGTTCGTGTGGTTAGAGTTGTTTTTGGAATTCGCCAAAGAAGACTTAATTGTAGATGGTAATCTGATCTTTCTAACGACATAGAATACGCATAAAACGGATGCATATTCGCTACGTTATGGCCTCTATAAACAGGCCTCACAAGAGTGAAAAATTTGGAAATTCCAAATTTCTTGGAGGAAGATGATGAACAATGGTTCATCTCTTCCACTATCGGCTTGAGCGAGTACGAGTACAACGCTAGGCTTTCGTGGATGTTAGCTACACCATTAGATTCATCTCAGGGAGTTCAATCCAACGAAGGTCAAAAGAACAGCATCGGACCGCCAAAAGGCGGCGTGTGTGTGTCACGCGCTACCCACGGTGAGTGGGTTCGCGTAATATTAAATTAATTAATTAAAAAAATTAATTTTTGTACCTTGGGCCGTGTTTTTGCGACACAGCTGGCGAGTGAATCATTTTGGTTCATTGACCTACATAGGTGTATATTTAGGTTTGGTATTAGAGACGTTTTTAATTTACTAAAATTAAGGAAACGTTCTTATTTAACCTTTAAAAATATCCAACATATGCCAAGATTTTAGGAAAATCAAAAAGAGATAATGTCGATCAAATTTGCTCATGTTGATTGAGCATTTTAAATTAGAAATGAATATTCTTTAGGAGAATATTTAAAAATGATTACCTAATTAATAAATAAAAAATTAGACTACGGTTCACTAATGGTCACCTCTTATTTGATATGGTGTCTAGGAAAAATCTTTAAGGACCTCTCCCAGATTTGACCTGTCCGCACTTACGGAGGCCCACATGTCGAGCCCATTGTCTAAAAACCCTAATCGTTGTGCATTCAATTGGATGTTGCATGAAAAATGGATAAGCTTAAAACATAATAATGTTTAAATAAGATTTATTTCGAAAATAATAAGAAAATAAGATCTTGACTCTTAGAATTGAATGGTAATTACGAGCGACTTAGCGGATTTTTCAATTTCAACCTAGGAGAAAAAGTGAAATAGTTTCTAATGAGTTTTTGAAATAAATAAATGTAAGATGTGTAATTAATAATATCAAAATTGTTTCACCCTTGTAGAAAGAAATGTCTGCCAAAAATGTTGTTGCTTATTTGACCAAAGGAGAAAAGCTGGTTGGAACCAACTATGATGGATAAGCCTAATCTTGAGACACATGGAACCTTTGGAGGCTTCGATGGATAAGCCTGATCTTGAGAGAGATGGAACCACTGCGGCTCAACATACGACTAGAGTAAGGTCTTATGAATCTTGGTTCAAGAAAGATCGAAGTGCGCGCTTTGCTATGTTAAGCAGCATGCATGATGATCTTATTGGTGAGTATGAAAGGTACTCGACTGCCAAGGAAATATAGGAGCAGCTGAAATTTGCTCTTGGTGGAACCTCAACTACTAGGCTGAGAAGTCTAGTGTTGAAGTTTGAGGTTTACAGGAAGATGTCCAGCATGATACAATATTTGAAAGCTGCTGGGAGTATCCTCACTGATGAACAGCAAGTCTAAGCTGTGATTAGGTCTCTCTCGGACTCATGGGATGCCCTTAAATAGATCATGACGCACGATGATTAGATTAAGAACTTTCATGACATCTCGCATCATGTTGAACTAGAAGGTGAATGCCGAGTAGTAACCCAGAGTACTGCCTTTTTGACTTAAGATGGGTCCAAAAGGGGTAACCAGTTCAAAGGAAAGGGTAAGACCAAGTCTGAGAAAAAGGATGCAAAGTTTGCTCCTAATTCTAATAAGATCAAGGCCCGCAGAGGTAAACGTGGTAAGAAAGACACCCAAGTCAACGTGCTTTAACTGTAAAAAGAAGGGACACTTCACTCGTAATTGCACTGAGCCGAATAGAAATGTGATCCCTAACCCCAAAATCTGTTATTGTTTATGTATGTTCGCATATACATGTTGCTCACACGTCTGATAATTGGATTGTAGACACCGGAGCAACCAAACATGTGACGTGAGATAAAATGGGGTTTGAAAATCATCCGCTTTCTAGCAAAGTCACACTAGGTGTACGTGGGTGAAGAAAGTCGTACAGAAGCTTTGGAAGTTCGTTTGTATCGACTTCAACTAAGCACTGGGTGCCAACTACTTCTACATGATGTCTTGCACGCCCCTGGAATGCAATTTAATTTACTTTCAGTTACTGCACTTTTATATGAAGGATATTATTTTTACTTAAGCCCGTCTAGACATGTGATCTATTTGGATCAAGTTGAAATTGGATATGGTTCAATAATGAACGATTTTGTTTGCTTGGGTTTAATTGATTCTTGTTCTTCTACTTCTTTAGTAACTATTATTAAACATGTTAATTCTGAAACATGGTATGCTAGACTAGGGCATATAGGGCAAGATAGAATGATAAGGTTAGTTAGAGAATGTATGTTGGGGGGCATTTACTAATGTTAATCTGTCTGTATGTGAGCCTTGTTTAGTTGGCAAAGTAGTTAGAAAACTTTTTGGAAAGGTTCTTCGAGCTACTCAACCGTCAGAGTTAATCCACTCTAACATATTGGAAAGGCTTTTAGAAAGCCTTTTGGAAAGACTGTTCAAGCTTTTTAGAAAGCCTTTTGGAAAGGCTATTTGAGCATTTTAGAAAGCCTTTTGGAAAGGCTACTCGTCATGGTGCCTCTTATTTTTTGACTTTGATTGACGATTACATGCAATATGGTTATGTGTACTCGATCGTTCATCGCTATGAAGCTTTAGATTGTTTCAAATGCTTCGTAGCTAAAATTGAAAATAAAAAAGGGAAGAATATAAAAGCTCTTTGCACTGATTGTGGAAACGAGTATTTGGCTGACCAATTCAAGGTTTTTTGTGAAAGAAAGGGGATACGCATACAACTTTATGTTCCTTACACACCACAAAAAAAAAATGGTGTTGCTGAAAAGAGAAACATAACTTTATTAGATATGGTCAGGTCTATGATGGTGCAGGCAAATCTCCCTGTATCTTTCTGGGATGATGCATTGTTGACTGTGACATATATACTTAACCGTGTGCCTTTAAAGACGGTTCCCTCAACCCCATACGAATTTTGGAATGATGTAAAACCCAATCTGGGTAATTTGCATCCTTGGGGTTGTGCTGGATTTGTTCATAATCAATCACATAAGTTTGAAAAGTTGGGTCCTAGAGCGACTAAACATATCTTTATAAAATATTGTGAAAACTCGAAAAGTTATGTGATGTATAGTGAACATCCAGATGGAGGGAGAATCGAGATTGATTCACGTGATGTGGAATTCATAAAGAAAGACTTCCCAAAACTTGGCAATACTGTCAAAAACCTTGATCTTTATGAGTTAGAGAAAGATGAAGAACTCGTAACATCTTCAAGCGAATGAGGGGAATTAATTTCCAATCTAATGGTCGCTGAAGATGATGTAGGAGGACTTGATCCGAGTGGGAGTATACAACCCAATGGGAGTAATGTGTCCATGGACACTCAAAAGAATATGCCCAATGATGGAAGCGTACCCTCTGAAACTCAAGGTCACACAGTTTGAATGAGCAAGAGAGGCCACATTCCCAAATGTCATTTTGAGGTTGATGTGGAAGCCTACATTTGCATACCTTCATAGGAAGACGAACCTTCTTCTTACAAAGAAGCATGGTCTTCAACGACCAAAGAAAAATGGATAATTGCAATAGAGGAAGAGATGAGCTCCATAGACAAAAATATTGTTTGGGAGTTAGTTAACCTTCCACTTGAGCGTAAAACCATTGGAAACAAGTCGGTTTTAAAAATCAAATGCAAGGTGAATGGTTCAATTGACAAATATAAGGCACGCCTTGTGGCGAAAGCATACACTCAGCAATTGGGTGCAGACTATAAAGAGACATTCTCCCATGTGGTGAGGTTTGCCTCTATTTGCCTCATTTTAGTTATTGTTGCTCAACTAGATTAAGAACTTTACCAAATGGATGTTAAGACAACATTTCTCAATGGAGAACTAGACGAGGAGATATATATAAATCAACATCTAGGCTTCGAGGCCAAGAGACAAGAGCGCAAAGTTTGCTGCCTAAAGCGTTCCATATATGGCCTCAAGCAAGCATCTAGACAGTGGAACATTAGATTCCATAACTCAATCACGTCATTTGGTTTTGAGATGATTAAGGAAGACCACTGTGTGTACCTTTAGAAATCTGGGAAAAGTATTCTCACACTTTCTCTGTTGACGACATCCTAATAGCCAGAAATGAAAAAACCTCATAGACACCACGAAAGCTTGGTTGTCATCCCATTTTGAGATAACAGGTATGGGTGAAGCACATTATATGCTTGGAGTTAAGATCTTAAGAGATCTCTCAATGAAACTTCTAAGTTTATCTCAAGAGACTTACATTAAGAAGGTACTTGGACGATTTAAGATGGAGAACTCCAAACCCATAGACACTCATATGAAAAGAGGAGCGATATTGTCCTTAGAATAGTGTCCAAAGACTAAGAAAAAGAAATAACAAATGGCAAACGTCCCCTATGCCTCTGCAGTAGAAAGTCTGATGTACGCGATGCTTTGCATGCGTCCTAACATTTGCTATGTCGTGGGCATGGTCGGCCACTATCAAAGTAATCCTGGACAAGCTCACTGGCAATCCGTTAAGAGGATTATGAGATACCTGCAAGGAACAAAAGACTTGGCCCTATGTTACCAAGGAGGAGATCTAAAGTTGAGAGGATATAATGATGCAGACTGGGCAAGCAATAGAGATGAACACAAGTCCACCTCAGGTTATGCTTTTGTCCTTGGAGGTGGAATTGTTTCTTGGTGTAGCAAGAAAAAAATTATATTGCTCTGTCCACAATGGAGTCAGAATATGTTGCTCTTGGATTAGTTGTTCAAGAAGCTGTTTGGCTTAGGAGGTTTCTACGACCGATGGGAGTTACGACTTATGCTAAAAAAGCTGTACTTGTATCATTTCTTTAGGAAGACGGTTACCAAGGGTGAAGTAGTGTTGAAACATATCTCGACCAACAATATGCTTGCTGATCCTATGACTAAACCTATAATTAGAAACTCATTTCTGACTCATGTAAAGAATATGGGTTTATGTAGGGTTTGATGTGTTTTTTCTTTGTAGTTAACATTATTATTGAATAAAAAGGCATTGAAGTTTTTCATTTCATATTTATTAATTTTTGAAATGATTGTTTACACATCTTTACGAGTGTCACCAAGCTAGAATCGGCTTTTCACATGAACGATTCGCCATGGCGCTGAGATAGTGAGTATGATGAGACATTTGTGTCCTCAACGCGTTGGACTGCAAGACCGGACGCATGTATGTTGAACGTACCAATATGCACAGGTAAACGTCGCCTTAGAACTGTCTAATTCAGATGAGATTTAACAGAAGTCAAACATGAAATTTGTTTCATGTTAAAGTTTGTAAAGCCGGATATAAGTATCTAGGTGAGCGCCGAGAAGACAACTAGGCTAGAAGACTCAGTTTAGGTGCTTGTGTAGCGACTAGACTAAGATCTATATGGTGTATGTCCAATGGATATATGACATACTTACTGAAATGAGGATACACAACAGCATACAAATTATACTGTATGTGCTATAACCGACTGATAGTGGGAGTGATGAATTGATCCCTGCTTCAATCACTGCGTAAACCACAAGGAATCTATACGATTCCACCCTTATGCCCTTTGAACTAAAGTCTGTTAGAAAGATAAGGTTTGATGAACGCTACTTTAGCACGTTTATCTAAGATAGTCAAGTTAGCTTATGTCCCAAGAGGCATGTCTAGGTAAGCAGTTAAACCAAATTAGACTGACATGAGAGCTTAAGGAAGACAGTTCGAAGATAACACCATGTCATGTGATTCATTAGCTGCGCGACGTCTTTTGATATTTGTTATCAAACATAAGACACGGATACATGATACTTGTGAGACATGACATTGTTTTTTATTTCATAACGAGGGATAAAGAATGTCAAGTCTGGTGTGTGATGAACAGTCTGGGGTATAAAGTGATGAACTTCCGAGTGATGTACTGTTGTTAGCTTAGTGATAGCTTAATGGCAGTGCTCCTGGTTATGTATGTTCTTTATCGCGAGGTCGCGCGTCCCATTTCCTGTATGAGGAGATAGACTAGAATGGATGTGAACTAAGTGTGTTGATTGAGACTATACCACACCCTATGTGGGTGAGTGGGAGATGTAGGATTTATCTTATGGGATAAATAAATATCAAAGGATATTCCACCCACATGAGGATATTAACCTCCTAATTATCTATGTGATGATTACATGAAAATCAAGAGATATTCATATTAGAATATACTTGGGATTTCATGGGCTTTTCAGTCTTTGTACACTCTTCCCAACCACTATATAAGGAGGCTTTGGAGAAGAGAGAAAACATAAAAAAACACAAGTTTTTCCACAATTCAAATATTCTAGTTAGGTCTTTAAGGCTATCACTTTCGGCCCTAGGTCTTGGGAGGCGAAAACCAATGGGCAACTCGAAATACCGTAGGCAACCCGACGACCTGCGAGGTTCTAGACGTGCACGAAATACCGTAACCAAAGGGCAACTATATGACATTTCGTTTATTTCATATAGTTTTGTATTTGTATCACAAATGAAAACCGATTATCGACATAGAATAATTTGATTGTCTTCCATAACAACCATGTACAAAGTCACGATGGCATACTTGAGCGGTACAAAGCCCGTCTAGTAGCTAAAGGTTTCAGCCAAGGATATGGCATTGAGTATTCGGATACACTTGCTCTTATGGCAAAGATCATAATCTTGCCCCAGAACCCTGCTTGCTTTGTTGTCGTTGCTATCCACCTTAATGTGGTAAGGGGGTACATGAGAGACTTGACCCATTGTTTGCAGTAATTTCTCCTCAAAGTGATCCGCTCGGGGTGGCTTAACAACATTTTTAGCGTGTGATTACATTAGGGAAGATCTCGGATCAAATTAAATCGAGAAAGTGATAAAGATTAGTCTCTGTTCATTCACAAGCTCATACAGTAGTAGTATATGCAAGAGGGATGCAAACGCAAAAGACAAATGTGTGTGTACAATTGCCAATGAAAAGTGAAGTGAAAGATGTTTCTCTCTCTTAACATATCTTATATTTGTCCGTTTCATCATATGCTTTAGGTTATGGAGTTGGTGGATATAATTCACAGTTCAACTGGACTTTGTCCTACTAATAGATCTTAGTTTAGCCATTAGATTAGGAGAATAAAGAATTATTTTTTTTGTTTTTTCTTCTCTTTTGTCAAGAATAATTGAATACGAATAATTTCAAGACATGTACAAAGGGATATGAAAAAACATAAAATATGAGGCTTGATTCAAAGTGAGACCCAAGATACATTGCCTTGTTTACCTTGCCTCTCGGTCGATCTGAATCAACCTATATGTAGGCATTGAATCTTTACTAGGAAAATACTAATTTTTACTCCAAAATGAATTGTGGTCTGAGACTTAAGCTACAACTGCTTAAAGAAAAACTAGCAAAATGGCCACACACAAAGTGTGTGTGTAAATTTTTTATTTTTATTTTAAAATAAAATGAGAGAGGAGGAGAGCGAGAGAGAATGTGGGAGTAGGGAGAGAGCTTCAATTTTTATTTTTCATTTTTAATTAGAGATATGTTGAAATCACATGTAGGTGACGATTTGAAGAGAAAAAAAAAGCAAAATTTTAGATGTAGAAAATTACATTTTTGCCCATATTTCTTATTCATGTTCAGTTTTAATTGGAGACTTAAAATGGTAATTTCATGAAATTTTGGTTGACAATATTATGTTCGAAGTTTTGGCATGTTTGCCAAATGATTATTGAGTCTTATGTTGGCCCAAGAGCCGAATAAGTAGAATCATAAAGAAAGTAGGCCCAAAGATTTAATTAGTTAAGCCCACGGGCCGAAGTAATAAACAAAGATTCTTAAAAACCCTAGCCCAAGGACTGAACAGCAATAAACAAAAATGATTAAAAACCCTAGCCACCACCTTGCTTATATTCGTTGTTACTGATAGGACCTAGCGTTTCTGGTCGACCAACAGAGAGAGAGAGAGGGAGCGGCGGAGCTAAAGTCACCAGCAGCTGCATATACACTACAAGCCGGCGATCATGGGGCGTATGCACAGCAGAGGGTTCGTTCTCTTCTCATTCTCTGAACAAAGCTCTGTGAGCCGATGATTTGTGCTCTTTGAGCCGTTGGTTTGACTGGGATTGATCCGTTTTTCATGGTGGTTTTTGTGTTTTGTGGTGTTTTGCAGAAAGGGTATTTCAGCTTCGGCTTTGCCGTACAAGAGGACCCCACCTAGCTGGTTGAAGACCTCTACACAGGATGTGAGAAAACCCCAACTCTTAAACTCTTGAATTAATTTGGGTTGTTTTAGGTTTTTGTTTGGTTGATGAGAACATGGGTTGTGTTTAGATTTGTTTGGCTGATGAGAAAATGGACTAAAGTTCGAATATTTAGGTCAATTTTGTTCCCCATTGTTGGAAAATCTACGCTCATTCCCATTTGGTTTTGGATGTTAAAAGATTTAAACTGATTTTATGATTTCATTTCATGGGTTGTATTTTATAATTTTGGCAACCAGGCAGCACTTTATTGATTAATCTATTTACCTATGTGCTGTTTGTATTGATCGACTGATGAAGAAGTGCAGTGAGAAAAAAAGGATTAAGATATTTTAATTTTGCTTTTACAAAAAAGCCATCTGATTTACAAAGATCTACAATTGATCTTGTTGAAACTAATAAAACATGGAGTCTGATATCGCTGTTGTATGTAATAAATGATAATTTAATTATCAAGGAACATATATATAGTTTTGTTTCTTATATTCTGCTACTTTGATGTAGTTAACTCTTAGTTTCTATGTTGTGTATCTAACATTGACAACCTAATTATCTTTTTATTTTGTTTGGTTGTAGTTTCGTGTTTTTTCCATTTTATAGTAGTCCAATCTTCAAGTGTTTGCTTCCGTGTTCTGTGTTCACTCAATCAATTTTATTTGGACTCTTAACGCACAATGAATGGGGACACGACTTTGTGTCTACTGCATGCTTTTACCATTTAATCTGCATTGACTGAATGGAAGTTTGGTTATTTTTAACTCCTGATTGTTCCAGGGGAATCATTTCTTACTGCAGTAGACCGAAAACTTCAATTTGTGTCTTGTGCGTTATGGTTTAATAGCTTATCAGGTTGTTTTTTGGCTTTTAGGTGGAGGAGAATATCTGTAAGTTTGCCAAGAAGGGTCTGACACCCTCTCAAATTGGTGTTATTCTTCGTGATTCTCACGGTATTGCTCAGGTGAAGAGTGTCACTGGCAGCAAGATCTTGCGTATTCTGAAGGCTCATGGTGCGTATCTTGAATTTATTTTCATAATAACATCTTTATTCGTAGGAGAAATTTTGAAAATGATATCTTATACTTTCTTTTGGTGTGTTAGGTCTTGCCCCTGAAATTCCTGAGGATCTTTACCACCTGATCAAGAAGGCTGTCTCAATCAGGAAGCATTTGGAGAGGAACAGGAAGGACAAGGATTCAAAATTTAGACTGATTCTGGTTGAGAGCAGAATCCATCGCCTTGCTCGTTACTACAAGAAGACAAAGAAGCTTCCACCAGTTTGGAAGTAGTAAGTACCTATTTGTTTTTGGATACTTTTTCAAATTTCATTGAAATTTGAATAATCGTGGATTTCATTAATCTTACTTGAAGATACGTAGATAGGTCATTGCACTCAAAACACTTCAGAATAATATCGTGGTTGAAGATACGCAGATAGGTCATTGCACTCAAAACACTTCAGATAATATTGGAATAGTTGAGTTTGGAAGGAGTTTAATAGTGGGCAGTGCTTGTTTTATCTTACTAGTTCCCAGCAGTTTAATCTTTGATGCAGTTTTAACAGATCTTGGATTTAGTTCATGTTATCTATAAGAAATAAACCACTGCCTTAGCTCTGTTAAACAAATTGTTAGGCTGAAGCAGCCCCCCTCTGTGAAGTCGCCGTTGTTCTGTGACTTCTCTACTAAGTTTACATCTCAATTGTCATTTCGAATGCTTTTACCGTTGCCTGAACATGTCTTCTGCAATGAAATTGTAGTGGCTACCTTGAATGCTTACTCCTTTGTTCTCTTGTTTGCAGTGAATCTACCACCGCCAGCACTCTTGTGGCTTAGGAAAGGATATGATTGGCAACAGTTTTGGGTGCTCCTGTTAATGTACTTTTAAGAGAGTAGTACTTATGTTTTAACGTCGTATTTTCTTTCATTTGCTTCAATTTGGGGAACTTAAATCAAAATCTTGTGAAACACTCCTTTGTTGTTGATGCGCGTTTTGGGATATTTTATATCTAACTATTTAAGTTTTCACATATTTATCTGCATAATTGTGCCATTTCTTGTGTTTGTTTAGGTAGCGCGGCTAATTTCTGAAAACCATTTCTTTAAATGGAACTTTAACAAAAAGCTTCTGATTCTCTTCATTTTAACGAAAAATTATATTTTTACACTAAAATGTTAATCCTGGTACTATTTATTTTACCCTTTATTTTGTTATTTTCGTTAAAATTCAAAGTTTTTAAGCTTTTTTCATTAGTTTTGCTTTCTTTTTGTTTAAAAGCAATTTAAGCCTTAGACCATGTTAACCCTTAATCGAATATGTAAACATCATCCTTAGTTTCCCATAGGGAGTTGATTTTGGTCACCATGTTTGGTCCCCATTGGTGATAGTTTTATCATTCATTCTAACCAAATTAATGTTAAATGAAAGCATGTGCACAACATGTGAGTAGTTCAGTCACTTTGTTTTTTAAAATAATTGAAAACTTTAGATTCTAAATGTTGGCACGTGCAAATTTATGTAATTCTATAGTTTTTGTGTCTGAAAGTTTAGGCGAAGTGATGTTTTTGTCCTCAAATGAGAGTCACGTGGTGTGTACGTGATAAGAGTTAACGAGCTAACATTAATTTGGATGAAATCTATGTAAAACTAACGGTAAGGGAAATCGGCCCAAAAAAAAAGTTTCAAGTCCTTGATTTTCCAATTAAAGAGTTTAGGGAATAAATAAAAATTTAAGTGAAAGTTCAGAGAGAAGTCGGCAGTTTATCCTTAACTTTAAACTACTAATCTTGCTGACTCGTTGTTGGTCCAACTCTGAAAGCGATGGTTGCATATATTGCATGATGCCACTGAATGAACTAGCTCGGAGGCAAATTCATCATCAAAATTCGACGTAAAATGTGGCAACGTTTTGTGCATTGTACATGATATAAATATTATTGGACAAGTTAGTAGAACATAAACATGATCTAGTAGAAGAAAAAGATGAGAGAATTTTATATCGTTTATCACTATTTTTTCCATGCTATATAATTAGCTTATATTGTATTTGCAAATTACTGTAATGTGAGAGAGATGGATGATTTTTTACTTTTTGTTGACAGCACGCATGATACTTAACCACTGTGACGGAAAACAATCATGCATCAACACCATGATTTGAGTTTGATCTCCCTTGCCTCTAACAATTAAGGAGGTTGTATTTAATTGGGAATTTGAGAGATTTTAATAGATCTATATATCCATGGATTTTATGGAGCTTTAATTGATTTGTAGAGATTTTAGGTAAAATTTTGATTCAATTCGCTCAAAATCTCAAGGGAAGATGTGAGATTTGTGGATGCTTAAAATACATTACGAAATCTCTCTAATTCCCTCGAATTCCTCAACTTTTTCAAATTCTTTAAAATCAATTTTTAATTGAATACACCTGAAATGTTATAAACTTATTTAAAATTCTAATTGAATACATCCAGATTTTTAAGAATTTTAATAAGCTATTTTAAAATCATGATTGAATACATTTTGAATCTTAGAGAATTACTTAAAATCTTGATTGTATACACTTTGAATATTTATTAATCACTTAAAATCCTGATTGAATACCCCTAAATTTGTTATAAGAATTAAAATTCCTCAAAATTCCAATTGAGTACACCCTCTTAAGTATCTAATTCACTGACGCTACAGCTCAAAAAAAGAAAAAAAGAAAAAGAAAATAGAATAAAATAAATAATTGTTGACAAGAACCTCTCTTAATACAGTACTGCTCTTTTGGCGGGAAGGAGGATATGAACTCCGAGTCCAACGGGGTTTTGGAGTATAAATACCTGGGATTAGGAGTTTAGGACTTAGGAAACTGCAAACCCTAGTTCCCCAAATTCCTCCAGATTTTTCCTCCGTATCCAAACATGAGGCCGATACTGATGCAAGGGCACGAGAGGCCCTTGACCTTCCTCAAGTACAACAGGGACGGCGACCTCCTCTTCTCCTGCGCCAAGGATCACAACCCCACCGTCTGGTTCGCCGACAATGGCGAGCACCTCGGCACCTACCGCGGCCACAATGGCGCCGTTTGGTGCTGCGACGTTTCCCGGGACTCCTCCCGCCTCATCACTGGCAGCGCTGATCAGACCGCCAAGCTCTGGGACGTTCAGACCGGCCGACTGCTCTTCACCTTCAACTTTGACTCCCCGGCCAGGGCTGTTGACTTCTCCGTCGGCGATCGGCTCGCTGTTGTCACCACCGACCCCTTCATGGGGGTCACTTCCGCGATTCACGTCAAGCGCATTGACAGAGACCCCGAAGATCGTAACAATAATCTCTTATTTGCTTTGCCCTGTTTTTAGTTTATACAAGGAAATTGAATAAGATTTTTTTTATTACGAGCGATATTACTACTTTAAGCTAAACTAATTCGAATGCAATTTTGAATGTAGTATATAATTCGTTGGTTTCGATTTTTCAGAGGTTGGTGAATCGATTTTGATTCTCAAGGGACCTAAGGGACGAATTAATAGAGCTGTTTGGGGGCCTTTGAACAGAACCATCATAAGCGCCGGAGAAGACGCAGTTATTCGCATTTGGGATGCAGAGGTGAGTTATTGTTGGCTTGTTCAATTCTTGCATTTCAAATTTCGAAACTTTTCGTTAACTTTGTTGGCAATGAGTGTTGTGTTGTTGCATTGCAGACCGGTATATTACTTAAGGAGAACGACCAGGAAGTGGGTCACAAAAAGACGATAACTTCACTTACAAAATCCGCCGATGGTTCACATTTCCTAAGTGGTTCCCTTGATCAATCTGCCAAGGCAATGCATCTCATACTCGCCGCCTGTCTTTTGTTCGTATTGAGTTGTTGCCGGCTCTGTACTCTTTACTGAACTGGGTTTTCTGTTGCATATTTTTTAGCTGTGGGATACTAGAGAGTTGACGCTTATCAAGACCTACGTGACAGAGCGTCCAGTCAACGCCGTTGCAATGTCTCCCCTTCTTGATCATGTATGTAAATTTCATCTCAAATGGGTTTGCATTATCTTCTTGCGAACTTGTTTCAAGTCAGAAAGTTTCCGACATAAGTTCTAAATTTGACGATTTGATTATACTTAATCAAAACACTTAGTTCCATTGCATCTCTCATTACGCGCACTTAATCAAAACAAAATGCTTTTTGTTGCTGTCCAGGTGGTACTTGGTGGTGGTCAGTATGCAGGAGATGTCACCAGAACTGATCATCGTGCTGGGAAATTCGAAGCCAAATTCTACGACAAGGTAAACCATTCGACTTTGTGTATGTTTTGTAGCATGAATGTTCTTTGTTGTTGTCTCTTCAGTACATGGTTTTTATTTTTTTTCGGGATCCTATAGATTCTTGAAGAAGAGATTGGAGGTGTTAAAGGGCATTTTGGACCTATAAATGCTTTGGCTTTCAATCCCGACGGCAGAAGGTATAGTTCGATTCCATAAATGTATTGGTTAGTTTCATGAAATTACCCCTAAAATTAATTTACTCTTGAAATCGAGATGAAATCGTGGTTAATTAAGGATGCTGGAGTTTAATCTAAAGTGGTAGGGGAAAATTGTCTACTTATATGCATTGAGAAAGTTGTTCTGGAACGAGTAATTTCATGTTGTTTTGATCAAAAGCGTTTTAGCATTGATATTTAGGTTTTGTTTTACTATTTGTTTACTCTTTTTTTCTTACTATCAGTTTCTCAAGTGGAGGTGAGGATGGATACATACGTCTGCATCACTTCGACCCTGATTACTTCAACATCAAGATTTAGGTTGCAGAGCGTGCCGGAAAAGCTATTTCTCCCCTTCCAAACCAGTCGTGTAGAAGAATTTGCAGATGAGATGATCGTTTTTATCATTCCGGTAGTTCCGGTTACTTTTCTCATTTGATTTTAACTCTACAATTTTAGGAAAAAAGAGCACAAAAATGTAAACAGCCGACATGATAGTACGAGTTTCAGTTTGGTTTTTAGAAGCAATTTGAAGCACAACATTTCTACTTGTATTGTCTTGACATGATAGTACAAGTTTCAGTTTGGTTTTAGAACAAAAATGTAGCTTCTACTCTGCTACGTCATCCACAGCTGCACATTTACGAAGCAATTCACTACGGCTTGCGAGCATCTCTGAAGGATCCCCATTACGTGGTTCTAAGACAGTTGAGTAGAAGACTCTATTTACATAGTGTGTATCAGTAACTTGAATCTGTTACACTGGCACTCCCCTACATCCAAGCACAAACCCTACCGCTCCACTCCAAACACGAGACACGTGGAGTAGCGTTGTTTGCTCTCAGTGCAGCCAAGCTCCAAAGAAAAATTGCCCCTGGATTGTGCATAAAAACGTTCGATCCTTGGGAATTGGTGTATCAAGAACTTACCGTACCTAATTGGTCAACCTGCTGGATTCTCATGACCAAAATTGTGGAAATGATGGAGGATGAGTCGGCTAATACCTCTTAAATAAATGGTATATGAAGAAATATGATGAGTTATTCAACTAAAGACCGTATAATATTTAATGGGGGTATGCTAATGCTAATGTCATACTATTCTACTTATTTGATATGCATTTAATTAGCTAAATTAGGTCGGTGCCGTTTCTTATTGTTGGCGAAGTGAATTTTGTAAGGGGAGGAGTCGCAGAAGGTGAACAAATATATAATAAAGAGCAAGTAGAAAAAAGATACTTACCAATATTGAACAATGGATTGTTTGGAGAGAATGTTATACACAGTATTTTTATGAGAGCTTTAATGAAACACTTCCGGTACTGTTCACTTTTAACGAAAAAGACATTTTTACCTTGAAAAGTCACTCCTGGTATTATTCACTTACACCTTTATTTTGTCTTTTTCGTTAAAACTAAAGTTTTTGAGGACTTTTTGTTAGTTTTCCTTATTTTTATTGCCCCCATTTGTATCTTGAATTTTGTAATAGGGATAGATAAAGATGTGATTGTCCTATATATATATATATATATATTTTGGTAAATCATTTTTGTTATATCCTTCTGTTGTCTTGCTTGCTCTGGATTCTACAGGTTTTTTTTAAAGTTTATTTGGTTGCTGGAAAAAAACTGTGAAATGAAGGGCTTCAGAGTTTGATCATTTGTGCCTCAAATTTGGCAAGGTTTCTTTCCCCTAGATAATTTTGATTGGTACTTATAGATTTTCATCATAAATTATTGTATTCTCTTGCAAAGAAGTTCATTTTTACGCTTATGTAAACTTCACTAGATAATTAGAGAAAGAGGAAGAGAAGAACTGGATTCAGCTAGCAATAAAGCAATTGGAAGCAAATAGAGTTCTTTGATTAATAAACTCATAGAGTTAAAAAATTTATTACCTCCAAAAACTGAATACATCTCCCGTTTCCAGCAAACTTATAGGGAACTTTGTTATCACATGTTTGAAATCATCTATATAAGTCCATAAACTTTTAATAACACATGATTGATATTGGCATATAGACCCAACATCTTTAGCTAATGTTATAGTTTTAGACATAAAAATTGATTGTACATATCAGTTTTAAATCTTTCAATCATGTCCTTCAACAGATGCCACAAACTGCCATATTTTTTAAACTCTGTGCGAAGGAATTTACATACAACCCAATGGTCCTAATTTTCTATCTTTCCTACAACAGTTACCCGTAAGCATCCATATCCATTCCAAATTTTGATCCTTTAGATCAAATTTTTAACCTTTAATTATTGACATTGCTTAATTTAGTTGTAATTTAAAGTTCTGATTTTTTCAGTTTTTTGTTATTTCTCTTACAAAACAGCTTTGATCTTCCACATGACTACTTTGTCCGGCTTCCAAAAGATCTCCGTCTCGATGTGAGTGGGGTTTTTTTCGATCTGTATGAATTCCCCAACCATCTGTTATGCCTATGTGTTTGTTCCTTGCTATAAATATGATGAATACATATACATAATTGTAGAACTTTTTACAAATTTTATGCACTTTTAAAACCCACAGCAATGCGTGGGCACAATTACTAGTTTTCTCTGTAACACAAATGCCTTTGTGAATAGCATGATGGTAGTCAAAAGAATGCTGAAATGCCTATGTAGTGTTCTCGGCCTCCGAAAGAATGACATGCCATGACGAAGCTATCTGCTGGTCTTTTTTTTAATATGTTAAAAAAAAATGTCAAAGTGTGGGGTTTTACCCAAGGTCTAAAATATCCATAATATCCTGATATTTCCATCGAAATTTCCGTGTTTTTGGACTACTGATATTTCCGATGTCATCGATATTTCCATCGAAATTTTGTGTTTGTTCCTTGCTATAAATATGATGAATACATATACATATCTGTAGAACTTTTTACAAATTTTATGCACTTTTAAAACCCACAGCAATGCGTGGGCACAATTACTTGTTTTCTCTGTAACACAAATGCCTTTGTGAATAGCATGATGGTAGTCAAAAGAAGGCTGAAATGCCTATGTAGTGTTCTCGGCCTCCGAAAGAATGACATGCCATGACGAAGCTATCTGCTGGTCTTTTTTTTAATATGTTAAAAAAAAATGTCAAAGTGTGGGGTTTTACCCAAGGTCTAAAATATCCATAATATCCTGATATTTCCATCGAAATTTCCGTGTTTTTGGACTACTGATATTTCCGATGTCATCGATATTTCCATCGAAATTTCCGTATTTTTTAAATTTCTATATTTAAAAAAACACCAAGGGGATTCGAACCCCTCCCATTTTACTCCTTCAACACATTGACCACCATATCACTTATATTTTTGTGAAAATATGCTAAAATATTTATATATTTTCTACACTCACAATGTTTGCCAGCTCGCTATATAATCAACTTAAATCAGTTAAATCCATCATGCAATGCATTTCCTTCCAATTTTTTATGATAAACTAATAGATAATTGACTAAATAAACATCCTGCAAAGTTTCAATAAAAATTTCCAAGTTTTTCTTGCAATTTCCGTGGTTTTTATTCAATTTTTATCGATATCGATAATATCCCGATATTTCCATCGAAATTTCCGTGTTTTTGGATTACCGATATTTCCGATATCATCGATATTTTAGACCTTGGTTTTACCTTATCCTTCAGATCACTTGTTTTACGTTAGTTTAGGACATTTAGGTCAAATTCATTGTGGGATAATCTTGCCTTCATCATCATTCCATCTCTATCAGACTCTCGGGGCTTCGCAAAATCTCGTAACATTCATGTGGGCGTCTGTCACCCACAATAACATTCGAGTTCTACGCTACTACCGTGTTCTCCTTCCACGTAGCCCTAAATCTCCTCCTCCTCCTTTCGCCCTTTCCAGCTTTCCTGCTCTGGTTTTCATGGACAACAACAATCGCAACGTCAGCAGCAGCAGTACCTCCAGAAGGTAGTTTCTTCCCCCTCCCATTTCCTCTCCTATCCTGTTTAGTTGCTGAGAAAATGGGGAACGAGTTCAGATTAAACAAAATCAGAATTGTGACTTTCCATTGTTTTCTGAGAAATTTATTCGACTTTTTCATTGTTTCAATCAATTCACCATTTTTTGGGGAATTTCTCGATAAAAGTTGGGAAAATTTTAGTTTTTCCCATTTAACGGCAGAGGAATAATGGAGTTTGTGCTTACCTATAACAATACTGTGAAAGTCTGATTGTGTATTTTTGTGGGCAGCGGTGGAGGAGGAAGAGATTGGGAGGTGAAAAGTCATAGAGAAACATCGAGGGGACGCAGTGGCGGCGGAGGTGGTGGCTCCGGCAAAGATAAAATTGACGCACTTGGTAGATTATTGTAAGCACTACACTAGCCTATCTGTTAATTATTTGTTAATTATTGTTAGGGTAATGCAGCTTAATGGCATAGTTTATTTAAACTCTAGCCTCTCTGTTACTTTTTTAGGACGCGTATATTGCGCCATATGGCAGGTGAGTTGAGTTTGAATATGCGAAGCGATGGATATGTGAAGGTTAATGATCTGTTAAAGCTAAACATAAAGACATTTGCTAATATTCCGTTGAGATCACATACTATTGATGAGATTAAGGAGGTTAGTGATCAGTTCTCGATAGTCCTTTATTTGTTAGATGAACTGCGTAAGGAGGATGCTTAATTATGTGCTGCATCTTGTTAGGCTGTCAGAAAGGATAATAAGCAGCGCTTCGGCCTCTTGGAAGAAAATGGGGAACGTTTTATACGTGCAAACCAAGGCCACACAACAACGGTAATTTATCTTTCATTTATCTTGAATATCTGTTTTGAGTCGCTTCATGGAGATGCGAGACCTTTTGTTAATTGCTTGAATTGTCAACTGTTTCCGTAGAGTACTGTTTTACTGCTTTAGTCACACACTATCCAAGTAGTTTTTGTCTGTGTAATCTTGTGAAATCACAGCAAGGTATTAACTCGTTTCTCTTTGCATAATCTTGTGAAAGCACAGCCAGGTTAGAAACTTTCTGTAAGTGGAATCTTTGTTAAGACTTGAAAATTTGGTGAAGCTGGAGAATTGTTTCCTTACGCTCTAAGACTGGATGTCCTTTCATTATTTTTTCTTGAGCTCTGAGTTTCAGATCATTATGTAGATACTTATGGAATACTTAACAAATCAGAATTTAGTTCTCCAGTTTATTTGTGCTGTGCATTTTTTAGATTATGGATCCGCCCAAAATGCTAGCTTAAGAATGGCATTGTATTTACCATTTTTTGCGTTGTGCATTTTTGGATTGAGCATCCATCTATACTTGTTGGCTTTAAACATTATATGTTAATATCTGCTCTGCGTGTATATTGACAGATAGTTGAATCTGAAAGATTGTTGACTCCAATCCTTTCATCTGAAGAAGTTCCAGGTTTATCTTTTAGTGTGCAATCTTATTATGTTCTTAGCACATAATTTCTCAGTCCAGAATGAAGAGTTGTGCGTGTTTCTATGGAAATTGTACCTCTTTGTTTGTTTCACTGTTTTTCTTTCCCTTTGATTTGCAGTTTGCGTGCATGGGACCTACAGGAAGAATTTGGAATCGATATTAGGCTCCGGTCTAAAGACAATGAAAAGATTGCATGTTCACTTCTCACGTGGCTTGCCAACAGATGGGCAAGTGATTAGCGGTAATGTGTTTGATTAGGATTATTGATTTGTAAATTTTTCTATTCATGAACCTGTGATGATGAACCGTCTTCCATTTATAATCGCACATGAATAACAACACTTGTCTGGGGAGGACCATTTGTGGACCCAATTTCTAAAACTTAGCACTTATCTATGCAATTTTTTGTAGACCTGAAATTTTTACATATGTTTGCCATTTTGAAAGGTTTAAAATTTTCTCTTAGTTCATCAACTCTGTTGCAAGTTGTAAACAAAGTTTACTTTAGTGAAGGAACAAATGAAGTAATACCGTTCACAGGTGGTGAACCTATTAAAGTATGTGATACAAGTTCTCAACCTTTGAGTCTAACCTCGATGAATATTGCATTTTGTGGTCACCGACTTTTTCAGAATTTTAGATTTCTTAAAAGTTTTTAGTCATTCTCTAGTGTTTTAACTGGTAATAACTATCATGACTTAATGAGCTATAGTGGCAATGATTCTGAAGATATACAAAAGTTATTCATTTGAATCCAAGACACTAACATTTTTCGTCTGACTGTAATAACTTGTTTGATTTGTACTCTTGTAGGTATGAGGCGCAATGCTAATGTTTTGATCTATCTCGATGTTAAAAAAGCTTTAGAAGGTATAGTTTTACAAACCATTCATTATCAAAGTTCAGAATTTTCTTTTACATTTGTCATGAACCCAAGCACCTATGATTTATTGTAATTTTCATTGCAGAGGGAATGAAGTTTTACATTTCAGAGAACAAGGTGATCTTGACTGAAGGTTTTGATGGTGTTATTCCAGTCAAGTACTTTGAGAAAATAGAATCATGGCCCGATAGAAAGCCGATACCTTTCTCAACCTAAATCGGTTGGATGCAATCGTTCCATTTCTCTATTTCATTTCCGACCCGTTGGAGGATTGTAGCAACTAAATGAGATGCAACGATTCTGTTTTTCGTAACATATGTAAAGCCGGTTGTAGTCAGCAATTTTCTTATCAATGGAAATCAAAATTGTTGTTTTTGATGTTAGATTGATGTCTTTATGTCTACACAACTAGAAGACTGCTTTTCTTATGTAATGAAAGTGGGGTGAAGGCGTTATCCTGAACAAACGAAGAAAGCACACATGGGTTTGTCTTGTTAAACTTGAGATACCGTCATCGTGTCAATACCCCGTGAGATCATGAAAAGCCAATGAAATATATTGGAAAACTAGTTTGTAGGGGCTTCTCAGTGGAGAGAAAGGCGAAAGAATAGTTCGCTCTGTGCTCATCGTATGGCTGTGTTGGATACTAAATCTACCATTTCCTCTATTTTTATAGCAGTTCCCATCGTAATGGTTTTGCTTCTGTTCCGTGTGGGATTTTGAGAAACAACAACAAAGTGTTGGCCATTTGGCTTTACCTCAAAATTCCATTACTAACGTTCCCTTTAGATCTCATGATTTCAAATTTTACGGGATCTTCAATTATCCAATACCTTAATAGCACACTAACATTTTAGGATAACCCTTTAAACATTTTAAGGTTCTCATTTGAAGTGTAAAGAGGTGGACATCAAAACAACACAGAAGATGTAGAACAAGGTTTCGACAGAGCAAATAATAGGTGACAATTGACTCCAATAAAGGCACATTGGAATGGATTATGCAAGAAGCACTTCTGGCTATAAACATTTTGTGACAAGTACTTTTATTAGTAGCATGTTAAAAAATTTCTTAAAAATACGCTTCATGAAAATCACTTGAAAGTGTTTCATGAAGATCTGCTTCACCATAAAACATTTATCCAAAAAGCACTAAAAACTATTTTCATGACCAATAAGTATTTGAATGTCCTTGATAACCATTTCGTTTTTTTATTTTATTTTTAGTTTTATAGATAGACGGGACGTAAAGGAAATCAGGTATGAAAAAGAGTGAATGAAATATGGTGGGAGAGTTGTAAACAAAACTACCACCAAAAGCTAAACAACTCGACATCTCTTCAGTGCACTCTTATCACTCGGTTCTCATCCAAGACCACAGGAAGTAGATATTAGAGTTGGTTATTGCAACTCACGACACCGTTTCCGAAAAAGCTTAAAGTTAATAAAGGCCCATTAATCCTCCCTTCTCCCAATTGTCTTATAAATTGGAGCTCACGACTCTATGCATGTTATTTTATTAACTATAACAATATTGACCTAAAGACACAAATAAAAGAGTACTAAAGAGAGGGGATGTACTTTAAGCGTACAATGTTATGGGTTGGCCAAGTGCTCGACGAAGTGCCTCACCGATAAACTGGAATTTTTTTATTTTTTTTATGGCGTTGTGCAAACTATTGTTGGATGCAATGAGGATAGAGTTCTGCATCCTCATCTACTTAATTGTGCCCCGGTGAACTAACGTTCTAGCTTGGCCTTGCTCTCCCACATCATTTGCCTCATATCTCAAGCACAAAATTGAAAAGCAAAAACTAAAAACGAAACTTAACCCTAAATTTCGAGCAGAACAACGTTAGAAATTGATTTCCAACCTCCAAAATCAAATCAAACAAGCCATGGATCTCTTCTAAACATATTATCCGGCAAAAGAAAGAATAGACTGTTCGCATATCCGGCAAAAGAAAGAATAGACTGTTCGCATATTGAGTTTCATTTGTAGGGCTTCTCTTGTGAGAGACATCCCTTGAAAAATTTGGCGTATGGCACGCACACGGTTTTCTTTAATAAAAGGCGGAACAATAGTTCACTATGTGCTCACCGCGCAGCTGCGAGGATGCCCAAGGTCGACAATCTCTCGTTTTGTAGGCGCATTCTCGGAGAGACTGTTTTGCATCCTCCGATGTGGGATTCCTTGATAATTAATGACGTTTTCACATTTCTCCATTTACATATAATCACATCCCATGCTAAAGGACATCAAGATTAACAGCCATATCATTATTATTTTAGACCAAGATATTAGGTTTTAGCTCGTCATGTGTAGCAATCACCAATTTGAAAACTTACAGATATACACACAAACGAAGCACACACATACCACACATTTTCTTCTCCTAGATAGACGATGGTGAATGTAACCCTCCTCCTCTCTGCAGCCTTTGGCCTTTATACTGCTGGCTATTTTCCTCATCCTTCTATACATATGGATTACTCCTCCGCTACAACCACAAACAAAACCCCGTCACCGCCTTCTCCACCCAAGCTCCCTATCATCGGAAACTTGCACCAACTAGGGTTGTACCGTCATCGCTCGTTTCAAGCCTTATTTCAACGTCATGGCCCTCTCATGCTTCTACACTTTGGAAGTGTCCCCATCCTTGTTGTCTCTTTCAGCTAGGCTGCCCTGAGATCATGAAAATCCATGACCTCTCATTTTCTGGTCGACCCAAGTCCACCATCGTTAAGAAACTACTAAATACAACTGCAAAGGGGTTGCCCTTATGGTGAGTAATTGAGGAATATTAAAAGCATATGTGTCTTTTCATTCTGAGAGAAGAGGAAACAAAATCTGTGGTCAGCAACATGAAGCAATCGTCATAATCAAGCGAAATGTTTATGAGACTTACTAATGATGTGGTATGTCAAACGGCTTTTGAGAGGAAGTGCAATGGTGGAGAAGGCGGGAGGACGTTTAAGGAGCTTTTGGGGAAGTCTGTAGAGTTACTGGGAATAATCAATATCGGGGATTATATATCCCGTGGCTTTCTTGGTTGAGCCCCTTCAATGGTTTGGAGGCCAAGTTAGACAAGGTGACTAAGCAATTTGATGACTTTATAATTCAAAGACTGGAATTCATGACGAATTGTAAGGATTTTGTCTAAGTTTTGCTAGCAATTCAGAAAGAAAACTTGACTCACGTACAACTTTCAAAACATTACCACTAAACATACTTAAAGGTAATCTAATTGAAGACAACAGTAGCCAATTACATTAGGATCATCAAGCTTCAAGTAATCTTGATCGAGAAAAAAGATAACTTAGTTTTAGACATAAGCGCACGATCAACCAAGTGCATGTAAACAAGCATAGGTTATGAGTAATGATCTTAGCGGTTTTTATCTCAAACTTTTAGGTTACGTTTCACTTTTAGTTTTTATCCTCATAGGGTTTTGAGTGTGATTTCGATAATATCAAGTAGAAGGAAGAGAGAAGGAAAAAGGAAACTCGATGGTTTTGAGTTGTTTACATTTTGGCAGAGAGAGGTATGGTTGAGGCGTCGTGTCCTATGCGGTGCAAATCTTAGGAGGATTTATCATTCAGGACGGGAGATTCTCGTGTGGAATCAGAGATAAAGTGAAGATTGCTCAAACTCAACTGTAGTTAATGCGGGGATCCCGAAGAGATGCAGATGCAAGACAACAAGACGAGGAAACAATTCGCATTTGGGTTGCGGAGATTAGAGATGCTGCTTATGATTTGGAGGATGTCACAGATTTCTACTTCCATATGCAGAAATAGTAAACCAGTGAAGAGTTCCTGGATTTCAATTGTGATTTTATCATCATATTAAGGTAATATATGAGCAGAATTTTTCTCCACAACGTACTTTAAACCTGGTTCCCATATCCTTCTGTAGTCCCGATCATATTCTTTTTTTTTCCCCTACATTCATAAAGTTTTTTAGGGCTTCAAATAAAGTCGTTGGTCAGGATCATGAATCAGTTTAAATTGGAGGCTCCATATACCTCATCTCATCTTAGTGCTTCTTTAACTCTTGCGGATGTCAAACCTGCATCGCTTGGTGTACAAGAAAAGGAGTATGCAGAGAATCTCTCTGAGTTACTCCAAGTTGCTCATCTGAAAGGAATCGAAAGGAAACAAAATCTACTTTACGCGTCTCTACTGTTTGGATTGATGGCCTTTCAGATGAGGAATTTAGTGGAAGAATCACATCTACTCTCTTAGAAGGTTGCAGTGCAGATTATCACTTCTATATCATGGTAGTGCAAGAAACACACAGGACTTGTTTAAGCCTACTTTGGTAGGTTTTTTTTTTAACATTCATTACGGAGGGGATGAAGTTATGTACATCGTAGACAACAAGATGATTTTGACTGAAGGTTTCAACAACGTTGTTACAGTCAAGTACTTCGAGGAAATAGAATTACGGCCTCACAGAAGGCAGGCACCTCTTTGAACATGGATCCAGAGAGGCACGAGCATTCGAGTTTTCCTTTCCCTTTTCGACCCATTCAATGGTTGTTTCAGGTTGATGAGATGTAGTTAGCAATTCCCTTATCAGTGTTCTTGAGGAATCTAAGTTACCAGAAATGTAGTTAATGTGTATATTGCAAAGTTGCCAGACATGTAGTTAATGTATATTGCAAAGTAGCCAGAAATGTAGTTAATGCGTATCTAAATCGAAGCTTTCGCAAAGAGAACCATAATGTTGTACTAAATTGAAGGGCTTCTCTTGTGAGAGAAATCCCTTGAAAAAATTGGCGTATGCCGCTTAATGCGGTACGCACACGGTATTCTTTAGTAAAAGGCGAAAGAATAGTTCGCTCTGTACTCAACGTGCGGCTGCATGGTTTGCGAGTTTCGACGATCTCTTCTTCTGTAGGCATCGCAGGGACTGTTTTGTATGTTCCGATGTGGGATCTGCTTGCTAACTAATGACGTTAAAGTTGAGATTTGAGGTAGTCGCATTTCTCCATTTAATCACATCACATGCTAAAGGGAATGAAGTTCAACAGCCATATCATTACTACTAGCCAAGTAGAAGGATGAAAAATATATACATCACATGACTTCGTGATTTTAATCGAAACCGTTCATATTATTAATTTCTACATAAAGATCATCTCTATAAAAAATCAAAATCAAAATCAATCAATTAAAACTAAGGTCGTTTAGTCAATCAATTATAGCAAATAGATAGACGGTTCGTAATTCATTCAACGAATCCATCTATCTATTTTAATGCAGTTTGGTGATCAAACGATTTCATATTTAATTGATTATTTTGCAGATGTGATCTTCACAATGATTTATAATATGAACGGTTTTGATCATAAACATGAAATTCCGTGAATTAGCTACATAGTGAATTGAGGAAGAACTCATCTTAATTCATTGAGGAGCCAAGTTAATTCTCAATGTAATATATAGGGGAGGATGAAATTGTTTTGGGAAACTCTCATAAATTAGGGGCTCTGTGTCAGAGCACCCTTTGCACGCCCTCAGCGCGGCCCTTGTACTAGTTACATCATTTGCCTAAATTGTAATATTTACTCTTTTCTTAATTATTTCACATAAAGTTGGCCGGACATAGACCATATCATAATGAAGCAATATTCCACTTTGCTACAATTTCTCGCTAAATACTTGATTTTGAGTGCGAAATTCCTTTCTTTGGTTAGAAATTGCAACTCTAAATATTAGTTATAGACACAAATAAAGAACAACGCTACAAAATTTCAAGAAAGCTACATCCTATACATAACTCAAAAAGATTACAACTTACCAAACTTAATTTTAGTGTGTCCCGAGACGAGTATTATAAAAACCTAAACCTCAAACAAATATGAAAATAATCCTAAACCCTAGAAGATTAGGAAAGCAATCCTAACAGGAAAAGAATCATAACCCTTATCCATCCCACTACAAATCGCTAGTGCATAGCATATGAAAAATAGCGTAACATAAAAATAAAGCAAAGTGCTAACTAATTAAATTTTTCCAACAAGTCTCGACAATATCAAGAAGCTTTATTTTATATAGACGCTATAAGAAAAATTAATAGTGCTTCTAGTATCCACGTTACTAAATTTGTAACAAAGAAGATATTTTCGATATACGCATAATTAAAAAGTGCGTCATTCCCTGTCCCGTAGGTAAGCACTTTCATTATTTCATAATGCTGATAGAATCGAAAACTTGTGAAAGAGAACTATAGAGTTGAACTGAAATTGTAGGGCTTCTCTTGTACGATAAATCCCTGTGAAAAAATTGGTGTATGCCGCTTAGGTTAGATTTGGGATTGCTTATCTTTTAAAAAACAACTGCTATGAAAAAAAGCTGAAGTGTAAAATGCGTTTGGCAAATATAAAAAGAAGTGTGTTTTTTTTTAAATCTCAGGTCAAAATAAGCAGAAAATTGGAAGCAGCAACTAAAACCCATTTTTTAAAAACGTAGCGGATGAACAGTAAAATTTAAAGAAACTTTCTCAATCCAATAATACCCTCTCCGTTTCTCCATCTCCCTCCCTCCAATCCCATCTGGGCTGATGCCGCATCAGATTGGGTGCTTCGAATCCCCATCACTGAAAGTGAACTTTTTAGCTTTGGTATAGAGAGAGATAGAGAGATCGTGTAAAGGGGAAAGTTAGATGCGTAGACCGTGGTGGAGGTGTGGTGATTTGGGAGCGTATAGGCTGCGGCTGGGCTGGGGATTTGGGGTGTCGCCAGCACCAAATGCTTGAGGGAGATGGCACTGGTTCATGATTGAAATAAAAAAGGTCGTGCTTTCTCAAGAAGAGGCACTGATGCGATAATTTGTTTTGAGGAAGATCGAGAAGATAATATTTTAAATAAAATAAATTGGTTATTCCAATATCTAATATTATACATTTTTCAGTTATTTAATATAATCACACAGTTTTATGTAAAAATTTACCAAACAATCGATTCTGTTTTTTTCAAAGCACTTTTTCAAAGCATTGGTTCATTTACAGCTGTTTATTCTCACAACACAACAGAAGTAATTTTCCTTAAAAAAAATACAGCAATATACGCCCTTCTCCTGAGGATTCGTCCAGTTCTTCGTCGATGTGGGATTACTCACTCATCAGCAAATCCGCCATTTGCTTTTGTTTTGTAGTAGCCTGGGTAAGTTCATTGAAATAATTTTCAACTAACAATCAATTAGGGCTTTTTTTAATTGATTTGACTTTAATTTTTAAGCTCACGTGTTGGTTTGGTTGAGGGTTTAGGGTGCATTCCCTGTCCCGTAGGTAAGCACTTTCATTATTTCCTAATGCTGATAGAATCTAAAACTTGCGATAAAAGAGAACTATAGAGTTGAACTATAGAGGAAACTCGGCTGTGAAATTTGTTAGAAGAGACTGCTGCAAAACGAAGTGATGGGAGGAGACGGAGACTGCTGCAAAACAAAGTGATGGGAGGAGACGGAGCGAGTTGACAACTGGATTTGAGTTGCACGCGTTTTTTTTAGTTTTGTTTTTTGTTATAAAAAAAACTAGTGAATGATTTTTTGTTAAAATTAAAAGTTTTGAAACCTTTTTTCTTAGTTTTCCTTTTACTATATTGAGAAGGCTAATTTGTTCTCTTGTGATTTCATTGGTGAGAAAAATCAAAGTTCAGTTTGATAAGATCATCGTCAACAAACAAACAATGATATCATTTATTTCCCGATATATATATTTTTTTTCAGGAAACAGAGAGACATTCTGTTTGGTTGATGAGAAAATGGGTTTAATCTGGTTTTGATAATTCGTACCACGGGAAAAAGGATACGAAATTACTAGGCTTCTCTTGGTTTTGAATAAATAGAAAAACAGACTAATGCCCAGCCAGTAATTATGTTAGAGGCAGTCGTCTAAGTATTTGTATTCTGTTAGTTGTGGCCTCACAAAGGGTCTCCTAACCAAAGTTCTAAAAGATGCTAGGCGCGAGTCGGACGGCGAATTGGAGCCTAACGCCTAGGTAGCTAGGTAGGGGCCTAAGTGAGAATCACGACTTAAGCAAGTGCCTAGGTGGGTCTAAGCGGTCTAGGTGGGCTAAGAGGACGCCTAAGTAGGTCTATGCGCCCCTTCTTAATTTTCAAACGCTTAGGGAATAATCGTGGCAGTGACCAATCGCCTGACGCCTAGGCAGGGATTTTTAGAACAATATTCCTAACAATCAATTATTCAATACCGTCTCCGGACGCATGTATGACAAGTTAAATCAGGCACACACCAAACACAATTTCTCAGAAGTGTCCAAATGGGAAGCCAATATTGAGGCACATCAAATAATTGAATTGTTAAAGAGGACGGCCCCTCTCCAAAGAGCACATAATGACAGGCAATAAACGTCTAAGGTGCAAAACAAACTAACACCACAAATAAAACATACGTCGAATCGGCATAGAAGAAAACTCCTTACACTTTGAAGCTTTCCCAGCTTGTTCCGTTCTACTTGTCAAATGATCCAGGACAAAAACGAAGACAACTGTATGCTCGACGCTTTCCCACTTTTTCCTTTCTGCATGCTCCGCCAAAGCTTGATGATTTTTTTCTTACCTAACGCATGTTATGTTGCCGTACTGTCAATCTGGACTATTAATTACAGTTGTTGAATGTGTGCTCCGATTAATAGTGTAGATAACATAACGTGCCAGATATCTGAGAAAAGAATATTACCTTTCTCTAACTTCTTGCAAAATAATCTTAACGATTCAATGTTCCTGCAACTTATTAGCCAAGACACAAACTAATAGTTTATAATAGAATGCATTCTTCCCCAAGCATTTAAAGAAAGTTTAACAACGAGCCAAGTGTATTCTTGCCTTCGTCTGGAACTTAATTTGGCAGGGCATGAGAATGATTACAGGAAATAAATGAATTGTCATGAAAAGCAAATCAACTAGTTTCTGCCAGAGCACTGCTGTTATACATTCTACTTATGCAAATGCTATCAATCTTTACTTACGCTACTTGCATACCGGAAAAGTCCAACCCTGTATTTGGACTATGAAATCGTCATCTTTGTCATAATTCACTTACTAAACAAAGACAATCTACAGTGTTCCGAAACTATATCATGCACAAGGCATGTGTCATAAAAGATGAAAGAGTTACTTGAGATAGTTCTAAGTTTTAACATACGTATAACGACAAACAGGTCTTTCAAAATCAGAGGAAGGAGCAAAAAGCGGACAGGTAAAGTCTGTAACAAAAGAAATTGACAACAAAAGGAAGATATATGAATAAATGTCTACAAGTTTTTCAGTTTCCGCTTTATTAAGTACTTCTATATTCATCGTCTTTCAACAAAAGAAGAAAACCAAACAGTTAATAAGGACCCTAAATGGGGAGAGAACAAAATGCTAGAGAGATTCATATAAAAATTTGGAGCATCTCTCTAGTTAACTATGTCATTTAGGGGGAAACAGTAAACTACTCTAAGGTAGAAACTACAAACAAACATAACACTGAGGTTTATTTCTCCTGTAATTTACCAAATTCCTGTTATGATTTTTCATTCATTCCTCGAAGATTCAAACATGGAATGTAAAGCCCGGCAGAACATATAACTTGAGCACCTCACATATCATGTGTATTAATGACAATATAAACCAGTAAGTAAAGGAAAACTGAAGAGCGAACCTGATATGCAAGAATGATCAGTCATTGACTCTAAGCAACAAAACGGCATGCAGGGTTACTCTTGCTGTTGAGCTACGTGACATACTCAAGCTGGTTCTAAAAGGTCAGAGGGCAGAGAGCTGCAAAATTAACCATAAAACTGCAGCAGAAGAATTTGATGGACATCAATTCTACACAATGCATTTTATGAAATACTAATAAGTTAATACACAAAAACAAAATGTGATTCACTTCATATAGTAGTAAGGAACCAAACTATCCTGTGGTATTTTATTGATTGCATGGCAATAATACACGTTCACCAATTAGCATATGCTCTATCAGTCATGAATTCTACAACGCCGTAGCTCCAACAATTACATTCCAAGAAAAAAATAAAGAGATGGTCCTCGTGTCGCTCAATACAGCATGGGAGTGCTTAGAAAACAATGTCCCCCAGCCACAAAACTTCTTCACCGTAGTTCACAAGGTTCCTCCTCATATGGCATTACATCATTATGATATATGGAAAAACGATACAGGGGCAATGACAGAAATGTTAAAAACAATCATATGAATTATAATGAACAAGAATTCAAAGGGGTCGACCACACAATCAAAAGAATTTTATCATCCAGAAGCCTTCTTCCCACCAGAGTAGTAACTGAGGTACCACCGAACAAATTTCTTCAGCCCTGTCTGCAGATCTGTTGTGGGCTTATACCCAAGTTCCCTCTGAGCCGAACTGATGTTTGCGTGCGTAAACTGAACATCCCCATTACGCGGCAACTTCATTATATTTCTCTTAGCCTTTACCTTCAAAAGCCTCTCCAAAATGGTAACAAGATCCGTAACTGGCACAGGCGATGTGTTCCCCAAATTGAAAACCCGCAATTGGGCAGGCCCCTTCTTCTTTCCCCCACTCCCAGTACTCTTCTCAGCGGTATCCAATGACGCCAAGCATCCCTTCACAATATCATCAATGTAGGTAAAATCCCTCGCAACGGTTCCATGATTAGCCGCCTCAAAGATTGGAATGGTTTTCCCCTTCAATATATCCCTCGTGAAAAAGAAGTATGCCATATCAGGCCTTCCCCAGGGGCCATAAACAGTAAAGAACCGCAACCCGGTAAGGGAAAGGCCATAGATATGGTTGTAAGTGTGCGCAATTTCCTCACCGGCTTTCTTGGTAGCGGCATAGAGACTAGCCGGCTGGTCAGTCCGTTCTCTTTCCGAAAAGGGTACCTTAGTATTCAATCCATAAACAGAACTAGAACTTGCCCAAACAATTGCAGGTTGTGGATTTGCATTTTTACAAACTTCAAGAAGATTAACAAGACCAGCTATATTACTATGAACATATGAGCCTGGGTTTTCCATGGCATACCTCACACCGGCTTGGGCGGCCAAATGCATCACATGGGTGAACGCCACCACCTCGAAGAGCTTGCTCAGCAAAGTGACGTCGTTTATGTCGCCTTCCACAATGAACACCCCACTCCGCTCCAAAAGCGCTTGCCGAGCCCTCTTCAACGAAGGGTCGTAGTAGTCATTGAAGCAATCCAGACCAAGGACCCCGTCTCCGCGGCGTTTGAGCGCCGCCGACACGTGAGTCCCGACAAAGCCGGCCGCGCCGGTGACGAGGACCGAGATTCCGTGGCTGGAACGGACTCTGGCGGATGACCTGACCCGTTTTTCCCAGGCGGGTCCGCCCCAGTTGTAGGTTCTGAGAGAGCGGCGGGAGGGATCGGATGGCAGAGAATTGGAGGACGGCGAGCGGAAGAAGAAGATCAAGATCATGCCGAGGAAGACGAAGGACCAGAACGTGAGCTTGGCGAGCGAGCCGTGCCAGCGGAGGCGGTGAATGTACGGGGACTTGTCCATCTTGAACTTTCCGGGCGTCGGCGGACTGTTGTCGAGATGGGTCATCTTCAATGGCGAATGCGAGCAAAACCCAGGTCTCGGATTACTGAATTTCGGCCGGGAAGCTTGGGATTCGGGTCCGCTTCAGGGTTTGACGAACTGGGGTCGTCGAGATTTCTTCTGAATATGGCGGCGGCGGCGGTTGCAGATAAGAAAAAGTAAGCTCCTTTCAGCTCGTTTCCATGTTGTGATTTGGTAAAGGGGGAATTTCTTGGAGAGATGGGTTGGTGGCGGTGGCAGCAGTTTCTCTTCTTTTATGCAGAAAGAGTAAAAAGACAAAGTTCAAAGATTTTGATTTGGGTTAATGATTTGTGTTTAATCCCTGTTTAGAGAGAGAAAGAGAGGAGGAGGAGAGAGAGATGGAGAACAGAGGACAAAGAACCGCAATATTTAATGGAGATCAAACAAGACAAAACAAGTGTTTAAATTTAATTAAAATCGGTTAATCTGATGGTGGTTTTCTGCAAAGATAGCTTGTTTTGGTTTTATTTTTCAGTTGATAGTTTTAGGGCTTCATTTTTGCAAACAATTCAGAGATTGTTTGTTGTTTTGAATCAAAAGAAAGAAATTTCAAATATTATGGGTTTTTAGTATGTTCGTTTGTTTGTTTTTAGGCTGTCAAAATTCAAAGATTAGTTTAATGGAGGAAGGAGAAAGGTGGTTTACCCAAATTTGAAGGTGGAAGTTTAACATTTGATTGGATAGGAACACCTCTAAATTTTTGCCCCCATTTATTTGGGGGGGGGGGGGGGGGGGGGGGGGATATTTTTGTGTCGGAGTATACTTGGGTTGGAGATGGTGTGGATGACATTTTTTACTCTCTTTTTGCTCACTTGGGATTTTGACTCATTGAGGCTAATTATAAACAGGTTTTTAGGTTCCGGTTGTTGTGCTAGATGGCGTTGCGCCTTAGGGCTAGGATAGGATTATAAGACTTGTAGGACATGACTTGTGGGTTAGGTAATCCACTTTATCGTGAATTCATAACCTATCATGTCCAGTCATGTCCATCTTATTTTTTTTTTTGAACAAACGATATTATATCGAGTAAGGGAGAGGGGGTGCTTAGCCTCACAATAGCTAGTAATAATGTGGTTTAAAGTCGCATTTGGTAATAATCGAACCTAAGACCTTTCACTTAAAAGTGAAGAAGAATACAACTAGATCGTAATACTAAGTGGTTGTCCATCTCACATTTTGACACAACAAAGAACGGACTGAACTCAAGTCCATTTTAATTGGCCACAACCTATCACATCCAGCCCACCAAACGAAGTCTTAAGGCATCAAAGATGCAAATGTAAAAGTTATACTTACATTTCATTTTTACATTTTTCAAACTCTAACGGGAGATATGCAAATTTGGTCTCATTTGGTGGAATTCACCTCCAAAAGATATATGAATTTTTATTTACATCTTCTAGTCAAGATGGGCGTTTACCATCTCTCCCATTATAAGAGAAAATTTTCATTATGTCGAGAACACGAGTGGTACACCACGTATCATTTTATAAGTGGAGGGAGTTTTATTTTTTAAGTTGTTAATTTTTTATCTCACCAATTGTATAGTAGTGTACCACTTCGTCTTTTAGGTACACTGAAAAATCTCTCCCACTAGAGAGCTTTCCGACCAACAAAAAATGTAAAATGCCCATTCCAAAGCAATTTACATCTTTCATTGGAGATGTTCTTAGCTCCTAAATGCAAAATAAACCAAAAGAAAAAATAACTGGTTTTCAGTTTCTCTTTTCTTTTTTGAAATAAACGGTTTTTTTTTTTTTTGGGGATGAACAGTTTTTTAGTTTCTCTTTATTGAAAGAGAAGTGATTTATCTACAATTTTTTCCTTTGACGCCTATGTTTATTTTCTAGATTTAAATAGAATTAATTAAAGAATTTTTATTGCACTCGACATCTCCCAATATCTTAACGCAGTAATATATTGTTATAAGAACTATGATATTTTATGTGAGATATATATACATGCCGCTTCATTTACATATAAAATGTGAATAATAAGTCAAATATGCTTAAAACTTAAATATTATTGTAAAAGAAAAAGTCGAATGTGCTTAAAACTTAAATATTCTTTTAATGTGCATAGAAAAATGTATGGCGGAGAACTTAGTCAACAAAAACAGGAATTTGGTTTATGGTGTCTCTTAAGTTGGAAATTTCAACTTTATATTTTGGGTATAGAGCTACCTCGCTTTATGGAGACTGATTCTCATTAATCTGCACTAGATCCCTATTTAATAAGCTTTGCATGGTTGTTGTTCTTTGCATCAGCGTCTGAGATCTCTCTTATCATACACAAGCACACACACAGAAACACATAGATCAAGCACACACTCACATATACACATATTCAAATGGAGCGTTCAATGCGTTTTGTTTCAGTCGCCTTCGTTCTTGTCCTACTTTTGGCCGCTACCTGGTAATTATACCTCTTTTTAATAATTAATTTTTTATGATGTTTCAATTAAAGCATCTTATTCAACAAAAAAAAAGGCAAGGATTGAGTAAAGCAAGGCAGTTGAGGGAAGGATCTGCGAGTTTCTGAGCACACTGTTCAAGGGGTTGTGCTTTTCGTCTAACAACTGTAAACACACCTGTAGAAATGAGCAATTCACCAGAGGCAAATGTAGTCTCCTCACCCGTACATGCACGTGCACCAAAAAGTGCTAATTAATTTGTTAAAAAGAAATGTAATCTGTGTAGAGACCGTGCTTGTGTAATGTGATGGATTGATATGACCCTATATCCACATGGTTGCTTTTGCTAATAAATTGAATGACCCTGCATGGATCATTATTCATGTGTCTAGTGTAATGTTTTCACCGCGCTTCACGTACTTTTAATCACCTATTATTCTGTATGTTTTTCTTCAAGGTTATTATTAACATTCCAAATAGTCACCGACTCTTCTTTTAATCACCTTACATGGTGTATCACCTGTGTTCAAGGAACATTGAAAAATATCTCCCACTAGAGAGCTTTCCCACCAACAAAAAATGTGAAATGCCATTCCAAGGCAATTTGCATCTTCAGTTGAGGAGATGCTCTAGCCCCAAAAAGCAAAAAAATTAAAATTATTTTTATTGCACTCGACATCTCATAATGTCTTAATGACAAAATTAAACAATAATACGACACAAAAAAAAAGTGTGAAATTTCGCTTAAAATATGCAAATTTTGGGATGGGAAAATGCAATTTTCTCATAAAGGGAGAGTTATGGTAATAATTACATAGAGTAATCTGCAATCAATCACTACAATAATTGAATCATCCATGGGAGTTTCTCTACATTTCTTGATATTGACTCCATCGGACTAAATTTTCAATGAAATCGTAAGTTTCCTAACACTATGTCATATTCTTGCCAAGATGTTACAAAGTTCACCCAAACTATATAATTTATACAATTACTAATTATTAAACCTCAAACACAAGGGTTGTAAGCCTAAAATTTGTTCTATATATTATAATTTGAATAAAATTGTAGTTAGATCAACATGTCATGCGTTATTTACATCACATCACGTACCAAAATTTGTCCTAAGAGTGAAAGCAATTGGTATATGTAATGTGCCAATGTGGTCAGTGGTCACTTGTAACAAAAAAAATAGATCATGTCTCTATCTATCTTCTATTAACATATTACAAAAATAAAATAAAAATAATAAAACTAACAAATTAAAGAATTTCAAAGGGAGAATGGTCCAATATTTTAATTTTAATGTTCCTCTACAACCTTGTCCAATATTTTAATTTTAATGTTTTTTTTCCTTGGATTATTTAGTTGATCATAATTATGTTGGGTCATATAAATACATAATGATTGTAATTTGTATTTCAAATCATTTTTCTACAGTCATTTAGTACTACAATCTATTAGTATTTTTCTTCACTTGTAAGTGAGAGGTCTTATGTTTGATTTTGGCAAAGACAAATTTGAACTATATTATTGCTAACTCATTGTAAGGCTAAGCTCACCCATGCTCTTATTGTAGATAATATCGATTGTTAAAAAAAAAATAATAATAAAAAAAAAAAAACATTGTTTTACATATTTATTTAAATTTTCGATTTTGTGGTAGGTGAGCTTAAAATTCGATCTTAAGCAGATTGTGATTGTTCAACGCTTTTATATGCAATTGCACATTGATGTGGCAAAGAAGCTTTTCTACCCTTATCGTTATCATGACAGACGGACTTACTTACCTCATGTGAGAAGTGAGATAGACACAAATGATACATATCATGGTGGATGCATATTTCAACCTCGTCATAGGTTTATCATTTTCACTTTTATGCCACATTGTTCGAAGTATACTTTGCTCTTACTTAAAAGAACACATTCTTTTTAAGACACATTACAGTTCCAATAGTGGATCGAAGATTTGAATCTTGGAGGATCCCATTGTTAAACACAAGTTTTTTAGATAGGAACAGAGCACAAAGTACGAAAAGAAAAAATCAGTTTATTCACTTGGTCGGCTTGTTGTGCACATGTCAACAAATATTGAAATATGCTAAAACAATCTGATAAGTGATATACAAAGAACTTGTCGAGTGATGTTGACGCAACATGTCGGGATATGTCTAGCCTCTAAGGGTAAAATTATCATGTCAATAACTTTCTATGATATGATAAATTTTTGGATGAAATTTTAACGGACGGAGTTTTGTGAAATCAATTTTAAATTTCAAGAGGTGCTAATATAATTTCAAAATTCTCAACAAGTTTTTATAAAAATACAAAAAACTTCAATATAACATTTGGAGGGTCCTCGGTAGACCAAAACGTGTATGTTTTCCAAACTCGGGTGTCCTGAGACTACCTTGGTTCATATTTCCATCCGCCCCTCACAGTTCCATTGCACAATCTTTTTCTTTTGTGCTTACAACGAGTTGTTTTTGCATACATAAGATACTGCGATTTGCTCGGAAAAAAAAATTGACTTGTAGGGAGAGAAAATGCAAGGAGAGAGAGTCAAATGTGACTAGTACTAGTAATGACAGGACTTACTTGAAATGAAGGCAAAAGCATCTTTCCAAGAAGTATTATTGGTATCTTATAGTGCAATTTATGGCATGCCAAGGCTAGCATGTATCATGTGGGTTGATAACAATCTCAACTCAAAATGTAGGAATAGTGATGGTGAAGAAATCACACCTATATTTGTGCCCCACCTTCCCTACAACAACATACTCTTTAATTATGATAATACATTGCATGCATACTCTTACATTTTGAAAAGATAACAACCATTTCCAACCCCTTTTTATCTGCCTTTTTTCTTGGCTATTGCTATTTGCTACTAGGGAATAACATTTTCCCCTTCTTTTCTTTATTCCTTTATTAGTCCTTATGTAAAGAATAAAACCTTGAGAAGAACTTTTAGGTGAAAACTTCTATGTCACGTGACAAGATGAGTGACATACATTGTCGAGTTGAAATTTATTACTTGTTAAAAGTTTCTACTTGTGATTCACCTAAGTTCTTTAACAAGTATTATGTCAAAACATCATTTAATTTTTTTCTCAATAAACCCCTCGTTACTTCTCCATACACCATTTACACAATAACTCCAAGCAATTTTTTTTTTTATCAAAAGAAATAACTTCATTAGATAAACTTCAACATTACATCATACACCAGATCTAACAGGATACGAAAAACAACAAGCTCGAAATGGAAAACTGTTGAATCATATGTCTCACATCGGAAAAATCCATGAAGTTAAAATTGCACATCGGAAGACTGTTGATTCACTACTAAATGAATCAAGGTCTTTTGTAAAAAAACTCCACACCTACAAAATTGCATATGTGGTTAAATTTGAGATAATATTAACATTTAAATCGTAAAATTAGTCTAAGTCCAAGCAATTCAAAACCACTAAAATCGTAAAATAATCCATAAACCCGAAGAACTATTGTCATCAATCTCACGTCACATCATATAACCAAGAAGAATATGTAAAACGAGATGCGAATGAGTTGATCATAAATCGTAGCACAATACACAAAATATGCCAAGAACACTGCAAATTGAAGTACTTTTGATCCTCAAGATTCAGTGTGCATTATTGAGAGGAGGCAGATTGTCTGCCCTCCTAGTTGTGCTGCCCTTTCATGCCTTCCTATTTGTGTGGTCACGGTTAAACCACATCAATATTTTATATTTTTATTATTTTTTGTCTTATTATCTCTATTAAAAAATTAATATAACATGTTGACGTGGCTTAACAGTAACTGCACAAAATAGGAGGGCATGGAAGGGCACCACAACTAGGAGGGCAGACAATCTGCCTCCTTATTGAGAGGATCTCTTCCACCAAGGTCACCGGATCAAGTGATTTGGGTCTTTGAAATTTCATTCAACAGTAAAAAATTATTATAGCTTTTAAGGAGTCAAAACAGATAGGTTGTTGTATGAAATTTCAAATGTCTGTATCACTTGATTCGGTGATATTGGTGGAAGAGATCCGAGTTGAAAAATGTGAAATAGTTACTCGGTCATCGTGGTAAATTAACTTATTAAATTGTTAATGAGTACTCATTAAGACATATTTAGCTTGCTCTCATTTTACGCCATCATCGCCACTATCAACTTTACCGCTATATTATGATGATATCAAATTAAACGGATCTTAACAAATAACCGTTAACAACTCAATAGATTGATTTACAGTTAACAACTCAATAAATTGATTTTCCGCATCTGACAATCACCACCGTCTCCATGTGAAACTGATGCAAAAGAAGACAGAGGAACACGTCTTGTTAGTCCTTTTTGTTTAATAAGCTGGCATCGTGCTCCATGCCCTGCAATTTAATCTAAGCAGCTAGCTGGACACGGACACGGACACGGACACGGACACGTGATTAAATCTACCCCGCCCCAACTTGTAGTTTAATAATAAAGCATATTGTAATCGTGCCCTACACCCTCATAATTTAGTGGATATGTGGATCCTGGACGGTGCTCCTACAAACCTATGTACTATGCAGGGCCTAACAAAATTGGCTTTTCGGTGGACTGTCGGTTTAGAGTTGCCCCAAGACAAATCTGATGCCATTTATCACATAGAAAGGTACACCAGAGAAAGGGTTTACAAATCCGTAAGAGCACTTTCACCGCGGGAAAGGCCGCAATATACTATGCTATCCATCTAGTGAACAATAATTATCTTCAATGAACAGTAATTATCTTTTGCATTTTCATTGTTGCAGTTCAATAGCCCTGACAATTGGCAATAAAATATTAGTATTTTATTTATTTATAAAATAATACAAAATAATTTTATTTGTAATTTCGGATAAGATTTTTAATCGTTCTTGTTGGGCCACGTGTCATTATCCGAAAAGTTATAAAATAATACAAAATAATTTTATTTGTATCTTCAAAAAACGTCTAATTCGTACCTGCATCAGTAGTCATTTTGTTGGAAAAAAATTGGATTGAAACTTCGAGAGAAAGATAGGAATGTGGTTGAAAGTAGTTGAGAAAATATGAAATTGTGGTGTAAGGTAGAAGATAATGAGAAGGTATTTATAGAAAAGTAAAATCAATTTTTTTTTATAATTTTTCATATTTTTTTTTCGGATTTTTAAGAATTTTTTACATTTAAAAAAAAATTTATTCACCTAATTAATCTCTGCCGTTGGATTAAAAAAAATTTGAATTCCAACACTCCAGATTGTGCCACGTGGCACAACGGTAACATTTCAGAATTTTAAACTTTTTTTTCCTTTTTTTTTAATTTACAAAGCCTATTAACGTGGACCGTTGATCTTAGATCAAACAGATGAAATTAAATGAGGTTTTTAAATTTTTTTTACCGTTGGAAATCCAACGGTCCATAAAATATGGCCGTTTCAATCCAACGGACATGGGGAAGCCACGTGGCCTCCCCAACGATAACATCGCAGAAAAAGTGTCGCGGGCCCCAGCCCTGATTTTTTGTCAGAAGACGCGAGCCCACGTGCGCTTGAAGCGCACACGCCTGACGCTTGCGTCAGGTTGCCTTCAGGCTCTCGGGCTGGCAATCCCTGCCGGGCCTGTCGCTCGGGCCTAGCCTGTCCCTCAGGCTTGCATACGTTGGACCCTATCCCTCGTGCGTTTTGGTCCTATTCCATCCCCAGTCCACCGGGTAATATACCACGGTGGAGTTGCTCTAATGAGCATGTATCTTAACTGGTTAAAAACATTTATTTATACGCTCAAGAGTTAATACGAGATTTTGCTTGGCACCTGTATTAAAAAAAAGGGTAGTTTGTAGATCGTGAGAAGCTTATGTCTAAACTGGTTAAGAGCATTCAATTATGTGCTCGATAATCAAACACAAGATTTGCTTTTCCAGTTACCTTTCTATAAAAAGAAAGAAATGGTGGTTTGGAAATTGTAAAGAGCTAGTAGCTCAACTCGTTAAGAATATTCATCCATACGTTCGAAAGTCAAACACAAGAAAGAAAGAGTAGTTTGAAGATTGTAAAAAACTTGTAACTCAAATAGTTAAGATCATTCATCATACACTTAAGAATTGAACACGAAACTCCGCTTTCCCCTAATGTCAACTTGCATGAAAAATAAAAAATAAAAAATAAAAAAGGGTCAGCAGATCCAAGAACCAATTGCTAATCCAACAATATAGAGTAGAATAAGATCACAATCTTAGAAAAACTAATTAATGTGCTCTACTTGAAAAATGTAAGCATCCAAAATTACATCTGCATTGCTTTGTCCAATGCTTGGTAAACTTCCCAAGGACTTGAAAGCAACCAGGGAATGTTTTACTCGTACAACCGGGATCCTTGATGGTAACCGAAACATCTCCACAGGCAGCAAGAGAGAATGCCATGGCCAGTCTGTGGTCGTTGTACATGTTCATTCATGTCGCATTTAGTTTTTCCGGCGGTATGATCACACAGTAATCTGATCCTTCTTCAACCGTTGCTCCAGCTGAAATTTTTACGTCCGAAAATGTTAGAGAAAAGGTTTAGGAATATCAAGTACGAGGAAAGTCATTAGATAAGACTCTAACCTTTCTAAGTTGTGTGCAAATGGCAATCATCCTTTCTGTTTCCTTCACTCTCCAGCTTGCGACTGAAGAATACAAACTCAACAAATCAAGGCAGGCCTTCTAGGGACATTTTTCACATGGAAAAATTCCGAAACATGCAGAATTTTGAAAAATTGTGATGCTTTGTTCTGATAATCAAAATATTAACAGTTTGATCATATAACATCAACAAGGGCTTAAACCTAGGTGCACTACGTTCACGATTCATGTCTTTGTAAAAAAAATACTTGGACTAGACCATACCATCTCTTATGGTAGTTGGTCCTTCGACGAAAAGAGAAACTGCAGAGAGAGTTATGGCAACATCTGGTATTTTGTTCATGTTGACATCAATAGCTTTCAAGTGTTTTCTTCTGGATGAATGTCGCCGAGGTAACTGTGAAGTTTACGTATTCTCATTGAATGATAATGTAAGCTGTTACAACGCTTTATACAAGAACCATCCTTATCAGTATAAGAGTCCTAAGATAACTATGATACATTTGAATTTCAAACAAACAGCAGAAAGATAAATAATAAAATTACAACTAATTATCCTTATCAACATTCCCCCGCAAACTTGACTCCGATGAGGAGACTAAGTTTGAACACAACAGTCGAAAGCGTGACTTGGAGAGTCCTTTCGTGAAAACATCAGCGAGCTGGGAGATAGAAGGTAAGAACTGAACCTTGTGACTGCTAGCCGCAACTCGCTCTCGAACAAAATGAAAATCCAAAGAAATGTGTTTAGTGCGAGCATGAAACACGGGATTGACAGCCATGTAAGTGGTGGCACTCAAATTGTCACAATGCAAAACTGGTTTGGAAACTGGAACCCGGAGCTCACGTAACAAACTTAAAATCCATATTGTATCAGCACATGTAAAGGCAAGAGCGCGATATTCAGCTTCGGCACTTGAACGGGAGACCGTTCGTAGTTTCTTGGCACCCTAGGAGATCAAATTATTCCCAAAAAATATACAGAAGCTGGTGGTGGAACGACAAGTGTCAGGGCACCCTGCCCAATTCGCATCAGAATATGCAACAAGGTGAAAGGGTTGTGGAGATGGAGACAAGCGGATACCCATATCCAGAGAACCTTTAAGATATCGCAGAATACGTTTCACATCATCTATATGCCCAGAAGTGGGATAACCCATAAACTGAGAAACGTTCTGAACGGCAAAGGCAATATCCGGTCGAGTTAACGTCAAGTATTGAAGGCCACCAACAAGTTGACGATAACTAGTGGCATCAGGTAAGGGGGATCCAGAGTGTGCCGAGTTGGGTTTTGGCCGCAATAGGAGTGATGCACGGTTTGCATTCAAGCATGCCACTTCGTTGTAATAGTTCAAGAGTGTACTTGGTCTGTGTCAAGCGAATTCCCGCTTGTAAGTATGATACCTCAACACCCAAAAAATAATGCAACTTGCCCAAATCTTTAAGTTCAAATTCAAGTCCCAATGTGTGAATGAAAGACTGAATTAAAGGAGGAGAATTACCAGTCAAAACAATATCGTCCACGTATAGGAGAAATATGAGAATCACTTAACCTTATCGGTGTTGTTGGAGTGGGGTCTCGGCTCGTCGACCTATCAAATTCTACATGGTATCAGAGCCAGGAGGCGGGCCCGTACTGCCACGTGATTGGGTGGGTCCTCGTGTGGCCCCCCGCGATTGGTGAGTCCCGACATGGCTCCACGTAGGCCAAAGATGCCACGTGATTGGGTGGGTCCCCGTTTGGCCCCGTGTGATGGGTGAGCCCCGACTTGGCTCCACGTGGTCGCCGATGTGTGGATCTCCACGTGTGACCCACAAAATGGGGTCTCACGTGCGAGGGAGTGTTGGAACACCCATTGTCTCACATCGGCCAAGAGGGAAGAGAGAAAGTACTTTAAATAGAATTACCTCACCCTAACTAACACCGAGGCCTTTTGTGATAAAACCCCACACCTGAGGATTGTGCAGGTGGTTAAGTGGGGACAGTATCGGTGTTGTTGGAGTGGGCCCTCGGCCCGTCGACCTATCAAATTCTACATATGAAAAGTGAACATGGAGTTATCAGCACGACTCTGAACGAAATCGGAGTGTATGAGGAATGTACTGAGACGTTGGAACCAAGCACGGGGGGGGGGGGGGGGGGGGGCTTGCTTGAGCCCATAAATGGCTTTATTTAATTTACACACAAAGTTAGGATGACTAGGGTCCAGAAATCCTGGAGGCTGCGACATGTACACTTCCTCCATGAGTGAACCATGAAGGAACACATTTTTTACGTCTAGTTGATGAAGAGGCCACCCAAAAGAAACGACAAGACTTAGGACTGTCCGAATTGTAGTTGGTTTGACAACGGGGCTGAAAGTCTCGTAAAAATCAACCCCTGGTTGCTGGTGAAACCCCTTGGCGACGAGGCGCGCCTTATACCGTTCAACCCATCCATTGGATTTACGCTTTAACTTGAAAACCCATTTACACCCCACATTATTGATGTTAGGAATATGAGGGACTAGAGTCCAGGTTCCTTGCTTGAGAAGAGCATTAAACTCGTCTACCATGGCCTGCCGTCAATGTGGAGATCGAGAAGCTTGACTGAAACTTGTCGGGTCTTGATCATTATCAACTATAGCGGTGAATGCAGCAGGAATTAGATGACGGGAGGCAAAAAATGAGCGCACCTTGGGCTTAGAAATTCCTGATTTGGATCGAGTGTGTGGACCACGGTGAGGAGGCGGTGCATGAAGAGGCACCGCTTCAACAGGTGCAGGAGAACGTGGCGGGAGGGCAGCAGCATCTGCAGCTGCAGACTGAACAGCATCATGAATTGCAGGCTGAGGCATGTCGGGCTGTGGGGCAGCAAGCTGAGAGGTGTCGGTTGGTCGGTCACCGACATAAGGAATTGCAATAGTAATGGGAACAGCAGGATGAACAGTGACATGAAGAATAAACACCAATTCAGATTCCGTAGCCTTGGAAGAAACACTAAGCTGCTCATAGGGAAACACGTTCTCATCGAAAAAAACATGCCGAGATATGTAGACTCAACCAGTGGGTGGGTGTAAGCAGCGATATCCCTTGTACTGAGCACTGTATCCAATAAAAACACAAGACAATGATCTAGGTTGCAACTTGTTAGTTACGTAGTCACCAAGGAACGGAAAGCAAGCACTACCAAAAACACGTAGTGCCAAATAATCAGGAGTACGTCCAAATAAACATTGATAAGGCGACTTCCAGTTAAGTACAGAGGTGGGCAACCGATTCATTATATAGACCGCAGTAGTGAGAGCCTCTGCCTAAAGATTGTGAGGAAGTTGGGCAGTGAGTAATAAAGTGCGTCCAATCTCTGTAATATGACAATGCTTGCGTTCTGCAAGACCGTTCTGTTGTGGTGTATGTGGACATGAAAATCGATGGTGAATCCCTTTTTGCGCACACAATTGTTGAAAAGACGAATTATTAAACTCTTTACCCCCATCACTTTGAAAGTGTTTAATAGTTGTAGAGAATTGGTTTTGGACAAGGTTTAGAAAATTACTAAAATGAGTAAAGACTTCAGATTTATACCGCATGGAAAAAATCCATGAGAAACGTGTATAGTCATCCGTAAATAAAACATAATAACAAAACCCAGAAACAGAAGCTACAAGAGACATCTAAACATCGGCATGAATTAAATCAAATGGAGAATTAGAATAGTGTTCAAACAAATTGAAAGACAAGTGATGAGACTTTGCCAACGCACAATTATTACAAAATTCCTTATTTGAAACTGAAAATTTGGACCCTAACAAATGCCCAGAAGCTAGAACACTAAGTACTTGACGAGACGGATGCCCGAGACGACGATGCCATAACGAGGGCGACGCAAAAACAGACACAAAATCTTGCTTTGAAGTAGAATTCCTAGATGCACGACCAAGTTTAATTGGGTAAATTCCCTCCTCACATGGGCCCTGAAAAAGAACAACTCCCGTTTTCAAATCACGAATAACAAATTCCCAAGGAAAGAATGTTAAACTAACCAAATTGTCACGAGTAAACTTAGCAACGGACAACAAATTTTTACGGATGGCAGGAACGTGTAAAACATTAGACAAACGAAAAACAAAAGACCCAGACGCGAAAGACAGATTACCAGTGTGCGCAATGGGAAGAGTTTCACCATTTCCAACCATAACTTGATCCGTGGAGCCATACCCAGTTGTACCAGTCAAGGAACGAGCATCATTAGTCATGTGATGGGTTGCACCTGTGTCCGGAAGCCAAGGAGCATCAGAAGGTTGAGCAAGGTGCATACCAGCAAACCGATGAGATAACTCATCGTCAGGACGAAGTGTTTAAGGGCACTGTGCAGCTAGATAGCCGTGTTGGCGACAAATCCAGCAAAGACCACGAGGAGTAGGTGATGGCCCAAGAAGACCAGGAGCAGCAAGTCCACGATGAGGGGCCTTATTGTTGTTGTTGATGTTGTTGCGACCATAAGCTTGATTTGGTGCGTGTCGACCACCAAAATTGGCACGAGAACCTTGTATCACAGGAGCTCCACCATTGTTACCATTTTGCCGCTGGTGGTGACCCCCATTGCCACGGTTTCTAGATGCGCCACCACCATTGATGCGCACAGAATAAAGGGCATGTGGTGCAGAAGAAGCACCCGGAGTCATGGGCAATTATGACTCAAAGAAAAGAAGACGAGAGCGCAGCTCATTAAACGGAAGGAAAATAGGGAAATTGGTGAGCATGGCGACAAGTACACTATACTCTGGTCCCAAACCACGAAGCACATAAGACACCAAATCTTCATTGGCAACAGGCTGCCCAATCGAAGCCAACTGATCAGCAAGATTTTTGGCCTGGCCAAGGTACTCAGCAATTGGTTTTAGCCCTTTTTGGAGTGAGATCAACTGAAAATGATAATGAGTGGCATTGGCAAGAGAGTGCTGAGAGAAATTCTGGCGAAGGTGCTCCCAAACGTCACGAGAAGTAGACAGCCCAACGGTTCAATAAGAGTTGCTCGAAGCATACTGACGAGTGTCTAATCAGTTTGATACCATACAAGGTATTCTAGATTAGGCGTTGAAGAGGCCACATGAGAAGGAAGAACGACTGGTGAGTTAGACTCTGGAGAAGCAGCAGCAGTAGCCGTGGCAGAAGCAGGAGCGGGGAGAACAGGGGCGGGGCACGGATAAGAACCATCAATAAAGCGCCAGTAATTCTGACCAACCAGGAACGGCTTGACTTGACACTCCCATTGGAGATAGTTCGTCTCAGAAAGCTTCACCGAGACTAAGGTAGAGATATTAGGAATGGAAGAGGATGAAGAAGCCACGAGGAAAAAAAAACTTATAGAAGGATCGAAGGCTCGAATACCATGTGAAGTTTACGTATTCTCATTGAATGATAATGTAAGCTGTTACAACGTTTTATACAAGAACCATCCTTATCAGTATAATAGTCCTAAGATAACTATGATACATTTGAATTTCAAACAAACAGCAGAAAGATAAATAATAAAATTACAACTAATTATCCTTATCAACAGTAACTTTAGCACCCATCTTTTCAAGAACTTCTGCAAACTATGCATCTCCCTTGATTAGTAAATGACCGAAAGAATTGTTAAGATTACTTGAATTTTGTATGCATAATTCACAACTATTTTCACAAATCGTCCAATAGACAGTTGTAACTACGAATTTGGAAATAAATTGTCCGAAAACTACTAAATATGTTCAATCTGAAATTTGTTTTATGCATACGCTGAATTAAACAAAAATATATTGGTGTGCAAAATACCACATCCCTCAACAGTGACTGTTCCTCTGGTGACAGCAGCACCAGCTAGGAAGTAACTTGCACTCGAAGCATCACCTTCGACAAAAGCATTTCCAGGAGACCTGATATATTCTTTTCATTTTGTTACACACACAGCGGTTCGGCTAAATAAAACATACTTTGCACTTTTGACCTCCTTGGACGAAAAATCAATCCAAAATATCACCATGTTGCACTGTGACACCAAAGTGTTCCATCACTTTCAAAGTCATCTCCACAAAAGGACTAGAAACGAGTCTATCGACAATGTCAATTTCGATGTCTCCAAGAGACAAAGGAGACGCCATAAGCAAAGAAGTCAAGTATACGCTACTAACTGATCCAGGGAGCTTTCGCCTGAAAACAATATATAATAAAGTTTGAATTAAACTGATGAATCTCATCGCCGCTGCAGGCCAAAATAAGAGTGGATTCGGATAGGAAAATCAGGATTTTGGCATGCAAGGTAGCAAATTTTTATTTTTATTTTTATGGTTTTACGTTGCATTTGATCAAAAACTTACCAGTTAAACAACAACCATTGATATAAAAGACAAGCAAACCACACCTTTCCCCCTGGAAGGCCTCCCTCTCCAATCACACGGACAGGAGGGCAGTTTGTTCCAAGAAAACAATCAGCATCCGCACCGAGCTGCTTAAGACCAGCGACCATATCTCCAATTGGCCTCTCCCTCATTCGGGGCACCCTATCAAGTACATGCCTGAAATATGAATATGTTTAGCATCCAAAGTTTGTAGTGAATTATAAAACCGGATATAAAAAACAACGGTAATGAAAAAAAAATATGCAGGGAAAGCAGATTGAGATTAGAGAAAACGCATGCTTGAAGTGTTGGTGCTTGAGCAAGATTTGCAGGGTACAAGAAGATCCAGATTGGTGGTGTTTGGATATATGCTGCCTTCTTTTCGAGCATCGAAGGTGGGTGATGCCTGTTTTTTTTCTTTTCCAGTTTGTGTTTCCAAGTACAGCAGTCAATGACCGCATTGCTGTTCCAGCAGTTCCAAGAAAAAGTTGAACACTTGAACTCAATCTCTTGATTCATTCCCTGAGGGAAACCAACCACCACAACCCTCCACGAACGCTTGTTTGTGTGCCTTATCTTCTTCCACATTTATCCCAATGATTTTCAGTGCACCAATCATATAATGAATATCATCACTATCTTGCAAGTTGTCAACAACAAGCTGTTCCCTGAACAATACAATAATAGTTATGTCTACCAGGATAATATCGTCTTCTGTCCAATTACTTGATCCCCAAGTAATTTCAGATGCCAAAACACTCAAGATACTGGTTTATCTTGTATCCCTTGTAGTTTAGCCTCCTTTTAAGTTGTCATCAAGAAAGAAATGGTTGACAACTACATCCTTAGTGAAAGAACTGTCGAGTGTTTTAATGCATGTAGCACGCAGTGTCGAGTCTTTTAATGCTACGTAGCACTTAGTGTCGAGTGTTTTAGCCGTTAGATTTGATTTCCACAAATATTATATTTTCAATCTCAAACATTAATTTTCGTACTACTCAATGTTACGTATCTGTGTCTTCTAATTGGAAGACATTTTGCCTCATACGGATTCAAAGAAAGGTGCTAATGGAATAATTATACAAACAAAAAATGAATTTAAACTTGAAACCCTTAAAATTAACTAAAATCAGCTAATTAAACCGCCACAATCTTTATGGTGCCCGAGATTTCTCTGGTGGGCTGCAACACTATCTCTCACTGTTGATGGATTCTCTGCTGTGGAAGCTGAAGCTCTAACCGAACGAACCATCCAACTATCCACCAACCCGTTTTTCAGCTTCAGACTCAAAGAACCTGAGCAACCCAGAAACTGACTTCAATGGGAGTAACAAGGATTTGGCCATCTCTCTCTCTCTCTCTCTCTCTCTCTCTCTCTCTCTCTCTGTGTGACAGAAAAGGTAATGAAGATGTACATCTGTTACAGCAATATAGTGTCACAATCTCGCACCAAAATAAGAAGGGCGGAAGCCATGACCGAACAGCCATGAATGTTGTTCAATCTCGAAACGTTCAGATTAAGAATAGCAGACACTGCATTATGTAAAGAATGACTCTTGAACGGAAACAGCAGAATTGCATTGCAAATTTGCAAGTGATGCAAATTCTTTGCACCAAATACTTAACAAACCGAGCAACATTTGCATTTCTTGACATCAAGTTTGTCCCAAAGAGAGGTACAAAAGAAGATCCACGAACCAAATCATGAATCACTATTATTGAGTAGAATCAGATCACAAATATTAGAAACAATAACGAGCTCAACTTGCAAATACAAATCATCCAAAATTACAGGGGAATAAAGAGAAACTGAAACAAGTGTGGCTTCCATCTGCACTGCTTTGGCTGTAGAGGCACAAGGACGATCCCTCTCTCTCCCTATCTACAGATAAATATATCTTATAACCGCTGTTCAATGCTTGGTAAACTTTCTGAGGACTTCAAAGTAATCGGGGAATGTTTTTCTGGTACAATCGGGATCCTTGATAGTAACTGGAACATCTCCACAGGCAGCAAGAGAGAAAGCCATGGCCATTCGGTGGTCATCATACGTGTCTATTGCTGTCACGTTTAATTTTTCTGGCGGTGTGATTATGCAGTAATCTGGTCCCTCTTCAACAGTTGCTCCCAGCTGAAATTTAGGTCCGAAAAATGTTAGAGAAGTAATAAGCATATGAAGGTGTGGGAATATCAAGTGTGAGGGCAGCCAACTAAAACGAACCTTTCTTAGTTCAGTGCATATGGCGATCATCCTTTCTGTCTCCTTCACTCTCCAACTTGCCACTGATGATAAGAACTCAAGAAGTCAAAGCAGGCCTTTGTGATTGTTTTCACATGTTATTTTTGAATAATATGAACTACTTTTAAAACCATGAGCATTCTGCTCAGATACGCAAAAGATTAATCTTGAATGATATATGTATCAGCAAAGGCCTCAACCCGGAAAATATTCATCCTCACTTCTAACTGTTATGAAAAAGATTTTTCTACTTTCATCTCACCGAAGGAGCCTCTATGTTTTAGCATGGATCCATTAACCATGAGATTGATTTGTTACTTGTCTATTTACCAGTTCTAAACATCTATGCGGACTCCACCCACCCTTTTCCTTTATTGTCTACTAACAACGAAAATATTCAGCACAAGCCATTCACAGGAAAAAGACTAGACCATACCATCTCTTATGGCAGTTGGTCCATCGGCAAAAAGAGCAACTACAGCAAGAGTCATGGCAACATCTGGCATTTTGTTCATGTTGACGTCAACAGCTTTCAAGTGTTTTCCTCCAGAAGAAAGTCGTTGAGGTCCTGTAACTGTGACAGAATTCTCTGTCCACGTAACTTTAGCACCCATCTTTTCAAGAACTTCAGCGAACTTTACATCTCCCTTGATTAAGAGAAACCAAAAAGGTTGTAAGATGTAAAATTTTCTCGAAGTGATAACTCTTTTTCCAAAACCATCCAAGCGATGGTTGTAAATGTGTAATTACGATCAGGAAACAGGTTGCCCCATCAATCTGAAAATCTATCATTCATACACTGGGAAGTGAACAGAATAAGAAAAGATATTGGTCCCAGAAATTACCTGTAAACTGCTTGTCCCACAGCCTTCAACAGTGACAGTCCCACCAGTGACAGCAGCACCAGCTAGAAAGTAACTAGCACTTGAAGCATCGCCTTCGACAAAAGCATTTCCAGGAGACCTGATAGATATATTTTTCATTTTGTTACACAATGCAATCATATATCACGTAGTGGTTCAGCAATATATTGAATAAAACATACTTGTACTTTTGACCTCTTCGGATCAAAAACTGATCCCAACTATCACTGTGTTCCACTGAGACCCCAAAGCGTTCCATCAACTTCAAAGTCATTTCCACATACGGAATGGAAATTAGTTTATCAATAATCTCGATTTCAACATCTCCAAGGGCCAAAGGAGCTGCCATAAGCATAGCAGTCAAGTACTGACTACTAATTGATCCAGAGAGCTTCACCTGAAAACAACAGATAAAGTGTGGATTGAATTGATTAAGTGCATCAAAACTGCAGGCATTACAGAACAACCATAAATCTACAAGATAATGCAAACCACACCTTCCCCCCTGGAAGGCCTCCCTTTCCAATCACACGGACAGGAGGGCAGTTTGTTCCAAGAAAACAATCAGCATCCGCACCAAGCTGCTTAAGACCATCAACTAAGTCTCCGATTGGTCTCTCCCTCATTCGGGGCACCCCATCAAGTACATACCTGAAACAGATTCAATATTATAGGAAAACCTTTTAAAATACAATATCAATCTGTACTACCATATTCAAGGTTACTAAAATCATTTAACATCACAAAGTTGGGTAATGCAGAATGTGGTAGAAACAAAAGTCCGCGGAATGAGGAAGGAATCACACTTCTAGTCAATATGGAAATCAGACAAACCTAGCATGTCCACCAGCAGCAACAACTGCAGCAGTCAATGGCCGCATTGCTGTTCCAGCATTTCCAAGGAATAGTTGCACTTCATCTACTGCTTCATTACTCAAAGGAAACCGACCACCACAACCCTCCACGACTGCTCGCCTGTTTTCCTTGTCCTCTTCAACATTCAGCCCAAGGGTTTTCAATGCACCAAGCATATAATGAATATCATCACTATCTAACAAGTTGTCAACAACAGTTGTTCCCTGACAATAGCATAAAAAAGAAAAAAAGAAAAAAAGAAAAACAATCATGTTAACCGGGATGCTTTAATACATAAGGAAATCTTGAAACACATGTATGAAGAGTGATAAGAAGTATTATCAATCACTCTAAGGAGCAATATATTTCGTTCTCTCTAATAATGCAACTTCGATAACATCACCCTAATAGCTGAATTTTCTTTTTAGATTTCTTATCAACCAAACAGAACCATGTCTAATTAGTGAACGAAACATTCCCGATCATTCGATCTCCTCAAGTAAATTTGAGATACCAAAGCACTCAGTGTTCAATAATTTTCAATCCTTCTAGTCAATCTCTTTTTTGACAAGGTATCATTCTTTTCTAGTCTGTAATCTAACAGAATACTAAATCCTCGAAATCGAAAAACAAGCACACGTACCCAAATCCACAAAAATCTCTCCAATTTCTTCCCCCAAACCTTTCACTTTCAGCAACTACTACTAATCACACTACAACAAAAACTCAAATTTTTTATATCATCGTATCACAATTAGTTGCAAAGCAACAATCTTTACATACCTCAGAGAGAGCAGCAATCAGCAGAATCCGATTCGACAACGACTTGGAACCCGGCAACTTTATGGTGCCCGAGATTTCTTGGATGGGTTGCAGCACAACCTCCGGAACCGTGGACGGCTTCTCTGCTGTGGCAACTAAAGCTGCAACTGTACGCGGATCGACCCTGACTTTACCGACGGTCCAACTGCCCACAAACCCATTTTTCAGCTTCAAACTCAAAGAATTTGAGGAACCCAGAAACTGGGACTTCAATGAGAGAAAATTTGATGATCTGGGCATTTGGAGTTTGGAAACATTGGGCAAAAGATTGATGCTTTGAGTTCCATTGCTGCAGATTTTGCTCACTTGGGCCATCTCTCTCTCTCTCTCAAAAAAAATTTCTTTTGAGAGTTGTCTAAATTGGTGTCTCTACAATTGTGGGAGCTTGGCGGAAGGGAAAGTTGGGGGTTTTCGTGAGAATGGTCGTAGGTAGGGATTGATGGACTCTCTCTCTCTGGTCTCTAACAATTCACCAACCAATTCTGCCACCACGAGTTTGAAAAAGAGATGGGGAGATGGAGAAAAGGCGGTAGGTGCGCTTGTCTTTGTGCTTGGAAGGGTTGTACGTTGTGCCTTTAAAATGGTTCACTCTGACTTCTTTGATAGAAAGTATAGATTTTGAAAGGATTTGTACGCTAGTTGGGTTGGTAGGGGCTGCTATAGAAAGTGCCAGAGTCTCTGACCAACCCCCTTTTTTTTTATATAGATAAGTAATGGAAAAGGTTTGAAAAATTTAAGTTTTAATAGTAAGAATAAAATAAATGGTAAAGTAAATAGTACTATGATTGATTTTTTAGTGTAAAAATTTGGTTTTTTGTTCAAATGAACGGTAGCTGGAGCTTTTCGTTAAAGTTCTTTTTTTTTTTCATAGAAAAGAACTTCATTAAAGAGAAAAGCCTCTAGGTCTATAGCAGGCAAATTTTTACCTGATTTGTTAACACGATAAGTAAATAATACAAAATAAAAGATTTTGAGTCAATACGATAATTAATCAGAATTATTATCAGGTCGCACAATAAGAACCCGTTAATAACGGGTCTTTAACAGGTTTACACAAATGTGACACGCAGATAACCAGTTTCGACACGTTAAAACAAATTATTTTGATGATTTTAATTTTTTAAACTACTAAAGAAACTTACTATAAAATACAAGCCATATTGTATATGTATTATTGTATTATTATTATATATATATTTTAAAATTTTAAGTTTTATTTATTTATGTATTTTTATAGTATATTATAGGCAAAGAGTGAGATTAAAAATTATAAAAACAAATTAAAAATAAAAAAATATCGAATAATTTAAAAATACAACACACAGTAAAAAAATTATAATAATTAATTTACAAGCGCAAAAAATGTGCAAAAATATGCAAACGCTCGTAATCGCATCATCTACGCTTTGAGGATGGGTGCATAGTCATTTGAAATTTTAAAACCATACAAACCCTCATAAATAGTATTTTTAAAGGAGCTCAAAATAAATAAAATTCATAATCATGAAAGTAAGCATTTATAAACGCTCGTGATTGCATCGTATACGCTTAAACGATGGTTACATGGGGCGGAGGTTATCCTATATTACTCGGTTAGAGCGCTCTCTTGGGTGAAATAGTTAAAGCAAAAAGTTTAGCATACGTTCTTGTCGGGAAAGTTCACCTGTGTTGGTTTGCCACCAAAATCCAGACGCCAAAGGGATATTTAACTATGGAATAATACAGTTCACAAAACGACATTATCATTACTAGACTGGATATGGGTAGTGGCATATCGTACAAAATCTGTAACCTATACCATCATTCATAGAGCTAGCGGCATATTCTTTAGCACTCGTGCTTTCATTATGGATTAACTGGCGTAAAAGAGAATCGAATCCCTTGAGTTAACCGTTGTAAAGGAATCAGAAATTGAACCTTTGGCGACTCGTCTGTATCTCAATCTCACCTAGCGTAAAAGAGAATCAAATCCCTTGAGTTAACCGTTGTAAAGGAATCAGAAATTAAACCTTTGGTGACTCATCTGTATCGTCTCTCGTGCTATGACGAAGTCATTCCTTACGTTGAATAGTTTTCCCACAAGAATAGTAGAGGCTCGTTTTCTATGCCGGCTTGTTGCCGATACTTGTTCTTCACGTATCACAAGCTTTCTTAAGAGGTCAAGGGTTAGTTGGGGGTTAAGATAACTTCATGGATACGGTTCTGGTATCTGGGTGCAACAAGGTACAAGAAGCTTCTCACAAAACTACGAAATCGAAAGGCGATCAAATCCATCTGGTGTTATTGGGCTTCGAGGTGACATACCTCTACGGAGCAAAAAGGTCTTTGATGAGTTGGCTATAGCTTCCAAAGATTTGACTGCCTTCCTTACTTGCTGGCTTTGCAGATTTGTGTTTCCCAAAGATGACACTAGTCTGCCCTAGGTGTTTAAGGTTGTTAGCAAAATGGCAACGGGTGAGCTTTTCAATCTTGCTATTCTGGTATTGGTCAATATTTACGACGGCTTGAACGAGATTTCGCATTCAACAAACCCTGATATTGTGCAACCATCATCTCCTTTTCATTATGTGTATAGCTGGTTAGGCGAATACTTCAGCACCCACTTCTCATCTCTAACTTCCGACAAGCCTACACCTTTGATAACTAAATACTCTGAAGGGCTTTTAGCAAAAAGCTTGACGATTCACAAGCGTGTGCTCAAATTAGATCAAATAAAAAAAAAAATCCCACAAACTATGGCATTCAAGTTAAGGATTCTAAACTAAGACCCAATCCATTATCTATAAATATTAGGCTCATCCTCAAGAAAGATATAGAGAATCAGAGCAAGTCCAAACCTTTGGAGAAACAAGAAAGCTCTTTGACTAAAGTAAACACCAAATACACAAACACTCTTGTGCTCTTTATCAAGCTCGTGGAGAATCAACAAGCACAACAAACAAATGTTGTTTCATCCACTACCAAAACCGAAAGGTCACCCACCACGTGAAGTTCCTCGTGGTCCCATTTCATTCAAGATCACGACCTCTTGAAAAAATCACAAGCTCGATTCAAGATCAAGTGTACAGCGCCCATGAATCGAATTCTACTTTGGAGATCGAATCATAGGAATATTTTTATAAAAAATAAACCACAAAGATTGTAATCATAATTTTTTATTAATACAAATTCACTATTTTGTACACGTGTTCTTGTTTCATTCATTGCAAAACATTTCGTGTTTACACATGATTAGGGCTTTGTTCGTGTAGAAAGCTACGATTACAGAACAAGTTGGGCTGATATATTTATTCTTATTATTATCACTAGTAACTATTTTTCCAATTTTTTATATGCTCCATGAGTAATAGTAATACCAAGGGAAGAAAAATCTAATCCCATGCAAAACAGAGGGCTTGTAGCATCATGGAATCCAAGAACATCCAGGGCTAATTTTGCGGTGGCAAAAGATGGCTCATGAACACAGAACAATTAATAAGGCAGTTGCTACACTTGCTAGAATGTGTCACCGGCGATCCCAAAGAATCATAATCTATGTGACATCCAGCGTGTACGAAGGAGAGGTGGAGATTCATCGAGATATAAGGAATGTAATGCTTGTTGGTGATGGCATTGACAAAACTATAATCACGGGTAGTTGCAGTGTCGTCGGAGGTGACTCCACTAGGAGCTCAACTACAATTGGTAAGTCGAAAATTAAGGTCAAATCACTTGGTCAAGATTTATCATGATCAAAATTTATGGTCATCAATAATTGGACTTTAAACTCATTTGTTAGCATTAGGATTTTGATCCAACTGTTAGTGACCATGAATTATTACAAGTTAGGAACTTGGTTGGAGCCTTAATCGTAAATATTCATGATCACTAATTGTTAGGTCAAATTTGTAGGCGATTAGACAATTTACATTTGGCTATGAATTATATCATTTATAAATTTTTATTTGCCATATGCAGGTGTATAAGGGGGTGGTTTTTAGACAAGGGAAATAGCATTTGAGAACACAGCAAGTCCTCAAAATCACCAAGCAGTGGCACTAAGGGTGAGCCAGACCTCACAGGGTTCTACTGGTGCAGCTTTAAAGCATTGATAGGATCATATTTATGCGACTTTGTTATCTTATTTCTTTGTTCCTCCGCCATCAACCTCCTCATGCTCTTTTCTGCCGTCACTGCCAACCTCTTCGCCCTCTACGACTTCACATCCGCCCCGGAAGACCAACAAACGTACCACATCCACCATCATACCTAGAAGAACATATCCCTCATCTTCGAGCAGGTTGGTCTAATCCTCCGCGAGATCGATTCGTCGCAAAAAAAGCTTGCCCAGATGGAAAATGAGCTTCTTGGATACAAAAGTATCAATCTTTCGAAACCCAATGTTGCAAACGAGCTCAAAGTCTTCCTCCAGCACCACCTGCTCCCTATCGGCAAAGATTCGAAAACCGGTTTCACGAAAATGGTGGCTTCTGTCAGCCATTCCTGCGAGAAATGGTGGCTTAACCACGTTGCACTGCTCTTTCTCTTCTTCCTGCAATCTCTGGCACTGCAACCTCAGTGGTCTGGGACTCTGGGTTTTCGGTGATATCATCGAGTGAGATAGAGATGAGTAGGAAAGATGAGATGAGTGTCGGTATTGTGGGACTCGGGAGGGAGGGAGACTGGGAGGAGGACAATCAAGAAGATAGGTCGTTGTGGTGGTCGCCAGACTCGCAACGGCGGTGATGTTCTAGGTGGTGGAGATTCTGGAGAAGATGATTAACGAAGACGGAGAGTGTATGTGGAATGGAGGAGACGCAAGAGATAGTTGGGTTTAATTGAGACCTATGGTAAAAACTGATGGTTAAGATTGAATGATATTGTACTCGTCAATCTCGTCCATCCATTACAATTACAAACGGGCCGGTCTGGGTACCCGTTTCTCTATACATTTGGACCCGGCCCTTTCCTAAAATTTTAAAGCCCTGCCCCGCCTTGTTTCTCTTTTTAAAAATTATGAATGGGTCCGTACCCGTCCCGACCCGCTGTTCCTATACCCGTTTGCCCACCCCTAGGGAGAGGGAGCCAAAAAGAGAGGAAGAGAGAGCTAGAGAGATGTGGGAACCGGCCAAGAAAGAAAGAAAAAGGGTAAATGACAAAAAACTACCTCAACTATTGGTGTCACGACACTTTCATACCTCATTTTTTAAAATTGACAATGTCATACCTCATCTTAGTAATTTGTGCCAATGTCATACCTCCGTCAGTTTTTCTGTTAATTTTTCTGTTAAGTGCTGACGTGGCTACATGCGGGGTCCACTCACTAATCCAACTGGATTAAAAAATTATTAAATATATTTTTAATAATTAAAATTTAAAAATTTAAAAAAATTATTTTTATATTAAATCTCTCTCTCTCTCTCATCTCTCTTCTTTCTCTCTCCCTCTCTCTCTCTCGCCTATCTCTCTTCTTTGCATCCCAGAACCCATTCCCATCTCCCCCCCACCCCGACCCCTTCCCGTTCCCCTTCCGTGCAACCCCCCACCTTTCCCCACCCATGCCAACATGTCCCTCTCTCTCAGCTCACTCACTCTTTCTCCTCATCTCTCTCGCACAGACTATACCTCTCTCCCAGATCTACACTCACGCACCCATTTACACACCCACACCCACCGACGACGGTACCAAAACCATCATTGGCGTCAACCCTCTCTCATTTCGTCTCCGTGAAGCTCCGGGGCACCCAGAGGACAAACAACCCACATCCGGCGAGCCATGGGTGTGCAAGCCCAAGTCTCGGGTGGGGACGAACTGGGTTTTGATTTTTAGTTTTTTTTTTTTTTTTTTTTTTTTTCTTTTTTTTTTCATTTCGTATCTGGGCAGCAGGGGAAGAAGATGGGGGATGAAAGAGAGGGGGTGGGGTGGGGATGAATTGGGTATTGAATTTTTTTTTTTTTTCGTTTCGTTTATGGGCTGCAGGGGAAGAAGATGGGGTATGAGGGGAGAAGATGAACTGGGTTTATTATTATTATTATTATTATTATTTTTGGGTTGCAGGAAGGGGTTTCCGGGGAAAATGAACATGGGGGAAGGAGAAAGGGGGAGGGATGGTGGGTGTGGGTGCGGGGGGAAGACGAACTGAAATTTTTTTTTTTTTTCGAGTTGCAGGAATGGGGATCTGGGGAAGAACATGAACATAGGGGAAGGAGAAGGAGGGGAGGGGAGGGGGGTGGGGGTGGGGAGGGTAATCGAATCTGATGGTTTTTCTTCTTCCTCTTCATCCTCCTTTCTGGGTTGTAGGGATGAACAAAGATTTTTTTTTTTTTTTTTTAATCTTCTTCCTCCTTCTTCTTCTTTCTGGGTTGTAGGAAGATGGGGAGAAGAGGGACGAACAGAGGTTTTTTTTTTTTTTCTTCTTCTTCTTCTTCTTCTTTTTGGGTTGCAGGAAGATGGGGAGGGGGAGGGACGAATAAAGTTGTTTTTTTTTTTTTTTTTTTTAATATTAAATAATTTTTTTTTAGTTTTTTAATGATTTTTTAATAGAAAGTGGGCTCCGAATCAAGCCACGTCAGCATTTAACTGACAAATTAACGGTCAAGCTAACGGAAGGTATAAAATTGACTGAATTCTAAAGATGAGGTATGACATTGTCAATTTTAAAAGATGAGGTATGAAAGTGTCATGAGACCAATAGTTGAGGTAGTTTTGTGTAATTTACCCAAAGAAAAATGATGGTGATATGTGTGATGGGACAAGGGAGAAAATATATTTAAAAAAAGAAAAGAATGATGTCTGATAGGTTAGATGAATAGGTGGAGAAAATTTTCATTGTGACGGGAACACAAGAGATACACCACGTGTTTTAATAAAAGTGGTGGAAAATTTGGTTTTTTAAGTTATTAAGTTTTTAGCACACATATCCCACCATTTGTATAGTGGCACGTGGTGTACCACCACGTGTACCGGTCACACTGAAAAATCTCTCGAATAGGTGGGATTTTAAACCCAAAATAATATTATTTTAATAGAAATGTTCAAGCCACTAGTACTACGATCTAATTGTATTCATCTTCATTGATTAGTGAGAGGTCTTAGGTTCAACTCTCGTTAAAAGCGAATTTTGAACCAATTTATTACTAGCCCATTATGAGGCTAAGCCCACCACCTCCCCTTAGTGTAGATAATATGATTGTAAAAAATAAAAAAAAATAAAAAAATAAAAAATAGAAATGTTCAAAAATTTCTAGACCATGCATGGATTTGGTCTGCACGAGGACCATCAGACAGCAAAAGCTGAATCTAGTCAGCTATCACCAATTCCAAGGTGCAAAATTATCATTTTTGCCCTTGATTTTTTAAATGTGCATAACTTGTTCGTTATAACTCCGAACTGAGTTCTATATGCGGCCACGCGTTCGTAAAAATGAGTAATATTTGAAAATAGGTAAAATAAGACTAGAAAAGTGAAAGGAAAATTGAGATCTACGTGGAAGGCCTACATGGCATCACATGGGTAATTTGATAATTTCATTATGGGTAAACTGCCAATTTAGTCCCTGAATTATCACCTTAGTGAAAATTAGGTCCCTAAACTATTTTTTCAAAAAAATTAGTCCCTGAATTATAAAAATCTGCCAATTACATCCCTAATGTTATATTCGAAGCTACTATATTCAATTTTCCATCAATTTAAGTCATGTTACTTGCATGTGATACACATTGGAGGGTAGATTAGTAGTTTTCCATAAAGAAATAGTGTATGGAGTTAACTTTGGAGGAGAAATTGGTAGTTTTTCATAAAGAAATAGTGTAAGTTAACTTTTGAGGGTAAATTAGACATTAAATTTGCAACCCATATGAAATGTTAAGCACTTATAGACGAGAAAATGATGGTATTACACTATAAAGTGTGTCATGTGACTTAAGTTGACGAAAAATTGGATAAAATAGCTTTGCATATAATAGTAGGGATGAAATTAGCAATTTCTAATGAATTTAGGCACTTATTTTACCGAAAAACTAATTTAGGGACCTAATTTTCACTGAGGTGATAATTCAAGGACTAAATCGGCACTTCAGCCTTTCATTATTACTGAGAATAAAATACGATAAATCTCGGGATGAGATGTCACATGCGTAGTTTCACTCACCTAATTTTTTACGACTCAATATAATATCAATACATAAAATATAGCATTTTTTTTAGTACAACAATGTAACAGCCTGCCCTAATCTTATGATTTTATTAATTTTAAATGCGTGAATTGACCAAAATGCCCCTAGAGACAAGATTGTTAACTTTTGTTGACCGTCATTTCATGACGCGTATGAGCTATTTTTTTACCATATTCTCGAAGTACTCAACGATACAAATGCATAGGCGCAAACAGAATCGAATTTGGAGTTACAATGAAGATTTTAGAGCAACTCCACCCTTGGAGCCCTTCCCCTTGGCAATCCACTATTTAATCCACCCTATTGAATAGTAACTGCCTTTAATGAATAGTAACTACCATTAATGAACAGTAATTGCCATTTGCATCTCCACCCTTGGAGCCCTCCCCCCTGGCAATAGGCAATAAAATATTACTTTTTTTTTGTTTGTTTAAATAATACAAAATAAAATTATTTGTAATTTCGGATAAGATTTTTTAAATCGTTCTCGTTGCGCCACGTGTCATTTTATAAAAAAAAATATTTAGCGATGGATTTCGATAAGATTTTTATCCAATGTCATCGTGCCACGTGTCGTTATCTTTTCAGAATCTTTGACGATAGATTTCAATCAGATTTTAAATCATTCTCGTTGCGCCACGTGTCATTATCTGAAAAGATAATTATTGGAGATCGATTTCGATAAGATTTTTATCCAATGTCATCGTGCCACGTGTCGTTATCTTTTCAGAATATTTGACGATAGATTTCAATCAGATTTTTAACGAATGACGGCATGCCACGTGGCCCTATCTACAAGCCAATCATTTCTGAATCGTCCATATAATCCACCATCCAGCCGCACAAATCTCACACCAATTTTCTCAAGATCTCTATCATTATTCATAGTTTCTGCTTCCTTCATCACCAAAATCTGTATAATTATTCATAGTTTCTGCTTCCTTTTTACAATGTCTTCTTCTTCATCAAGGATGATGTGGGAAATCGATCAGCAAGAGGAAGAACTGTTTAACCAATCTGAAAGAATGTTCAATCTCCAAGTGGCCCGAAATAAGAGGAAAGAGGATGACGAGCGTAGAAGGAGAGATGACGAAGCAAGAATGGCCACAGCCTCACATTCCCGTCAAGTCATCCAAGCTCTGGGTCAGATCTGCATGCCCAGCCGTTCCAGAAACCTTGATAGAAGCAGGCAACGACGGGGTGAAGAGCTGTTGGACGATTACTTTGTCCATAACAGTGCATTTCCTGATACGTACTTCAGACGTCGTTTTAGAATGGAACGACATGTGTTTAACAGAATCATGACTGATGTTTGCAACCATGATTCTTACTTTGTGCAAAAGAAGGATGCTTGTGGTGCTATGAGTCTTCTTCCCCAGCAAAAACTTACTGCTGCGCTGCGGATGCTTGCGTATAGAGCATCTGCAGACTAAGTGGATGAGATAGCGAGGATGGGGAAATCAACCTTTCTTGACTCCCTGATGAGGTTTTGCGGAGCAATTGAATCTATCTACACCGCAGAGTACCTCCGGCAACCTACTCACATGGACTTGGAAAGGCTGCTGAAGAAGGTCGAGATGCGAGGTTTTCCTGGGATGATTGGGAGCATTGATTATATACATTGGACGTGGAAAAATTGTCCAAGTGCATGGCAAGGCGCTTATAGAGACAGAAAAGGAGCAAAAAGTATTATTTTGGAGGCGGTGGCATCTTTTGATGCATGGATTTGGCACGCCTTTTTCGGGGTTCCGAGAGCTCAAAATGACCTCAACGTCCTTGCCCAATCCCCAGTGTTCAACGATGTCCTGCAAGGAAAGGCACCAAAAGTCACGTATGAGGTGAACAGACGTATGTACGACGGGTCATACTACCTGGCTGACGGCATTTACCCAAGGTGGTTAACATTTGTCAAAACAGTGCCACGTCCGCGAAGTGCAAAGGAAAAACATTTTGCAAGCTGTCAAGAGGGGTGCAGGAAGGATGTGGAGCGTTGTTTCGGTATCCTCCAAGCTCGTTGGGCGATCGTTAGAGGTGCTGCCAGATTGTTTGATGTAGAGTCGCTTCGCTCCATCATGATGACGTGCATCATTCTTCACAACATGATTGTGGAAGATGAGTACGATTATGAAGCCGTTGATGAATATGAGCCAGACACAATGAACAATTCAAGAACACGTATATATTGTGCTCATGACGCCACCGATGAGCCCGTGCAACATGAGCCATTAGAAAAGGATGGACGTTACAATGAAAGGGTCATTCAACGATATACTGCATTTCAAAGGCCAGAAATGCACAATGCCCGGCAAAAAGACTTGATAGAGCACCAGTGGGCATTGAAACAAGCTGAAGATAATTAAGTTTATTTAGTGTGTTTTTTATTATTTGGTATGTTTATGTAATTTTATTTGGTGTGTTTTATTTTAGTTCATTTAGTGTGTTTTTTATTATTTGGTATGTTTATGTAATTTTATTTGGTGTGTTTTATTTTAGTTCATTTAGTGTGTTTTTTTTATTATTTGGTATGTTTATGTAATTTTATTTGGTGAGTTTTATTTTAGTTCATTTGGTGAGTTTTTTATTTGGTGTGTTTATGGAAGTTTGAATAAAGATTCTCTTATAGTATAAATATATTACCATATTAAATAAATTTACTCTTACTTTAAATAAAGTACTAAATTCAATAAATTGGAAACAACATAAAATACTCTATTCAATAAATAATAAATTACAACCCAAGGTGATTGGAAAACTATGGGCTCCGATTACAAACAAATACTCTATTCACTATCACTTATAAAATCTGTGGTGGTAGGAAGATCTTCTCTTCTCGTGCTAGGACCATCTCCTCTTGCTTTCGCTTCTCTTGCAAGCCTCCTTCGCACCACTTCCGCTTTCTCCGACTTCCAAAAAAATTTAGAGTTTGGAGACTTCCCTTCTAAAGGCTCCTTCATAATCTCACGATCTCGTTGAGCCATTCTTTCTTCTCTAACCAGTTCCCTTTCTTGCCTAAGTAGCTCTCTTTCTCTCTCATTTGCTTGAAATTCTCTCTCAACAGCTGCAGCTTTTGCCTCTTCTCTAACCTTATCAGCCTCAAATTTCGCCATTTCCCGCGCCAAAGTCAATTCACTATGGCGAGTAAGTTCTTCCATGTACTTTGCATAATCATGCTTGGAAGCACTTCCTTTTCTCTTTGAAGCCTTCTTACCTTGAGGCCTAATTGGATAACGGATTGAACCCGACGCTTGTTCAGGGATAGGCGTTTCGGGCACTTCTTCTGTATCATCATCATGCGAGCCAATATCAGGTGTAGAGTGTAGAGGGGTGTTGTTCATGACAACTTCTGGACCGACAGGCACAACTTTGAATTTAGGACAATCTTTGACAATATTCCAACATTTCCACCGGTTGAATGATTTATTTTTGCTTTTGGTTTTGGCACCATACCAAGCTTGTGCTTGAATTAGCTACACAATGGGGGAGAAGAAATAATTAATCAAAGTAGGTAACAAATAAATAATACAAACAAATAATTATAATTAAAGTAGGTAACAAATAAATAATACAAACAAATAATTATAATTAAAGTAGGTAACAAATAAATAATACAAACAAATAATTACAATGTAAATTTGGGTATAGTACAAACAAATAAATAATATATTGTTACCTGATCCGTGTAATTTTCCCCACTTCGAAGATTATTACTAGCTTGTGCCAAGGCGTCTCTCCACAAACCAAACGATTGGCTAAGTAATTTCCAACGGCTGGACATCGATTCTTTGGTTCTTTCCCCACCCATTTTCTCAAGATACTTGGTATGAATAAGACTCCACATTTCTCGCAACTGCATCTCATTACCCGTAAGCGAACTATGAGTAACTTCAACCCAACAACTACACAACGCAACATCTTCAAGAAGCGTCCAATTCGTACCTGCAGCAGTAGTCATTTTGTTGAAAAATTTTGGATTGAAACTTTGAGAGAAATATAGGAATGTGGTTGAAAGTAATTGAGAAAATATGAAATTGTGGTGTAAGGTAGATGATAATGAGAAGGTATTTATAGAAAAGTAGAAACAAATTTTTTTTTAAATTTTCAGATATTTTTTTCGGATTTTTTACAATTTTTAAAATTTTTTTATTCAAATAATTAATCTCTGCCGTTGGATTTAAAAAAAATTGAATTCCAACATTCCAGATTGTGCCACGTGTCACAACGGTAACTTTTCTTAATTTTAAAACTATTTTTTCTTTTTTTTTTAATTTATAAAGCAGATTAACATCAACCGTTGATCTCAGATCGAACGGTTGATATTAAATCAGCTTTTTTTTTTATTACCGTTAGAAATCGGACGGTTCGTATTAAAGAGCCGTTAAGATCGAACGGACCGTGGGAAGCCACGTGGCTTCCCAACGATAACATTTGAATCTGAAAAGTGGGCTGACTTTTCTGATTTTTGGTCGGGCGACGCGGCCCCACGCGCGAGTGGGGTGCACACGCCTGACAGAAAAAAATAAAAAAAAGGGCAGACGCCAGGCTGACGCCAGCGCTGACGTCACACCCATCGGGCTCTCGGGCTGGCAGCAGTTCACAGGCCCGTTGCTCGGGCCTCCACCGCTGCTCGGGCTCCTCCAACGCTGGACCGACTTCACAGGGCCTCGGGCCCTTTCCTCTCCCCCATCCCCCGAGCAACCAGCAACGCTGGAGTTGCTCTTATGGAGTTATGAAACTTGAGGGTGTTCTATGAAATTTGAATTTTGGGTATTTTATTATTTTAATTTTTTCTGGCCAGATATTTTATTTTTTTTATAATTTTTCCAGCTCATGGGGCCCACACCAACATAAACTCTCCTCTCATCTTTTGCCACGTGTCACTCATCCCCAAAATACTTGAATCTCTCCAATCCCTCTTGTCTTTTCCGGTTTTCTCTCACCTCTAACTCTTTCTCACTCTAACTCTCTCCTCTCTTTATGCAACCACCGGCGTTGAGGCACATCGTTGCCAACTCACAGCTCCGACGACAGGGTCGAGTTCCACTCTTCCCCGTGAACCTGCGCCACCATTTGACCTTCCCCGTCTCGAACCCAGGCCATGGCCATGGAATCTCGATAGTGGCTGGACCATTGTTCATTGTCGTCTCCGATGGGTTCTCGGTGAACTCTCAAGAAATTCGTTCAAGGTAAGCCTCGAAACAGACGTGGGTGGTCCTAAATCACAATTTCGTGTTGTTTTTGGTCTCATGTTAACGTTTGACACATAGATTCTCCTCAGGAAATTATTTCCCAGTTTCCAGCGAGGGACTCGCGAGTTGTAGGCTTTTTCCGACCACCTTCCGGCCCCCAGCTGAGAACCAAAACGGTATAACTCAAATCCTTATCCTCTTAGCTTCATTTTGGTATTTAAATGGTGAGTTTTGGTTGAGTTTTGAAGCTAATCGGAGCCGTGGAAGTTTCTCGGCAGGATGTTTCAAAATCCCGCTTTCTTCTTCATTGGGTCTGGTAGGTGCAACCCGCGATCTCAATCGGGTCCGACCCGACTCGATACAAAAAAAAAAAAGAGAAAAAAGAGAAAAAGAGATAAGCCCAAACCCGGATCCGGATTCGAACTTGGGATCCGGCCCGGTCCATTTCCAAAATGGATCTGAAATATTTTTGGAATATTCTCTAGAATATACTTGAAATATTCTTGGAATATCCCCTGAACTATTCTCTGGAATATTCTTTGTGTTAACTTTTTTGAAATTTTAATGAAAACCCTTCCAGGCTAATTTCAACATCCCGAGTTCATTTTTACATCCATTTAGTGAAAATTCCAAAGTTTTAATGTAGTAGACCGCTGGGGCAGTTCAGTTAACTTTTTGGTTGACTTTTTACAAAATTTGCCCATGACCTATGTTATTGTATTTCGATGCGCTGATTCCAAATCCGCGCTCTGTTTTTCCAAATTTAGTCGTTTTAGTTGAGTTTTACTAGTGAGTCCCAATACTATGCTTAGGTGTGATTACTATCAGAGACTCCGGCTTTTCTAGCTTGAACAGATGTGACATCACAAGTATCTGTGAGTGGGTCTATTCTTTTGTACAGTATATATATATATATATATATTTATTTATTTAGTTACCATATATACTTAATAATGAATTTTCTATGTGATACCATAATTAAATTAACGTTTATAAGAAAGAAATGTCGTATTATTGAGATTTATGAAATTATTATAAATCCTACGGAATGCACAAGTATGTGTACTATTACGGGATGCTTTAATTATATTTACGATCATGAATAGTACTATAGTGATTAGAACTATTAAATTTTTGTGGCATGACCATATTCACGCTATCTGCTCATCGTGTGCTACACTGGTGTTAGTACTCGCCCGGGCCAAAGTTTTACGTGTATGTTCACATTGCACCGCACGCTCACTTTGGATCCATTGTAGGTGCCAGTCGTGTCCTAAATTGCTACAGGCAATTAGGACTCATATGTGATACGCATAACGCCAGTCTTCATATAATTGCAGTACTAGAGCGTAAATCATTATTACACTCAGTCCTGTTTATGTTAGAATATCTCTGCATGAACTCATGTGTCAGCATATGTTGATAAGTACTTGATATGATATATTAATTTATGCAAGATTATGTGCTTATAGGAAGTTAGATGTTTATTTACGAAATATTGTAACGTATTGAATTCTTGAGATATTGTAGGCTACAGTAAGCATTTTCATATTATACGAAGTATGTATACTTTGGAAACTATACCTGTTTTAGGCGAGGGGTTATTATGTTTTCGAAAAAGTTTTTACAAAACTTTATGCCCACTCATCCTTGTTTTTCGCCCCTCTAGGTTTTAGTGGCAAAGCTTTTGTGTCAACGAAGATTCTTGGCAAATCTTAGTATTGGAGATTACCTTCGATGATATAATTTGTATCCTACTTTTACTGTACTTTATTTATACTCTAACATCCCATGTGAAATGGATTTATTCCCGCTCACATGCGCACAATTCAACTCGAAATCTAGGTGAACAATACTGGATCGAAGTGTGTCGAACAATATATTTAACACTAACAAAAGAACAGTTCGACTAAACCCTATAAAAAAACTCTCCCTGCATTTCAAAAATTTTAATTATAGAGGGTACACAATGTGTTTTTCCGAGGGCTAATAATAGCAAAATAACTTATTATAAAAAAAGTATAAATAAAAAAATTTCCCTCTCAAGTAAAACCCTAGCCCCTGCTGACTGTCTTCGTCTCTCTGTGACCAGTCTGATACTGAAGAACCGAGCAATTGACCTCTCCGGTAATCTTTCGCGGGGTCATTGCTGTAACCATCGAATGCGATATGGCAGGTGGTTCAGATGTCGCCGAACCAGCTAGTTTGTCCTGTGCCAGTTGCGGCAAGCCTGCCCATCTTCAGTATGGAAAATTTTTACTTCCAACTTTTCAATTTCAGCAACTTCCTCCTCTATTCTGTTAGTTTCTGTAAAAACAGTGAATTTTTTAGTTAATATATATATATATATATATATATATATATATATTTTTTTTTTTTTCTGGTGGGTCAAAGACTGGTAACAAATTTTGGGTTTTTAGTAGAGCGATAGCATTAAGGGGTAAGATAGTTAGTTGTTAGGGGGGAGGGGAATCAGTGGGGGTCGAACCCTCACCAGTTGCATAGGCATAATTGCTTTCCGCCACTACAATAACAAGTTTTGTTTGGAAAAAGTGAATATGTTGTTTTAAAAATTTGGAAAGTTTGAGGTAGTGGAGAGTTTCCATTTCTATTGATAAAGCTAAAATCTTTGTGGTTCTAATTGTGTAATTGCTGTGAATATTAAACTAAAAATTGGTACTTTTTGTGGGTGATTTATTACGTTCTTGAGTTAAACTTTATTTTTTGTATGCAGGTGTCCCAAATGTGTGCAATTAAAGCTCCCTCGTGAAGCTGCTGCTTTCTGGTTTGTAACAACCTCATTCTTTTGTATAAATGGTAATCCAATTTCGATACAATTTTAGTGGAAATTTTGGTTGTATGTAGTGATAGTGAGTTGAGCATTTCAAGTGTTTAACCTCATTAAGGAGTTTGGAGACATCGACACTGAAATTTTACACATTAGATTGGATATGTCAATAGAAGCTTGAAACTGACCTATCATTTCATATTTGATGAAATTTTGCATCTCTTAACAGCACTCAGGAGTGTTTTAAGGCTTCTTGGAACTCTCATAAACCTGTGCATCTAAAAGCCAAGTCGTCCGAATCTGGGACAGATACTCCAGATAATGAAGGCTGGCTATATTGCTTGAAGAAAGGACAAACTCGAACAGCTAAGCTTCCCTATTTTGATTGGACTGGGTATGTTTTTATTATTTTTGTTTGCCCTTTCGTTCATGTTAATTGTTGTCAGATTCATAGGCTTTATGGTTCTGATGCTTGCCATTGTTTGTTTTATGATTGGAAAATTTTGTAACATGTTAATTACTGATGACATTGAATGAAACAAAGTTTTGTGTCAGTTTACCCAGTTTTAAGTTTTAACTCATTTCAGTGTCTTGTACACATGTATTTGGATTTCTTCGTTGAAGCTGTTGTTCATTCCTGTCTTGTGCAGGGCACTGAGGCCGTATCCTATATCTAGTAAGCGTATAGTACCTGCTCACATTGATCTACCTGATTGGGCAGCTGATGTAAGTTGATCAACTTGTATTTTAAACGGCCAATTTGAGTAGATGTGGTGCTACATATTGTTGTAATTTCTATCTGTTATAGTGTTGACCTCTTATAACAAAATATTGTAGGGGATTCCAAAAGTTGAGCCCAATAGTGATCTGCAGCATGTCGTCGAGGTAAGCATTTACGTGAAACCCTTGTAAGTCATACATAAGGAGTAGATCTATGTGTTACTGAGTCACTTCTTCCTTTTAAGATTGTACTTTCCTTTCTATTCTATTGATTTTCTGATTTGCTAAATTGTGAATGATATATTCATTTTGAAGATCAAGACAGTGGATCAAATTGAAAGAATGCGAGAAACTTGTCGAGTAAGTTCCAATTGCTTCTTTCTTTTTGTTCCCCTTAATTTTGTGCTAATGAAGCAATTTAGCTTTTCTTGCTGCCATTTTCATAAAGAAGGATTTTCTCTGTTTAGTTTTAATTAATTTTGCTATTACATGTACCTTTTAATTTACTGATAGTCTGATGTTCTCGTTATATTTGCTTTGTTAGATTGCGAGGGAGGTTTTGGATGCAGCTGCTTGTGTAATACGGCCTGGTATCACAACGGATGAAATTGATCGGGTGGTCCATGAGGCTACTATAGCTGCTGGTACAAAAAGGGATTTTTATTTTATTTAGCATTTTAATTACCATGTATTGTTGTCGTGTATTATTGCTACTGTTTGTACCTGTTACTCTTTATGTCTTTGACCATACCTCATTGATATGGCAATTTTATTCCTTTTTCCCACTTCTATTTAATGATATGTACTTCTAATCATATCAGTATATGCATGTTTACATTGTTCAGAAAGGAAATTGTGGGTATAATGATGTTTCACTTTTAACTCAATGCAGGTGGATATCCATCTCCCCTACATTATAATTTTTTCCCCAAGTCTTGCTGCACGTAGGTACTTTTTGAGTATATTTTTTGTGAAGTTTCTTCAGACTCTGTGCTACTGACCTTGCAATTGTGTCTTGTTCTCTCTCTTCATTGCAGGTCAGTCAATGAAGTAATTTGCCATGGGATTCCTGATGCCAGGTATGCATTTGAGATTTTTGTTTTTATTTGGAGGATAGGATGGAAATGGAATATGGATGTACTGTTACTATTTGTATACATGTAACATGTCTAGCTTTTTCTTAAAAACATTTTATTGGTAAAGTGCTGTTGTAATTTTAAATGTTTTTTTTTAATTGTTGTAGATTGTAGTTTTGTTTCTGGCCAGTTCAGTTTTGGGTTCTGAAATATTGTTATTATGGAACAACACTTAGGTCACTTGATGGACTGCCATAAGTTCGTCTTGCTTTGTATTGGGGGTACATAACCTTAGAAAATGCTTAATGTATTTGGTTAACCGCTAACACTTTTAGCCAGCATATTTTGTTTCTTTTTAATTTTGTCTTTTATTTGGTTCAGAACTTGAACTTCATGTCTACTTCAGAATAGTTAAATCCCTCAGTTTCTAGCATTGTGACCTCTTTTATATTGCATCTGAATATGAAACTTTTGCTATAGGAAATTAGAGGATGGTGATATCATCAATGTTGACGTGACTGTTTATTACAAAGGCGTCCATGGTAATTTGTATTCTAGACATCTAAACATGTAGTTCAATTTTGACAACAAATGTTCTATTCTTGAACTGCCGAACTCATAATGCAGGTGATCTAAATGAAACGTACTTTGTGGGAAATGTTGATGAAGAGTCTCAACGGCTAGTCAAATCTACTTACGAGTGCTTGGAGAAAGCAATTTCCATTGGTATGTGCACAATACATCAATTTTAAGACAAATAAATTGCCCAAGAACTTAGAACTGACTTTTAGAACACAATCTCATCAGATCTTTAATGCATCCATCACTAATTATTGCTTTAACAATCATGCAACTCAATTATATCACTGAAAGTCATTACACCTTTTATCAGCTATCTAATATTCATGTATATGCTATAATAATTGTTTTATTTGATATTGCTTTTTATTACTTTTGGTGCTGTGGAAGTTGTAACTTTTTAAGTAATCATTGTTGAAATGTATTTGCGGTTGTGTTTGCTCAATTGTATCAGTAAATTGTGTGAAGATCTTTTTAGTTATATGTTGAATGTTGTCACCTAACCTGATGGTAACTGAGATGTTGAAAAGACAACCTATTTAACCCCTATTTCGATAGTGCACACTATTAATTTTAATTGTTGGGGACGAAAAGCATAAAAGGAAAATTGGTTTTCTGATTGTTTGTTGTTCAAGTGCAGTAAAACCTGGAATGCGATTTCGTGAAGTTGGTGAAGTCATTAATCGCCATGCAACCATGTCGGGATTCTCTGTGGTAATTTGGAACTTGGGTTTTGAACTGTGATGCATTTTCAACTTTTAACAAATCATGGAATTTATTCATTTTGTGTTGCACCAACAGGTGAAATCATATTGTGGGCATGGTATTGGAGAGCTTTTTCATTGTGCACCAAATATTCCCCATTACGGAAGTATGTTCAATAATTAAGCTTCTTTATATACGAATCACACATTTTCTTGCTTTGCCCTTTAACGTACATTACTTAACCTGAGCAGGAAATAAGGCAGTTGGTGTAATGAAAGCTGGACAGACCTTTTCAATTGAACCCATGATAAATGCAGGTAATGTTTTAAGCTTGTTTGTGACCATGCAGGTGATGTTTCTTTATTGGCTTGCTACATCTTAATAAATAAATAAAAAATAAACAGGGGTTTGGCGTGATTGTATGTGGCCTGATGCATGGACAGCTGTTACATCAGATGGAAAGCGCAGTGCACAGTTTGAGCACACACTTCTGGTAACTATGCAGTTTATATTCTAAATGTATCACGTTGTCAACTTCTGAAACAGTGACTGCTTTTAATTATAGAAGGGCTTTTTCCTTATAGGTCCTTATGTGGTTTGAATACTAATGTTCCCCATGAAATCATTAGTGAGATTTGTTCTAATAAATCAGCTCATGTGTGAAAAGAAAATGAATGTGTCAGCTACTCAATATAATAATGATGGATGTAGTATTATAACTTCGATTATTGAAGGTACGAGGATAGAAAAAGGTGTAATAGATATCTTTACAGCGGGAGATTTGCAGGTTGTTCTAGATATCAAATCCGCCCATCACTGAAATACAATGCCATGCATCTATTGACAAATACACCATTGTTATAGTTGGCGGTGCGATGTTAGTCCGAGTTTAAATCCTTGTTATTCGTATCTGTATGCTGAATGCCTCTATTTATATGATCTCATATCTCTAATCTCTTTGGTATTTCTTCTTTCACATGCATAGGTGACAGAGACAGGAGTTGAAGTTCTTACAGCTCGGTTGCCTTCATCACCCAAAGTGTTCCCTTGGTTAAATGCTTAATGACTGCATACGTCTTGGTTTATTGAAAGGGAGAACAGACACAAGGATGCCATTCATGGTAATCATACATTATAAACAGGAGAAGATTAAACATTTGATGATGTTAATTTCCGTTGCCTCTTCTGCCGGGTCACGATATCAGGTTTGTAACTTATTGGTTAATGTAGTTATTCGAGGTTGAGGTTTGGTTAAAGAGCGAGAGTTTGTTTTGGACGTTTTAGAAGAGTTGTATGAATCATTCATAAACTATGGCCATTGTAATAGAATCGGATCATGTAAGTCATGATGCCCAACAGCTACTGTGCTTTGATAGAGTTTTGAAAACAGTTAACATTTAAATTTGATTAGAGTTTTTGCATGAAATTTGGGAAATATTTTTGCTCACCCTCAAGTGGTTGCCAATTTCAAACATAGTGCAATCAAAATGCGATGCAAATCGTGGCAGAGACTGCAACGAAAAGATATTCTTTTCGTTGAGCCTTGCAAGCAAAGTTCAACGAAAAGAAAATATTACTAGAATTAGGGTTTCTATTCTAAAATGACTTCCCAAGTATGCATGAAACCTAATCGGAGTAGTAATAGGAATAGGAGTGGGATTTCTTGTTTGACAAGTTTCCAATTCCTAGCACAAGTTATTTCCCGTTTATGAAGTCTACTTGCTATTCTTACTGAATGTGGTTGGTTGGGACAAAGGTGAGATAAAGTAAATGGGTTGAGTAAAGTATTTGGCCCTTGACTTGACTCTGTTTAACTTCCTTTTAATAAAAGTAATCAGAAAAGCTATGAGAGGTTATTCTGATTTTAAGAAAAATGACGGTTTGAAATTTGTCCGTGAAAATGCTTTAATCACAAATGTATTAGTAGCTTGCAAACTACAATTTGGGGGTTAAATTTCTGATATCCTTGCCATTGTAAGCGTATAAATACTTGTTAAAAATATTAACTACCGTGCACTTCCCTTTTGTTGAGGTCCAAAAATGTCAAATGCGAGCCCAATCAAGTCTCAAGGCCAATTGTTATACAAGCCTCAAGCCAAGTCCAAATACATGCAAAGGTGCGTAATCGAGAATAAGGTATGTTCGTAATCATGCCATGCTACAATAATCAAGCCACGCTTGTACAAACTCATGCATATTCATCACGCCAAGCTTTATCATGCTACTCACTATTCATGCTAAGATAAGCTCAAGTCACATGTCTGGGGCTTGTCAAATGAATTGTGGTGTGAATGGTTACGGAAGTTCATTGGGCCTACGTGGAGTCAAGATTGTGGAAGACTTTGGGTTACTTGGGAGCCCAAAAGTCCAAGCCCATAATCTTTGTATTCCATGTGGGTAAGTTTGAGAGAGAACCAACCTAGTTTACCTCTTTCCTTAGCAAGCTAACCAACTCAGTTAGGACTAAACCAGATTATAGCTCGAAGTTCACGTGAAAGCCCATCAGAACATTTAATGTTTACTTTCCCTTCCCAACTTACGCAAACACGCAAAAGCCATGGCGCGTTACAAAAAGTAGGGCCCGTGGAAAGCTGACCCAGGAAAGCAGCGCCTCGAGAAGAAGACACGATGTAGGTTTTAGAGTCTAGCCTTCTTACACCAATATAGGGGGTAGCATGAGGAATAGGGAGAAAGGGGAGGGAGAAACAAGACCTAACAAGAGATTACTTGGGAAGGAACCATTCAACTACAAATATAGGCCAAGAACCTTAGAGAGAGGACCCCCAATCCCCCAGCTTTACACAAATAACCAAAGAAACCCAGAAACATCACTTTGCAACCTGAGTATTCTCCATAACCTCCCTCTGAGTATTCCAGCCATCGTAAGCCTTGCTGCCACCCTAGGAAACCCAAATTAGCCAACAGAAAACACCATACAATCATCCAAGCTGTCTCTCAACATGCTAAACTAATGAACTTCTAGCTTCCACACCATGCCTCACTTGGGCAAGCAATTATTTTCTTAATCATGCTATCTTCGAGTTATTGATCTAACCAGGATATTTCCTAAGACAAGCTAAATCTTTCAAGATATTCCGGGACTTGGTACGAAATCGAACCAAGGGAGACGAGAACGTTCTTAAAGCCCAAATCCACCTTGACCTAAAAGTCCGCCAACACCTTTCAATTAGCGTCAGGAAGCATACAATAAACACAAATCTTTTGTCATCATTTCAATTTCTTTTTGATAGACAATATTTGGGGATGGGGTCTGCGGGGATCCGGCTAATCTACACAATTTGGTTGGTTATAATTAGGTATTGAATTCACCATTCATTGAAGTTGAATTTAAAACCTTCCACTTACCCACTTGTACTAGTGCTTTTGAAGTATATATGTTTGATAATAAAAAGTCCCATTATCTGGAACAGGGGAAAATTTAGAGAACCTTTCCCCAAAGAGAATGCAGACTCAAGAAAGACTCAAAACAAAAAATAGGGACTGAATTAACAAAGTAATTTATACAAAGAGTTGAAATTTGATTTAGTGGCATTCCGAGCTTACAGTAATTGCATCTTCATCAACTAGTAAAAAGAACTACGTAATAAACCAGTAAAATAAATGAGATTTTTGCTGCATTAATCGAGACGACGAAGCCCCGTTGGTCTTGGTGGCAAGTAACTGAGGTCTTTGCTGTAGTAAATAGGAGTGATCAATGAATCGAACACCTTACTCTTGCAAACACGACACTCCTTTTCAAAGTTGTAGATGTTCAATCAAGTGTAGAGACAAGGAAGGCCATCAGTATAAATGCCGGCATGAAGTCACAACCGACTCTTGTGACAATCTCAAACACACATTGGAATCAAAGTAGGACATAAATCGTGGCGGAGACAACGGAATTTGACAACACTCTTCATCATGATCACGATCTTGATAATGGGTAGAGTTTGACTGATCTAGAGGCAGAGTCAAAAAATCGTTTTTCAGGCTATCAACTCATGTTCTTGTTCGTATGTAGCACTGGAAGTATTATTTGAAAGATTATTAGATCCCATGCAAAGTTGATCAAGGTCATCTTTAGGCCTAGCGCTTCTGCGCACATACCGTGACGGTAAAGAATCACTATATCACTCTAGTGTTGAAGTATAAGCTCTGCAGTTGCTAAATGATTGTTGTTGGGGCCCAAAAATGTCACACACCAATCCAACCAAGTCTCAAGGCCCAATTGTCATGCAAAGCCTACATTCAAGCTCAAACACATGCCAAGACATGAGTTTGACAAGGAATATATTTACCAACATGCCATGCCACAGTGATTAAGCCGGATATCCACGCCGTACTCATGCCTATTCATCACGCCATGCTTCCTTAGTCACTATCCATGCTAAGCCCAAGTCACATTTTCGGGGCTTGTCAAGTGGATTGTGGCGTGGATGGTTACGGAAGGTTATCGGGCCTTTGTTGAATTGGGGTCATGGAAGACTTTGGGCTGCTTGGGGGCCAAAGATCCAAGCCCATACCCTTTGCATGTCACACAAGCATCATTAAGAGAGAACTAGCCTAGTTTACTCCTTTCCCTAGCAAGCCAACTCCCTTAGTTAGGACTAAACTAGATTCTTGCATTAAATGAATGTTAAGCCTAGCAAGTCAGGCATTTAATGTTGACTTTCCCTTCCCAGCCTGCACAAACAACCAACGCACGAAAGCTATGAGGTGCGCTACCAAAAGTAGCGCCTATTGAAGGCCGCCCTGGGAAAGATGTGTCTCGGGAAGAAGCAATCTACAGGTCTCAACAGCGCAGCTACCTTACACCAAAAGGGGAATAATGGGAGGCCTAAGGAGAAAGAAGGGGAAGACCAAACCACAAAGGGAGATTCCTTTGAAGCCTAGAGAAAAACCCTTCACTTACATAAGGAGGAAGAAACCATTACAGAAAGGGGATTGGAAAAACATAAGGTGAGAAATCAAGATAACGTAGTGAGAGAGAACCACCCAAGAAGAAGCCCAGAGAGTTCCATTTAGCCCAGAAACATACTCCAAGCCTCAAGCATCATCATCCATGCAATCTTAGTAACTCCCACAACCTTTTACCGAACATCTCAGCCATTAGAAGCCTTACTATCACCCCAGGAAAGCTCAAATCATGTAGCTAAGAATGCCATGTAACCATGTAAACCCTTTCTTTTTTTTTTCTCTCCCTCTCTCTCTTTCTCTCTCTCTCCCCATTCTCTCTCTCATGTAAACTGATAATCTTCTAGCTTCCACACCACGCTTTACTTTAGCAAGTCATTATCTTGATCATTTATGGTATCTTCGAGCCGTTGATGTTATCGGGGTATTTCCAAAGACAAGCTAACTTTTTTGAGATATCCTATGACTTGTTACGAATTCGTACCAAGGGAGACAATAGGACGTTCTTAAAGCACAAGTCCACCTCGACCTAAAAGTCCACCAACATAAATTGGCGACTCTGCTGGGGACAGGTCGCGATCTTGATTCAATGGCTTCAAGATCCAGAAGGAACACTACCATGAGTGGCAACGCCTCAGACGCAGGCGAGGCTGCTTCCTGGCTTGACAAGTCTTAACGCGAAGGCCAACACCAGGAAAGCCAGGAAACCTGAACTAATACATGCTAGACATTATCACAGCCATTCATGCCTTGGGTGAGGCCCAAAAAGAAATTGCTGCATTTGTGAAGGAGTTGAAAAACTCAATCCCGAAGCCAAACGAGAAAACCAATGATAAACACTGCACCCCCAGGAAAAAAGCTTCTAGAAAAAGTCAACTGCTGCTACTGGTAAAGGTCCTGAGAAGGCGCCATCCTTTGTCACCTAGGAAGACATCATAGCCATGCTCTAAAAAGAGCTACACGAGTTTGGAAGACTGGAAATATGTTCTTGAGCCACTATATCCAACCAGCATTCTCCACATGCCATATCCTAAGGGATACGAGACTCTTAACCTTGTTCTCTTTGGCGGAAGAAAGAGTAGGCCTAAGGAAAGAGTAGGCCTAAGGAACATATAAGCCGTTTCATTGACGCTTTGGGTCCTCATGCTGGTGAGTACAACCTCCGTCTCAGGGAGTTCTCGAAAAGTCTAACTGACCGTGCCTATACTTGGTACACCACTCTTGCATCAAGTTCCATCTAGACCTGGGAAGAGCTGGCAGGCAAGTTCTATAAAAAATACTTCTAGCATGTGGAAAGAGTCACGACAACTCATCACAACAACACGTGAAAAAAGCACGGGGAAGATCTGGTGACTTTTGTCAAACGTTTCCGAGACCTCGCCTTTGACTGGTATGACGAGAATGATGAGAAAGCTCTTGTGGAGATCTGTATCAGCAACATTGTCGTTGACTACATGGTGTACTTGGAGAACATTGGTATTAGCCAATTCTCGAGGCTCTTGGAAGCCGTAAGGAGGACCAGCTTGTCAGGCAAACCTTCCACGGGGAGATCCTAGAAAACTGACAAGAAGGAAGCTCATCATGCCCTAGTTGTGGATGACAGATCTGACTACAACCCACGAAAAAAGAAGGAAATGGAGAGTGATAGGGAAACTTATCCTCCGCTAGAGTGCAGTGACGGGAAATTCCAAGCCATCCTCGATACCATGCTCGCAAATGTGGCCATCAAGTTGCCTCAACCATACAAAACCCCTTCTAGGGAAGATTGAAAACATCCTTGGTATTGTCGCTACCATCAGTATGTGGGACATCCTTATATTGTATGCCAAACTTTGCAAAAAATTATCCATGCATAAATTCGCGAAAGGACGCTAGAGCTACCATGTAAGACGTAAACCATAGACACTGACCCTCTGCCAAAACGTCGAAGGAAAGAAATAACAGCTGTCATCACATGCTCTGAAGATGATGATGCCTACCACCTGTGGATCAACAATCCTAAGCCACTGGAAGCCATTTGGAAATCTTGCAGGAACATGGAGAAGAGAAGGCTTACTAGTGCAAATACTCCAAATGCAGAGCTATGATACGCCATGGCCTCAAGTTGAGGGATGGGGAGATGAAGATACAAATCTCATAGATTTTTCCCCAAGCTTAAGTGACGAAGCCTTCACTATAGATATGCCACAAGAATACAACAAGGGAACCTCAGAAGAGCAACTGTTCAACCAGAAAATGATGGTTGTGACTTTGTATAGTCTTCTTGACATAGAAGCCAACACAGTTGAGCATTACCTTTCCCCAAGGCAAGAGCCCATTGCAGCACAGGTCCTCCAGGAAAACTTGAAGTTTAAATCTCTCTTCGACCAGCTCGAATATGGCCCGGAAGCAAGGACTGCTATTCCTGAAGCTCTCATGCATGTTTTCGAAGACTATGGCCCTCAATGCTACGCTGCCTAGCCGCATAGGGCTTTCCTTGAGAACAACAATGCCACTATCTTCACTGACAAAGACATGAAATTGGCTTTTCCTGACCATCAAAGGCCACTGTACCTGAAAGGGTAGATTAATGATCGTTTTCATCCGGTGAGCTTTGGTTAACACTAGTTCCTCCGTCAACATTCTGCCCTTGGCAGTGCTCAGTGCAGCAGGCGTCCTAACGTCAAAGGTGGTAAAATCTCAAATCTCTATCAATGGATTTGAGAACAACAGTGAGGAAACTATGGGATATATCGAGATAGACTTGAAGATTGACCCTATTAGGTCATTTACTAAGTTTTGGACATCAATGTGGCTTACCACACTCTGCTCGGAAGGCCATGGATAAACAAGCATAGACTTAAGGCCTCCACTTACCACCAGTGCGTTAAGGGAATGATTGGTCTGAGGCCTATTCGCATCCCAGGAAACCAGATGCCATTTAATCTAGACGAAGTTCACTATTCCAATGTCGAGTTTTATAATAATTTCTCAAGTGCTGGAAGTGGGATATCACAGGCCTCAGGGATACCTTTACCCCCTGGGAAGAAGTCTGAGATCTCAATGACCAAGAATTCCTAGCCACTGTGGGAAAAAGAAAACGCATACAGCCAGAGGCCAATGTCCTTGCCTATACTCCACCTCAATGCTCCAAGGTCGTTCTTCTCGATGACCGCATCGCCTACGGCTTATGATGGGTTGGGGAGCCTGACCACATTATGTGGGAAAACCCCGAGTATGGAGACACTGCACGACAAGCAAGTGAAGTTCCTAAGGTAACTGATGACATGCCTGCACCTGCTGCCGAAGACGGATCCCTACAGAAAATCATGCCTGGGCCAAAATGCATACAAGATGGTTCCACTGTAATGGCGGAAAAGCTTGAAGAGGTAAACCTAAGTGATGATTCCTCTGTGCAAAAGTTGGTTTTTATTAGTGTTTACTTAACTGTTGAGGAAAAGAAAGAGCTAGTCAGCCTGTTAAAAGAGTTTAATGACGTATTTGCCTAGAGCTATGAAGAGATGTCTGGCCTTAATCCGAAATTGGTGTGCCACACACTAAATACACAGCCCGGGATCAAGCCTATAATGCAACAAATGAGGAATTTCCACCCAGAAATAGAGGTTAAAATCAAAGTCGAAGTGGAAAAGCTATTGGCGGTCAGATTTATCAAGCCCATCAAACACCTTCTTTAGCTAGCCAACATCGTCATAGTAAGGAAGAAGCTACACAAGCAACTGCTGAGCCTAGGACACTGGCTAACCATGAGGGAAAACACGTACAACATGGTCAAGCGATGCCATGCATGCCAAGTTCATGGAAACTTAATCCACAAGCCTTTAACGCAACTGCAAGATATACGCACCCCATGACCATTCCATACTTGGGGGCTCGGTTTGATAGGAACCATCAACTTAGCTTTCGAAAGTCACATATGGATCCTAGTAGCCACTGAGTACTTCACAAAGTGGGTGGAAACAATACCTCTCAGGAAAGCAACAAGAGCAGTAGTATCCAATTTCATCAGGGAATGCATCGTTTGTCGATTGGGATACCTTACAAGATAATGAGCGACAACGGCACACCTTTTGTGAGCAAACAAGTAAGTGCCACACTTGAGGCTTACGGGATCAATCACTGTCGCTCCACGCCATACTATCCACATGGAAATGGTCAAGCCGAAGCCAATAACAAAACACTGCTAAGGATACTAAGCAAGATGGTACATTGCTAAGGCTATAAGGAAAGCCCACACTAAGCAAGCTGCCCTAAGGGGCAAATCATGCTAAAGCTATACTCATGCAATATGCCAAGCCTATCAATTCCATGCAGGCTGCTTAATGGTTCAATGCTCATGTAACATGCCATGCAAAACCATTGAGTCAAGCAAATAAAGCTTTCTCAAAGCTATACTTATGCAACATGCCAAGCCTATCAATGCCATGCAAGCTGCTCAATGGTTCAATAACATGCCAAGCCAACACGCCATGCAAAACCATTGAGTCAAGCAATAAAGCTTTTTCCAAGCTATACTTATGCAACATGCCAAGCTTATCATTGCCATGCAAGTTGCTCAATGGTTTAATGCTCATGCAACATGCCAAACTAACACGCTATGCAAAACCATTGAGTCAAGCAAATATAGCTTTTTCAAAAGCTATGCTCATGCAACATGCCAAAACCTATCAATGCAAAATCAAGCCAAGCAAGGAAAAGCTTTTAAAACTAGCAAGCCAATCAATGCTAAGCAAGTCAAGCTTTCCTGACATGCTCTGCTTCCTTAGAAACTACAACATCTTTTCCATCTTTCCTTAGGGAGATTCACTGACAAAGTGCCAAGCGGCAAGATCATCTATTTCGCCTAGGAAAGCAAGCAAAAGCTCAAGTCTGTGTCTCAAAGCCTAAACAGAATTTCATCCGGAAAATCCTCATGCACTCAAAGTAAGAGAAAGCAATGTCAATGCAAGATTAAATACATCATAAGCATCATGCTAAATTCAATGTCAATAGCCAAGGCCAAAGGCAAATAAGCAAAATGCAAAGCAAAGCGGCCTCGTAGCTATTGTTCAAAAAGCAATAAGTTAGCTATCTAAAAAGAAATTACAACGGAAAGTAAAGGTGGAGTGAGGAAAACAATCTTCTTCATAGCATGCTATTGCAACATCTCAAGGTTCATGCTCTGCCAAGAAAAAGAAGCCGAGAGTTAGAAAAATGCAAACAGTCATGCAAAGCGCGCATGTGTGGGAATGTGAACAGTTAAGCTCAGAGCACCACCTTTCAAAGGAACTACTAGAGGTGTCAGCATGCAACTGATCCATTGCGAGTTGAAGGCAAGCTGCTATTTCCTTGGAGCTCTTGCAGACCAACTTCTTCAACTTGAGCTTCTCAACCTCTGGTTCCTTACGCTGTAGTTCGAGAGCACGCATCAATTTGTTGACTTTAATGAATTGATCCCAGACACCATTCTCTTTTTCAAGCCGAAGCCCAAACATGGTATCACCCAAAGCTACCACATTGCTAATTATATCTCGCCAACATAGCAGCCTGTGCTTTATGAGCTCCAATGGGGAAGTATGCTCCATGCCATAAAGTAGGGTCCTAAGTTCTTCAAAAATCATCACGCACATGAAAAGAGATAGACCTATCAAGCTCACATCTACATAGCCGGCACGATCGAAGAACCTACCTAGCACCTCATCTAGCCCGAAGCGAACCTTTACTCCCCTTAAGTCAACTCGGAAGGAGAAAGCTTTACCTTAAGGGATCAACTCCTCCATCGAATTTAATACCCTCGCTTCATTGGCGATAATATGCTTAAGCTTCCCGACAAGCTCATGCCATGATGCCCACTCTTCAACTGAAGCCTACTCTTTAGGGGAAATAACCTTCTTAGGAAAAGCTGTAGGCTCGGGAAGAACGTCACTAGGGGCTTAAACACATTTTGTAGCTTCTGCAGTACCATCATTCACTTACAAGGAAAGCCCAAAAGTATGCACAAGTGAGGGGACAAATCGACAAGCAGAGACACAAAGTAACATAACCCACAGAAGATATCCAATACGGAATTCCAACAGACCAACATGCTTATTCATGCACATGAAAAAACACGAAGAAAACATGCTAGGCAAAGTTTAGCTACTTCCTACATGCATATACAAGCTTAAGTAAAATTAAAAAACTTAAAGAGAAGGCTGACAGTAGCAAATCCATGCAAGGGCAATCATCATCGAAGAATAGGGAAACATACCTCTGTATCTTCCGTTTCCACCTAAACATCATCATTCAAAAATCTGTTGACTTCGTCAACATCAACATCCTCTGCTGCTTTGCTGTCATCATTGCTGCTTAGTTTTTTGCCACTATCTTCACCTTCCATGTTCTTCCCTAGGGAAGCCTGAGGATGTCTTCCACTCCCAAGGTCAGACTCAACACTTGTATTGTTGCTTTCCTAAGCGGTAAAGCCTTTGCCAGCTACCTCATTGCCATCAGTTTCCCCAACCCTCTGTTCTTCCTCACTCGCGATAGTAATATCAAGGAAAATAGAAGGCTCGGGAGTGCTAGAAGAAACGGATGCTCGAGCACTCCTGGTCCTACGTAGGGCCAACATAAGTTGTTTCCTTGGCTGTAACAAAAATAATGGTTAACATACAATCGCAAAGCAACAGAAGCGAGGAACAAAGGAATAAGATCTATTACCAATCCTTGGCTTCGTTGAAGAACCTTCACTCTTTGATTTCTTTGGAGTGGGGGAAGCATTAAGCTTGTTCCTGGGAGGATCATCATTCACCAATTGAGGCCTGAAGTGCTGCATTGCATCATCTGAGGCACAACATATAAAGCACGAAGGAAAATCATGCAAAGGGAAATTAGCAAAAGAAATTAAGCCGAGAAATATACCCGAAGCCGTTTTCTTCCCTTGACTTGCAGGCTTTCCTTTACCTGATGCTCTACTCTTCTTGGTGCTCCGAGAATAATCACCCAAAACATTGCTTTCCTCTGCTGCAGTAGGGCATCGACACTGCAAACCAGAAGCGGTAGTTATAGGCTTTAAAACCAGTCTGGGTTGGTTGACCATGCTAGGAGATAACTGCGGCTGCTTGCCATTATGGAATTTGGTGATGGGAAATAAACAATTCAACCAATAAGCAACATAGCCTTCGTAGATATCGCCTACCCGGGTCTGGTTCGTGACATAATGGAAAGGGTGAAGGCATTCGAGAGGCGCATACACAGAACTCCAAAATAAATTATTAAAAGAAGCCTCAACTTCAGCCGGGGAAAATCGCGGCACCCCATGGTCAAAGCTTAGTTGACGTCGCACTCGGAAGATGGAGTAAACAACACTTATTTCCTTGCTATCCTGTCCTAGGAAGATGATCGACAGAGCCAGTAAAGGCAACAAATTTTCAGTAAGCGAAAGGAAATCCAGATTCTCGGAAAAATGAATTAACGTCACACTTGAATCCTCACCATAAACAGCATCAGTAAAAAACATCACAGAGGCAAAACCTTTGGGACGGACATGTACAAATGGAAAACAAAGCTGTTCACATCGTTTAAAACCTCCAAGAAGTCCTGCTTCTTTGCTGGAATTTTCCCGAACTAACGGCAAGCCAGCAGGAACTTCTCAAGCAAGTAAGAGGAATAATCGATAACATGGCAGCTCTTCGCTGCACCAGAAGGGTAAAGGGTTATCTTCAAACCCTTGATGTGCCCCCACAAAAAGATTTACAGAAAGCTGGCATAAAGGAAACTCTTCAACGGGGCACTACCCGCAACCTGTTTCTCAAGAGTATGAAGCTGATCCAATTCATGGTAGAGAAGCCTAAGGAACAACAAAGCTAGCTGAACCACATGGCCACACGTAATAGCCATGGCCCAAGGAATCACTTGGCAGCTGAAAGTATCTTTGTTATCGCAGAAGATAAAGCGGCCTAGCTACAAACACAACATGGCCTCGAACTGGCAATTTGGTTCTTGTTTCTTCGGCAAAAAATGCTTGATCTACTTGTTGAAGCGGAGAGCCTTGCTCGGAGAAGTAAGGGCACTCTTCTTCAAAACATTAAAATATCAGTGTCTACATGAGGAATAACATAGCGGAAGGGATCCACATTACCCGCAATCTAAAGATGCATAATATTGGCGGAGTGGGGGTAAACTCTCCTCAAGCATAAAAGGTATGGGTCTCTGTACTCCACCTCTTAACCACGTGGCAAAGATGTTCGGGTTTGAGGTGAACAAGCTGCTTCTTAGTTATAGAGATGGCGTCCAAAACATTGGCCCTTGTCAAGATCGCACACTTGTTCGCAAAGCCAAGCTCAGTATCCACCCAATCTGCCCAGCCATTGACCTCACCGTAAGAGAACTCAAAGTGGATCGGTATGGCGAGAAATAGCCCATTGTCGATGCAGCGCCGGGAAATACGCTTGGGATCGATAGAAGGGATCAAGGGGATCGAAAGGATCGAGTATAAGGATGGCTTCTCCTCCTTGAAAGCCTTATTCTGATAATAAAGAGGATGTGGCGGCTGCCTCTTTGAAGATGGTCCTCAGTAGCGAAGGACCCGTCTACTGCAGTGAAACACTTGGGTGATTCCGTAGCCATAATGCACATATGGAAGGTAAGCGTCAAACCATAGATATTACAAGCCAGTGCAACATGCAAGCATACAAAGCAAAAAGCGACAAGGAATCTATCCTGGGAAAGTTAGCAAGTGTACCCTGGGAAAGCAAGCAAGCACGCCCCGGGAAAGCAAAATGGTACGTTCATAAAATTCAAAGTTTTTCATGCAAAAGTCTAAGACTTTAACATGAGACTATTTTCCCTACATGCAATCACGCAAAACACATGCATATTTCCCTACACATTCCATGCTATCAAAGCTCTATAAGATCTAGCAAAGGAAAGTATGTTATACGCATATCCAAGCAAAAATAGGCTATATGCAGTCAAGCTAATCTTTCTAAGCAGATCGATGCAATCAATAGATCGATCCCATTCAAGCACGCATCAACACGCAAGCAAGCTAAGTTCAACGACAATTGCACAATATACATGAAAAGCAAGAAAGAAATCATAGAAAGCAAACTCACAAGATTTCAAAGCAGCAAGACTGCCCTAGGAATGGAGTTCGATTTCTTGAAGGGAAAGGCCGCACCACTTGTGCGCCCATGCTGAAATCCCAAAATCTGTTGTACACATAATCACAGAGAAGAGATGCGTGCCTAATTTTATGACCATGGCAAACAGAAAAGGCAAAAAGAAGAAGAAAAATTCAAAAATGAGTCAAGGGAAGAATTTCCTTACTTGAAGAAAACCTTGTCGCAGAGCACAAAGAAGCACGAACGGGATGGCACAATCTAGCGCAGACAGGAGAGGAATTTGAAAGAAAATTAGTTATGGGAAATTTGAAGAAGGAAGAAAAATTAAAGAAGAAGAAGGAAAAGCAAGGACAAATTAAATACTTGTCCTAGGGAGAAGAGCAGTTTGTAACGGTTACCAAGTGGAGGCGGTGGAATACCTAGAGTTTCTCCATATGATTGGACGTGCACGGAAAGCAAGGGAGCACAGCAGCAGAGAGTTATCAGCTGCCACGTGGGAAGAGGAAAAGTCCAATTAGGAAGCCCACGTTAAAAAAGGAATCCTTTGGGCCTGAGGTTGATTATTCAGCCCATTTAAGGTGTTTCATAGCCTAAATAATCAAGGGGGCTAATGTTGGGGCCCAAAAATGTCACACACCAATCCAACCAAGTCTCAAGGCCCAATTGTCATGCAAAGCCTACATTCAAGCCCAAACATATGCCAAGGCGTGGGATCGATGAGGAATATATTTACCAACATGCCATGCAACGGTGATTAAACCGGATATCCACGCCATGCTCATGCATATTCATCACGCCATGCTTTCTTAGTCACTATCCATGCTAAGCCTAAGTCACATATTCGGGGCTTGTTAAGTGGATTGTGGTGTAGATGGTTATAGAAGGTTATCAAGCCTACATGGAATCGGGGTCATGGAAGACTTTGGGCTGCTTGAGGGTCAAAGATCCAAGCCTATACCCTTTGCATTTCATGCAGGCATCATTGAGAGATAACTAGCCTAGTTTACCCATTTCCCTAGCAAGCCAACTCCTTTGGTTATGACTAAACTAGATTCTTGCATTAAATGAATGTTAAGCCTAGCAAGTCAGACATTTAATACGGACTTTCACTTCCCAGCCAACATAGACAACCAATGCGCGAAAGCCATGTGGCGCACTACCAGAAGTAATGCATATGGAAGGCTGCCCTGAGAAAACCGCGTCTTGGGAAGAAGCAATCTGTAGGTCTCAACAGTGTAGCTATCTTACACCAAAAGGGGAATAATGGGAGACCTAAGGAGAAATGAGGGGAAGACCAAGCCACAAAGAGAGATTCTTTTAAAGCCTAGAGAAGAACCCTTTACTTACATAAGGAAGGAGAATCCATTACAGAAGAGGGATTGGAATATCACAGAGTGAGAGATAGAGATAACGTAGTGAGAGAGAACCACCTAAGAAGAAGCTCAGAGAGTTTCATTTAGCCCAGAAGCATACTCCAAGCCTCAAACATCATCATCCATGCAATCTTAGTAACTCCCACAGCCTTCTATCAAACATCTTAGCCATTAAAAGCTTTACTATCACCCCAGGAAAGCCCAAATCATGCAACTAAGAATGCCATGCAACCATGCAAACCCTTTCTTTCTCATGTAAACTGATAATCTTACTTCCACACCACGCTTCACTTGAGCAAGTCATTATCTTGATCATTCATGATATCTTCGAGCCGTTGATATAACTGGGGTATTTCCCAAGACAAGCTAACTCTTTCGAGATATCCCAGGACTTGTTACGAATCCATACGAAGGGAGACAAGAAGACATTCTCAAAGCCCAAGTCCACCTCGACCTAAAAGTCCCCAAACAATTGTAAAGATATGTAATGGATGGTCACAATTATAACTTCTAAATGGTGTAGATTATGCCGCTTGTCTATTTTAATAGCTGTTTGAAGTTGCCCATATGCAACTCATGTGTAGCTTAGTTGCTGAGTTGTGATGCCTAGCAACAGCTATATGCAAACTCATCATGCTATCTATGTAACTGAATTCAATAGAGACAATGTAGATTCAAGGGAGTTGTAATCTATTTTGCTTCCTTCTTCGTTGCTCAGGATCTCATTTCTAGGAATGCATGATGTGATTAAAGTTAAGCACACAAATTAAACCCTCTTGTTATCAATTGTAGTATAAACGCAAGTAGGGATCGTTCTGGACCGGGGATTAGGAGGGCTTGCTAATCTAACATAAATTGACTCAAATAAGCAAAACAAGACTCAAAAGACTCTAAATAACCTAGTAAGACTCAAAACAGGTTCAAAACACTCAAAACTGCTTAAAAACACTAATTGGACGGATTCTAGACACTAGACACAACTTTGGACGAAAATTGAATTAAACTTGACTCAAAACACATAAAAACACAAACTAAGACAGATTCTAACTAATTAGACTCAAACAAGTGAAGGGGGATTGGTTTTAGAGTGAAATTAAGCTAAAACAAACAAAGACTTTAACTAGGCAGATTTAGACGAAATTGGGTTTTTAGGATGGATGGTGAACTAGCTAGAGGTTTCCTTATCCACACATGACTTATATGCATGTAACTTGACTTCCAGTTACGTTTTCATTGAATTACTAATGACAATGCCCCAGATTAACCGTGTCAATCACTAATTAACCCTCAGATTCTCCTAATTTCATTGAATTGGACGGACAACTCATCTACAACCAAATTATTCTCATCAATTTCCCTACATGACATCATAATAGAGACACAATCAGAGATCATTACGCTCAATGAGAATCATAAGCATTGACGAGGCATTCATAACTATGACATCATGTTACTCACACCAAGAATTGAACTTAGCACGATTGTTCCAGCAACCTTTACTACTTGTGAACATAAGTTTGTAACGATTATGTGAAACTCACTTATATCCTAGCATCAAATTTATGCATGCCAATTAAGTGTCGACCCTCAATCAACAAACATAAATAAGTTCTAATTCAAACAGTTAAGCCAATTGCATTCATACTTCAAGAATCTGTAACTGAAATTTATCAAGTCATATCACACACAAAATCATGGTTTCAAAGTAGCCTCTAGCTAAAAACGAGTTTAGCCTCTCATGGTTACAGCAAAACAAGGGAAAATTAAATTAATCAATGAAAACATAAGGTAGAAAACACCTAAGAACGCCCAGCACTCCAGATTGGGTGCAACACGCTCCAAAGCTGCTCCTCCTCTCCTTCCTCCTTGCAAGGCTGTGGCACAAGTGGTTTTAGGGTTTATGAATGGTGGTTGGAATGGCTGAGATGTGTAGAGGTGTGTAGAATTCGTATGGATGGGTGGTGGTGTGCGGCAAGGCTTGGAAATATGTATATATAGCATAGCAAACCCTAGGGAAATCAGTTTAGGACTTGGACTTAGCAAAAAAATAGGATTAGGGCCCTAAGGTGCGGCATAATGTGTGAATCCATTAGGACAAAGGATTATGGCCCAATTAATTTCTGAAAAGGATTTGTAGAACCCAAATCCACAAGGAAATAGGCTAACAAATCAGAATCCAAGAGGGAAAGGGATAAGGAATGCACGGTAAAGAGGGATAAGGCTTCTAGAAATCAGGTTTTAAGTCTCCTAAACTGAAATTAAATCTCTTTTGTAGCTGAAAACAAGGTAGGATAAGATTAGGATATGATAAGATAAGGTTTGGATAAGATAAGGTAGTTTGGATAATGTTTTGGATAATTCCCCTTCTTTATAGTTGATTCCTTATCTTCTTTATCTTTGACTTCTTTCTTCCATCTTCTTAGCTGATTTCAAGGCTTTGTATCTTCAAATTCGTCCATCAACTTGCCTCCATGATTGCACTACCCAATCTTGGCCCAAAAATGCTCTAGAATGCTCCAAATTGCTTCTTTTTGCCATCTTGACACTTAAAACCTACAAACACACGAAAATAGCTTAAAACACTATAATAAGTAGAAACTAACTAAGAAAATGCAAGAAAACATGCTAACTAAGTCGCATAAATATGCTTCTATCAAATTCCCCCACACTTAGCTTTTGCTAGTCCTCAAGCAAAACGAAACAAAACAAAACAAACACCAAACAAACTAGACCTTCCAACGTTCACCTCAGGGATTTCCAACACACATGACATATTTAAGATCATCACAACCATAGATTTTAGTCATCCCCCCCCCCTTTAGTACATACTTAATCATAGTCACCATTCATTAGCTCGCATTTAACCAATTAAAACAATGTTTTGAATGTAGTAACATGCCTTAGAGAATTCACTCAATTCCTCACTAGGTATACACTCTAGTTTCACACAGAATTTCTAACTACACTCCCTACACTAGGTATATGTGAGAAGATTGATGTAAACATGAAAACGAACACTCACATATGTTTATGACAAAGAAAGCACTCCCTGGAGTTATTAAGCATGTATAGATATGATCTCATGAATGGAACGCTACTACTTAGATGCGAGAACCAGGGACACCATATGCTCATACCAATCCCAAACTCCACATATTAAAACACACAACACTGAAGATAGAAGTATAGGGTTGTAACGGGGCTAGGGGTATTGGCTAACAAAGAAAGGTAAGGAAAACAAACGTTCTTAAAGCAATAGTGAGCAAAGTAATGAATATGACACTTAGAACTCCCTTTTGAAACGCAGCCACAAACTTGATACATAAAGGGAAGATCACACATACTTAGGGCCGAATTCAACTTTTTGGACCCTTTCTTCAACAACCAACACTTGTGAGCTTATTCTCACTTATTTTGAACACTTTTCATACTTTTTCACATACTTTTTTTTTTCTTTTCTTTTTCTCACGAATTTTTCTTCTTTTTTTTCTTTCTTTTCCTCGTGCCCTCTTTGTTTACTTTGGCACACAGAAACGTACAACTTCCATTCCCCCACACTTGTTTGCTGCCTAATAATGAACAAAGGGAATTCACTCTAGGTCATGCTTCACTACGCCTTAAGAACAAGGGTAAGGATGGTCCTAATCTAGGCTAGGTAAGGATAATGTGGGTTAACAAAGAACATAGGCTAAACAAGGCTCAAAAGGATTAAACCTACAAAACAAATGAGAAAGGGGTGCGGCTGTTTGGCTCTTGGTTCACTACACAACTTCATCTTGATATGTGTTATGCACTTCAATATCATGCTTTGAATGAAACGGGTATGAGTTCTAGTATTTGGAACTAAATGATGAAACGCCTTCTAAGTAGCAACCAAGCAAAGAATGATGAGATCATGCAACAAATTTAGAAAACAATAAATGCACAGATTTTTAACTCTCCAAAGAACGTTTTAAGCTGAAGTCTCTCAGGGTTGTAGCGTTAGTTTGAGTTTCTTCCTTCAAGCATGTTACAAAAACTTATTATTTTTTTTTTTGATTAAACATGAATTCATGAATTATAACCATAATCAAGCATAAACCAGAGAGCAATTCAAACTTCCATCCATGTTTACAACTTTCCTTAATAGTCATGCAATTAAAAACCGAATCCTTATCATTGTGTTGGAAGGTACCCTAAGACACAAACAAACACACAAAAACAACTCTTTTGGGTTTTTCAAAACACTTTTTCAAATTTTTATGAAATTTTTGGATTATCTTTTCAAAACACACTAAAACGCTTCAAAACACACTAAAACACTTCAAAACAGTGAAAAACAACATTCGAAGTGATAGGTGATAAAATCCCACGAAAATCATGCAAAAACAACTTGTTTACCCCCCCACACTTAAACCAAACATTGTCCTCAATGTTTCAAGCATAAACTAACAGAAAGCAAACAGCAAACAACACAACTAACTAACTTGACACACATGGCAAAGTAAATGCAATAAAGAGTAGAGTTAGGAACGCAAATCTGGGTTTGAGCTGGTTGTTCCTAGGTCTTCTTTATTCGAACGCATGGGTTGCCTCCCAAGAAGCGCTTGCTTTAACGTCTTGCAGCCGGACGATTCCTCGGTTTAAGCATCATTGGAGCCCACGGCATGGAAGGGAACTTCTTCCACAACCTGCCCCACAATGTTGTCGTAGTATGGCTTCAAACGGTGCCCGTTCACTTTGAATTCTTGTCCGTTCCTTAAGCTTTGGACTTGGACTGCACCATGTGGAAAAACATTAGTAACAACAAAAAGTCCAATCCACTTAGAATGTAACTTACCAGGGAATAAACGTAAACGAGAGTTGAAAAGCAACACTTTCTGCCCAATTGAAAATGTTTTGCCCCGAATCATCTTGTCATGAAACGCCTTTGTTTTCTTCTCGTAAATTCGGGCATTCTCACATGCTTTATTCCTTATCTCCTCAAGTTCATTCAATTGGAGCTTTCTATGCATTCCAGCCGCATCTAGGTCCAAATTGAATGTTTTCACAGCCCAATGTGCCTTGTGCTCTAGTTCCACAGGTAGGTGACACGGCTTGCCATAGATGAGCCGAAATGGAGACATCCCTAGAGGTGTTTTGTAGGCCGTACGATATGCCCACAGTGCATCGTCTAAACGCAAACTCCAATCCTTCCGGGTTGGCCCAACAGTCTTCTCCAAAATCTGCTTGATTTCCCTATTCGAAACCTCGGCTTGGCCACTTATTTGAGGGTGATAAGGCGTTGCAACCTTATGCTTGACGTTATACTTCTTAAACAGCGCCTCAATGGTTCGGTTGCAAAAATGGGAGCCTCCATCACTTATAAACACTCTAGGCATCTCGAATCTGGAGAATATGTTAGATTTGATGAAATCTGCAAACACTCGAGAATCATTAGTACGGGTGGCTTTTGCTTCCACCCATTTCGATACATAATCAACCGCAAGCAAGATATAAATGAAACCATATGAAGAAGGAAAATGACCCATGAAATCAATACCCCAAACATCAAAAATTTCGACATTGAAGATAGGGGTCTGCGGCATTTGATCCCTTGCACCTATGTTACCTGTTCTTTGACATCTATCACATGTTATGTAGAAAGTTCGAGCATCTATAAACAATGTAGGCCAATAAAAACCACATTCTAACACCTTGAGTGCTGTTCTTTGGGTGCCAAAATGACCCCCACACGCATAAGTATGACAGAAAGCAAGAATTGAATTAAACTCAGAGTTATGCACACATCTTCGAATAATCTGATCCGGGCAATATTTCCACAAGTATGGATCGTCCCAAACATAAAATCTAGCATCCTTTTGGAGTTTATCACGTTTATATTTGTCTAGGGTGCTAGGGACACGTTTTGTGACCAAATAATTGACCAAATCAGCATACCAAGGCTCACTTACCTCTATGGACAGCAATTGCTCATCTGGGAACGTTTCTGGAATGGGGAGGGGCTCTTCATTGTGCACCAATCGGCTTAGGTGGTCAGCCACCACGTTTTCACTCCATTTCTTGTCCCTAATCTCAATGTCGAACTCTTGGAGTAGGAGCATCCAACGAATCAGCCTTGGTTTGGCCTCCTTCTTGGTGAGAAGGTACTTCAAAGCTGCATGGTCAGAATATACAATTACTTTAGTGCCAAGTAAATATGAACGAAATTTATCTAAAGCAAAGACAATGGCAAGAAGTTCTTTTTCCGTAGTAGAATAGTTCAATTGAGCATCGTTTAAGGTCCGAGATGCGTAATAGATGACATGGGGCTGTTTGTTCTTCCTCTGGCCTAAAACAGCTCCAATTGCATAATCGGATGCATCACACATTAGCTCAAAAGGGAGGCTCCAATCTGGTGGAGTGATGATGCGGGCCGAAGTGAGCACTTCCTTGAGATGTGTAAAGGCCGTCTCACACTCCGCATTAAACTCAAAAGACACTTCTTTTTGAAGGAGACGGCATAGGGGCTGTGCAATTTTGGAGAAGTCCTTGATAAATCGCCTATAGAATCCTACGTGGCCAAGAAAAGAACGAACCTCTCTCACCGAAGTGGGAGAGGGTAAGTAGCGTACAAGATCTATTTTAGACTTATCAACCTCAATTCCTTTTTCAGATATGATATGCCCCAAAACTATACCTTGTTTGACCATAAAATGACACTTTTCCCAATTCAACACAAGGTTAGTTTCGATGCATCGTTTTAAAATCAAAGTAAGATTATCCAAACATCCATCAAATGAATCTCCAAAGACACTGAAATCATCCATAAATACCTCAATGATCTTTTCCACAAAATCAGAGAAAATACTTACCATACACCTTTGGAATGTGGCTGGTGCATTGCACAAACCAAATGGCATTCGTCTATAAGCAAAGGTACCAAAGAGGCACGTGAAGGTGGTCTTCTCTTGGTCATCCGGGGCTATAACAATCTGATTGTAACCTGAATAGCCATCAAGAAAACAATAAAAAGCATGACCGGCTAACCTTTCAAGCATTTGATCAATAAAAGGCAACAGAAAATGATCATTTCTAGTTGTGGCGTTGAGCTTCCTATAGTCAATGTAAACTCTCCATCCCGTTTGGGTTCGGGTAGGCACAAGCTCATTCTCTTCATTTTTAACCACAGTGACTCGGGACTTCTTAGGAACAACTTGGACCGGAGAGACCCATCGACTATCAGAAATGGGGTAAATCACTCCACAATCTAGTAGCTTGATTATTTCATTCTTCACAACTTCCATCATGGGTGGATTGAGTCGGCGTTGTGCTTCTCGAGATGGTTTGGCTCCTTCTTCCAAAAGAATACGATGCATGCAAGTGGTGAGGCTAATTCCCTTGATATCAGCCAAGGTCCATCCAATGGCTGTTTTATACTCTCTCAAAACACGCACCAATCTGTCCTCTTCTTGTGCCTTGAGTGAGGATGAGATGATGACCGGCAATGTCTCATGATCTCCCAAGAAAACATACTTCAAGTGACTTGGTAACGGTTTAAGTTCAAGGGAGGGTGGCTGTATTACTGAAGGAAGTAACTTATTAGTCAAAATTGAATCTGAAATTGGGATTGGGGGCTTACCATATTGTTTTGGCAATGATTCTAGGGCAGCCACCATCTCAGCTACATCATCACTAGGGGGCACGGCATGGTGTTCTTCAATGGTGCCATGGGTTGTGCTTGGTTCTGCCCCATGGTTCTTGCATCCAATTCCATTTGTAAGAACCATTTCAAGTGCATCGTCATGCAATTGTTCCAAGTGCTCCTGCGCCATTGAATCAATTATATCAATTGCAAAGCAAGAATGATCATCATTAGGATATTTCATAGCTTCAGAAATTTTAAAATCAATAACATCCCCATCAAACTCCATTGTCAGGATCCCTGTGAACACATCAATCTTGGTGCGAGCTGTTTTCATGAACGGTCTTCCAAGTAGAATCGACAATGGGGTGGAATAGGCCGAATCTTCCATCTCTAGCACGTAGAAATCAGCGGGGAAGATGAGATGATTAACCTGCACTAAGACATCTTCCAAAACTCCCTTTGGATAAGCGTTAGATCTATCGGCTAATTGAATAATCACTCCATCATTTTTCAATTCGCCCAAGTTCATAGATGCATAAATAGAATAAGGCATGACATTTATTGATGCACCTAGATCTAACATGGCATGTTTGAACCTAGTATTACCTATAACATATGGAATTGTAAAGCTACATGGGTCCTTGCATTTGGGAGGCAATTTGCGTTGCAACACTGCTGAAACATTTTCACTTACCCGAACCACCTCCTTGGTCGAAAATCTCCTATTTGTTGTGCACAGCTCTTTCAAGAATTTGGCATATTTGGGAAGTTGCTTGATTGCATCAAGGAGTGGAATATTGACTTGCACATTTTGAAACGTTTCTAGAATGTCCTTTTCGGTTTCCTCCTTCTTTGATTGCATAAATCTGCGAGGAAATGGTGCATTGGGTGGAACAAGGTTAGAATTAATCGAATTTGAACCCAACTTACCATTGTTGGACGATTTGGGGAGTTTAGGTGCATTGGAAGGCTGCGGCAAGGTTGGAACAACCCTTGTCGTGGGTGTCTCTTGTTCTGCCTTCTCTTGTAACAACGTCTCGTCCTCCTTTTGGGCAGATTCAGATGTCTTTGGATCGGTCCCAACCTCTTTGCCACTTCTTAGGGTCATGGCCTTGACAGATTCGAATCCTCCCTTCGGATTCACAGTGGTAGAACTAGGAAATTTGCCATGCTCTCGAAACTGCCCCATAAACTCAACCATTTGTCCCATCTGTTTCTTCAATTCAGTCACCTCCCTGGCTTGATTTTGCACCTCCTTGGCATAGTTTTGCGTCTCTTTGGTTTGATTTTGCTGCCCCTGTGCCAAAGTGGTTAGTAATTGAATAACTTGATCATTATCAAGAGACGAACCTGAGTTATTTTGGGCAGACTGTGTTTGGGATTGCATGGTTGCATATGGCTTTGGAAACATCCCAGGGGTTGGTGGCCGAAATCCACCTTGCTGTTGAGGTTGTTGGGGTTCCCTCCAGCGCAGATTTGGATGATCTTTCCAACCCGAATTGTAGGTATTTGCATATGGATCATAACGGGACTGATTTTGGCCTTGGAACCCAACAGCGTTGGCACTCTCCCATCCTCCATTCTCAATCAATTGAGGGCAACTTTCAGATTAGTGCCCTTGCATGGTGCACACGCCACAGATTGGTGGTGGTTGTGATTTTGGTCATTCGACAACCTGAGACACAAGGAGAGTAAGATTAGCCAATTGTGATTGAATTTCAGAAATTGCACTTACCTCATTGACATGTTGCTGCCGTGGGCTCTCTCTTTGTCCAACACCTTCATATTGTTGTGCATTGAGGGCTCGGTTCGTAATTAAGGTCTTGGCAGCCACCGGCGTCTTGTCAACTAACGCACCACCCGCTGATGCATCCAGCATTTGGTGTTCAATGGGGATGAGTCCTTCGTAGAAGTATTGAATGAGCAGCTCCTCCTTCATTTGGTGTTGAGGGCATGACGCAACTAGGCCTTTAAAACGCTCATAATATGCAGAGAAAGACTCTCCTTGATTTTGCTGAATACCACTAATCCGTTTCATCAAGAGAATGACTCTTGAAGTTGGGAAAAATTTCTCCAAGAATGCTCGTTTCATACTTTCCCAATATGTGACAGTTCCGGGCGCCAATTCGTACAACCAATCTTTAGCCTTTTCCAACAATGAGAATGGAAAGGCTTTCATCTTCAAAATATTCCCATCAACATTAATGGGTGTCATACTTGAGCAAACCACTTCAAATTCCTTCAAATGCTTATTTGGATCCTCCATGGACAGCCCATGGTATTTGGGAATGTGATGCAACAAGCTAGACTTCAATTCGAACTCGTCGGTCTTATTTGGAGCTGCCCTAGGATATTGGATACATAGAGGTACTGCATTATCCAATCCCGAGGCCGAAAGCTCCTTAATGGTTCGATTATCTGCAGCCATAACTTCTTCAACCTCGGCCTCCTCTATCTCCTCAGATTCGGCCTCTTCTTGTTCTTCAATCTCGGTTTCAGAACTTGAACTAGGTGGGTGAGGTTCTGGGTTCTTTCTTTTCCTTCTCAAGGTTCGTTCAAAATCGTCGTCAAAATCCAAGATATGCTCACGAACCACTTGAGAACTACGAGTCATAAACTAGTACCTGAAAACAAAGAAAACAAACTAGAATCAGAATCCAGACTAACACACACACGAAGATAAACAAAAAAAACAAACGGGGGATTAGCAATTGCTAATCCCCGGCAACGGCGCCAAAATTTTGATGTGATTAAAGTTAAGCACACAAATTAAACCCTCTTGTTATCAATTGTAGTATAAACGCAAGTAGGGATCGTTCTGGACCGGGGATTAGGAGGGCTTGCTAATCTAACACAAACTGACTCAAATAAGCAAAACAAGACTCAAAAGACTCTAAATAACCTAGTAAGACTCAAAACAGGTTCAAAAACTCAAAACTGCTTAAAAACACTAATTGGACAGATTCTAGACACTAGACACAACTTTGGACGAAAATTGAATTAAACTTGACTCGAAACACACAAAAACACAAACTAAGACAGATTCTAACTAATTAGACTCAAACAAGTGAAGGGGGATTGGTTTTAGAGTGAAATTAAGCTAAAACAAACAAAGACTTTAACTAGGCAGATTTAGACGAAATTGGGTCTTTAGGATGGATGGTGAACTAGCTAGAGGTTTCCTTATCCACACATGACTTATATGCATATAACTTGACTTCCAGTTATGTTTTCATTGAATTACTAATGACAATGCCCCAGATTAACCGTGTCAATCACTAATTAACCCTCAGATTCTCCTAATTTCCTTGAATTGGACGGACAACTCATCTACAACCAAATTATTCTCATCAATTTCCCTACATGACATCATAATAGAGACACAATCAGAGATCATTACGCTCAATGAGAATCATAAGCATTGACGAGGCATTCATAACTATGACATCATGTTACTCACACCAAGAATTGAACTTAACACGATTGTTCCAGCAACCTTTACTACTTGTGAACATAAGTTTGTAACGATTATGTGAAACTCACTTATATCCTAGCATCAAATTTATGCATGCCAATTAAGTGTCGACCCTCAATCAACAAACATAAATAAGTTCTAATTCAAACAGTTATGCCAATTGCATTCATACTTCAAGAATCTGTAACTGAAATTTATCAAGTCATATCACACATAAAATCATGGTTTCAAAGTAGCCTCTAGCTAAAAACGAGTTTAGCCTCTCATGGTTACAGCAAAACAAGGGAAAATTAAATTAATCAACGAAAACATAAGGTAGAAAACACCTAAGAACGCCCAGCACTCCAGATTGGGTGCAACACGCTCCAAAGCTGCTCCTCCTCTCCTTCCTCATTGCAAGGCTACGGCACAAGTGGTTTTAGGGTTTGTGAATGGTGGTTGGAATGGCTGAGATGTGTAGAGGTGTGTAGAATTCGTATGGATGGGTGGTGGTGTGCGGCAAGGCTTGGAAATATGTATATATAGCATAGCAAACCCTAGGGAAATCAGTTTAGGACTTGGACTTAGCAGAAAAATAGGATTAGGGCCCTAGGGTGCGGCAGAATGTGTGAATCCATTAGGACAAAGGATTATGGCCCAATTAATTTCTAAAAAGGATTTGTAGAACCCAAATCCACAAGGAAATAGGCTAACAAATCAGAATCCAAGAGGGAAAAGGATAGGGAATGCACGGTAAAGAGGGATAAGGCTTCTAGAAATCAGGTTTTAAGTCTCCTAAACTGAAATTAAATCTCTTTTGTAGCTGAAAACAAGGTAGGATAAGATTAGGATAGGATAAGATAAGGTAGTTTGGATAATGTTTTGGATAATTCCCCTTCTTTATAGCTGATTCCTTATCTTCTTTATCTTTGACTTCTTTCTTCCATCTTCTTAGCTGATTTCAAGGTTTTGTATCTTCAAATTCGTCCATCAACTTGCCTCCATGATTGCACTACCTAATCTTGGCCTAAAAATGCTCTAGAATGCTCCAAATTGCTTCTTTTTGCCATCTTGACACTTAAAACCTACAAACACACGAAAATAGCTTAACACACTATAATAAGTAGAAACTAACTAAGAAAATGCAAGAAAACATGCTAACTAAGTCGCATAAATATGCATCTATCAATGCAAAAGCCCCATGGTTAATTCAAAGTGATGTGAGTGATGAAATTTTTTCCAAGATTGCAAATTAGAGATAGCCAAGGAAGCTTGGGATGTGTTGAAGTAGGAATACAAAGGTGATTCTCAGGTCATGACAGTGAAGTTACAAGGTATTCGTTGTGATTTTGAGTATGCTAGAATGAGTAATAGTGATTCTCTGTTTGATTATTTAACTAGACTGTTTGCTTTAGTGAATCAAATGAAAATGTATGAAGATGATTTGTCCAATAAAAGGATGGTAGAGAAGCTGTTAATTAGTCTAACTTCTGCATATGATAATGTTGTATATGTTATTAAGGGTACAAAGAATTTCTGTGAGATTGATCCAACTAATGTTGTAGCAACATTCAAGGGTTTTAAGCAAAGATTGAAGAGACATATTGATGATGATGATGTGAATGAAAGGGCATTTAGTAGCTTAAGTATTCAATCAAAGGGCAGCTCACATGCCGATGGCTATAAGGCAAGAAGACTTGGAAGAATAAGGAGAAAAACCATTTTGTGAAACAAAATGAAAAACCAAATATAGCTGTAAAGAACAATGGCAGCAAAGAAAGATGTAAGATTTGTGGAAATCTACATTTTGGTGAATGCTGGTTTAAGGGAAAACCAAAATGTCACAAATGTGATAAGTTTGGCCACATTGCCAGGGACTGTATGAGTTAAATGGTTTAGCAATTTCATTATGCCAAAGTGATGGAAGAAGACACTAGCATGCTTTTTGCTTGCAATTTTGCAGTAATTGTAAAAATGAACATGTCTGGTGTATTGACAGTGAATGCAACAATCACATGAGTTAATGCTGATTAATGTACATAGAAATGTGACTACAAGGATCAAGATGGGAAATGGATAGATAGTTCAAGCCACTGCAAAAGGAACTTTGGTGATTGAAACCAAAAATTGTACAAGGCATATCAAAGAGGTCATGCTTGTTCTTGGTTTAGATGAAAATTTGATGAGTGTAGGCCAAATGTTGTAACATAGATATTCCTTATTGTTTGGAGATGATAAGGTTGGAATATTTGAAGATAGAAGTCTTGAAAGTCATGTTGTCACGGTACAAATGACAGAAAATAGATGCTTTCTTCTTATCGTGGAGGATATGACGCCATCTGTATTGAAAGCAACAACTGAAGAAGACTCTTGGGAGTGGCGCAAGAGATTTGGTAACTTGAATTTCTAGAGTTTGTATATATTGGCTGATAAGGATATGGTTTTGAGCCTGCCTAAATTGAAGAAAATAAATGTTGTATATGAACGGTGTGTTACAAGAAAGCAACACCGAGAGGCATTCGGTAAGAAGCTAACTTGGAGAGCAAGTAAACTACTGGAGTTGATACACTGATGTATGTCGTTCTATGCAGTTTACTACACTTGGAGGAAATAGATACTTCCTGACATTTATTGATGACTTACTATAATGTGTTAGTTATATTTCTTGAAGCACAAGTCAGAGACATTTAGTATCTTCAAAAGGTTCAAAGTTGTGGTTGAACTTCAGAGTGGTTATCAAATTCTGAAATTGAGAAGTGACAGAGAAGGAGAGTATAGTTCTCTAAAGTTTCAAAGGTTCTGTGATGATTTGGGCCTTGAAAGGCAACTGATAGTGGCCTATTTTCCTCAACAAAATGGTGTTGCAGAGAGGAAGAATAGGACCATTGTTGAAATGGCTAAAAGTATGTTACATGGCATGAAGCTACCCTATGATTTTTTTTTGGAGGGGGGTGGGAAGCAGTTAACACTGCAATATATCTTCTCAATAGGTGTCCAACAAAGACAATGCAGAACAAAACTCTATTTGAAGCATTTCATGGCAGAAAGCCAAGAATAAAATATCTTAGAGTGTTTGGTTGCATTTGTTACAGTCATATTCCTGGACAATTGAGACAAAAACTTAATGAAGCCTTTGTGAAGGGGATTTTTTTTTTATGGTTGTGGGAAGGCTAAAAAAGGTTACGAAGTTTACAACTTAGCAACCAAGAAAGTTTTCCTATCAAGAATTGTTATATTTAATGAAGAAGGTGTATGGGACTAGAAAGCTAAGAATTCAATTGCCATGACATTCCCAGTGAATTTGAATCTGAATGAGAACAGCAAAGCTATTGAGATTACTTAAGAGGTTGAAGATATGGCACTTCAGCTAAAAGGGAGTGATGTCCATGCACAAGTGTTTGTTAATTCTCAAACTGAATTTAGAGAAAATAGTAGCCCAAGTAGCACTCCAGTGAAACTGAAAACATTTACTAATGTATATGCTAGGTGAAATGTCAGTATGATTGAACTGGAATGATATGAAAAGGCAACAACTGATAATGCTTGGAAGTGAGCAATGAATGTAGAAAATGAAATGACAGAGAAGAACAACACATGGAAGTTGGTAGATAGGCCATCAGATAAGCCTATTGTTAGAGTGAAATGAGTGTATGAGACCAAGTTAAACTTGGATGGCACTATACATAAACACAAAGCTAGATAAGTGGTTAAGGGGTATTCTCAAAAGTCTGGAATTGACTTCAATGAAACCTTTGTCCCATCACGACACTAATTGCACTTGCAGCACAGAAAAGTTGGAAATTATACAGTTATATGTTAAATAAGCCTTTCTCAATGGTGTACTACAAGAAGAGGTATATGTTCATCAACATGAGGGTTGTGAAGTTGATGGAGCTAAAGACAAAGTGTACAGACTCAAGAAGGCTCTCTATGGTCTTAAACAAGCACCAAGAGCTTGGTATGAAGAAATTCATGCTCATATGCACAAATGTGGTTTCTCAAGGAGTCCAAGTGAGGCAACACTTTACAATAAAACCAAATGTGAATATGAGTCAATCATTGTTTTTATATATGTTGATAACATAATGCATACTAGCAATGGTGTTCATTTTTAATGAGTTCAAGGTTGACATGATGAAGAGATATGATAACTGATTTGGGATTACTATACAATTTCTTGGGAGTAGGAATTGTGCAGTCTCAGAATGGTATCTTTATCAATAAGAAGAAGTATGCATTAGCCTTGCTTGAAAATTTTGGATTGTAGGATTGCAGGCCAGTAAGTACTCCACTGGTGAATGACAAAATGAAAAAGGATGGAAGTGAGCCTGCTGATGAAACTGTATATAGGCAATGTCTTCATACCAAGCCTTTGGTACTTGTTTTTGTCCATATAAAGTTTGTACACCTTGTCCTCAGCTCTAGTAACCACAAAAGCTTCTAGTTGATCAATTTAATTCTTCTTGTAATACACCATTGAGGAATGCAAACTTCACATCAAGTTGGTACAATATTCAATTCTTATGTGCTACTAGAGCAATCAAAGTTCTAATGGTGCCTAATCTAGTCATTGGTGCAAATGTCTCATTGAAATTAATGCCATGCGTCAAAGTGTAGCCTTTAGCAACAAATATTGGTCTTGAAAATCCACTTGACACCAACAATGGGTTTGTCTGATGGTCTATCAACCAATTCCCACATATTATTATTCTCAATGATCTCAATTTCTACCTTCATTGCTTTCTTTCTGGCTTTATCAGTTGTAGCTTCTTCATATTTCTCAGACTTAATCATACTGATAGTGCACCTTGCATAAACATCACTAAGTGATCTCAGTTTTACAAGAGTATTGCTTGCACTTGTTGTCTCTCCAAACTCAGTTTGAGAATCAGCAAACGCTTGTGACTAAACATTGCTCCCTTATAACTGGACCTCTCCCTCAGTAGTCACTTGAGTTATTTCAGGCTCCTTGTACTTTTCATTCAAGTTTAGATTCACATGAAGGTTTAAGGAGTGTTTCCTTCAGTTTTCCAATTCAAGTACCATTTTTATCAAAATATTACACTTCTGGACAAAAAGATCTTGGTAGCCAAATTTTAAATTTTGTAACCCTTTTCAACTTTTCAATAACAAAAAAAAAAATCCCTTTCACAGAAGTTTCATCCAATTTTTGTCTTAACATTACTTGAATATGGTAGTAGCATATGCTTGTAAACACTCTGAGATGCTTGATTTCTAGCCTTCTGCCACTATAAGCCTCAAATGGTGTTTTATTTTCAACTGTCTTCGTTGGACATCTATTAAGAATATAGAGAGCAATGTTAACTGCTTCTCCCTAGAAAGAATAAAGTAGCTTCTTGTCATGGAGCATGCTTTTAACCATTTCTACAATGGTTCTAGTCTTCCTCTCAGCAACTCTTTTCTATTAAGGAAAATAGGCCACACTAAGTTGTCTCTCAAATCCCAAATCATCACAAAACCTTTGAAACTCCGTAAAGGTATATTCCCACGTTTGTCACTTCTTAACTTTTTGATCTGATAGCCACTCTGAAGCTCAACCATTGCTTTAAATCTCATGAAGATATCAAACACATCTGACTTGTGCTTCAAGAAATACAACCAGCACATTCTTGTATAATCATCCATAAATGTCATGAAATACCTTTTTTTCACTAAGTGTTGTGACCTGCATATGACCACACACATCTGAGTGTATCAACTCTAATGGATGACTTGCTATTTAAGTTATTTCTCTACTGAAGGCTTAGCACTAGAAGAAAAAAAGGTCATCTTCCACGGTGGATGCCCGCTGTAGATCGAAATCCACCACGGACAGTCTGCCCGTTAGTATTTTGTACGTGATAAAAAAAATGTATGTTTGTACCACGGGCTACTGTGATAGAAATGAAATGCGCACTATTGTGGATTTGCGTGACCACATGCAAAGCCCATTGTAAAGTATCTTATAACCACAACCATTGTTTGTTGCCGATTGAATTTATGACCACTTGTGTTTGCCATTGTAAATTTGAAATCAGTGGTGTTGTAAACTTGCACAAACCACGAATGATGTCCGTTGTAAAATTGAAAGAGGCATTCTTTGTTGTAAATATTTTTAAAATTTTTCTTCTTATTTAATTTGCTAACCCATAATGTATATTAATCATGTATCTAAGCAGTTCAAATGCACCAAGATTAAATAAAAGATCGATAATATTATAACATAATTTCAAAATATAGTACACTGAGTTTCCAAAGGAGAATACATGAGCAATGAAAGTCCAATGTCTTAAAGTACTATCCATGTAGTGCCAAAGTACCATTTTCTAGTATAAGTACGAACTAAAACTACTCTCCAACTCGGATGTACAATTGTACTAGATATAACATCATCCAGGATACGAAATTCACTTGTAGGGTGGTACAAAGATATATTCACCACTTTGACAACAATTACCCAAACTTTCCAACAGTCAAGACCAAGCAACATGTGATGAACTTTCACCTCATGATTTGTTGATTCTATTGGTCCAGTTGCAACATCTTGTCCATTTCCAAGCCAATTTAGTAACTTGCATGAAGACCCTTGTAAAATACCAACAGGTTGTAACTAGCATAAAGAAATAAAATAAGAACATCAATTTAAAATGACTAAGTTATCAAACTATTTAAGTTAACAATTATTATCAAGCGTGTGTTATTACCTAGAAAGTGGCTTTAGAACCTTCCTTTCTCTTAATGTTGTCTCTTTCTATATTTGGACTACTTCTCTATGACTACCAAACATGGAAGAAACAAAATTTGATCAATTTATATAAAAAGATCATAAGTTTCATAAGCTAACTATTTAGTACTTGTTCTCATATACCTGGGAACTAGCTTTGGAAGCTTGTCTAGAAGTAGCGTTAGCTTCTCATGCACTTCTTTTATCACATTGTATTTGATAACAAAATAAAAACAATCTAATTATCAACACCTGCTATGTCTTAGTATATTTGCACCAACTCAATGAGACTATCAAACATATAAGAAACTAAGTTTGGTTAACTTATAAATTTTTTTTATAGATTCCACTGTGTTATACTTGTGCTTATACACGTACCTGAGAGCTAACTTTTGAAGATTGTCTAGAACCATCATTAGCCTCTTGTGCACCTCTCTTATTACATTGTAACTGATAACAAGATAAATGCAAATAATAAAAATCAAGCCAAAGCAACTACTTTCTAGAACTCTTAGAAGGTAGATGATATTTTAAAGGTCCAATTTATAACAAGAACCAAACACAGTCAAAGAGAAAATTAAACTTTACTTTATAATTTTGTTTTCAAAGACTTCGTATTTTGTCAAATCAACCATGAACCATGAACTAGAAAAGCTGGTCCTCTTCTACAAGAATCAACTTCACACTTGTGAAACTTAACATAAACTGCATCCATGGAGAGAAATCACCTATGCTAAACTCCCAATATATGATTTTGAATCATGAGATGACATTATACGTTATTACATGGAAATCACCTAATTCAGATAGGAGAAAGTCCATCCTCTTGAGTTTCCTTTCCAGGAAGGCAACATTTGATCTCATTTGTGTTGTTCCTCGAGTGCTATGTGTTATAAGTGCGAAGGGAACTTTATAATACCAAATGGGCTGTACTGGAAGGTTAGAGCGAGTTCTGAATTCTGATACTTATGGTTTCCAAAGATAGCTTAGCTCGTTGGTAATGCATTATATAACTTGCACTACAGTTGAATTAAGAGATTCTGCCTATTTTAGGTAAAAATTTACAGCATAAAAAAAAACAAAGAGATTGATGAGTATGATTCTGAGTCAAAATCATAATCTGTAATGCTAAACTCCTTTCTGAAGTTATTAAGCAAATGGCAGAATTTGAAGATACCTTAGTCTCACTTTCTATTCAAATAAGTCTTTTCCTTTTCTTTTGGTCAACTTCCCAGTAATAGTTTTTAATTGCAGGTTTTACTAGAATATATGACCTTTACAAGCGACCAGAGAACTGCTACGTGTGTGTTTGGTGGAGTATAAAAACTAATGATCATGTCGGCATGTATCTTCTATTACACATTGTTTAGTTTGGAGACATTATAAAATCTCCAGTGTTCTTCTGGTGTTCCTTGTGTATGCAAATCAGACTTAACATTTTACCCTTCTTTTGTCAGGTAGAAATAGAACAAGAAAATGGAGTTTGCCCCAAGCCTGCAGCCATGGCAGGCCAAGTAGTGTACTACTTGAAGGAGAAAAACTGAATGCCAACAAACACACATAATATATTCCAAATCGCTACAACTAATACAAACTATTAGCTGCATAGAAAATAAGCCTGAAAGTGAACATGTGCACTATTTTCTTTCTATCTAATGATGAAGATATTGAGACAAGTTAAATAGAATCAGTTTCATACCTGGGGAGATGATTTGGAAACCTGGTAAGAGGAATTGGGAACCTGTTTTACACCATTCTTAGCTCTTTGGAGATTTATAGTGCCTCTATGTTACTAATGAATACGTAGTAAACCGAAGTTGATCAGTTTCATATTCAACAAAATATCATTTTTTACTAATGACACAGTTTTACCTGAGGCCTATTTGTGAAGACTTGAATTGCATCATTAGTATTAGTTTCTTTACCATTTCCATGCAGCGATATTATTAGAAGTTGGGATATATATTTTAGACCATTACTTATTGTTTTATTTGTACTCATTAAAAAACCAATCCAATGAGTCTTTTGTAACAAATATCTCCCATTCCGATAAACAATGTGATTGCTAGGGTAAAGTGGGATGTATCAAGTACTGTTGACAAATATTCATCCAGTGTTGGAGTGTATTTACGGTGGAACCCTTGGCTTCCCTCAAGTATGCTCTAACTATATACAAAGTGATCATGCCGTAAATCTTTTATCATTTTTATGAGTATATACAAAGTTGCAGATATAATGACCTCATTTTGTTGTTTAGTAAACACAAGATCAACACTTCCCGCAATTTTCCTTCGACATTTCGTAGTCGGTTCTAAGCCCTCGATTACTCATGCTGGCATATGTTTGGGCATCATATATAGAAGGTGTAACCCCATAACCACCTCCTCGAAGTCGACCTCGATGTTCAGGTCCATGTACTTGTGATAAGGCATCATCTTTTTATAGAACCATTGTCTGTTGTTGACATTTTATTAGCCAATTTAATGTCATCCTATACATTTAAAAATCATTACAAGATTAAAAGCAAAATGGAATAAAAAATAACACAAGGATAATTTCAAACTGAAGCTTCATACCATTTTCTTTGCCAATATCTCATTTACGGGTTCACCATCTTTTCTTGTACGAGCAGCTATCCAAAGATTGACTCTATTTAAATCCTCCTCAAGTGTACCTTTGTTTCTCTATTGATTAATCCATAATTTAAACTTTGTATAAGTGTGTTGTCGCTAAAATGAAATTAAAAGATATACAAATGTTCATACCAGCTTGTCCTCCAAGCGTGCATATCATGCACTACTCATCAAATAAGGGAGAATATGGAGTGATTTCAACTTTTTGAACTTCTCACTAATTGCCTAACAAAGAAAAATAGATAGCAAGAAATTGCATTTAACCAACATTGATGCATTGAAAACATAATAATTAATTTAAAATTTAATACAAACAAGCTTACAGCAAACTCAAGAGAGCATCGATTAACAAATTTGTCTCAATCAGCTTGTTCCTTGACATTAGCATGCTTCAAGAGTTGCGATTGTTCCATTGAATCAAGATCATCATCAAGGGCACTTATTTGTTTTGTCGATGTGCTTGCTTCAGCTTTGGTAATCTAACTACCATTTCTTTGTCCACTAACTGTTATAGACTTTGGAAATTCAAATGACCAAGTCTTCTGTGCTACTCCCAACCACTGTCTTCCATCACAGCTTCTAGTGTAATCAAATTCATATCTTCCATTATTAAAGGAAAACACCTATTTCATGTCATCTGTACTGTGACATCATGATTCTCCAACTTTCTGTCATCAATGATAGTCACCTCATCATCACCAAATAAAAGAAAATAACCATGTGGTGCATCATTGTCTCACACTAAGTAATTTTTCATCTAATCCTCGTACTAGCATCACCTCTTTAATGTGCCTAGTATCATTCTTTGTCTCAAAAACCAGTGTACCTTTTGCAACAGCCTGCACAATCTGCCCATTTCTCATTTTGATTCTAGTTGTCACATTCCTGTCAACATTACTGAGTACTGACTCATAAAAAGTCATGTGGTTACTGCAAGCACTATCTATAAAACAGACATGTTCATCTTTAATCACAGAAATAAAATTACAAGCAAAGAACATAGAGGTTTCTTCACCAACATCTTTTGCATAGTGCACTTGTTGAATAGTTTTGCTTCTCCAATCTTTATCCAAACTTGGCACATTGATGACCTTTTGGCTTCCCTTTAAACCACCACTCATCAAATGCACGTTTCCACATATTCTGCGACTTTCCTTATTGTCATTGTTCTTCACAACTACATTGGTCTTCTCATTTGGTCTCACAAATGGCTTCTTCTTCTTATTCTTCTAGGGCTTCTTGCCTTTATACCCACTAGTCCAAGAGTTGTTCATCTTTTGCACACTAAGACTACTAAAAGCCCTCTTAGTCACATCACTATATTATGAATAAGTGAAGACATCACTTCCAACATTTCCCGCTTTATTACAATCACATTTGAAAAGATAGCAATAGCGGCAAAATGCAGCATCTTTTACTATACTATACTTCAGCCACACAAAGTATCAAATAAACAGGTGATAAAACATCAATTGTCATCCCCCATTTTTTCCCCTAGCATTTTGTAGGTTTTAGGTTGACAAGGATTGTTTTGTAGATAGTGTCTACGAATTGCTTCACGATAATTAGGCTCAATCATCCGAGGTCTAAGTCTAGGTTATGCAGGAAGATTAGCCAATATTTCATCTAACTTAGTGACCTCACTTTGTTGTGAATTACCCGAGAAATTCAAAGGAGGATTTGGAATAACCGGAACATTCAAAGGAGAACTACCCGGAATATCCTAAGGAAGACTACCCGGAATATTTGAAGAAAGATTTAAGCGCTGTTTCTTATAATATCGTTCCATTACGTACGTAACTGTATAATGAAAAGAAAAAAAAAAGTCTTAAACTCTTAATCCTAAAGTCTATTATGACTAATAACAAACTAAACCAACAATTCAATTAATCAATAATCTTATAAATAATTCAATAAACAAATGCTATAGAAGACCTCCGTCTCTGTAGCTTTGGTACTGCACATGAACGCTATAAACAAATGCTATAGAAGACCGTTTGTGGTGTAGTGTTGGTTTTTGAAGAAAAGTTCAATGTTTATATTTCAATATTTTAACCATTAACTTTTCAAATGACTTATATATTAGTAGATATTTAGTTAAATATTAGACTTGTACAGCATCTAGGGATGGATACAGGGCAGAGAAGGCTTGAGTGATGGTGCTATGTCTAAAGCTGAAATAATTATTTCTTGTAATGTTATATTGTTTATATTTTATTGGGCAAAGTTATATTAATTGTCTTAATTTATTGGTCAAATTGTTTTGCGCTAAACTTGTAAAACTCTCCAATAAAAACACATTTAAAATATCCGAGGCAAACTTTAACCACACTATTTTTTTGGTAAAGCTAACCACACTCTAAAACATGCAAATCTCCATAGTCGTCGACTTGATCTATTGTATCTATAGATGCCAATCGGTGAAGATTATTGGGTTCAAACTTTGAACACCCGTTTTTGATCCCATAATAAAGAAAAAAGAGCACATGAGTTAAATTGAAGCCAAAGTCTCATATAACGTCTTGAAAGGCTTTAACATCTCATTTCAAACAAGAAAAATATAAGAGGTGGCAGCATTGGCAATAAATTAGGGTTAGGACCATAGTAATACGCACGTAATATTGTATGTACTAGTTATCTATAACTTCTCTCTAACTGCTTATGATTTCTCTCATAAAATATGAAAAAGAAAGTTGTTTATAACCGGTGTATATAATGACAATAATTTCATTCAGTCAGTCCCCAACCAAATCAGAATAATTCTGCAAGGTTTCGTATTTTGTGGTACTGAAGCACTACCATTTGATTTTATAACTCAGTTCACCCATATTATAACACATGAATTGATTGATAGTTATATCACATCAAAGTCAATAACTTTTTTAACACGCATAGTCAACCTAGCTAATTGGTAAAGGTACATGTATATATCATTTAGATTATGTTTTGTAAAAATCAGCTAGCCATGTAGAGATAACCTTACGGTTCTATCTTCTTGAATCGAAACTTTTTATTTAATTTCCTTCTGTTAAACACCTTATATAACTAGCATATTGTTGACCCTACAAACTAAATATTGGGTACAAACACATATATATCACGAACAAATGATTAAAGAGAAATTCCACGGACTAAGAAAAACTTGGTATTCACATCTCTTCATAGGATTGACTGTGTGTATTCATGCATTTATATTAACATACATTAACAAGTAAACACATCAAAGAACAAGAATTAAACAACCACAACACAAGAACAAAACGCACGAGCCCTTAAAAAACCCTAGCCCTCTAAGGTTTGTTTGCAGCTCGATACCTTGCAGCAAATCTATGAAACAAAGCAAGCGCATTGCTCGTCACCTCAGCCACATTCACCATCTTCCCTTTAATCGTAGCCTTTAACTTGCTCAAGTTTTTCACCGGCAGCTCATCCACACAAGTGTATGCATCAGTCAAAGCTGTGCTCACCCAAGTCTCCACGTTACTCATGTGCCAAATCAAGTCATCCCCCACAGTTTCTTGGCCAAAACGACGAAGTTCCTTGATAGACTCACTCAGTTGGTCCACACTGTCATTGATCTGCTCCAAGCAGTCTTGTACGACTTGGTATTCCCGTGCCTTGAGCTTCTTGAGCTCTTCTGCCACCTTGAGGACGTAGGCTCTGGTATACCGTGCGCGGTACAGGCTCATGGACAAGGCGTATTGTGCCAGCTGCTGCGGGCTTTGGACGGTCATGTTGGGCTTGATATACATGGAGAGGCAGTGGACGCATAGGTCTGGATAACGCGTTGTCCAGCACGAGGCCTCAATGTAGGCCTGAGTATGGGAACGCCGAGGCTGATCATTAGAAAAGGATGGCTCTACAGCACTCAGAAGGGAGAAGATCGAGAGGAGGACTACGAGCAAGGAGAGGCTGAGTTTTGCCATTTTTTATTGAGATTTGGACTGTGAAGTTTGAGTTTGGATAGGGAGATCTGATGGAGAAAGGTGATTTTATATAGGGGAGGGAATTAGGGTTTATCACATGGGACACATGGCTAGCTTATAAGCTTAACGTGCGCTTTAAGTGCATTAAGCTTCCAAAAATCTGTGCATTTATGGATTATTGTATTAGATCTCGTATTAGATCTCTTCTCTGGGAGAGATAGATGAATAGAATAAATAAAGAATATAGTAAAATCAGATTGGATCAAGATTATGGATGACTAATTGAGAGATTATGTGTCCGCCAACTATATTATATATTTTGACATGCAAGCAAGAAGCTCTAAGGGAACAACGTTAAGTAATGCCTGTAAGTGGCTAGGACAACCTATATCAGATTGGATTAAGATTATGGATGACTAATTGAGAGATAAGTATGTGTCCGCCGACTGCATTATATATTTTGACATGCAAGCAAGCTCTATGGAAACAACGTTAAGTAATGCCTGTAAGTGGCTAGGACGACCTTTGACTGTGCACTTGTGCTTATCCAACATTTGTAGCACTTCATGAGAAAGATCATGTGTTCGTATACATTTGTTGCCATGTGAACTTCACTATAGTTTAAAACTCAATATTTAATGTATTAGAAAACTACTTGTTCGATTTCCACATATACTCCTCATTAATCTACCATCTTTAACTTCATTACAAGAAAAATTATGTTACGAGACGAAAAAGCTTCGTCTGTATAGAATACATTTCTCCTGTTTAATATTTCCCCGACGGAGCCTCGTCGGCCAAGTTTCGTAAGGTCAACACCGTAGCGTAGAATTTTACTCGATGGACATTCACATCCGTCGGTTAAGTATAACTTTAGCTAATGAATCGTTCGTCGTGTAGCAATCACATTATGTGATGGACATAATCTGAAAAGACGAATAGGAACTGGTCGTCGTTTTGTATTAAAATAATATAAAAGTATATACTATTATGTTGGTTGAAGTAAGATTAACCGGCGACTGTTCCGTCAGTTATGTAACTCTAATACTAAAAAGAATTAAAATTTTGTCTTTAAAAAAAAAAATTTTAAATTTATTACTTAAAAATAAAAATGTATTAATTAATAAGATAATTGCAGATAAAAAAAAATATGAAATACGAAAAATTAAAAAAATATATTACAACCTAGAAAAATATATTGTCTAATTGAAACAAAATATATACAACTAAAAACCAATTGTTTGTTCAAACATATTACATAAAAATAAATAAATAAATAAAACAGAAATTGTAAACTAAAAAGGGTCGTGATCACTGTTGGGGCGGCTCATCGGGCGGCTGCACGGGGGGCTGTTGGGATGACTGCTGGGGAGGCTCCTGGGATGGCAACACGAGCTCGGACAGCGGCGGTGGAATCGTAATGCCAGAAACTGATAAGCTCTAGGGTACGACCATGAAGTACTGGCGGACTAATTCCCTTTGATGTGCCAACTCTTCGTCCACCTGCTGAAGCCGAGAGTCGGTCTCAATCGCTGCAGTAGAACTCGACGGAGAACATGACTCGACTTCTCGAACCCCACCTACTCCGAGGCCGCGAATTTCCTTGCCCTTCCTTCGGCTAACCCCGTCCATCAACACCTGGAAATACACCTCTGGGTCGGGTGTCAACTCCTCCGTAGGCACGTCATGATGCTGCTGTGAGAGAGTGGCGAGGACCTCATCCTTCTTTTGTACCATTGAAGCCTAAAAAGAATACAAACAACACAAAGTTCGATCAATTGGAATTTAAATAATTGAAGCCTTTAAAAATAAAATACAAAGTTATGGAAGAATACTTACATAAATCCCATCTACGACCTCGTTGCCATAGTTGGCATGGGTCTCCCCCGAGACCACCACCTCCAGGAACTTCTCCCCAGCATCCTACCGTTCCTCAACCCAGTAAGATAGGGGGTCGGGAACCTGAATGGTGCTCGTACGCCTTCTGCTCCCGGTTTCCCTTAGTTGCCGATGATTTTATCTATACATTCAAAAATATTCGTTTGAATGAAGAAAAAAAAATACAAATGATATTAATATAAAATTAAACAAAAAATTATTACCTGGAACTTTGCACTCTCAAAGTGAGTGCAAAGCCAGTGCCATTCGTGCATCCTCTCCAGGAACTCCTTAGGAGGGTCTATCCGTGCTGCCTCTAGTGTCGGACAGGAGTCATAGTACTGGTGGAGCTCGTACTTCCACTCTTTGTACCGTCCGCTCCAGAACCGATTGATGTAATCCTCGCATGCCTTGTCCCGCTCGTCCCAACTGAAGTTGGTCTGCACATTTTCATTAACGAGAAACAAACTAGGAATTAAAAACAAAAGTTTAAAAAATATTTTTTTTAAAATTATCCTAATCGTTAGTTGTAGACTCACTGAAAGTTAGGTGCGCCTCACATTCCAAACCTATTGCCGATGGGAAATCCACGAATCAGCGTTCATGGGGCATTTTCTCCAGATCAAGGTCAACATTCATGGGTCAACAAACTGTTGACATTGGTGCACACAAGCCCGACTAGCGCCTAACGTTTTTAGAACCTTAATTTACAAAATATCTTCCTTTTCTTTGTTGTTGTCACTGTTTCTGAAAACATGAATTGTTTCTGGACTTTTCTCCCAACAGTTTCTGAATGTGAAATTTCCACCGCTTTTTCATGGACCATACTTGCATCATGTCTTTTGGAATTTGTCTTCCTAGACCACTTTCTTTAGGGAACATAATCCTTGCATCATGGTTAAGACATTATAGAATAATAATGTAATAAGGAAGCTTTCACATCTCCTCGTTCAAATGCCCACAATCAATCACGTGGGTGGGCTGTTAAGTGGCTTTTCGGACAATTCATGAACAAAAAACGAACCTTTACGTTGGTTGCAATCTTGGAATATATTAAAGGATTTGGATCCTGTCCGAGGCAACTGGTCGGGATCCTCCTGACCAGTGTTCGTGGACCATTGGATTTTTAAATTTTATCCAACGCCTACAATTATTATAACTTTTAAAGGGTCTCCTATTTGTAACATTTGGATAAAAATCCAACGGTCCACGAACACAAGTCAGGAGGATCCCGACCAGTTGCCTCAGAGGGATCCAAATCCTATATTAAATGCTCTTGCGTTGAGGGGAAATTTGTATTATAAAAGTCCTTGCTTTATAAACACAACATAATAATTACTGCAAATTAGTAACCTTAAAATTGACACTTCTGTAAAACGTGCTTTCACTTGTCCGATGCATCAATGAATGAGGTTATATTGTTGCTCCTAAAATAGTGGTCCTGTTTTCCATCTAGATGCATGTAAGACACAACAAAGATTAACGTCATCTCTAGTCATGGACGGCTAAACGTCACCCTTCAAAAATTAATATTTTAAAGAATAGTTCGAAAATTCTTCCTGGGTGTGCAGAACGGAAAAACATAAAGGATTTCATTTCCCTCTATGGATCTAATGACCATGGATTCCGGTGCAAACTAGAAAATCCCCGCTAGCTGATTAACTTTGTAAAATCCTGGTTACGAGTCTGATCGGAAAGACATAACACATGGCGCATATCAAGGGCTCATGGTCAAGAGAAAGATTGAAAAAAAAAAATGTGTGAGAGAGAGAGTTTGAAGTAGTGTTTAATAGCTCACTTCATCTTACAATTATACAAAATAAAAAACACAAACAACAGCAATATATGATGAAAGCAACAGACATGTATGAAAGCACACCGCGTACCAATATGAACACTGACTGTCACCGTGAACTGGCCCGTCATTCAGCAACCTTCATGCCAGAGAGATAAACCCGACTTTGAATCACACTACCTCCAATCCAAAAACCAGGCATAACCATCAGACCAACCTTAGGCTTTTCATCGTTTTCATCCATTATCAAATTCTTCACCACACTGTCCATATAAACCTCTGAGAACTCACTCCCCCTCTTGACCTGAAAGACTTCAGCCCGAGGATCATAAGAATGAACCAGCCTGTGCAAAAGCCATATTGACTTGGCTAGTTTTAGGAAAGCCTGGTAAAATGGAGTTCTTGGATGCCCTCCACCCATCACATAATTTCGCTGATCTAAATTCCCAAAAAACGAAGTCTCCATTTTCGGGTGAACCACTACCAGGTACTTGCTCCTGCAGAATCTCCCAAAAATAGAATCTGGATTCTGGCCAAGCATGTCCAATGGATCCATGTCCTGTAATGTAACATATTGGTGGAAGAAACCCTCCTTAGTCACTGTAAGATTGTCTACTTGAAGGGAAAAACTTTCCTGCTGAAAGCCACTAAACATTCTTTGGCATATATGCGACTCAAAGGCATACTTCTTGTGAGGTCTCTTAGCATAAATAACACTGGGTTCAATTGAATTGGCTGCTGCATCGAGGTCCCACCCAGCCGCTTTCATCATGTTAATCAACGGTTTAGAAAAGTCATGAATAGCTTTATATGCAGCTTCAACAACCGATATGAACAGATCGGGAGTTAGATCTGCAGGCAAAAAACCATTCTCATCAGTAGAACCTTCTGATTCTTTTGTAGACATGCCTCTGAGCTTTAGATTCTTTTCTAACTTTGCTTGCTTCTGTTTTGCCTCTTCAATATGCTGCTGGAGCTGAAGGATTTCACAATCTTTATTTTGAATTTCAGACTGGAATTTCTTAACCATAACCCCATATGTTTTCAAAAGAATTTGTTGTTCTTGAATCTCTGCAGCTAGGCGAGAGTCCTGTGGAGAAACGCAAACTGGGCTGGGATTGTTCTCCCTGTAGAAATGCTTAAGTTCAGAGAGGTTTTTTAGCTCAGAAATTACAAGCCTATCGGCAGCTTGAATTTTTTCAGGGTCATAGGGAGTATGAGCAGCTTGTAGCTGAATGTATGCTGATTTCAGAGAAGAGATGTTCGTGAAAACCTTAGATATCAAGGCTTCCACAGCTTCTGGATTCTGATTCATGGCCTCTTCCATGGGTTGTGGGTGAACCTTCTGGCTATTGCTCTCGCGAAGTTGAGTATCTCTTGCTCCAGTGGGTAGCATAGCTACTTCCAAAATGAGTGGTTAAGTTGACTTTCTTCAGAAACAGCACCAACACTACAATACCTGCAAACTTTGCCTAAGTGTTAATGGGTGGTGACAAAATAATGTAGTTACCCAAAATGGTGACAGCAATGATGTGTGCTTCAATCCAGCATACATAAAGATTAAAACAATTAAGTACATAGACATTTAGGCCGTGTTAACCATTTGTTTTTTATGTTTTTATTTTTAATTTTCAATTTTTGTGCTTGAGACATGGACAAAGTAAACACGGGAAGAAGAAGGGTGGTGAGAACCGGGGGGGGGGGGGGGGGGGGGGGGGGGGGGGGAGGTTGGGGGGGTGGAATAAACAAAGAAGAATGAATGACATCAAAATCTTGAAAGTTAACATCTATCATGTTCGGATCTGTTCTAGATTACAATTTTATATTCCAGAATTTGGACACTTTTATGAAGCATTGACACGTATCAGGTAGTACAGAAAACAAATTCTTCCCAGAAAGAACATCAGACATAGCACCTTGGCTGAAGTACTAATGGTCCCTAGAAAGCAGTTCTTGTATGACTCCATGAAAGTATTTCTACTCAATTATTGTTTTTGTTTTCTTTTCAGAAACTGACGGGACAGTGTCGTGGGGAGTTCGCTTGAGTCAAAACATGAGATTTTCTGCGACCATATGCACTCGGTTTAACTTTTCTTGCTCATGTTCTAACTTTTGAAGGAATTAGCACACCTATAACTTAGATATAGGAACTAGATAAATATGCTATTATCTCCACACTCTAAACACTAAAGGTCTCAATTCAAGATTGTGCTCATATGTGAACACAGGGGTACAATATAGGCACAAAAGATTCAAAATTGCAGGTACGATTCTTCTGCAATGGTCAATTGATGGCTTGAAGAATGCTAACTAATATAAGGTGTGTGATCTTTTTAATGCAGGAATCTAGTTGAGGCTATTTTTTCCACACGGGAACTAGTTAAGGCTCACACCTCAATAGTCTTAATCTTTATGTAATTAAATCTATATGCACTATCTGCACTTTCGGATGCTCACCCATATTGTCCGTTACACTTAAGATTATGATCAACAAACAAACAACCTATGATACAATTAATGTGAATCTACAGTATTATTCTGTATATCAACAAAATACAAATTATATGATCAACCAAAATGCCAACCTAGAACTAGAAGGCTAGAACATTAGGGGCAAATTACAAGCAGCACTCCTCGAAAATTCAGATAATTTACATGGTTCACACCAAAAAGCATTGTGCAACCCTCAGTGACTCGTACCGAAAAATTTCAGATTATGGGTATTAACAACAATCAAAGAACAAAATTGGAAATTGGCTGGATAAGTATTAAAAATTGCAAAATATAGAGAACCCAAAACATAAATTAAAAAAAAAGAAAGAAAAGAGAAATGGGGCATGAGCTGCTTACCTATCAGGACCACATCTCTGCCACAGATTGCATCTATCAAACATAATCCCACCCCTTCAACCTAAAACACAACACAAAACCCAAATTAACAACACTAATCCCTCTAATAACCCTAAATTCCTGTTTTTTTACTCAGATTTTCAGCTTATCGCCATAACGAGATTTACTTAACTGATTCAAGAATCCTCCTTTTGACCTCGACGGAGATCGGAAGCCTGAGGCCTCTCAAAGCCCTAACTCTAATTTTCCGATTGCTGCGATTCGAATCGTTGTCTCTCTCACTGGAAGTTGCTGTGCTGGTAGCTAGTGTGTGTAGTATAAGGGGGTCTGCAAGCCCTAATTGAAAACTTCGGGATCGCTCCACCAAACTGTCTTGCCGTTACGGTGTCTATAACACGCAATCTTGTCACTGTATGATACAAAGTGTTGGGTTTTTTTTCTTTTGGGTAACAAAATTAACATGGGCCGGGTAAGACTCCAACTAAACAACCCATTTTTCTTTAATATTATTGCACCCAAGAGAAAATTCCATTGTATTTAAAATAGTAAATTCAATTGAAAACCGTTGTACTAGATGTTTTGTTCTTTAATAATATTTTCTTTTTCATCCAAAAAAAAAAAAAAAGAAGAGAAAATTCAACTGTAATACAGAAGGGTAAATTATATTTTGCACCCTCAAGTTTAAGTGCAATTGTAACATCATACAACATTTTTAATACATTTCAATCTTATACATTTATTATCATTTCATTACAATTTCATACATCCGTTAATTAATCCGTTAAATTGACCGTTAAGTAGTGATGTGGCCCCTCCCCTAGCTTTCTTCTTCTCTTGCCCTTGCAAAGAGTCGTCTCTCATTGTTGTTCTTTTTCTCCGTGCTGCACCAAGGTAAGAAAAATATGAATTTTCTTCTTCTTAATTTTTTGGGAGCCTTGGGGCTTGAAAAATTGGCTCGGCAAGGCCAAGGTGGCATGAAGGATGTGGTAAGGGTGCCAACGGGCTGCTGTATGCACATGGGGTGCGGCGGTGAAGCTCGGGTGGCGTGGGTCAAGGGCTCGACTCGACTAGGCCGAGGTGACGTATGGCAGGAGCCATGACTTGGATCACAGAGGCACGGAGCTGGGCGAGCTATAAGGCTCTAGCCTATCTGGGTTTGAGCTTAGCACGGGCCAAGCATGGAAGAACAGGCTCGGGCCTGCTATGGAGGTCGGAAGGGAGAGAAAGACCGCATGGGTCGGGTCTCTCATGCTGGAAGGTTGCGCTGAGAAGCCTTAGGCCTTATTGGATGCGCTGGGCGAGAGAGGTGGCAAATGTTTGGGCCATGGGGCTTAGCGCATAGCTGGGATCCTACGGTTTGGGCCAACAATGGAGGGGAGAGAGTATGGGGGCTAGGCCCTTTGTGGTTTGGCCGTGTGGGTAAGCTGGGCCTGGCGCGGGGGCACTTGGCTCTGCGGTTTTTTATCTATATGTACATATATAGATAAAGGACCACAAAAATTTTGAGATGTCTTCCTTCAATCGCAAAAGTGATGAATATCCTCCACTTTTGTACCGTCAAGGTGGTTCTTCTAGCAAGGTAGGCTACTTCAAGGCTGCACATGTCAAGATCAATTCCAATGAGCTATTTTGAGATTTTCTCAAGATGTACAAGCATGCAATTCTGTCAAAGGTTCGCGTCAAGCGGGTGAAGGATGATAGCGGCCATGAACCATGTGGCAAATGAGCCATTGCTGGGAAGAGGGCTGTCAAATTCCATCCGTATTACTTCGTGTTGGGATTTACTTTTCCCATGCCGCATCTTTTCCAAGAAGTGATATGCTCCATGAAATGCGCGCCTGCTCAGTGCTCCCTGAATGTAGTTCGTGCAATGGTAAGGTTTTCAAACTTAAGTAGGTTCTTTGATCTTGGCTTTACCATAAATGAGTTCTAATACTTCTTCTAAATTGGCCACAAGGAAGGCATAGGGCAGCTAAGGTCTCGTCATAGGATGCTTGATGCTTCGTGCAAAGGTGATCACGAGTGAGCAAGAGATACCATAGAGGTAAGTGGAGAGTGAGAGTCCGACTCTTCTCCTGAACTGCGTGTTTCGACTATCTTTATCAGTGGTAAGTGACCTGCTCCATTCCTGGCCTATTTTGAATTTTGTTGAGCTACTCCATGACTTCAATTTATTGATCGTCCTTCTTACTTTGTATAGATTCAGAATTTAGCTTAACTCCAAGAACTTCGATGGATATGAAGAAAGTGCACATCGCCTTGGGCATTCTTGTTAAGTACCGTGAGTGGCGCTGATACTCAGTCCTCTTCATCGAGAGAGAGGCGGGCTGCCTCTGAATGAAGAGATAAAGCAAATCAATGAGAAGGCGTTTGCTCGTCCAACCGCATCTGTAGAGTCTACTGCCAATGAAGGTTGAGTGAGTGTGTACGCCTGGAACATCGCTAGCTACTCTCATACCTTCTTGAGGTATTGAGCCATCCTTGGATGCTTTGCTGCGTACTCCCCCGAGGTTTGGTTGGTGATCACTAGGGAATCGGAAATGATCACGAGCTTCTTCACCGCTAGGTCTTTTGCCAATCAGAGACCTGATAATAGGGCTTCATAGTCCGCTTCATTGTTTGACGATTTGAAGCTTAGAGTGATTGATTGCTTAAGCATCGAACCGTCCGGGGTAGTTGAATTAGGTCTGCTCCCGATCCCTGGTAGTTGGATGATCCATCGACGTGTAAGTGCCAAAAATCTTCTGCAGGTGGGCCTAGTGCGGCTACGGTGTGCTTGGCTACCTCTGGAGAAATTTTAGGCTGAGTTGTTACGTCATTCAGGCTTGGGGTGAATTCTACTACGAAGTCCGCCAATGCCTGTGCCTTTATCGTCGTGCGAGTTTGGTATGATTAGCCGTATTGGCCAAGTTCCAACGCCTATTTCATCACTTGTTGAGAAGCGTCTGGACTATGAAAAATTGATTGCGGTGGGTATTGGGTCATAACGATGAACGAATGTCCTTGAAAGTAAGGTCTAAGCTTCCGAGCTATAACAACTAGCGCCAAAATTAGCTTTTCAATCTTTGTGTATCTAGTTTCAGCATCGATAAGAGCTTTAGATATGTAGAATACAAGCGGTTGAGCCCCTAGCTTTTCTCGTATGAAGGCAGAGCCCACTGCTACCTTTGATACTGTCAGATAGATGTATAGGTTCTCCAGCTGCCTTCTTTTTCGGCTGGTGGGGGTCAAGAATGATGTGATATGCGTCCTCTTCGGGTTTCCATCCTGATTCATCTATCAGGGCATTGTCGACCTTGACACCATCTTACTACTGCTAGGGTGAAAGACTTCTTCAACTCATTGAGAACTTGTATAGTGCATCACCGAGACATGGCCTGGTTGCCTTTGATTTCTCCGACTACTTCTCTTAGAATGCGAAATCAGATTTTCTGATACTTGATCGAGGTCACAACTCTATTCTTCACCAGCCAAGGTCAGCCCAAATTCCCGTTATAGGGGAATGGGTCGTTGACAATCATGAAGGTCTGCAATGAGACAATTAAAAGGCTGGTTATGTCGAGCATGATTGTGCCAATGATAGTTGAGGTAAATCCGTTGAATCAGGTCAAGACCTCTATTTTGCGTTTGATCGTGCTTTCCAGGCCCATCTTTTGGATGATTAACAGTTGTAGAATATTGACTGAGCTGCTGTTGTGCACCATAATTCTGTCAACGATGGCGTGGGCCAATTGAACAGAAATCACCAAGGCATCGTCATGGGGAGAGTCTACTCCATCAACTTCCTGCTTGGTGAAGCTAACGATCGGTCCAGGTACAATATCTATGGCTTGAACTTGGAAGACTAATCTCACCTGCTGAATCTTCCTCTTCTTGGAACGATTAGTGGCCCCAAGATGCTCGGATTCGGCAAAGATGTCGTTAATTCGGATCGTTTTGGCTGTGGGTTTGCTTCTTGCCTTGGCTGGGCAACTGGCCTGTCGACATACTGGTCGCACTTGCCTTCCTTCATGAACCCCTCAAGGTACTTCATTTATGTTGAGCAGTCATTGGTTGTGTGCCCTTGATCTATGTGGAATGCACAGTATTTTGTCTGGTCTATCTTGGAAGTATCTCCTTTTATGAGTTGCGGCATCTTGAACCACAACTTGTCCTCGAGGTTGCGAAAGGTCTGGTTGATCGAGATTGAGAACTTAGTGTACACCTTGAGTGCCGAGCCTCCTTTCGCCAGGGATCGGTCCCTATGTCTGCTTCCTGGCTTGTTTTTGTAATTGAGTGGTTTATCGCCTGCCTTCTTCTAAGTTGGCTTCGTGTCTTTGTGCGGCTGCTCAGGTGACTTCTGGGAGTGATTGGCTTCATCTTAGAGAGAGTGTTTTTCTGCCAAAGCATAAGAATCTGCCAGGGTCAAGTTCTTGCCCATGATTAGCTCTCTGAAAAGTGGGTGATCTGTTGGGAGCCCCTTCCGGAAGGTTGAGCTTGCAATGCTATCATTGCATCTGATGATCTTTACTTTTTCTGTCTTAAACCTCTTGACATACGTACGGAGTGACTCATTTGAGTCACTCTTCATGTTGAAGAGGTGATCAAACTTCTTTTTGATTGAGCGGTAAAAAGAATATTCCTTAATGAAAACCAAAGAAAGTTCGTCAAAATTCCAGATTAGGCATGGCGGTAGAGTGTGGAACCAGGCTTGTGCCTCGGCTTGGAGCATCGTGGCAAAAATTTTGCACATGAGAGCGTCATTGTCGCTGAAAAGGGTCATGGTGCTTCAGTAATGCATCAAGTGCATGTCCGAATCTTTATCTTCTTTGAACAACGTGAAATGTGGCAAGCTAAACTTCCATGGTGGCTCCGTCTGTTCGATCTCATCTGTAAATTGTGACTTGCTTATGTTGGCCACGTTTCTACAAAGGACATCGTCAGTAGTCTCAATGCGCTAGAATCTGCGCAGTTACTCAGCTACGAGCCTTTGTACTTCCTCCTGGATTTGAGCTTGGTAGGGCAGCAGAGCCTCTGGCTGCCCCCAGTATTGACCTGCTGGTCTATAATGATCTTCTACATGTCATGCCCATCTGTGTCACGGTCGCGGTGCACGTGGTTCATTCTGTGCTGCTCGCCGTCGCTCTTGACGGGAACTGCCAGTGGAACTCGAGTTAGACTGCTCTCATGCTCTCCTCGGTTTGTCATGTGGCTGCCTACTCCAGTGCTTCGCAGGACGATCTCTTTGTAGGCCTAGCCTCGTGTGGACGCCTCGCTTGGAATGTTTGGAGTGCTCGTCAAAGTGTGGACCCAACGTCGAATGCACACTGGCTTATGAGCCGAGTGAGGAATTAACGCTTCTCTGCACACTAAGGCGAGAGAAGATGTTTTCCCGATGGTCCAAACAAGAGTGCACATTACCCGAAAACACGATTCGTGGCGGGCTGAGTGGTTGTGTGCCTGGACGTCGCTAAAATGAGTCATGATAATCTGCCATTGTCTTGCTGTGTGACACCTCATCTAGGGTGCGTTGCGTCTTGATGTGCTCAAGGAGCTGGTTCACCAGAGTGGTCTACTGTGCGAGGGCGTTGGTTAAATTGGCGACCTGCTGAGACAGTTGATGCTCGTCATTTGGGTTGGAAAAGTCTGGATGATGGGCATCTCTATGTGTGGTGGAAGTGTAGTGGATACAGGTACAAAGCTTGATCTCGGAGCGAGTATTCCTGTAGATTAGTGGGGTGAAAATAACTCTGGATCGATCGCGTGATCGGTGGTTGGAATCATAATCGTCGGAGGTGGCTTCAGATTGGGTTGGGCCTCGGGCCGGGTCGCTGGAATGGGTCGCTGGGCGGGCCAACCTAAATGGGTGGACAGAGTATATGCATGGGTGCGTTAGGCTCGCGCGTAAGATAGCTGGCCTAGGGCCAACGCTTGCTCTTCACGGGCTTGGGCCTGGCTGGCAGCAGTTGTTGCAGCTTGGGCTCTGTTTTGGGTCTGTTGTGCAGCAAGGCCTGCTACTGCAGTGGAATACCTGTTGTGGCAGCTGCAGTGGGCTGGGCTTCCTGCCCAGTAGCCTGTTGGTGCCATAGCAGCGTGATAGGCAGCTGCAGCGTGCTTGGGCCTCAACTTGGGCCGCTGCTGTTGCGGTGGTCCTTGTCATGGGCTGCAAAGTGGTGGCCACAGCAGTGGTGAGGCTCCTCCAGCAGATGCGTTGAGTCTTAAATGACCATTGTCGTGGGGCTACGTCCTCATCTCCGCTCTCCGCTCTCTAGTCCAAATCCTTATACGTACGGGGTTCCGTTCGTCGTGGTTTCCGAATTTCCTACCATTGTATCTTTTCTTCATGGATCGATCAAGATAATGGAGTAAATAGGAGATAATTTCTTGAGATAATGGAGTAAATATCCCTAATTGACTTAAATATGGATTACTTACTTAAATGAAGTCATACTTGAATTGGGAATGTATTAAAGATAGGATTTGGGTAATTAATTCTTATCTTTAATGCTTTGACTTTTCCTTGTCAATGGCAGGTGAGCTGTGGGCAATCGTATTTAGCTGCAAGGACCTTCACGGGTGTAAGTTGCACGTGGGAGTATTTAAGGAACCTGCCCATTTAATAAGGGCAATCTTGTCTTTGTTAAGCAAAAGTCCACGTGTCACCTCTAGAATTTTTGGGGTTATTTTAGGTTCCCCATTGTCGAATTTGGGTTTAGGGTTTGGCTCCGATTAAATAGTTTTATTGGATTTCTTGGTGTTGATGGGGGTTTAAGGTTAGGGTTTTGGATTGGAAATTGTAGGGGTTCGGAATTAGGGTTTTCTTGTTGATGGGCTTCGTTTTCTTCGATTTAGGTCATTGTCACATCTGGAATTTTACCTACTTCCTCATTGCCACCCCGACCCAATCTGCTTCAACTCACCCACACTTCTCAATCTTTACATCCTTGGTCATTTTAAGGCAACAGCATCCACATAGAGGATATTTCTAATCTCCCAGCCAATGGTGGGGTTTCGATGAATATCACCCACTCCGATTCGAAACCACTCACTTTGTTCGGTTCAAAAAACTTGAGGGCTTCACTCAATCTCTTTTCAGAACCAACCTATTAATCAAAATACAAAATATATAAGGAGTGGCTTTGACATTCGTCCCCCCTATCTCACGAAACAACTCAATCACTTCGACAATGATCGGAGGGGCCCGTCTTTTAGGGTTTTTTATTTAGATCAATCGTCTAGGCAATCAAGGTTGATAGCAGGGTTGTTAGGAAGAAGCATGCTCCTTCTATGTCATCCACAATTGGGTTTGGATTTCGCAATTCAAGTCTGATGTCGAATTGGCCGAGAGGTGGAGATAGGGGAATGGTGGAATGGGTTGTGGCTTTGGTAATGAAGGGAGAGGGGACCGACGGAGGGGGAATGTAGGTGAGGATGGATGGGTTAGTTGGCCGATTGTGGTTAGTTATTACTTTTTTTTTTTTATTCACATGGTGCAAAGTTGGTAGCCACATCAACATAAATATAAACCTTATATGTGTCACGTCATCGCTTAACAATTAATTTCACAAATTTTTTAACGGATGTATGATATTGAAAAGAATGAGAAGTAAATTTATGTGATTGAAATCTTTTAAAGATCTTGCATGAGGTTGTAATTTCACCCAAACTCAAGGGACAAACTGTAATTTACCCTCTAATTAAATAAAAAAATCAATTATGATAAAACAAAATAAAAAAACAAATTCAATTTGTGCCTATGAATCTATGAGGCATTGATGATGAAAGAACACTAAAAATAAAAGAATTTTTTTAGGATAATGTTAGGTAAACCAAATTTGCAAACCAAATGATGTGTCATCTATAGGAAATAAGCACGTTAATTAACACTTCTAATCATCAACAACGTGTTTCAAGTTCCTATCACTCTATTATTGGAAATCAATATGGAGCTAGCTAAATTTTAGTGGGGTTCTACAGAAAATGGGAACAAAATACATTGGAAAAGTTGGGTGACGAGAGGTCTTGGCTTTCGAGATCTCGCTAGCTTTACCAAACCTTTGCTTGCCAATCAGTGTTGGTGAATTATCGATAACGAGTCTTCCTTCTGGGTTGCTTATGCTTAAGAGCTTATATTTTCCAAACTGTGGCTTCATGGAAGTGACGAAAGACGGCAAGGCCTCTTGGGCTTGGTCGAGTTTGCGGGAGGGTAGGGACGTTCTCTTGAATGGGGCTAGATGGCAAGTAGTGTGTTGGGGGGGGGGGGGGTAAGTTAGATTGAGATTTAGGCAGATGCTAGGATCCATTCGTCTGATTATGGGGTACTTAGCCTTCTCTGCTTGTTCCATCAATTGGTCCGAGCAAAGTTGTTGATCTTAGTAATTGGGATTCTTATAGTTGGGATTTGTCACAAATTCAGAGGCTAATCAGTCGAGAAAAAGCACAAGCCATTTGGCATATGCCTATTGAAGAGAGGGATGCCCTATATCGCATGGTCTAGACCAATAATGGCATATATACAGTTAAGTTAGGGTATCATTGGATAGTGGGGAAGAGTTTTAGTCACTCTAATAGCATGGCAAGTTTGTCTCATCAGATTTGGGAATGTCATACTCTTCCTAAAAGAAAACTTTTTCTTTAGAGAGTTGTGTCTGGCCTTCTCCCTTCTTTTGAATCTCTGTGCAAAAGAAAGTTAAGTAGAACTCCTATGTGTCCCATATGTAATGAATTACTTGAGAGCATTGAGCACATCCTTTTCTTATGCCCTTGGCCCATGATGGTTTGACATGCAAGCAACAACACTTTCAAGCCTAATTTGCAAGCTTTCTCCTTCCTAAATGCTTTGCTTGAGGGGATTATAGACGCTAAGGTTTTCACAAAGAATGAGAAGCAATGGACTTTTACTACTTACCATTTACTTGTTGGCAAATATGGAATGCTAGGTGCTCTTTTATTTATGACATAGGCAAGTCTATCCTCCATCTCTTCTTGAGATTTCAAATTTGGCATCTCACTGCAGTAATGAGTTTGCACAGATTTTTCAAACCCCTTAAGTGAGCCAAATTACTCCTTAAACGGCTTCGACCCTCATTCCCTCGACATGGTTAGCTCATCTGGAGAACTTTGTGAAAGTTAATTGTGATGGAGCTTGGTCCAAAGATCCCGGTGATGCTGGGCTTGGTGTAGTAGTGATAGACTTCAATGGGGGTCTTGTTGATGGTTTAGCGAATTATTGTTAGGCATCATCATCTGCGCAAGTACAATTTCAGGCGGTAGTTGAAGGATTAAGGTTGGTAAAAGCCAAGATTTCAAAAATTTCATCGTTGAAAGTGACTCGAAAGAGTGCATAGTAGTGACTAGTAAGAAGCATTCTACTCACTGGTCAATCTTCCTTATACTACAAGAAATCAGAGCCTTAAAAGCAGATTTTGACCGTCTCCTCGGATCGTGGGTGAATCAAGATGCAAACCGTGCATTGGAGTGTGTTGTGGCGCTTACTAGGACCCTTCTTAGATAACTGCTAACATCTCTGGTCTTTATCCTTTCTGGTAACGGATTGCCATGAAGCGTAGATATGACCAAGGGTTTAGCTGCTACTGTGGGGCTGTTTTTTGTTTTGTAGTCTCCGTTTTATTTTAATATTCTTTTTGTTTTTTTGTTTTTTTTTTGATGAAGCAGAAGATATATTACTAGACCACACAAAAGTACAATTGAAAGAGGCCCAAATACAAGAAAAGCCCAAAACAAAATAGGGACCCCCAAAACAAAGCCTAAACCAAAAGTTTAAGCCTAGAAACGTTAGAAATCCAGCCAAGCAATACCACAAAAATGATGGAAAGATGACTCCCACAACTTTCACAAAGCACTAGAGATGATAGATCTGTAGCTAAACAAAGGAAGCTGGTGAGAAAACTCAGCAGCAACATAGTCACCGAAGGCAACAAAGTCGTCGAAGACAAATCCATGATGGGAGGTGGTGGTGTAAACACCCGAGCCTCCATGAGAGGTGGTGGTGAGATCACCTGCACCGGAGCTCTACACACAACTCGAGAAAAGCGCGACAAAACGCATTTAAAAGTAGCTACAAATCTGAAATCAAAAGGGTTAAAGGAAAGCCTAAGAGATGGAGGATGGGAAAGATGGTGTAAAGAAATTGAAATTGAAATTGATGGCATTGGATTTGGAAAATTAAAGCACAGATGGGTGACGATCGGCAAAAACGTTGCAGAGAGAACTAAACCCGAGAGCCACCGACCCAGGCCATGGCAAGGGTCGGCGACGGAGGAGATGAAATCGGAAAGAAAACTTAGCACATAGACTGAAGGGCTCTCACGGGGTGGAGAGAAAGACTCTCACAAAGGGAGAGAAAAGGATTATTAGCTATGGAGTTTCGACATTTGTTATTTGGTAACTTTTGGCTTTTTGAATGAAGTTATTCTTTTCTCAAAAAAGAAAAAAAATGAAAAGAAAATGCTTTATAATCCACAACAATAACGCTCTTATTCAAGACAAATTTCAAGATTTAGACCGGAGATATTTGAACCTCGAACCTAGAAAAATGATACTAATCCAATAGTAGCCAATAAACGTTTGTTCGGACAATAAGATTGGAAAAAAGAAATTAAAAAAAAGGAGAGATTTGGGCTAAATGCAAAGGTTGTTAGAGAATTTGATTGGATGAGGCACCCGGTAACGCGCATTTCCACAGGGGAAAAAGGTCCTTGTCGGATCATTTTTCTAGAATCCCGTGATCTCATCCGTTCATCGCATATTGTACGGTCAATTTTCATTAGATATTATTCATATTTAATTTTAAAGGGGTGTATTCAATTGAGAATTTGAGAGACTTTAATGGATTTATAAATCCATGGATTTTTATGGAGTTTAATTGATTTGTAGAGATTCCATATAAAGTTTTGATTCAATTCCCTCGAAATCTCATGGAGAGATGTGAGATTTGTTGATACTTAAAATACATTACGAAATCTCTCAAATTCCCTCAAATTCCTCAACTTTCTCAAATTCTTTAAAATCAATTTCTAATTGAATACACTTGGAATGTTATAAACTTCTTTAAAATCCTAATTGAATACACCCGGATTTTTAAGGATTTTAATAAACTATCTTAAAATTCTAATTGAATACACCTTGAATTTCAAAGAATCATTTAAAATCCTGATTGAATACCCCTAGATTCATTAAAGGAATTAAAATCCCTCAAAATCTCAATTGAATACACCCCTAATTTTAAAATAATTTCTGACCGCACGATATACAATGTACGGATGAGATCACGGGATCCTTAGGAAAATGATGATGATCATTTTTCCTTCAACAGATGATAGGTACACGTCAGAAAAAAAACACGCCTCAAAATGCGTGACGTCAGTTTTCATTTCTTGGGGATCTGTTACTGGGCAAATCACCACGTTCAGTTGTTGACGTCATCATTTTATCTCCCAGTTGTTTTAAAACGGGCACCCACCACAAGCTTCTCAAACAATTGGACAACCTTTTTATTATATTTTGTAACAAAATGCACTAAGATTGGCAGCTTTTAAAACAATCATAATCTCCACAAAGCTCCACTAATTCCAATTATTTTTCATTTAACATGAAAAGCTTGTCAAATAAAAAAAAATTGCAAAAGTGTTATATACACTAAGAGGGTAGGAGACTGAGTTAAGCTTTGTAATGGACTAGCAATAATGTGGTTCAAATTCGTATTTGACAAGAATCGAACGTAAAACATTTCACCTACAGGTGAAAAAATATCACTAAATCGTAGTACTAAATGACTGTAAAATGATTAAAATAATTTATAATGACTATTTTGAATTGTCAATAAACATCGTGAAAGCAAAAGAAATGTTGGATTAGGGACAATAATGTCTTTGTGAGATCTTAATCAGAAAGAAAAGGGAGTGGCTATATCAAATGAGAAATGACCCGTATCATGTTCATACCTGCTAAATCAAATCTTAATTTGGATTACGTCATTAATCCAGCTTAATTAGTTGCAATCTTTGTTACTTAGTTTCCCACTGTTTGTATTCTGCGTCATTCTTCATTGGTCACTGAACCACTGCAATTCTTGGTTTCCATTTCTTCTCTCTGGATTTTCTCTGCTTATTGGAATTCAGCTGATCGAGAAATTTTTAGATGAGACGGAAACACGGATATCCGTACGCCACATGTTTTTACGTAAATAATCGAAAATTTTAATTTTTAAATTATTAACCTTTTAACCCACATAATCCAATATTTATATAACCACATAATCCAATATTTATATAACAACACATAGTGTCCCGTGTAACCGTCTCGTTAAAAAATCTCTCCAGCTGATCATTCTCAAGCTCCCTCTCACTCCTCAGCTTTCTCTCTCTACCTCTCGCCTCAGCAACTCGATACCACCTTCAAATTCTTCCTCAAAGCTGAAAGGTATCAACTTTCTCTAATTTTTCAACCCCAAAACGATTATAATTACATGGGTTTTTCTTTTTTCGGGTGACTTGTGACAGAATCAAGTGTTTGGTTTTTTTTTTTTTCTCTTTTTGTTCATGCAGTTTTCAGAAATGTCAATCATTGCGCGCAGAGGAATCCATTTCTTGTATAAACTGAATGCTGAAAATGTTTCCGTTGCTCTGATAGAGAAGGGCCAGAGTCGAGTCATAGATGCTTCTCTCACTCTCATTGGTGAGAGAGCAAAGCTCAAGGTATGCTTTTTCCTTGTTGGGTTGTGTTTAATTTTTTTGTTTTTGTGATGATTGTGTGAGTAGATTATTGGACGGAATGAATTTTGGTGAATTGGGTTTTTCTTTTCTTTTCTTTTTTCAATTTTCTAAGTTGAATCCCACTCCACGTTGTTTAGACTAGATTAATAAGAATATCGCTCTGAATAAAAAAATGGTTTGTTTATGTGATTGTGTAAGTAAATTCTTGGACTTGGAATTGGTTTTGGCGAATTGGGTTTCTTTTTCTTTTTCAATTGTTTAAGTTTGAATCCCATTCCCGGAGGTTTAGATTAGATTAATAAGCTGGAATAAAAAATTGGGTTTTTTTAGTTAATGGGATTGTGTAGGGAGATTCTTGGACTTTGGATTGGTTTTGGTGAATTGGGTTTTATTTGGTTTTGTGCAGGGAGAGCTTGTGCGTGCTTTAGGAGGAGCTGTGGCATCCACATCTCTTCTTGGAGTTCCTCTTGGACATGACTCGTCATTTCTTCAAGGACCGGCCTTTGCTCCTCCAAGGATTAGAGAGGCTATCTAGTGTGGGAGCACCAACTCAACAACTGAAGAAGGTATCTAATTATGTAAATTAGTACTAAACTTTTGCTTCTCAAAACAGTCAATGTTTAGTTCTCTACCCATCAAGTGGTGCCACTTGAGAATTCAAAGTATAACATTGGCCGTTGTTTCTCATATTTACAATTGCATTTAGCAGTTTATGCTATTAGTGCAACCAACTAATCTCAGAACTATCATGTGTATGTGCATGTACTCAGATTGTCCGGTAATGGCATCAATTCATGAAACATCTGCAATTTTGTGAATTGGAGAGATCTGAACCTTCTTTTTTGACAAAAGTGAATACCCTGATAGGAAAGAATAATGCTTGTGGTTGTTGATGATTTCTTGTCCTTTCAATTTTTCTCTATGTATATCATTTGATGGTGTGCGAAATCATTATAATATGTTGCTGGCAATGCAGGGAAAGAACTAAATGACCCGCGGGTGCTAACTGATGTTGGTGATGTTCCTGTCCAAGAAATTCGAGACTGTGGAGTAGATGATGACAGACTGATGAATGTCATAAGTGAGTCTGTCAAGCTTGTAATGGAACAGGTTGGTTGTAATTTCTATAAATTCGAAAAAAGTATTGCAATGATTTGTTTTGAGGAAAAAAACTGCAACTGTGGAAAAGATTTAAATGGAAAAACTACATCAATTTATTGTTCTGTCAAAATTCTGCTTCTTGTTCCTCAGGTAGCTTGTTAACTCTGGCACCAGCTTTGCCATTTGTGTTAGGTTGTGTTGCAGAAGTTAGTTGCACTAGTTGAAATTTTGAACCTTATGCGCCAAAATTTAATAGATCTGTACTTTTTTCCTTGTTGGTACTTGGTAGTGTAACCTGCTGTGCTTAAAATGCTTTACTTTATTAATCTGGACTATGGTTAGCAGCAATTAATTGAACTACAAATGTTCGCTGTTCAGTTGCCTAGTCATATTCATTTCATAACCTTTTATAGCAGTTTTTTTTTTTTTTTTTGCCTAATAGCACTGAATTCTGCCAGTATGGTGAAATTGCTTGCAATGTGCTTATACCTTTTTTTTTTTTTTTCGTTATACAATATGCTTATACTTTGAAACTGAGCCTTTTGAGAAGTATACTTTGAAGCTGAGCCAGTGCAGTTCATCCAGTGCAGTTCATATTTTACGTGCTTAGATATCAAGTACCCTGCGTGCAGTATAATGCCATTTCCAGGTCCTCGGGTGCTATGAACTCCTCTGAACACTTGAGGGGATCAGGGTACATTTACCATTGAGTGTCTATATTTCCTTTTTAATTGGAGACTTTACTAGTATAGTGTGAACCAATCACGATCTTTTGCAGAAAAATTTGGTGAAAACTTTAAGACTCTTCACGCCAGACAATGTTGATTAGAAAATTCAGATGCCATCAGTGGGCAGCGCAACTGTTCTGATATCTTGAGCTCATTCTGGAAATAACCAGGGCATGTTTGCATGTTCTTACTCAGAAATTTGTTTCCGGGAAAGCTTCAGACATATTGAGAGCGCTCTTTCATGACAATGTTATCCTTTTTTGACTGAGACTTTTCATTCCAATGATTTTATGTATATTCTAGCTACCTTTTGGCTTTAATTGACGAAGTTTACATTGAGTCCATTCACTTTCAGGATCCACTGCGCCCATTAGTGTTAGGTGGTGATCACTCGATTTCTTATCCTGTTGTAAGAGCTGTCTCTGAGAAGCTTGGGGGACCTGTGGATATTCTTCATCTTGATGCCCATCCTGATATCTATCATGCCTTTGAAGGTAATAAATATTCACATGCATCTTCTTTTGCTCGAATTATGGAAGGGGGTTATGCTCGGCGACTATTGCAGGTAAATTTTTCTCTATAACTGCTCTGCATCTGCTCACTTTATGGCTTGCTTTCACACTTATTTAAGAAATGTACATTGATCCAAATAAGAGAATGACGTATATGTTCTATAGTTTCACCTGGCCTTGCTTTCTAGGTGTGTCATTACTGGATTTCTGTAAAGCATCTTATAGGATTTTGACATTGCTTGTGGGAACTTTGTAGATATATGCAGTTGATAACATTTGCACTTTTGTCGCACTAGAAAAAAGATTCAAAGATTAGAATCTTTGGAGTGGGAGGCAGAATGCCTCCTGGAAAGTATTCAAATGAACATAGTGACTAGTCCCTTCCCGTGCTTTATGGATAACGCGTTACTTCTGAACTTGGAATCAAGAATGGCTTAATCGCCTTATGTGACTTTCCATATAGTTACTGCATCTCTGATTCTTAAATTAAGTAGTTAGCAGAAGTAGCGTTTCGTTGTTGGGCATCTGTCTGCAATATCAATGAATTCTACTTCATTAAGAGTGTTTTGTACTTACTAGAACAAGTTTCCTTACCTATGCCAATTCTTTTTCTCCTTTATATGTGTTCAGCAATTAACCTAATGTAATCTTGTATGCTCTTGCTCTCTCAGATTAAGTTGAATGTCCTGTTTTAGTTGCTATCCAGCGTTTGCAGTTAACCTAATAAACTTGGTTTCTGACTTTTCAGGTCGGTATTAGGTCAATTAACAATGAAGGGCGTGAACAAGGAAAACGATTTGGTGTTGAGCAATATGAAATGAGAACCCTTTCAAGAGATCACCACTTTTTGGAAAATCTGGTCTCTCTCTCTCCCTGTTCTTCTCTCGCTCCCCACCTCATGTGTCTTTGTGTTCACATTTTTGAGCTTCTGAACATCTCTCGCTCTTTTTTTCTTTTGTTCCTCTTCACTAGCTTGCCGATGCATATCAATCACTGTGTTCTGTATCTTTATGTGGTTCTGTAGATTCCTGGTTAGATATTTGAGGAAATTATCTTCTGGAATCTCAACCTGTGATATATAAATGGCATACTGTTTCATATATATTTTGAAGGTAGCCCATAACAAAAACTTTCTTTGACGGAAATTAGGAGAAGGTGTGAAGGGCGTGAATATCTCGATAGATGTAGATTGCCTGGATCCTGCATTTGCTCCCGGAGTGTCACACATTGAGCCAGGTGGTCTCTCCTTGCACGACGTACTCAACATACTCCATAACCTGCAAGGTGATGTTGTTGCTGCAGATGTCGTTGAATTCAACCCACAGCGCGATACTGTTGATGGGATGACTGCAATGGTTGCCGCGAAACTGGTGAGAGAATTGACTGCGAAGATTTCGAAATGATACATATGTTTTTGGAACAGTAGGCCTGAAGACCAAAAGCTTTCAGCATAACACGGATTTTTGCCGTTTCATTAGAGCTTAACTGAAAATATAAAACATACATCTGCAGTATTTAGATGATGACTATTCATTTTCAGCAATAATATTTCGGGGGGACATCGTTGTGCTTAATCCAATACAAATCTGAGATTAGCAAACATTTTCGAAGCTCGGACGCAATTTCAAATATTCACCTTACTACTTAAAAAGTATCAAAAATTTAACGATTCAACTTATTTTTGTGTATAATGAAAAAGCGTGCGAGAAAAAGAACACTGTTATGGGCACTGTTTAGTTACGCTACTTAGACATTATTTTTGTGGAAAGTCAAAATCTATCCAAACTGGCCATTCCATGGTTCACAACCGGTTTGGTCAGATCGGCTCAAGCCGGTTGGCGTCCACCCCTTTTTTCAAGATTGATTCTGATTCCTGGCTCTCCCGCTACTCACATGGGTGTTGGAATCACATCTCTTCCAAAGATGTTACAGCAAATGTGGTCAGGTGAGGTGTTTTACAAATAGTAGCTAGTAGTCAAGTGACATAAGATATGCATTTGAACTTTCAATTGGACGCTTTGAAATGGACATTTCTAGTGTTCTTTAAAGTGCATTTCTAGTGTTTTAGTAGGTTGTAGTGAGTCTAGTTCATTGATAGTGTTCTTGTAATACATTTTTAGTAATGGTTTAGTAATGGAGTACTAAGAGCATAAGTACAAAATGGAAATACAAAATATCTTAACATGGAAATTTTACATTTTTGGTTGACCACAAAGCTTTTCAATATGGCTGAGATGTAAAACTAGAACACCCATCTTGGCCGGAAAATGTAAACATTTTTGAAGTTCAATGTCGCCTCTTTTTAAGTGAGAATAGTAAACATTTCATACTAACACACCCTGACTCAAATGTCCACCTGGATCCCGAATCGAGCTGTGTTGGCCGACACCTAGACGGTGGCGAAGTCATAAAGTGTATTCATGTGGAGAAATGTGATAAACTAAAACCTAAAAGTTACTATGACAAGAGTGCGCATGTGAGGGAGATTGAACCTATTTCACATGTAATGTCAAAGCATAAGTAAAATTACAATATAAGTAAATAATGTTTATACCATTAGGAGTAAACTCCTACATGTCAGCGTTTGCCAAATGTCCTCGTCGTCGCCAGAATACTCCACTAAGTCCTGGAGGGGTGAAAAACAAGGGTGAGCAGACCGAAAAACAAAGTTTTGTAAGCCTTTTTGAAAATGTGTAACCACTTGTTGTAAAACAAGTATTAGTTTCCAACATAACATACTACGTATAATATTAAAACAATTACCGTAAGAACCAATTTTCTACGAATACGGTAAACACAATATCTTGAGGGAATTATTATTGGCACTCCAAAAATCTCATTTTGCACTCCAAATTTCTATAATTAGAAAGAAAAAACATTTGTGAAGAGTGTAGAATGAGATTTGTGGAGTGCTAATAACAGTTCCTTATCTCAAAATCAAATTAAAATATCAGATGCTAATCGACATATGCTAACACATGAGCTTAAGCACATATATTTTGACATGAAACAGGATTAGGTGTAATAGTAATTTACGCTCTAGTACTACAATCACGTGAAGACTAGCGCTATACGCATCACATACGAGTCCTTGTTGCCTATTGTGATCTAGGACAGGGCTGTCACCGACAATGGATCCAAGGTGAGTGTATCGATGCGAGGTGAACATACACGTGAAGACTGGCCTTGGTCTGAGACGAGTACAAACACCAGTGTAAGCATGCATGATGAGCAGATAACATATATATGATTATGTCATGATAATTCATAATTCTCAACAATATAATAGTACTTGTAAACATAAATATAGTCATGGCATAATGTAGTAAATACTTTAATACGCATCTATGGAAACTACATAAACGTATAATACTTGAAAACAAAGACTCATTCACGGTCATGTAATGGGGTCGCAGCTGCTCAAACTATGAATGGTGGGGTCGTTGATAATAGTTACACCTAAGCATATATAGGGACCCATTAGTAAAACTCCAATAAAATGATGAATTTGGAGAAATGGAATGTGAAATCGGAATCAGCGCGTCAAAATACCCTAGGAGGTGTCTTGGGGGAAATTTTGAAAAAGTCAATGGTCCAAGCCTAACGAAATATTCCGCCGACGATGGCCAGAATCTTCTAGATTCCAGTCACCGGAGAGAATATTCTGATAGAACAAAGAATATGCTAGTAACGGAATATACCTTTAGTGTTAGGAATATTCTAACACCATTAGGAATATACTGTCTGTTGATGCAAATTTCCGCCATCTCTAACTTTGACGAAAATGCACCTGCAAAACAATTAACACCTTTGATCAAGGACCCAAGCCTCATGTGCCCACGAAGTGGGGGGGGGGGGGGGAGGGGGGAAAGGGGGGTTAGGCCAATGGATCTCCGATGTCTCAGTTAGTTTCTTTGAGAGGAGTAAAGTGTTTAAGGCTTTTTTAGGGTAGCAAAAGCGTACCAAAATTTAATAGAATAAAGGGTATTTATAGGGGAGTGGCCGGCCATGGTGTTAGGGTTTTAACCTACACATGGCGGCATCCTATTGGCCAAGGTTTTATGGAGAAATATTCTCAAGATATTAAATAGGAAATAATATCTTGAGATAATGGAGTAATTATCCCTAATTGATTTGAATAGCGATTACTTACTTGAATGGAGTCAATATTTAATTGGGAATGTATTAAAGATAAGATTTGGATAATTAATCATTATCTTTATTGCTTTGACTTTTCCTTGCCAAAGGCAGATGAGCTGTGGGCAGTCGTATTCAACTGCAGGGACCTTCAGGTGTGTGAGCTGCACGTGGGAGTATTTGAGAAGCTTGCCTATTTAATGAGGGTAATCTTGTCTTTCTTGTGCAAAAGTCCACGTGTCACCACCAGAATATTTGGGATTATTTTAGGCTCCATAAATGCCACCACACCTGCTAGGCTGAATGTGAGAAAAATGGCAGTAGGTGTAAAATCCAAGCTGCATTGGCTTGTAGAGTTGTTTCCCAATTTGAACTTGGTCTTCTTTCTTGATTTGGAGATAGATTTCTTCTAGGAAAAGGAAACCAATTGCCCCTAATACCTACTTAATTCTGCCTTAGGCCTGCCTTAAGCGTGGGATTAAATAAATTTGGAGAACAATCATCATTCAAACAAGGAAGAGAGAAGCCAGAGGAAATTTGTTCCCCTCCCTTACTTTTCTTCTTCTTTTGCCCTTAGAAATAGTCGTCTCTCGTTGTTCTTCTTCTTCTTCGTGCCACACCAAGGTAAGAAAAATTTGAATTTTCTTTTTCTTAAATTTTTGGGAGCCTTGAGGCTCAAAAATATTGGCTCGGCAAGGCCATTGTGGCGTGAGGGAAGTGGCAAGGGTGCCACATAGCTGTTGTGTATAGGTGGTGCAGCGGCGAAGCTCGTCTGGCATGGGCCAGGTGCTCGGCTTGGCTCTAGCCGAGGTGACAAGCGCGTTGGGGTACGGGAAGGCCAGCTTGGGCTGGGCCTCCAAGGTTGCTAGGCACAAGCCCGTGCAGGTCGAAAGGAGAAAGAGAGAGAAAATAAGAGACTGACGTGGGTCAGCCTCCGGTTCTTGTGACCTAGGCCGAGAGGCCTAAACCTGCTTAAAACGTGTTGGGTGCGAGAGAAGAAAGGGAAGAAGGCGCAGGCCTCCTCCCTTGTAGGGCTGAGCAGCGTGGGCCGCATGCATGAGGGACCAAGGGCATTTGGGCTGCACTACGCGAGAGAAATGGCTGGGCATTTGAGACCTGGCCGAGCTAGCAAGTTGGGGCATAGGGCCTAGCGCTTGACCATAAATAAGCTGGTTATTTGATCTTGGCTTGACCATAAATAAGCTTTGGTACTTCTTCAAAATTGGCCACAAGGAAGGCGTGGGGCAGCTGAGGTCTCACCATAGGCTGCTTGATGTTTCCTGCAAAGGTGATCATGAATAGGCGAGAGATACCTTGGAGGTAAATGGAAAGTGGAAGTCTGACTTTTCTCATGAGCTATGTGTTCCGACTGTTTATATCAGTGGTAAGTGAACTACTTCATTCCTGGCTTGCTTGAATTTTTGTTGAGCTGCTCCATGACTTCACTTTATTGATTGTCCTTCTTACTTTGTGTAGATTCGGAATTTGGCTCAACTCCAAAAACTTTGGTGGATATGAAGAAAATGCACATCGTCTTGGGCATTTCTGTTGAGTATCATGAGTGGCGCTGGCTGCTCAGTCCTCTTCATCGGGAGAAAGACGGGCTGCTTCTGAAGGAAGAGAGAAAGCGGATAAAGGATGAGGTGTTTGCTCATCTGATCGCTATTATAGAGTCTGCTGCTAATAAAGGTGGACATAATAGATCTTCCTCACCTACTTATGAGCCACTTCTTCTACTACTTGCGGAAGCTCGTCTGCTGTTGAGAAGCTTGTCTTCGATCTGACTTATCCCAAGGGGACAAAAAAGACTATTAAGTATGAGCTTATGAAACTTGCTGCTACGAAGGTAGCCACGACCATTGTTGAGAAGATTACCCAGCGAAAAGGTTTGGTGGTGCCCCCGATGTCTGGATTTGTGTCGAAACGGGCATCAGAAGCTAAGTCCGGTTCGGCTTCTGAGAGTCTCGCCGCTATGAAGAGCGGGAAGGTGGATTTTGCTGCTAAGGTGGCCCTAGGGCCTATTCCTTCTTCTACTACGACTAATTTGTCTACTGAGAAAGGGAAGTCTGTTCGCACGGGCAGCTATGAGAGATCCACCGAGTTTGAAGCTGGGGAGTTTCTTGAGATCTATATGCTGTTGAAAGCTAACCTGCTTGAAGACGTTAATGTATGCGCCAAGTTTGTTAATAGTGTTAGGAATGTTGTCGTCATCTCACATTCTTTTGTGAAACGTCCTACCTACTGCAGAAGGTTATCCCTGATTGCTACAATGCATAAGACTTTGATCCTGGCAGCCGAGTTTATGTGCGCTAATCAGAATGCTGTCGAGTGCGCTATGAAGGCCGAAGTGGTGTTGACGGATCATCTTCACTAGGCTGCTGAAAAGATTGAGAAACTCGAATCTGAACTCGCTATTTTGAATAGGTCTGATGTCTCTGCCCCCACTTCTATGCAGCTGGAGAATGCTAAGGGTCAGGCAGCTGGAGAATGTGCTGTTGAAGAATGAGAAGATCGGTCATGAAGTGACGCTTGCTTCTTATCAGGCCGATTTCTACAAGCTTGGCTATGTAGACCATATTCAAGGTAGGAGTTTTCCGAGAAGAACTTCGAGACTTTCTCTATTTCTCCAGTTGATCTACTTGACTTCTTGTTTGAGGCTGTCTTTGGTGAAACAGCTGAGGGTTAGGCAGTCCAGGCAGAGGCAGCTAAGGATGAGCTGATGGAAGCTTTGGTTGCTGAGAGCGATGTGGTTGTTGAAGGTGTAGCAGTAGAGGGACCAGTAGTCGCGCATGCTACCGATAAGTAGTCTTTTTGCTTAGACTTAGGAATTTTCTTCTTTCCTTTTTCGTTCTACTTTATTTGAATTTTGTTGGCCTCGAGCCGGTTTATCAATTTGCTAGAAATTTAATAAACAGTTTTCCTTACTTTGCTTCATCCTTCTATTTCACCATGTCTTTTGCACAACTTTATCGTAGGACAAGCGGCTGGGTGAAATGCTTCAATGAAGTAGTCGATCCCACGTCATCACTTATGTTTTAGTTTTGGCTTTAATGTTCAATGAGATTTACCTGCATGAGGAAAAAAATGCAAGATTTCTAAATTATAGAGCAGGCGGCCGAACTTGTAGCCTTCGTAGGAAGCAGGCGAGTCCACGTAGCTGCTATAGTTGTGAATCTTGACTTTAGCGGCTTTACAAACCTTGGCCCTCCCGGGGCATGTTGAGAAATTTTTAACTTATAGAGCCGGCAGCTGGTCAAGTGCTTCTTGTAGAAAGCAGCAGAGTCCGCATAGCTGCTATAGTCGTGAATCTTAGCTTTAGTGACTACACGAGCATTGGTCCTCCTAGGGCATATTACGAAAATTTTAATTTATAAAGCCAGAGGCCAGACACGTGTTTCATGTAGAAAGCAGAGGAGTCTGCGTAGCTGTTATAGTCGTGAATCTTTGCTTTAGCGATTGCACGAGCCTTAGCCCTCCCAAGGCATATTGTAAAATTTTTAACTTACAGAGCTGGCGGCCGGACACGTGCTTCTCGTAGAAAGCAGAGGAGTCTGCGTAGCTGTTATAGTCATAAATTTCGGCTTTAGCTCTTGCAAGACTTAAACAGTAGACCATCGGTCGGAGGTGCTATTTTTAAATAAGCAGACTGGTCTGCGTAGTCATAGCAAGTGTAAGTCTCGGCTTACAGATTACCAAGGGCTGCCAGCCATTAGGTCGTCGGTCGGGTGTTTCACTTACAAAAGCAGACGACCCGCGTGACCATTTTAGGCGTTGGCCCTAGCTTTCGGAGGCATTTTAGGCTTAAGCTGTAGGCGAAATCTTGACTCAAAGGCCATATCCTTCCAAGCTGTTGTCCCTTGATCTTCTAAGCTGGACACAGCTCGATACGGATCTCTTGGGCAGCAATTGTAACTTGATTACGCATGTCGCTTAATTAGTATTGCAACACTTTATAGTCGAGTTACGTTCATGAAAACTTGCACGTCGAAGACAGACCATCTAGTCACGCGAATTATTTCATGGGTAGGGATCCTGCACTTAATGTCTCTTTCGGTTAGAGAACCGAACCCCCACATAATTGAATCCTTTAGTCGCCTAAGTCTTTTTAGGAAAAAATCTATTATGGCCAATTTTGGGAGCAGTCCGGCGCAGGTAGTCGATGCATTCAGGGGAAGCTGAGCAGTCGTAAAACCCATCCACGTCTGGATATCTCGGATCAGTTTATCCTCTCTTGATAGGAGAGCTTACGCCATGTCTGGAAGGGCAGCGACATCTTTTGCTTTGGCAGGGTGGTCAGTTTATTTATGCAATCGTTCTAGGCTTATGAATAATTCCTTCAATCTTTATTGAAAATAGAGAAATGTATTAACTTTGCTTGTAGGCAATAATAGCATATCAACTGATAGTCCTTAACATGAGAGGTTTTGTTCGTCGAGCTGCTTGAGTCTTCGAACTTTATTTATCTTGGATAGGGTCCAAGGAATGGTAGGAGGTCACACGTAGTACTTTCTTAAGTTGTAGGCATTCCACTACATTTCGATCTCTTTATCGCTCATAGTGGTGAGGGTGTAGCTGTCATTCTCGCCTACTTGGCTGATTCTGTACGAACCTTTCCAGATATGAGCCATCTTTTTTTAGCCTTCCCAGCAGGCGGTTATGAAGGCCTTTCTGAGGACTAAGTCTCCTGGCTGGAACTGCCAGATTTTCACCATCTTGTTGTAGTTGGCGATGATCTGCCGCTAATATGCCACAATGCGGGTGATAACCTTTTCGCGCTTTACCTCTGCCAAGTCTAAATTTTTGGCCATCTTCTTCCCGTTCTGCTCAAAATTCGGCAGTACAATGCTGATGCTCGGTACCATGATGTTGGGAGGAATGATCGTCTCAGAGCCAAACGCCAGAAGAATGAAGTTTTATCGGTTGCTTGTCTCTTGGTGGTGCGATACACCCACAGTACACCGGGAAGCTCATCTGACCATTTGCCCTTCTTGTCTGAGAGGGACTTCTTGAGGCAGTCGAGAATGGTCTTGTTGGACACCTCGACCTGCCTATTGCCTTGCGAATACTGGGGCGTGGACATGTACTGCTTGAAGTCATATTTTTTGAAGAACTTTGCCAAGTCTTTACCCACGAACTGCAGATCGTTGTCTGTGACGATGGAGTAAGGGATACCGAAGCAACAGATAAGGTTCTTTCATATGAAGTGCTCTATGTCCATCTGGGTAGTTATAGTTATGGGTTCGGCTTTAACCTATTTCATGAAGTAATCGGTCTCTACGATCATCATGCCTCTACCCCTAGTGGCAGGTGGTATTGGTCCTACCGGGTCAATCGTCCACTGCTTGAATAACCAAGGGCTCGTTTCTCCTACAAGTGGGGCTTATGCGGCTACAATGTGCTTGGCTACCTCTAGGGCATTTTTGAGCTGAGTTGATGTGTCTTTCAGACTTAGGATGAATTCTGCAATGAAGTCTGCCAATGCCTAGGTCTTTATCATCGTGCGGGGTTGATATGCTAAGTTGTATTGGTCAAGTTCCAATGCCCACTTCATCACTCGTTGAGAAGTGTCTGGACTATGCATAACCAATCGCAGTTGGTACTAGGTCATGATGATAACCGGATGTCCCTGAAAGTAAGGTCTGAGCTTCCGAGCTGCAACAACTAGCGCCAAAATTAGCTTTTCAATCTTCAAGTATTTGGTTTCTGTATTGAGGAGAGTCAAGTACTACTTCAAGTCTTGAAATGCTTTCTCGCACTTGTCGTCCTATTTGTCTCTCTGCGCCCTCTTGATTGCCTTGAAATAAAGTTTGCATCGGTTGGTGGATCGTGATAGGAAACGATTGAGTACAGCTGCTCGTCCGGTCAAAATTTGGATCCCTTCAGAGTTGTGGGAGACTTTAGGTCCAGGATTCCTCTGATTTTCCTTGGATGAGTTTCGATTCCTCTCTAAGCCCTCTTTGATTCCTCGCTCAATCACGAATTCGATTTTCTCCTTGTCAAGCTTGTGCATGACAATTTGATATGATTGTAGCCTGAGTATGGGACCAAGAAGCTGAGCAGTTGGTTCCTAGAAGTTGAGTCAACGAGCAGATCGATTTGGGGAACTGTGTAGTTGTCTTTAGGGGACACCTTGTTAAGGTCGGTGTAATCCATGCATACTCTACATTTGCCTTTATCTTTTTTCATCACCAGCACGAAGTTGGCCAGCCATCCTGAGTACGCCACTTCCTCAATGAATCTAGCCTCTAGTAACTTGTCTATCTCTGCTTCAATAATCGCTACTCGCTTGGGTGCGAAATGTCGCCTTTTCTGGATCACAAGTTTGGCAGTAAGGTCAATATGCAGCTTGTAACAAGCTATAGCTAGATCAATACCATGCATGTCAGAGGGTGACCATACGAAAATGTCATAATTTTCCTAATCGTGAGTTCCTTCTTATTCGTCGGGCTCATACGTGAGCCCAATCTTAGCCGTCTTCTCTGATTGGTGGGGGTTAAGAATGATGTGCTCGGCGTCCTCTTCGAGTTTCCATCCTGATTCACCTACCAGGGCATTGTCGACATTGACGCCATCTTCATGACCTACATGCTGTGATTGTTATTTGGTGGAGGTAGAATTATCTTTCTGCACTTCAGCTGCTACTGCTGGGGTGAAAGACTTCTTCTTCGACTCCTTAAGAACTTGTACAGTGCATCATCGAGACATGGTTTGGTCGCTTTTGATCTCTCTAACTGTTCCTCCTAGGGTGCGAAATCAGATCTTTTAATACTAGATCGAGGTCACTGCTCCAATCTTCACTAGCCAGGGCTGACCCAATATCCCGTTATGGGGAGATGGGTCGCTGACGATCATGAAGGTCTGCGATGAGACAATGGGATGGCTGGTTACGTTGAGCATGATTGTGTCAGTGGCAGTTGAGGTAAGTCCGTTGAATCCGGTCAAGATCTCTGCTTTGCGTTTGATCGTGTTTTCCAGGCCCATCTTCTATATAACTGACAGTTGTAGGACATTGATTGAGCTGTTGTTGTCCACCATAATTCTATCAACGATGACGTGGGCCAGTTGAGCAAAAATCACCAAAGTGTCATCGCGGGGAAAGTCTACTCCCTTAGCATCTTGCTTGGTGAAGCCGACGATTGGTCCAGGTATAACATATATGGCTTGAACCTGAAAGATCAATCTCGCTTGTTGGATCTTCCTCTTCTTGGAACTGTTGGTGGCCCCCACATGCCCGAATTCAGCAAAGATCTTGTTGATTCGAATCGTCTTGGCTGGGGGTTCGGTATCAGCGTCTGCTTCTCACCTTAGCTAGGCAGCTGGTCTGTTAACATATTGGTCGTATTTGCCTTCTTTTATAAACTTCTTAAGGTACTTCATCCATGTGATGCAGTTGTTAGTTAGGTGCCTCGGGCCTCTGTGGAACGCACAATATTTTGTCTAGTCTATCTTGGAAGTGTCTCATTTCATGGGTTGCGGCATCTTGAACCACGGCTTGTCCTTGAGGTCGTGAAGGATCTGGTTGATCGGGACTGAGAACTTGGTGTACACCTTGGATGCTATGCTTTCTTTCGTCGGGGATTAGTCCATGCATCTGCTTCCTGGCTTATTTTTGTCATTAAGTCATTTATCGCTTGCCTTCTTCTGAGCTGGCTTTACGTCTTTGCGCGACTGCTCAGGTGGCTTCTGGAAGCGTTTAGCATCATTTATGAATGTGTGATTTTCTGCCAAAGCATAAGAATCTGCCAGGGTCAAGTTCTCGCCCATGATCAGCTCTCCAAAAAGTGGGTAATCTGCTAGGAGCCCCTTTCGGAAGGCTGAGCTTGCAATGCCGTCATCGCATCCGATAATCTTCACCTTCTCTGCCTTAAACCTTTTGACATATATGCGAAGTGACTCATTCGGATCCTTCTTCATATTGAAGAGGTGGTTAGACTTCTTCTTGATCGAGTGGTAGGACAAATATTCCTTAGTGAAAACAAAGGAAAGTTCACTGAAGTTCCGGATTGAACGTGGCGACAAGGTGTGGAACCAATCTTGCACCTCGCCTTGGAGCGTCATGGCAAAGATTTTGCACATGAGAGGGTCATTGTTGCCGTAGAGGGTCATGGGGCTTCGATAGTGCATCAAGTGTCTGTCCGAATCTTCATCTGCTTTGAACAAAGTGAAATATGGCTAGCTAAACTTTCGGGGTGGCTCCGTCTGCTCGATCTCGTTTGTAAACAGTGACCTGGTCATGTTGGCCACGTCTCTACGAATAACATCGTCGGTAGTCTCAATGCGTTGGAATCCATGCAGTTGCTCTGCTAAGAGCCTTTGTACTTCCTCCTGGATTTACGCCTGGTGGGGCAACGGAGCCTCCAACTGCCCTCGATGTTGACTTACTGGTCCATGTTGCTCTTCAGCATGTCATGCTCGCTTGTGTCGCAGTCGCGGTACACATGGTTTATTCTATGCTACTCGTCATCGCGTTTGGCGGAGACTGCCAGCGGAACTTGAGCTTGACTGCTCTCGAGCTCTCTTCGTTCTATCATGTGGCTGCCTACTCTAGTGTCTGCCAGGAGGATCTCTTTGTAGGCCTAGCCTCGTGTGGACGCTTCGCTTAGAATGTCTTGAATGCTCATTGGATTATGGACCAAACCTCGAATGCACACTGACTCGTAAGTCGAGTCAGGAATGAACGCTTCTTTGAGCACTAAGGCGGAAGAAGACGTTTTCCCGAGGGCCCAAACGAGAGTGCACGCTACCCGAATGCACAATTCATAGCGGGCTGATCGGCTTTTTGCTAGGATGTCGCTGGAATAAGTCATGTTCTTTCGCCCATGTCCTACTTTGAGACACCTTGTTTGGGGCGCGCTGCGTCTCGATGCGCTTAAGGAGCTGGTTCGCCAAGTAGGTCTGCTACGCGAAGGCATTTGTCAAACTGGCAACCTGTTCGGGTAGATGGTGCTCACCATTTGGATTGGAAGAGTCTGGATAATGGACGTCTTCGTGTGTGGTGGAAGTGTAGGGGACTGCAAGTACAAAGCTTGAGCCTAAAGCGGGCATTCCTGTAAAAAAGTAAGGTGAAAATAACCTTGAGTCAATTGCGAAACCAGTGGCTGAAATCTAGATCGCCGACGGTGGCCTCGGATTGGATTGGGTCGCAGGCCAGGTCACCGGAGCGGGTCGCGGGGCAAACCAACCTCGCGGGGCAAACCAACCTGGCCGTTGGGCTACCACGCCGTGGCCTGTTTGCGAAGTGGCTTGGGCAATGGGCCTGTTGGGCTGCCTGGCTGATAGTAGCTGCCGTGGTCTGGGCTCGGGTCTGGGCCTGTTGCTGCAGTGGGCTGGGCCTTCTGCTCGTAGCCCGTTTGTGCCCTAGTAGCGTGGTGGGTCGCTGTAGTGTGCATCTGGGCCCTAGCTTAGGCTGTTGCGGTGGTGGTCAAGGCAGTGGGGCTCCTCCTGCTGTCGCGTTGAGTCTTGAGGACCGCCATCGTGGGGTTATATCCTCATCTCCGCTCTCCAGTCTAAATCCTTGTACATACGGGGTCATGTTCGTCGTGGTTATATAATTTCCTACCATTGCATCGTTTCTCCAGGGATTGATCAAGAAACTTTTCTAGGAAAAATTAATTGATACGACGTGTGAGAAATTCAACGTAACAGAAAATTCAAGAAACCAAATGCAAGAAGCTTCTTCTAGTATTTGAATCAGCTCTCAATGAAAGCACAAATTTGTTGATACAAATTTCCGCCGTCTCTAGCTTTGACGAAAATGCACCTGCAAAACAATCAACACCTTTGATCAAGAACCTAAGCCTCACGAGCCCACGAGGTGAGGGGTTAGGCTAATAGATCTCCGATGGCTCAATTAGTTTCTCTGAGAAGAGTAAAGTGCTCAGGGCTTTTTTAGGGTAGAAAAAGCTTACCGAAATTTGGTAGCATAAGGGGTATATATAGGGGAGTGGCCGGCCATGGTGTTAGGGTTTTACCCTACACATGGCGCCATCCTATTGGCCAAGGTTTTATGGAGAAATATTCTCAAGATGTTAAATAGGAAATAATATCTTGAGATAATGGAGTAATTATCCCTAATTTATTTAAATAAGGATTACTTACTTGAATGAAGTCAATCTTCAAGTGGGAATGTATTAAAGATAGGATTTGGGTAAATTAATCCTTATCTTTAATGCTTTGACTTTTCCTTGCCAAGGGCAGGTGAGCTATAAGCAGTCATATTCAGCTGTAGGGACCTTTAGGGGTGTGAGCTGCGCATGAGAGTATTTGAGAAGCCTGCCCATTTAATGAGGGCAATCTTATCTTTCTTGGGCAATGATAAGAGCATATTTATGCGACTTTGTTATCTTATTTCTTTGCATTTATTTATTTAATTTCCATTTATTTTGGTAATTTAAGTTGTTTTCGTATCATTGTAGGTCCAGTTGGTAAAGATGACAATAAATAGCCAAATGGAGCAATTTGGAGCAGTTTTGGACTTGGATTGGATATCATATGGGCTGGACGTTTTTTATGTTTAAATGGTGCTAGATATGTGCTAAAATCTGGAGAAATTAAAGTTGAGGCTTGGAAGGCAATGAATTACACAAGAAAGAGGAATCCTAGTTGGAGAGGAACATTATCTTATCCTATCTTATCTTATCTTATCCTATCTTATCCAACCTTATCTTATCTTATCTCCAGCTGCAAGGAGGAATCCTAATCACATTCCAACACTTTCTACCTGATTCTTAGAGTTCTAAAATAATTTAAAACGCCAAAACTCTTTCCTCCTTGGATTCAGCCATTTTGCCCCTATATATATGAAATTCCTGCAATGATTTAGGGTGTGCTGCGCCTACCATTTGTCCATTGAAGTTGCTGGAATTTTCAGAGTTCTTTCTCTCTTTGTTTTAAGTTTCAATGTTTATTTTAGATTGCTTTTCAGTTATGATGAACATGTGTAACTAAGTCTCTTTTTAGCTAGAGGTGAATTCGAAGCCATGATCATATGTTTTATATAAATTGATTACATCCAATTATTGTTTCATAAAACATGAATGCGATTTACTTATCTGCTTTATAGAGAACTTATTCTTGTATGTTTATTAAGGATGCATACTTAGTTTGCCTGCAGGGATTTGATGCTAGAATATAAGGGAATTCCACCTAATTGTTATGAACTTATATTTGTAAGTAGTAAAAGTCACTAGTCATGATTGAGTTAAGTAAATTCTTGGCAGGAGTATCATGTTTTTCATAGTTACGAATGCTTTGTCAATGCTTATGATATTCACAGAACTTAATGATATTTGAGATGCATCTCTATCGTGCTTTTCATAATTAGGGATCTTGAGAAGAATAATTTGGTTGCGTCCCTGAGTCCAATTCAATGACCTTAGGAAAATCTGAGAGTTAATTAGTGTTATTCACGGTTGATTTGGGGCATTGTCATTCATGGTTTATAGAAAGAATAACTGGAAATCAATTTGTATGCATATGATTCATGTGTGGAGAAGAATCCTTTAGCTATCCTTTCATCCATATTTCATTCACAACTTAATTTACTTGTTACCCTTTACTTTTGTTTAAATTAAATTCGTCCAAAATCCCCCAGTCACTGTTTTGTTGTTAGTTTAACTTAGTTTTCAGTTTTATAAGTTTAATTTGTGTTGATTAGCATCCCTTCTAATCCCCGGAATAGTACTCATACTACGATTGCATAATTATAGGGTTTAATTTGTGTGTTAGTTTCTACCACATCAGGCAAAAGTCCATGTGTCACCTCCAGAATATTTGGGATTATTTTAGGCTCCACACTGTCAACTTTGATGGAATATTATGTCTCATTCTTCCTTTTGCCGGTCGTCGGCTGGAGTTTCGCCATAATTAAAATTCGTGGGAAAACTTTAAAATAACATATCTAGCTCAAAATTCAACCATTTTTTACTGATAAAATATCAAAATGAAGCTAGAAATAGAGGAATCAGATTATACCTATTTCGAGGCCGAAAGTTGGCTAGAGACGACCGGAAAGCCACGGCTCGTATTGAGGTTCTTGGATTTCATCGATTTTTTGTGGATTTGAGCATAAAATGCTCAATTCTGGGTCTTTGGATGATGTGAGTGGACTGCACACCTTGAACTTGCCCAAATGAATGTATTTAGGCAAGATTTTCGTCGGGGATTTCGAAACTCGCCGGAGTTCCCCTTCTGTGCCAGAGCTCTTTATTTGTAGGTTTTTCCATTCTAAAAACGAGAACCAGGACCTAGGTGAAACTATAGGGATGAGAGGGTGATGGTTTGGGTAGTTGGAAATGGTAGCCTTGCTAGTGGGCGAGTGAATGTGATAGTGCTGCTGTTTCTCTGTGCTTCACTAGGGGAGAGGAAAGAGAGAGTTAGAGCCAGAAAATGAAGCTAGATCCACCAATGTGGGCTTTATCCTCCTTGAAGCTACTATATTTGAAGCCCTAGTGAGAACTTTCATCTCTAATGAGCCAGAAAATGGAGCTAGATCCACTAGTTGGGCTAACAACTTTCTTCCTTGGATAACAAAAAATTAGGCTACATCTAGCTCCAAAAAAAAAACAATGGGTCCCATGAGAAAAGTAGCTACCCATGTAAGCCAAATACTGCCACTCTTCCCCCACTTGGGAATACACTTATACTCTCCTTTTATTTTATTTTTTTAATTCTTTTTCTTTACATATTTTTGTTCCAAAGATCCCTCTCCATTTTATTTGTATGTTTAATGCTTAAGACATAAAACAACAGAAGATGTTCTACCAAAAGGGTTTGCTTTTATTAATTTCCAAATAAAAACACACTACATCTTAAAATGACATTGGAAGTTTAGGGACCTAAATTGAAAACATAATCCAACGGTTCATAAGTGATAAGAGAGCCTAATCCAACAGTTCATAAGTGACGAAATAAAACTTTGTCACAATTTGAATTTTTTTAGGTTGAAATGTTCATAAATTTTTTTGAGATAACACGTCCAAAAATCAACTTAAGAAAAGTCAACACAAAGAAAAAAAATTATCGCATAATCAAATTACTACATAATATATATATATATATATAGCTCTATATAGAGCCCGAGAGTAAATAGCCCCTCATTGAGGGAAATCCTATTTTAGAGCCCCAAAGATTCCCCAGATCACCACTTTTTCAGCCCCAGATGGAGACCCTCACTGGGATGCTTTTAGAGAGCCAACAAAAGGGATGAGGGGAAAATGAGAGACAAGAGAGGGAGGGAGCCGAGAGAATGGGAGACATAGAGAGATTGGAGGGAATAGGGTGTGGGCCCCACTTGGCACACACTCTAAAGCCATAAAGGACAAAATAGAAAATAACTCCCATGACGTGAAATTACCAAATTACCCTTGACATTCCATGTTCATATTCATTCACAAAGTTCATAAATTCTCAAATAAAGTCATACCTCTCAGCTCTACATTCATTCACAAAGTTCATAGATTTTCAAATAAAGTCATACCTCTCAACTCTCAATTATGTACATCTGCAACTGCTCATGGATCGTCTACTTCTTTGTTGTCGACCAATGGAGAATTCTTGGGTTAGTTGTTGAATCAGTCATCTTGCAATAGCTTAATGGCTTATCCAATTGGGGAATTATTTCGTATGCCTACACCTGCACTCATACTGAATTAGTACTCAATCACAATAATTTAACTATTATTACTGCTCAATCAAAGCAACAAATAGTACTTGAAAAACATAGTTAAACCATTTCCAGCCCTATCCGGATCTCTACCTCCTCTTACTTCCCATGCCTTTTTCCTTTTCCTCATTCTCATCTCCTTCCACAATATCATCCACTCTTTATCTCCCTATCTTAGAAGCAGCAAAAGAAAGGATGTCATGTAGTTGTTCAAAATATATTGCACCCCATGAATAATTGTTGAACATATACATGTTGTCCACGAGCTCGAAGTAGTCTAGGTTCACAGCCACATTACCGTTCGCCCCTATCAAGACACCCTTAGTGAAGTATACCAGCACCATCTTTAACGCACCATCCTCATTTTTGCATTCTTTAAAAGCTCTTTCAAGCTCGACACAAGTCACCAAACCTTTTTGCTACATTTCTTGGGAACGGTCTTCGTTGTACCTTTACCCTTCCTACCCTTACCCTTGCTACTTTCTCCAACAAAACCAATTTTCTCAGGAAAATACTTTGTCAAAAGCCTAATGTTGGAAGGCTTAACCTTTATATTATAGGCTTTGCCACAACGGAGCCCTGTAATAAGGCAAAAATCATTCTACATGAACCGGGTCACTTCGTAGCCTATTACATACGTGAGTCCCTCTAAATCTTTCACCCTTTGATTACCTACTTTACAGAGCAATAGTTCATACACCAATTGGCTACTAAAGGCTGGGCTATCGACACTCTCTAAGTGTCCAAAGCAGTGCCCTAAAACCAGCAAGCCATGCCCTAAAACCAGCAAACCATGCCTCATTAAACTTTGGATGAATGACTCCTAGATGTTAACCCTTCCCCCTATACGATTCTTCCTCTTTTGTTGCTAGTTGAACCCCCTGAGTTGTCATCTCCTGTACACATAATAATACAAGCATTCAACACAACCAAATTGATATATATATATATATATATATATATATATATATATCCCCTGATAACAACCAAATTCAACAATGTATAACATTAACACAACATGTCAACAAGTTTTCATAACAATATATCTATAGCGGACAAACCTTCATGACTTAAATAATATCACCATAATTCATAAGATTAACAAAGATTTCATCAACACAAATCATTCCCAACTCAACAATATAACTTCAACAAAACAAAACCGAACGACCTACCCCTTATACACAACCTACCAACAACATTTCAAAAACTCACATCCCACCAAAATTTCTCAAAAATTCCACAAATATCCACCAATTCCAACTCATTTCATCAACCCTGAACCCAATTTCAACTAATTTCATCAACCAACTTCCATAATTAATCAAATTAACATAAATAACCAAATTTATTTCTAGGTTCCATATTTCCAAACTCACCAAATTTCAAATTTACTTTGGAGAATGAAGTATGGCGTCGACTATTAGGGAAGCAACGACTCTGAACCAGGGTTGGTCCTGAGATTTTGGAGGCCCTGTGCTAAACTCAAATAAAAGCCCTTACATGGTCTGAAATTTTGGTTGCTATATTTTCTTTTATATTTTTTATTTTTTATTGTGTATAAACTAATATAAAGCCAAATAAATAAATAAATAAAAATGAAGTATAGTATGGTGTTTATGTACCTATATGGATTCTGTATGTTTTTGGTTCTCATCTCAAGAAAAAATTATGTGTTAAACGAATCACTAGTTATGATATTAGTAACATCTTATAACGAATCTTTTTATTGCATTTTTGCTCATGCCCTAAAGTGAGGATGATTCTTACTCCCCCTCCTGTTGATTGTCGTTGGAATAATTCAAATTTTGAGATTCATGTCTTAAACAATTAAACCAAATTAATATAACGGAGGTGTGTACTCTAATTTCTTTTGATATAGGGATGACTAAATGGTTTTCAAATGGAATGAAAATTAGATGATCTTTAAACAGTGACCAAAAGAATAAACGATTCTTATTATGACATACATTCTATTAAATGATGTCATATAAGAAGGGAACTTATCAAGATTATATTAGACTTTTAAGAATTTTAATTTATTATGATATTCTTCAAGAATTTTAATTTATTATGAAAGAAATTAAACTACAAATATTTAAAAGGAAAAAAAATAGTGTAGCGCAAAAATTAACAAATATGTGCAAGTAGGGAGTCGAACTCATGCATCACGCCTAAAAACTCCGCTATGAAGACGATGTGAATTATTTCCACGCTTTTTTTATATATAGTATATTGTAGGTTTTTAGAATCGGGGGCCCCAAAAATTGAGGGCCCTGGGCAGTCGCACACCATCAGGGCCTGCCCTACTCTAAACCTAACTCAAATCAAGCAAGCACCATGTATTTCTGTGGAACTGATTGCTCACTCTTGAAACCAAACTCGCCTGAATTTCTAAACTTCTGTCTGAAATTGTAGTGAGGGAGGTGACGACAAGCACAACAAAACTTTGACTGGGTTTCGAACAACAAAATTTTTTTGAACAGTGAGCAACTTTTCGACAGGAATGATGTTTGAGGGCTGGCAGGAAATGGAAAGTTTTGGAGGTGAAGGTAAATTTAAGATGGTAACTGTTGATCTCGGGGGGAGGGGGGACAGTTTAAATTCCAAAAAAAATTGAATTTATGTTGGGTACTATTTTCAATAAGTGACGGGTCATTTTTAACCCGGTTTCACCCTAAACTTATTTTAATGTATTGGTTTTCAGTTATTCAAATTTTATCCAATAGCTCACATTTGATCCGCACATGCGGTCCGCAAAGCTGGATCCGCACCTTAGAAATCGCGATAGAATAATTGCGACTATTTTTTTAGCTTTTGACCCTTTACCCTCTCCATTGTCCTAAATCCAAAAGGGCAAAAAAGCACGACCCAATCTTGGTGGCCTCAACCGAGAAAAAAACATTTTTCCAAAGAAAAAAAAAAACGTTTTGAGAAATGAAAAATACGTTGCCTTCTTTCAAGTTTGAATCCTCCACCGTTCACTCACCATTCTCCATCTCCGTATTCCTCTCTGTGAATGGCGCTCTCTTCCAGATTTTGGCGCCTAAATCTCTTCCCAAAACCTTCACTTTCCCCCTTACAAACCACTCTCAAATCCCTAAAACCCCTCCGACTAAAACTTTGTCCAATCCTTTCACTTCCCATTTCTTCTTCTTCTTCATTGAACTCCTCCAATTCCGTTTTCTCGACATCGAAAAATTCTGCCTTTTCGGAACCTCACAGTCGAACTCCATCTCCCCAAGATGATCTTATTGTTCTGGGAATCGAAACCAGCTGCGACGACACCGCCGCCGCCATCGTATGACTCTGATTTTGCTTCCTTTGGTGCTTTTTGTACTTGGTATTTGTTAATTTTGTGTTTTTTCGGATGGGTTTTGTTTTGTATTTTGTGGGTTTTATGAGTACAGGTGAGAGGCAATGGTGAAATCCTCAGCCAAGTTGTGTCTTCTCAGGTATGAACATTTTGTTCCTTGGATTTGGTTTGGGTAGTAAAGTTGCAGAGTTCTGATGAACCATTAAAAAGAAAAAGAATTTGGCACAAATTAGTTTTGCACGTTTAGAGAATGGGGAACCTAGTTACGCTTCGAATTTTTCCATACTGTAGGTCGTGAATAATGTTCGAAAAGGGCGATTGAGTTATCTAATTTTTCCAGAGAAACCACAATGGAGATTTATGTAATGCAATAAAATGTCCTTAAAGATTCATACTTTCATTACAAACAATCCGCAACTCTTAAATCATCCACGATGGAGATTTATGGTGAATTTGGCAGAGAAAGAATGGTCGTCTATTGTGCTGCTTTTCATATACCTACTTGTTTGAAAAAAAGTGCGTTGTGGAAGAAATATGGTTCTAGGACAGTGCCACATACTACGTTCTTTGAATTACCAATATTCAATAATGACGATTCATTTTTAGTTTTTCTTTGTGGTACTTATATTAGATACGTTCATCTAATTTTGAGCCTTGGCCACATATCAAGGCAGATTTGCTTGCTCAATATGGAGGTGTTGCTCCAAAAATGGCAGAGGAAGCACATTTGCAAGTGATTGATAAGGTATAGCATCCTCCGTACTATCACCTTTAAACGCAGTATGATGTTCATATCTTATTTACATCTTCTTCTTGAATGAGATTTTGTTATTTATGTTGAGCACCCACATAATACACAAATAGGCGATATTTTGCAAACTTGCTGAGTCATTTGGATTGCTTATGGCATTTCAAAATGTCAGTTGTAATCTAGTCAAATGGTTCAAGGCTATCTCCTTTTTTTCTCGGTGATAATATGGGCCTGAATTTGTGATTGTTGATTGTAGGTTGTGCAAGAAGCACTTGACAAAGCTAAGTTAACTGAGACGAATTTATCTGCAGTGGCGGTTACTATTGGTCCCGGTTTAGGCCTTTGTCTTCGTGGTAAATTGCATAGCAGCACTCTCTTTCTTTCCTCTTTTGCTTGGTGTTGCAAAATTTTCGTACTACTGATGGGTTTGTGCTATGGAATTTCTAGGGCATAGGTTCAAGGAAAGTAGTAAATGTAATTTTTCTTTTTGGCAGCGATTTACCATTCAAAACTGGAAATGTGTTACATTGTCTTTATTATGCTCAGAAATGACCAGATTTGAATTCTTTCGCATCCTCAGAGCATATTAGCACTAATTTTGTATTCATGCAGTTGGTGTGCGGAAAGCTCGTGAAATTGCTGGTAGCTGTAACTTACCAATCATTGGTGTACATCACATGGAGGCTCATGCTCTTGTAGCCAGGTACGGAAATTTTGACTATCTATGCAATGCAAACTGGAATGTACAAACTCTCTCCCTCTCTCATTTTTAGGGGCATAAAGTATGTGGTTGTTATATGCACTTAAAATATTGATCTGAGTTGCTCTTGTGCATACAATGAATTTCCTTTTTTTGATCTAGGTTAACGGAAAGAGAGTTGCAATTTCCTTTCGTGGCCTTGCTTATTTCAGGTAAGAAAATATACACCTATCCCGTATTAGGTCTTTTTACTAATTCACTGGACTTTGCATCTACATTTTTAGACTACATGACTGTACCCTTTTCTTTTTTGAAAAATAAAATAAACATAAGAAACTGCATGAAAACATTCATATCCATCAGTTACTTCTGTGGTATTTGCTGCCATACGTGCAAACTTAGTTTCCACAGGTTGCTAAATACCATTTATTAGTTGTTTTTTGTTCACTTAAAATCTAAAAGTTCTATATTGTTTGTTTTTGACAAAATTTTTTTGGTGGTTTAGCTATGTCTTATTGTCTTATTGATTAAGTTGAAGAAAAATTTATTCGAGTGTTTTCTTTGGAAGGGAGGTTTTGAGTTTCGGTGTTGTGGATAAGTTCAGAAGTCAGCATTGCAAAAAAGTGAGTGAGTGAGACAACTACAAGAAAAATTATGAAAAAGTGAGTGAGTGAGACAACTACAAGAAAAATTATGAAAAAGTGAGTGAGACTACAAGAAAAAAACGAAACACTGTATTTGTATTTTAGGGAACATTTGTATTTTTTGGAAGCATTAGTGTGGTTTCTGTAAAACTTGAATTGTCATTAGTTTATAAATAAACGAATTGTTTTGTAATTTCTTCACACTGCAGTTTGGCTATTAATCTAGTATCTTGCTTTTATTTCTTGTATTTCTATCTAAATTTGGATTTCTGCTTTGATAAGAGATGACACTTATGACTTCCTTGACAATCTAAAGTTGTAGACTCAATCAAAGTTTTTGGTGCTGTATGACATTTGATTTGGGCTGTCATAATTGTTTAACAATCTTGTTGTCTGTCTTTAGGAGGACATAATCTACTCATCCTTGCTCGTGATCTTGGTCAGTATGTACAACTTGGCACCACAATAGACGATGCAATTGGCGAGGCATATGACAAGACTGCAAAATGGCTTGGCCTTGACTTGAGGAGAAGTGGCGGGCCAGCTATTGAAGAGCTTGCTCGTGAGGGTGATGCCAAATCAGTCAAATTCTCGGTAAGTTTATTTCAAGACATTCTCTTTTCCACCTTTGGCTGAATGTATATACTGGTTCTACTTAAGAAGTCTATTACAGATTACTGAGATTTCTGCGATGTGAAATTGTATTCTAAGCCTGGTACTCATTTGTTTCTAGACCCCAATGAAACAACACAAAGATTGCAACTTCTTGTACGCTGGTCTGAAGACTCAAGTGAGACTGGCAATTGAATCTAAAAACATGTATGTATAATCTGTAGATATACATTATTATCATTGATTCTTGGTTGCTGCCAGTACTAACTGTACTTTTTTGTGCAGTGATTTATGGTCTGCTATCTTAGCTATTAACTTTTACCCACCCAACTTTCCTATGTTATGCAGTAATACTACAATTCCTCTTTCCTCAGCAAGTAGCGAAGATAGAAGGATTCGAGCTGATATTGCTGCTTCTTTTCAGGTGACTGGATGTATATTTGTCAGTCTTTATCTTATTTTGATCAAATACTGCATTATTCAGTTGTCGGCCTTATTTATCTCTCCTATTTCTTTGTTCACATTAAGATTGTCTGATGCATGCAGCGAGTCGCAGTGTTACATCTAGAGGAAAGGTGTGAGCGAGCAATTGAATGGGCCCTGAAAATTGAACCTTCTGTAAAATATTTGGTGCGTAAACTGCAGTCTTTGATTTTGTATTCTTGAACCCACCACATGATAATGGGCACCTCCTCTTTATGATGGTATTCCTGAATATTGCTGATCATGGATCCCTCCTTATGTTCTTCCTATGCAGGTTGTCTCCGGAGGCGTTGCATCAAATCAATATGTTCGGTCTCGCCTTGATCAGGTTGTCAAGAAAAATAGCTTACAACTAGTATGTCCTCCTCCCTGCCTTTGTACTGACAACGGTAATTCCTTTTCTCTAGTTTCGGCTTAACTTATGGATGAAGCTAACTTTCCTTTGATAAAAGAGGATCATAGCATTTTAACCATCAGTAACTGACATGACGTTATTTTGAGTATTAAAAGAAAGGTTTTTATCACATATGGTCCCTGAAATTGGCCTATCCTATCAAGATGGTCCTTGAAATTGAAAATCAATCAATGTAGTCCTTGAAAATGGGTGTCACAAATCAATGTGGTCCTTCCATCATAATTCCGTCAAAAATTCCGTTATGTGGTGATGGGGCACTTAAATGGGTCTCACAATTTAAATAAATATTATTATGTGAATTAAAATATTAAATAATAAAAAAACAATTTTTATTTTTTATAATTAAAAACTTAAAAAAATAAAAAAAGAAGAAAAGAAGAAGATTTATTGAACACTGTTTGTTTATCATCTTCATCCCTACCCATGCTCCCAGTACAGACCCCAAAGCACCCCCTCCCATCCCACGAAGTTGTGGGTATCTTTAGGGTGCCGCCGTTAGACTTGTGGCTGAGTTCCCAGTGGGCAATCCTCCCACCCCATTCCTCCACCCTCATGTGGCGATCGTTCGAAGACCTAGCCGGTTTCGGCGCTGTAGATTCGAATACCGAAACAATCCCATGGACAAAGTTCAAGAATCTCAGGAAATTTTCAAGAACCAGAAATCTAACCCATCTTCTTCACCTAAAAACTAACACAGAAGTCTAACCCGCCTTTGATTTGACTCCATCTTCTTCACCAAAAATCTGCTGGAGTCAAGAATCTGAGAAAATTTTCAAGAACCCAGGAAAACCCCACATGGAAAAACACTGAATCAAGCTAAATACGAGGAAATTTCAAGAATTTAAGAACAAGAAATTTCAAAGAACTTAAAATTAAACCTTAAAAATTAAACTTTTTCACGGGAAGAAGATGATGAACAGTGTTCAATAATCTTCTTCTTCATTTGATTTTTATTATTTAAATATTTGATTTTTATTATTTAATATTTTAATTCACATAATAATATTTAATTAAATTTGTGGGACCCATTTAAGTGCCACATCAGCACATAACGGAATTTTTGACAGGGTTGTGACGGAAGGACTACATTGAGTTGCGATACCTATTTTCAGGGACTACATTGATTGATTTTTAATTTCAGGGACCATATAGGCTAATTTCAGGGACAATTTATGATAAAAACCCTAAAATAAATTGTACCCGTAGTTGGCCATCACGAAATTAATGTGGAAAAAATCTCTAGTTTTCCGTCTTTACAAATAATTTTTTTTTTGGAGCCTTTCCTATGTTGCTTGTCAGACAAGGTGGTCGTTGCCTGTCAATTAAGACTGATACCTGAAACTTCAGCTAAAAAAAGACTGATACCTGAGTTTTAACCTTGGCAGGTGTAATGGTGGCTTGGACTGGCATTGAGAACTTTCGTATGGGAAGATTTGATCCACCACCACCTGCAGATGAACCTGAAGATATTGTGGTTTGTATGAAAACTTTGATTACATATTATTGCTTTTCAATCAATCTTTTTATTTTCATGTTTATTGTAAGCGTGATTAATTATTTTGCATTATGAATCAGTACGAATTGCGGCCAAGGTGGCCATTGGGGGAGGAATATGCTGAGGGAAGAAGTGAAGCTCGCTCAATGAGAACGGCCCGCATGCATCCTTCTCTGACGTCTATGATCCAAGAATCTTTGCAACAGCAACCGTAGTCTTCATGTCCTGAATCTGCAGCCACTTCATGGCGCTCAACAGTTCGACCCATCCTACAACTCAAATTGATGTTTAGATGAGAGTATGGTTGACTCGAACTGAACCACCTATCTAACAGTGAACGGAAGATTGATCATAAGTGTGGCTCTAGCTAAACGACTGGCCATTGACATCAAGAAAATGTCCTGTAATGTTCGTGATGCCCCTTAAATATGGTTCCAAAATCCTTGCAGGAGAGGAGCTTCTTACATTGCGCATGTAATAACATTGTTTGTGTTAAACTACTGAGCTAGGTCCCCCATTTTGCAAGTGAGATCTTTCTCTGAAGAGTTATGCCGTACCTGTATAGTTTGTGACTCCGTGGAAGCAGAATACGATTATTTTGTTTTGTTCATTCACTTGAATAATATTGGATATCAGAATCACCTTGGCCAATGACCATACTTGGAGATGAGATCAAGAAAACAAAGATAAAGATGTGAAGGAGAAATAAGAATGAATATCAGTGTTTTAAAATACTCGCATCGGGGCGCACCTAGGTTGCCTCGGAGACTGGACAGGTGGCTTGCCGCTTTTGTTTTGTGGGAGCCGGCCAAGGACTTGATTAGGCTCGTCGGGGCGCGCTTAGGTGCTTCAGCCGCGTCTTAGGGTGTTTTGAGGTGGTCGAAATCTTGCTTGAAATTTGCTGGGGACCCTGAAGTAGACGGCTGTCTGTTGTAGCAGTTGCCCTCTGGTTTTTCTTTAATTGTAGTGGTGGCGTCTACATGAAGAAGACAACCACGTAGAAAAGAAAAAGATTTTAGTTTTTATTTTTGTAGACTTGGCTCAAAACAACGTCGTTTTGGCCAAGTTTAATTTTATTTTTGAAAAAAATTATAACCCCAACCCTCTTCTTCCCTATCCCAATGCCCGATTCCCATCTTCCCATTCACAGTTCACCCAATCACATCGCCAATTCCTCAAACCCTAAATTCTCAAACCCAAGAAGGTTCCATTAGTCGAACCCTGCCAGATGTATCTATCATCATCAGAATCAATAAGTCCAGTAGGGATCCCAATAATCTCTTCCACAATATCATTAGGTAGCACCTCTCTTAGCTTGTTAACATTCCTGGAAAGTTAAAATAAAATTTCGAACCAAAAGTGAGAGAGAAAATAGAAGTGTTTGTTGGAAGATTACTCACACCTAGAGTAAGATTGATACTTGAAGACAAAAAGACGAGTTTCATGCAAGTTGCATGATTGAAATGGACGTTTAGGAAGGAAAAAGTAACGTAGGCCAAAAATCCCGAGAAAGATAGATAACAGGAGGAATGCTTACCGATTACTTGGCGTTTGCCAGCCACTAGAGCAAGTAAGAGAACCTACAGTGAATGCACTAAAAGTCCACACCACCACATTTTGTTTCAAAATTCAAGTAAGATTTGTAGTATTCTAATCTCAATTTGGTCTTGATTGCTTGTTTGATTGTTGATTAATTGTTTTACAAAGTATTATATGATATGATTATATATACATTCTATATTAAAATATTTAGGTCTCATGAGTGAGGCTTCGCCTCACACTTAGCCGAGACTATTCATAGAACACCTCGTCTATGTCTCTGCCTTTTAAAACATTGATGAATATACAACGTGTTTTTTGAAACAAGAGCTAAAACTTACGATAGAAAAAGTATTATATCTCACAATTGATACGTACCAATTTAATTGTTTGAATTAATACATGTAGAAAATTCAAAACTACTTCATGTGGAACAAAACACAGGGAATTTACACGCCCACCACCACCATCCCACAACCACCTTGAACTCGCAACCACCAATGTCGCTATTGCCGCTACAACCTTGCCATCATTATCATCGCCACCTTCTGCATCATAACAACCAATACTTTGCTTATCGTTGCCACCTCCACCTCCACACACTATCATCATCACTAGAACCACCACCATCACCCTACCACTTTGCTTAGTGAAAAAAAATCATTTTCAATTAAAAGTATTTCTTTAGTGCCTTTTATCGTCGATATAGTTACCCTTTTGTTACCATTTTTTAATATCTATTTATCCCAAGAGTTAAGAAAATAAATTGTTGCGAACACAATTCATAAAATTCAATCCTAAATTCACGCACTTTTTGTTTGTTTGTTTGTTTTTTTTTTTTTTTTAACAAACGATATTAGAATGGAGAGTGGGTTAAGCCTCACAATTTACTAATAATAATGTAGTTCAAATTCGCAGCTTGTGAGAATCGAACCTAAGACCTCTTAATTACAAATGAAGTAAAATATCACTAGACTCTAGACTCTAATAGTAAGTAACAAAAAAAAATCCTAAAATCATGCATTTACCAGTGAATATAAATATTATTAGAAGACATACATATGAATGCGTAGAGTGAATTAGCAGTCACCAAAATTTCCCTCCACTTTACCACCCTAAAAACACATTGAAAACCTCCCTTCCTCTGTTTCTACTTATACAGAATGGAAGTGGGAAGGTTACCAATCTCAGCATCACAGAGGGGTAAACTGATATCAGCAGGCTACACCACTCTCGCTGCCCTCTCTTCTCTCTCCCCCGCCGACCTATCCTCTCTCCGACGTCAAATTTCTCTTAACTTTTTCAGTTGGGTTTTGTGTCAAATCAACAGCTTATGAGCGTGCCCGCCAACTGTTCGACGTAATTACTCTTTGAGCTCTGACCGCAATACTGCTTCATACTTTTGAGAAATTTTTCCAAGTACCGGATATTCAAGTAATATTATGTCATAATACAAGTGGAGAAATGATATAATTTTAGGTATGTTAATGAGACTAAATTTATAGTCAAAATTTATAAACTAAATGATATAGAACTTGATGATTGAATTATTACTTAAACATTGATCAGCGTGCTTATTTCTATTAATGACACATAATTTAGTTTGCAAATTGTTTATAAATTTAGTCTTCCCAGTAATACTTTATATTTTTATTTGTCCCTTCACTTATTTCATGACACGTGTAGCACCCAATGAAATAATGGAAACTTTGAAAAATTTCTCCATACTTCCGAGTTTCCATATAAATTTGAAACGGGTATTCTTTTTTGTTATATGAAATGGATTAGTTGTGGTGGTTCAAAGGTTCTATGAAACAGTGCAGAGGATTTTCGAAAAACAATCTAAAGTTTTCTTTGCTTTATGGGTTGAATTGGTTGTAGATGTTACTGCAGTAACAGAGTAATGTAATTTGCAGATTTTTCTCTATGATGCGTTATAGAATTTTTTTTTACAATGGATTTTGGTCCCTTTTTGGTATTTTGGTTAAGTTTTCAGATGTGATGGTTAAAGTTTTCCAGCATTCCTTGTTGGACAGAACTAAAAATTCCAGAGAGTGAAGCTCTTGAAATCCTGAAGGTTGCCTCACTCGATCGTGGGTTGGACCAACCAGATAAAAGCAATGCTATTGTCAACGGTAATGATCTCTTTTATCTATATACGCGTGTTAAATGTTCTCTTTCCAGATTGTTAAGCGGGAACATACATTAAGATTTGTCTAACCCATCATCCAAATTTACAATTTGACGATATAACATCTCACTACCCTATACTATCTTATCCTTAAACGAATTTGTATTCTTTGTGTTCCACAGGTATACGGAATGTCATTATCCTTCTAGTGTCCTTATTTATGGCCTTGTGGCTTCACTAGGAAGTTCACACGAGCCAAATACAATGACTTAACTGGCATCAATTAAGCTCACAGGAGCCAAGTAATGCTTTGACCCCCATTTGTCCATGATTTTTCATCAAATTTAGGGCAATAATGTGGTTCTTCCTGTATGATTTCCATGCCGTGCAGTATATGATACAGCACAGAATACGTGCACTTGTTATATCCATGTCAGATAAATGTTCTTTTGTCGCCTATGGTCAATAGCTGTTATAACCTCAAAATAGGTGTGGCTTCTACTTCCATACAGTAACCCTCAGTTAAGATAAGTCTGACTATTACTGGTTTCCGTCTTGCATACCATCATTGAGTTGTATAATACTTTGATTACTTGTCATTTTTCCTCCATTTTGGTATATTTTTTTGAACTGAAGTTACCTCTTTGTTGGTTGTCTTGCATTACCATTGATCACAAGCGCAGCAATAATTACTGTGATTTTTGTCTTTGTGTAACTATTTTGTGGTATTGGATTTGTCTGTGTTTGTTTCTGCAACTTCAGTCATTACATTTACATTACAACTTTTTGTTTTTATCTTAAAATTTGGAACAATTACTTGAACATATATCTTATGCCACCATTTTTGTATATTTTGAAAACTGAAGTCACAAAGCAACTTTGTTCTGTCCCTTTTAGGTGCACAAAATGCTTGGGAAATGCTCCATGAAGAGTTGTCATTTCCACGCATCACTACATCTTCTGATGATCTAGATAACATCCTCGGTGGGGGAATTAATTACAAAGAAGTTACTGAAATTGGTTTGTTATTTCTTACCCTATTTGGTGTAATGTGTATGATATGGCCATCCATTTGTACGCTTTTGTCTGCATTCCATATCTATGAGTACCAAACTGTAGCAAACTTTCATTTGGCCAGGAAATGATTTTTATTGTATTTTCGGTTTTTGTTTGAAATAAATAGGTGGACTACCAGGAATCGGTAAAACACAGATGGGGTAAATGCTTTCTCCACTCTGATTTTTTATTTCTGTTCATTTCATTAGTTTTCAAGGGCATTGAATGCATACTTTGCTTTGTAGGATTCAACTTGCCGTGAATGTGCAAATTCCAGTTGATTTGGGTGGCCTAGGTGGAAAGGCAGTATATGTCGGTCAGTGTCAACCTTCTGCTGTCTTTATTCTATGTTTGACCACAATTTCCAGTTGCATCTGGTGTTTAGAATATGGTGCTTGTATGATACTTAGATACAGAAGGCAGCTTTATGGTGGAACGGACTCTACAAATTGCTGAAGCTTCCTTAGTGGAAATGTCAAATTATAATGAGCTTTTGAAGAAAGATCGAGATTGCCAAGTTGAAATTCAGCCCACTGATATCTTGGACAACATATTTTATTTCCGTGTCTGCACTTATACAGAGCAAATTGCCCTGATAAATTACTTAGACAAATTCATCTTGGAGCATAAAGATGTAGGTATAGCATTACTATATTGATTTAGATTGTGCCTTGATACATCTTAGAGAATCATATACGCAAGGAAGTTCCTATGTTCTTATGATCATGTGTGTGTTTGTTCTTTTTGTTGATAAGTTAATTGGGCTTCTTGGTGTATACTTTTATACCATGCTTAGTTTTATTATTATCTTTTTGACTGATGAATAGTTCACCGTAAACTGAGATTGGTTGTCCATTTGTTATCATTGTATGCATTATATGTACCTGTCATCCCTGGAAGTACTAAATTTCTTCTGAATGTTTTTCAGGTTAAGATTGTGATTGTTGATAGTGTTACCTTTCACTTCCACCAAGATTTTGAGGACTTGGCTCTCAGGACTTGGTTACTTGGTGGAATGGCCTTAAAGTTGATGAACCTTGCAAAGAAATATAATCTGGCAGTAAGCATTAGTTTTCGTCCTTGAAAAGAATTCTAGACTAGTTTACTCAATTTGAATGCAAGGGAAGAGTCTTACATTTCAATATTTGATTTCACTTTCTGTGATGAAACGGCTTCTTTGAAATATGTCAATATCACTTGACAAGTTTGTTAGGAAGATCTTGGATAGATGACAGATCTACTATCAGCAACCAGAGAACAGTTAAGATTTTCAAATGAGTATGTCTTGTGTTTTGACTTTTGTGTGTATATATAAGAGCTAAAACGTTATTTGGAATTAGTTACTGAGCTACTCATTAGATTGCCACAATACATGTGTGTGTGATATGAATGTGTGATGCTCATCAATGTCATTCACGTTAATTTTATTGTGCATTGAACAGCTTGCGTGATGTGAAATCTGCAACACTCTACAACTGAAAATATAAATCTATATAAATACTGTTGTGGCCATGTATGTCATGTATTACTATGTTCTTTGGATCGTATTTCTTGTGACCATCCTAATTATTTTCTTCTTAATAAACCTTTGTAATTCTGGTTTTATTTAATTTTTCTTGTCAGGCTCCAATATTTTGCCTCGTGTTTTGTGTGGCAGGTTGTCATGTTCAATCAAGCGACCACTAAGCATGTAGAAGGTTCATTCCATTTAAGTCTTGCACTAGGTAAGTTCTATTCTCGGTTAGTTCCCACCTCCAACTTCAACACTCAGTTTGAATGATCGATATATTAGTTTCCGTCATCACTTTGCATCGCTGTACGTTCATGAGAGTTTGTTGTTTCATTATACTGTCTAGGTGATAGCTGGTCACATTGTTGCATTGGAATGGTGATGAACGAAATGCGTACCTAGACAAGTCACCTTCTCTCCGATCAGCATCAGCTCCATTTTCCATGACTAGTGAAGGGATCAGGAACTCTGCTTCAAACCATAAGCGAATCAAATTGATGTGAGATTTCAAATTGGACGAGGTTTATTCATCAGTTTGGTTTTTTCCTTTCGTCTTCGAGTAAATGGGCATTGCTTCATTTAGTTCCAGCAGTTATAAGAGATCAGAGAAGGGAAAAGGGGAACTATTTCATCTCTTTCTATAGGCATCACTGTTTTGTGCAAATACATCACAGAGAATAGAACCTGTGAAGCGAGTGGTACCATAACTGCAAATGATTGTAAGAAGAACTCTTTTTGTCGCCCCCCAAACGCGGGAGGTTCTTTGTATACACCCGGTGATAAGGCAGATTTTCTCTCCAAACGCACCGTATAGTTTGCAGTGTCTTGACTATTTGGCGGAAAGTTTACCTTTGTAAATGAATTTCCTTAGTGTGCAGCCCACCATCTTTGAATAACTTAAAATATAGCTTTTTAGTGAATTTTTACTTACATAAGATTGTTAAGAATTTGTCAGGTTCTGTACTAAATTAATTGGTGTTTGTTATAAATATGTCAAAGTTAGAGAGATAACATTTTAGTAAATAGAGCGAGGCAGGTGTAAAATATCACACTGTAATTAAAAACACAAGAAGATGGCAAATTAAAGAGGGAGGAATGTATACTGATGTTCTTAATCTTTCTTTCCTTCTGTCTGTATATTCTCTCTGTATATCTTTTACTGCAGTCGAAGTGCTCTATTTATAGAGCGGCTTCATACAAACAATTTCTTACAATTTGAAAACTTACATCACATGTTTTGAAAGAACACTCCTTTTGTTCCCAAAGTTCATTCCAATTTTCATGGACATTGAAAATGTCTGCATGTGGCATTGAAAACTTTACCAAATGTTTTCAGTTTCTACGTGGGCATTCATTACCCACTATTATTTTCAACACTCCCCCTTGGATGCCCACATATCAACATTAGTTGCCTCGTTAAAACCTTGCTTGGAAAAAACCATGGCGAAGGAAAAAGAGTACAATTTTACCAGAATTGTTGATGTAGTGTTAAGTATGCTTATGTTGCCTCGTTAAAACCTTGATAGGAAAAACCCAGTGGGAAAAATCCTAATCGAAGGAAAAAGAGTACAACATGCATGTATCATGGATGCTTCCCCTGATTTCGCATTCTCCAAACTTAGCTGTTTGGTAAGTCGACGTAATCCGATGCTTTGCACTAATTTCTGAAACGTGCACTTTGGTAGAGACTTGGTGAACAAGTATGCCAGATTTTCATTAGAACGGATTTGTCTGACTTCAATAACTTTAGCCTTCTGAAGCTCATGTGCATTGAAAAACTTCAGAGATATGTGTTTAGTTTTATCGCCCTTGATGAATCCTTCCTTCATTTGGGCAATATAGGCTGCATTATCTTCATGAATGACAGTTGGATGGTCTGTCTTCGAAGTTATACCACATGAATTCTGGATATGATGGATTATTGATCTTAACCAAGAACATTCACGACTTGCTTTATGTAAAGCAAGTATTTCTGAATGATTTGAAGATGTAGTGATGCAAAATATATAAGCACACAAATTAAACCCTCTTTTTATCAATTGTAGCAAAGTATGTAAGTAGGGATCGTTCTAGGCCGGGGATTAGGTGGGATTGCTAAATCACTTGAAAACTGACTCAAAAACTTAAAACAAAGTTAAAACACTAAATTAGACTCAAAGAATGCAAAACTATACTCTAAAACACTAAAACAAACCAAAAGACTCAAAACAGCAAACAAACGCTCAAAACTGCCTTAAAACCACTTTCTGGGCAGTTTTGAACACTAAGGAAGAATTTGGACGAAAACATGTTATAACTGGACTCAAGACACTTAAAACACAAACTAAATTGATTTCTAACTAATTTGACACTTCAAAATAAAGGGGGATTTGGTTTTGACGAATTTGAAAACAAAACATAAACTTCGTAAGACAAAACAGATTTTAAAACGAATTTGGTTAAAGTGAATGGATGGAAGGCTAGCTAAGGGGTTCCTCTCCACACATGTCACACTTGCATACAAAACGATTTCTAGTTGCTTTTCAATAAACCATGGATTCTCAACACCCCAGATTAACCGTGAATTGCACTAATTAACCCTCAGATTTTCCTAACGTTATTGAATTGGATGATTGCATACGACAACCCAAAGCATTCCCCACCAGTTCCCTACATGAATTGCATAATAGAGATACAAGCAAGAATCATTAAGTTCTATGAAAACCATAAGTATTGACGAGGCATTCGTTACTATGAATTGCATGAAACTTATGCCAAGAATTTACTTAACACAATTGAGATCATCAACCTTTACTACTTGTGAATATAATTCTGTAACGATTAGGTGAAACTTCCTTATATCCTAGCATTAGACTTATGCATGACAATTAAGCGTGCACTCTCAACCAACACACACAAATCAGTTTAATTCAAATAGATAAGTAAATTGAAATCACAATTTATGAATCACAACTAGAGCAATCAAATCATATAGCAAGCATAAACATGGTTTCGAATCCCCCCCTAGCCAGAGGGGGTTTAGTTCCTCATACTCACAGAACAAAGAGTATTGAATTTAAACATTGAAATCAAAGGAAAGGAAACACCTAAAACTTCCAGCAATTCAAACTTGAATGGCATGCACGTCCAGGGCTCCTTCTCATCCTCTTTGCTGCGGCACAAGGTCTAGGGATAGATTTTGGGGGTTATGAATGGTGTAGAAGGCTGGGTTATTGGCTAGGATGGATGTATGGTGCGACAGGGAGTGAATTAGGTCAGAAACTATGGAGAATGGTGAAGGAAGGGTGCGGCAGAGAGTGGTGGATGATTTCTGGCGTGAATGATGTATATGGAGGGTGGTGTAACCTGCGGCAACTCTTTAAACTTATATATATAGGCACCACAAACCCTAGGGTAATCAGATTAGGGCTTGGACTCAGCATTGCCCAAGGAATTAGGGCCCTAGGTGCGGCAGAAATTGTGAATCCATTAGGAAAGAGGATTGTGGCCCAATTGATTTCTGAAAAGGATTTGTAGAACCCAAATCCACAAGGAAAAGGCCTAACAATCAGAATCCAAGGGAAAAAAAACCTGAGAGGTGCGGCACAATAGGATAAGGGCAGGGAATGCCTTGCAAGGCAAGGAAAAAAGATTCTAGAAGGGAAGGAGGCGCCAGATTTTCAGGGTTCTAGAAGGAATGTGTTTTGTGGCAGATTTTGGGGTTTCTAGAAGGATTTGGGGCGCCACTTTTATAGGACAAGGGATAGGACTTCTAGAAATCAGGTTTTAAGTCCCCTAAACTGAAGAAAACAGGTTAGGATAAGATTAGGATAAGATTGGATAAGATAAGGTAAGATAAGATAAGGATTGGATAAGATAAGGATTGGATAAGATAAGGTTGTTTTAGATAATGTTTTGGATAATTCTCCTTCTTTTAAGCTGATTCCTTATCTTCTTTATCTTTGACTTCTTTCTTCCATCTTCTTAGCTGATTTCAAGCCTTTATATCTTCAATTTCGTCCATCAACTTGCCTCCATGCTTGCACTACCCAATCTTGGCCCAAAAATGCTCTAGAATGCTCCAAATTGCTTCTTTTTGCATACTTGCCCTTAGAACCTGAAAAATACATCAAACTAGCTTAAAAGACTACTTTAACTAAGGAAAAACAACATAAATGCACAAGAACAAGCTAACTAAGGTGCATAAATATGCTCCTATCAAATTCCCCTACACTTAGCTTTTGCTAGTCCTCGAGCAAAACAAAACGAAACAAAACAAGTATAACACAACCTAAACCTTCCAACAATTGTCTCAGGGATTTCCAATGCACATGACATGTTAAAAATCATCATTCCCACAGATTTTGGCCATCTTTACGCTTAAGCACATACTTAATCATAGTCACTACTTACTAGCTCACAAATAACCAATTAAAACGATGTTTTGAATGTAGTAACATGCCTTAGAGAATTCCCTCAATTCCTTACAAGGTATGCACTCAATCTTCACTCAGATTTTCTAACTACACACCCTACACTAGTTATATGTGAGAAGATTGATGTAAATATGAAAACGAACGCTCACATATATCTATAACAAGAAAAGCAATTTCCGAAGTTAATAACATGTTTAGATATGATCTCATGAATGGAATGCTACTACTTAGATGCGAGAACCAGTGACACCATATGCTCTTACCAAATTCAAACTCCACAAATTGAAACACACAACACTCAAGATTAAAGTCAAGGGTTGTAACGGGGCTTGGGGGTATTGGCTAACAACGAAAGGATAGGAAAAACAAACGTTCTTAAAGCAATAGTAAGCAAAGTAATGAATATGACACTTAGAATTCCCTTTAGCATGCAGAAATCAACTTTTAAACACAAAGGGAAGATTCAAGCAACAAATAGGGCCGGATTCAATTTTTTGGACCCTTCCTTCAACAAACAACACTTGAGAACTCTTTTTCACATCTTTTCAACTCCTTTTTCGTTCTTTTCACAACTTTTTCTTTTTTTCTTTCTATTTTCCATGAATTTTTTTTCTTTTTTTTTTTTCTTTTCTTTGCCGTGCCTCATTCAAGACTTTGGCACACCCACAACAAAACTCACTTCCCCCACACTTGTTTTCTGCCAAACAATGATCAAAAGGAATTCATATTGAGTCATGCATTACTATGCTTCAAGAACAGAGGTATGGACGGTCCTAATCTAGGCTAGGTGAGGATAATGTGGGTTAACAAAGAACATAGGCTAAACATGGCTCAAAGGGGTTAAAACCTACAAAACACAATGGAACAGGGAGATACGGCAATTTGGCTATGGTGGTCACTACACAACTTCATCTTGAATATGTGTTATGCAAATCAATAACATGCTTAGAATGAATTGGGCATGAGTTCTAGTGTTTGGAACTAAATGATGAAACACCTTCTAAGTAGCAACCAAGCAAAGAATAATGAGATCATGCAACGACTTTAGAAAACAACAATGCACAGATTATTAACTCTCCAAATAAACGTTTAGGCTCAAGTCTCACAAGGTTGTAGCGTTAGTTTGAGTTCCTTCCTTCAAGCATGTTACAAAAACTGATTTTTCCATTATGATTGCATGTGAATTCATAAGTTCCACAACCAAGCATAAACCAAAGAGTAAATCAAACTTTCATCCATGTTTACAACTCTCTTTAACAGTCATGCAATTACAAATCGAATCCTCATCATTGTGTTGGAAGGTACCGTAAGACACAAACAAACACACAAAAACAACTCTTTTTTTTTTTTGGGTTTTCTAAAACAATTTTTCAAATTTTTATGGGATTTTCGGATTTTTGAGTCAAAACACACTAAAACACACCAAAACAGCTTAAAAACACTTAAAAACAACAAGGAACAACATTAGAAGTTATGGGTGATAAAACCCTACAAATTTGCATGCAAAATACTTTGGTTACCCCCCCACACTTAAATCAAACATTGTCCTCAATGTTTCAAGCATAAACTAACACAAATAAACAACAAACAAACAAAACAGCAACTCAACAATAAACAAGGCAGAAACGAAACAACAACAAATAGAAGGGTTTAGGAACGCAAATCTGGAATTAGAGTGCTCCCTAGGTCTTCCTTTGTTGAATGCATGGGTTGCCTCCCAAGTAGCGCTTGCTTTAACGTCGTACAGCCGGACGAAACGCCCATTCATTCCAGGTTGGTACCCACGGCATGCAGAGGTAGTTCTTCCACCACATGCTTCTTAAACAGCTCATGCATTGGATCTATGAATGGAAGGGGATAGTAATCCTTCCTGATTGGGGGGTTGAGCATTCTAAAGTCCATGTAATCATACCCACCAGCTTGGATTCGATTGGGATTCTGCACCATACAAGGTAACAACCTATTAGTTGAAATGGGAATCGAAATTGGAATAGGTGGCTTACCAATGTACTGCAATGAAGTGGCAACACTATCAACAAATGCATGTGGGGTGCTCTCGGCCAGATTTGGGGGTTTTAGGGTTGTGGCCGTGCAATCCTTGTGCTTCAATCCAATTCCCTCTTCGTTGGTGGTTCGAAATGCATCTTTCTTGAATGATACTGAACGTTCCTGCCCTTTATTTTTTATTTTATCAATGACAAAACAAGAGCGAACACGATTAGTATTCTCAACAGATTCAGAAATTTTAAAATTAATCATATCACCACCAAACTCCATAGTTACTGCTCCTTTGGCCACGTCAATCTTGGTTTGAGCTGTTTTCATGAAAGGTCGTCCAAGTAAGATTGGCAATGTTGAAGAGTGGGCTGAATCCTCCATGTCAAGCACATAGAAATCTGCAGGAAAAATCAAGTGGTCTACCTGCACCAAAACATCTTCCAAAACTCCTTTTGGGTATGCATTAGATCGATCGGCTAATTGGATAATAACACCATCCTTTTTAAGCTCCCCTAGATTCATAGATGCATAAACAGAATATGGCATGACATTAATTGATGCACCTAAGTCTAACATGGCATGTTCAAATCGAGTATTGCCAATAACACAAGGAATTGTAAAACTACCCGGATCTTTGCACTTAGGGGGCAGTTTACGTTGCAAGATGGCTGAGACATTTTCACTCACATGCACCACTTCTTTCTCTTGAAGTCATTTCTTGGTTGTGCAAAGCTTCTTCAACAACTTAGCATACTTCGGAATTTGCTTTATTGCATCAAGGAGCGGGATATTGACATGCACCTTCCCAAACGTCTCCAGAACGTCTTTTTCATCCTCTTCCTTCTTTGATTGCATGAATCTGCTAGGAAAAGGCACAGTTGATGGAATAACATTAGAAGGAATCCAATTTCGACCTACCTTAGTTAAAGCGGATGGCATAGGGTGCTTAGGAGGCTGCGGCAATGGTGTCTCTTTTCTTGCCGTGGGTTTCACTTGCTCTTCCTCCTCAATCAGCAACTTTTCATCCTCCTTTTGACTTGATTTGGATGGTTGTGGGTCGGCTCCAACCTGTTTGCCACTTCTCAACGTGATTGCATTGGCGGTTTCAAATCCTCATTTAGGATTAACAACGGTTGAACTAGGCAATCTGCCTTGTTCTCTGAATTGGCCCATGAATTCCGCTATTTGCCCCATTTGCTTTTCCAAATTGTCCACCCTTTTGTCTTGGATTTGCCTCTCTTTGTTTTGAGTTTGTACTTCCTGCGTCAAAGTAGTAAGTAACTTAACAACTTGATCATTATCCAAAAACATACCTGAGTTTATTGGGGCAGATTGCATTTGGGTTTGATTTGGTACGAATGGCTTTGTATAAAAGCCTGGTGGTTGCTGCCTAAATCCTCCTTGTTGTTGGGGTTGTTGAGGCTCCCTCCACTTGAAATTTGGCTGATCTCTCCAACCCGGATTGTATGTGTTTGCATATGGATCATTCCGTGGCTGATTTTGGCTCCCAAATCCCACGGCATTGGCAGATTCCCACCCTCCATTCTCAATCAATTGAGGGCATTGATCGTTGTGATGTCCCTGCATAGAACACACTCCACATATGGCCGGACTTTGCACTTTGGTTCCATCAACAACCTGTGACAAAAGAAAAGTGAGATTAGCCATTTGAGATTGCAATTCTGAAATTGCACTTACCTCATTCACATGTTGTTGCCGTGGGGGGTCCCTTTGTCCAACACCTTCGTATTGTTGTGCATTCAAGGCTCGGTTTGCAATTAAGATTTTGGCAGCCACCGGGGTTTTGTCAACCAAGGCACCTCCTGCTGAAGCATCAAGCATTTGTCTCTCAATTGGAAGAAGTCCTTCATAGAAATATTGAATCAAAAGCTCTTCCTTCATTTAGTGTTGTGGGCAGGATGCAACTAGGGTCTTAAAACGCTCATAATATGCTGGAAAAGATTCTCCTTGGCTTTGTTCAATGCCACTAATTCTCTTCCTCAAAAGAATAACTCTCAAAGTTGGGAAGAATTTCTCTAAAAACGTTTTTTTCATGCTTTCCCAATAAGTGACCATTCCAGGTGCCAATTCGAATAACCAATCCTTAGCCTTTTCAAATAGAGAGAATGGAAAGGCTTTCATCTTCAGAATATTCCCATCTACGTTGATTGGTGTCATGCTTGAGCACACCACCTCAAATTCCTTCAAATGCTTGTTTGGATCTTCCATGGACAGCCCATGGTACTTAGGAATGTGGTGCAACAAGCTTGACTTCAATTCAAACTCATCAGTCTTGCCTTGAGCCGCCCTAGGATATTGAATGCATAAGGGCACGACATTGTCAAGTCCTGAGGCTGAAAGCTCTTTGATTGTACGATTGTCACCAGCCATGTCTTGTTCCTCTTCCAAATCCTCTTCAATTTCAACTTCAGAATCAGAATTAGAACTTGAACTAAGTAGATCAGGTTCTAGGTGCTTCCTCTTCCTTCTCAAATCTCGCTCAAAATCGTCGTTAAAATCCAAGATATGTGCGTGAATGGGTTGAGAATTTCGAGTCATACACTAGTACCTACAACAAAGAAAACAAAACAAAATCAGAAGACTAAACAACTAACCCAAACGAAAATAACAATCCAAGGGATTAGCAAAGTTGCTAATCCCCGGCAACGGCGCCAAAAATTTGATGCAAAATATATAAGCACACAAATTAAACCATCTTTTTATCAATTGTAGCAAAGTATGTAAGTAGGGATCGTTCTAGGCCAGGGATTAGGAGGGATTGCTAAATCACTTGAAAACTGACTCAAAAACTTAAAACAAAGTTAAAACACTAAATTAGACTCAAAGAATGCAAAACTATACTCTAAAACACTAAAACAAACCAAAAGACTCAAAATAGCAAACAAACGCTCAAAACTGCCTTAAAACCACTTTCTGGGCAATTTTGAACACTAAGGAAGAATTTGGACGAAAACATGTTATAACTGGACTCAAGACACTTAAAACACAAACTAAATTGATTTCTAACTAATTTGACACTTCAAAATAAAGGGGGATTTGGTTTTGACGAATTTGAAAACAAAACATAAACTTCGTAAAACAAAACAGATTTTAAAACAAATTTGGTTAAAGTGAATGGATGGAAGGCTAGCTAAGGGGTTCCTCTCCACACATGTCAAATTTGGTTAAAGTGAATGGATGGAAGGCTAGCTAAGGGGTTCCTCTCCACACATGTCATACTTGCATACAAAACGATTTCTAGTTGCTTTTCAATAAACCATGGATTCTCAACACCCCAGATTAACCGTGAATTGCACTAATTAACCCTCAGATTTTCCTAACATTATTGAATTGGATGATTGCATACGACAACCCAAAGCATTCCCCACCAATTCCCTACAAGAATTGCATAATAGAGATACAAGCAAGAATCATTAAGTTCTATGAAAACCATAAGTATTGACGAGGCATTCGTTACTATGAATTGCATGAAACTTATGCCAAGAATTTACTTAACACAATTGAGATCATCAACCTTTACTACTTGTGAATATAATTCGGTAACGATTAGGTGAAACTTCCTTATATCCTAGCATTAGACTTATGCATGACAATTAAGCGTGCACTCTCAACCAACACACATAAATCAGTTTAATTCAAATAGATAAGTAAATTGAAATCACAATTTATGAATCACAACTAGAGCAATCAAATCATATAGCAAGCATAAACATGGTTTCGAATCCCCCCCTAGCCAGAGGGGGTTTAGTTCCTCATACTCACAGAACAAAGAGTATTGAATTTAAACATTGAAATCAAAGGAAAGGAAACACCTAAAACTTCTAGCAATTCAAACTTGAATGGCATGCATGTCCAGGGCTCCTTCTCCTCCTCTTTGCTGCGGCACAAGGTCTAGGGATAGATTTTGGGGGTTATGAATGGTGTAGAAGGCTGGGTTATTGGCTAGGATGGATGTATGGTGCGGCAGGGAGTGAATTAGGTCAGAAACTATGGAGAATGGTGAAGGAAGGGTGCGGCAAAGAGTGGTGGATGATTTTTGGCGTGAATGATGTATATAGAGGGTGCTGTAACCTGCGGCAACCCTTTAAACTTATATATATAGGCACCACAAACCCTAGGGTAATCAGATTAGAGCTTGGACTCAGCATTGCCCAAGGAATTAGGGCCCTAGGTGCGGCAGAAATTGTGAATCCATTAGGAAAGAGGATTGTGGCCCAATTGATTTCTGAAAAGGATTTGTAGAACCCAAATCCACAAGGAAAAGGCCTAACAATCAGAATCCAAGAGGGAAAAAAACCTGAGAGGTGCGGCACAATAGGATAATGACAGGGAATGCCTTGCAAGGCAAGGAAAAAGGATTCTAGAAGGGAAGGAGGGGCCAGATTTTCAGGGTTCTAGAAGGAATGTGTTTTGTGGCAGATTTTGGGGTTTCTAGAAGGATTTGGGGCGCCACTTTTATAGGACAAGGGATAGGACTTCTAGAAATCAGGTTTTAAGTCCCTAAACTGAAGAAAACAGGTTAGGATAAGATTAGGATAAGATTGGATAAGATAAGGTAAGATAAGATAAGGATTGGATAAGATAAGATAAGATAAGGTTGTTTTAGATAATGTTTTGGATAATTCTCCTTCTTTTGAGCTAATTCCTTATCTTCTTTATCTTTGACTTCTTTCTTCCATCTTCTTAGCTGATTTCAAGCCTTTATATCTTCAATTTCGTCCATCAACTTGCCTCCATGCTTGCACTACCCAATCTTGGCCCAAAAATGCTCTAGAATGCTCCAAATTGCTTCTTTTTGCATACTTGCCTTTAGAACCTGAAAATACATCAAACTAGCTTAAAAGACTACTTTAACTAAGGAAAAACAACATAAATGCACAAGAACAAGCTAACTAAGGTGCATAAATATGCTTCTATCATGTAGCAACTAATGTTTGCTTTGTTGAGCGCCATGAGATCGCTGTATCTCCATTCTTGAACACATATCCAGTTTGTGAGCGGGCTTTATGCAGATCAGAAAGAAAACCAGCATCTGCATATCCAACAAGGACCTGGTCATTTGTTGGGTTCTTTGAGTAGAAGAGACCCATATCTGTTGTCCCATGAAGGTATTGCAATACATCTTTGATACCCTTCCAATGACGAATTGTTGGAGCAGAGCTATACCTGGCTAACAAGTTAACTGAAAAAGCTATATCTGGTCTAGTACATTGTGCTAAACACAACAAAGCACCTATTGCACTCAGATATAGTTCTGGACCAAGGACCATTTCATCCTCTTCTTTTGGACGGAATGGATCTTTCTTAATGTCCAGAGAACGAATGACCATTGGCGTGCTGAGTGGATAAGCTTTGTCCACGCCAAATCGCTTCAGAATTTTTTCAATGTAAGCTGATTAGTGGACCAAAATTCCACTAGCACAATGCTCGATCTGCAGGCCAAGACAATATTTTGTTTTCCCAAGGTCTTTCATTTCAAATTCGCTTTTCAGATATTCAGCAGTTTTATGGAGCTTTTCAAGAGTTCTAACTAGGTTCATATCATCAACATGTATTGCCACTATAGCAAATCCAGAATTGGATTTCTTAATGAACACACAAGGGCAAATGACATTGTTGATGTATCCCTCTTTGATCAAATATTCACTGAGACGATTATACCACATTCGTCCAGATTGTTTCAGACCATACAATGATCGCCTTAATTTGATCGAGAGCATACCTCGTGGTTTCTTACTTGTTTCAAGTAACTTAAGTCCTTCTGGGACTTTCATGTATATGTCAGCATCTAATTCTCCATATAGATACGCAGTGATGACATCCATGAGTCGCATGTCAAGTTTTTCTAAAACCACTAAACTTATTAAGTAACGGAACGTAATTGCGTCCATTACAGGAGAGTATGTCTCCTCATAATCAATTCCAGGTCTTTGCGAAAAACCTTGTGCAACGAGTCGTGCTTTGTATCTAGCAATCTCGTTTTTCTCATTGCCTTTCCTTGTGAATACCCATTTGTAACCCACAGAGTTTACATCAGGCGGGGTTTGGACTACTGGTCCAAAAACACTTCGCCTTTCCAAGGAATTTAATTCTGCCTGGATTGCATCTTTCCACTTAGGCCAATCCTGTCTCTGTTTGCATTCATCAACAGAGCGGGGCTCAATATCATCACTTAAGATGATTTCAGTGGCTACAGCGAATGCAAATATATCATCAATGATTATTTCATTTCGATCCCACAATTCATCAGTACATGCATAATTTATGGAGATTTCTTTACTTTCATGTACTTCTTTCTCTTCAGGGACAGGTGTCTCATCAAGGACATTTTCTTTTTCTAGAAGTCCAAAATCATGAATTGTGGATTTGTCATTCATTCTCTCTTCCTGAGTGATTTCATTTGGATTCAACTGTGCCCTTGTCTTTCTCTTTCGAGGGGCTGAATCTTTTGAACCTGGTGGTCTACCACGCTTCAGGCGTGCACCAGATGAATCATTCGCTGCCACTTTATTTTGTCCAACACGGACATCAATTCTTGCAGGTGCATTTGCAGCTGGTATATGTGATTTTGTCACTTTCATAGCATCATTAAATGCATCTGGCATTTGATTGGCAATGCTTTAAAGATGAACGATCCTTTTCACTTCATTTTCACATTGAATGCTTTGAGGATCAAAATGAGACAAGGTGGGAACAACCCATGTCAGCTATTTCCGTTCTTCTGGAACAGTGTTTTCTCCCCCCTAACAACGGGAAAACTGTCTCATTAAAGTGACAATCAGCAAAACGAGCTGTAAACATATCACCTGTCAAGGGTTCCAAATATCTAATGATAGATGGTGAATCAAAACCCACATAAATTCCCAGTCTACGCTGAGGTCCCATTTTAATGCGTTGCGGCGGCGCAATAGGCACATAAACAGCACAACCAAAAACTCGTAAATGTGAAATGTTTGGCTGATGTCCAAACACGAGTTGTACTGAGGAGTATTGGTGGTTGGCTATAGGCCTCATTCGAACCAATGATGCAGCATGTAAGATGGCATGTCCCCATGCAGAGACTGGCAGTTTTGTTTTCATAAGCAGAGTGCGAGTTATTAACTGAAGCCCCTTGATCAATGCTTCTGCTAGGCCATTTTAAGTATGGACATGAGGAACAGGGTGTTCAACATCAATGCCCAATGTCATGCAGTAATCATCAAAGGTTTGGGACGTAAATTCACCAGCGTTATCAAGTCGGATTGACTTAATGGGATAATCTGGGAACTGTGCTCGTAATTTAGTTATCTGAGCAAAAAGTCTAGCAAAAGCTACATTCCGAGTAGACAAGAGATAAACATATGACCATCTGGTAGATGCATCAACCAAAACCATAAAATATCGAAATGGTCCACAAGATGGTTGAATAGGTCCACAAATATCCCCCTGAATTCTTTGCAGAAATGATGGGGATTCAGCATCAACCTTTAGTTGTGATGGTCTAATTACCAACTTCCCTTGGGAACAAGCCTTGCAAGGGTTATTATTTGAGATAGCAATATCTCTGCTCAATAATGGATGTCCATTAGAGTTGGTAATGATCCTACGCATCATGGTGGATCCTGGATGACCCAGACGGTCATGCCAAAGCATGTAAACCTTTGAATAAATGAACTTCTGGTTCATGACAGTATGTGATTCAATTGTCCTTATGTATGTATAGTACAATCCACTCGAAAAACCACGCAACATCTCCAATATATGCTTCTGGGTATCATTGGAGGTAATGCATAGATACTCCACATTTTCTGCACTTTTCGTTTCAATGTGGTATCCATTTAGACGTATGTCTTTGAAACTCAACAAATTTCGAGTAGATCGAGTAGCGTACAACGCACTCTATATGGACAATATTGTTCCATTTGGTAACATAATCAGGGCTTTCCCTGTGCCTTCAATTACATCTGAAGGTCCTGATATTGTTGTTACCCCTACTCTTGTAAGCATTAAGCTTGAGAAATACTTTCGATCACGAAGTATTGTATGTGTGGTTGCGCTGTCTGCAAGACAAATATCTTCGCCATTTCTCATGTTCTGAGAATAACCACAGTTTTTATCCATACTTTCTGAGTAAATGGAATCACAGTTAACAAACAATTTATAACAAGAAATTTACATGCCACTTTTATTGAATTTGAAACACTAGTTTTAGACAATAAGTTCAGCATAATAAAAGTACATTAAACATAAATGATTTAATCTGACCGGTAGGCTTCATTTCCCCTTTCCACAATAAAGTCTGAAACATCTAGATGGGTTGTGTTCAACTGTCCTGATAAGTCACACACAGGATCAGGTATATCAATTAGCCTAGCCTGGTCGAGAAAATTAGTCTCGACACCCTTCTCCTTGAGGGAGGCTTGATATAGATCCACCAGATGTTTTGGGGTACGACAAGTACGCGCCCAATGCCCATTGCCACCACATCTATGGCAGGCTCCTTCAAAGTTTCTGGGAGCATTGTTTATATGAGCTTTGCCTTTATGGCGATTCACATTTTTGAAGCTCGGGCCTGAATTATGCCTCGGAACCTGGTTGTGAGACTGAACACCATGGTTCTTGCCTTTCCTGTTCCATCGACCTCGCTTGTGGCCACGTCCTCGTTTATGATTGTCGCCACCAGAGGATGTGGCGTTCACTTCGAGGGAAGCAACATTCACTTCTGGGAATGGTGCAGATCCAGTAGGTCTGGAATGATGGTTTCTCATCAGGAGCTCATTATTCTGTTCAGCTACCAAGAGCACAGATATCAGCTGGTTATACTCAGTGTAGCCTTGCGCTCTATACTGCTGCTGCAGGAGCACGTTAAAGGCATGAAATGTGCTGTAAGTCTTTTCCAGCAACATTTCCTCAGTAATGGTATACCCACAGAGATTCATCTGAGAGGTAATCCTGAACAACGTAGAATTGTATTCAACCACAGACTTAAAATCCTGGATCCTTAGGTGAGACCACTCATAGCGAGCTCTTGGAAGAATCACCGTTGTCTGGTGATTGTATATGCTCCTCAAGGCATTCCAAAGAGCTAACGGATCTTCAACCGTTAAGTACTCACTTTTTAATGCCTCATCAAGATGGCGGCGAATAAAGATCATTGCCTTCGCCCGATCTTGAGAGGATGAGTTACTCTCTTCCTTGATGGTATCTCCAAGATTCCCAGCTTCCAGATGGATCTTGGTATCCAGTACCCAGGTAAGGTAATTCTTCCCGGTAAGGTCCAAGGCAGCATATTCAAGCTTTGCCAAGTTCGCCATTTTCTTTTCTGAAAGAAAATGAGATGTGTAAGAACTTGCAATAATATGTATTCCTGGAGGAATATAGTATTAGAACTTCTGGTTCTTACAAATTTTTTTCATTTTGATCTTCAGGCCAAAATGACAAGCACTCGAAACTTCTGGCTCGAGATTTTCAAGGTGAATGAGGAGGGCGATTGTACCACACCACTCTCATTGAAATAATGTAACATAGAATGTGCGATTATTCCGCACCACTCAAGTAGCAAGAAAATTTAATTACGCAGAGCAGGGTGGGCGATTATACTGCACCACCTAAAATTGCAATGAAATTAAACAGCAGGTAAAATTAAATTTGCAGGACAAGATGGGCGATTATACCGCTCCACCTAAAATTTGCAGTAAAATTAGATCCACAGTCCAAGATAGGCGATGATACCGCACCATCTTGGATCACAGTAAGATTAACATAAATAAATACTAGGTTAGTAATCAATATCTAAATCAAACAAGAAATCAAAGATGTATGTAACCGCTAGTTGGAGAACTAGAAGCAGGCATGGAGCAAACAGTTCGTCGCGAGGGTATACCGCGCAGTTGAGGCAGAGGAAGAAGATGAACAGTAAAACCTTAGAGGAAACATTTTTTTTTTTTCGTTCGGCTAAGAGAAATGAAAGAGTGATTTCTTTTGGCTTAGACATGTTTATATTTAGAGATTCATGCTGATAACGTGTTATAAATATGTCAAAGTTAGAGAGATAACCTTTTAGTGAATAGAGCGAGGCAGGTGTAAAATATCACACTGTAATTAAAAACACAAGGAGATGGCAAATTAAAGAGGGAGGAATGTATACTGATGTTCTTAATCTTTCTTTCCTTCTGTCTGTATATTCTCTCTGTATATCTTTTACTGCAGTCGAAGTGCTCTATTTATAGAACGGCTTCATACAAACAATTTCTTACAATTTGAAAACTTACATCACATGTTTTGAAAGAACACTCCTTTTGTTCCCAAAGTCCATTCCAATTTTCATGGACATTGAAAATGTCTGCATGTGGCATTGAAAACTTCACCAAATGTTTTCAGTTTCTACGTGGGCATTCATTACCCACTATTATTTTCAGCGGTGTTTAAAATTTAAAAAACTTTTGGTGTCTTAGGATTATTGTTTTGATGATGTGGGGTATGGTGCATGTATATGCTGTTGAGAATGAATATCACATTGATGGGAGGAGTCGAGGAGGGACCTTGTAGTGTTCATAAGTAAATAGAGCTACTCCTCATATTGGCAATTGGTTTTATAGTGGAACCTCAACTTTTTTCATGATATCAGAGCATGTTATCTCATTATCTCACATGTAAAGTGAAGCCCACACATGCTCCGCACTCGACTTGTGTTGTCTACATGTTAGACTTAAAAATTCGTCACACGTGAGGGGGTGGGGGTGGGGTTTGAGAATGAATCACACATTGCTGGAAGGAGAGGCTTTGCATGAGTTTATAAGTAAAATGGACTAGTTCTTATATTGTCAAATGGTTGTATAGCGAACCTCTTTCGTGTGTGACCAAACCTTTTTGTTGAATGTAGTTAGAATTTGGAAAAAGGGATGTATCTCTCCCACAATCTTGGTGTATCTAGTGAAATCATATATTGTGAGTGATGCTGGCCATGGACCAAAGGCATTATTATATTAAATAATTGACAGCTAGAACTAAACTAGTATAATAAGATATATGCATTTTAGAGCTATAATGCATGTATCTTGCTTTAAATTTGTGGCTTACGAGATTTTTAGTATTAACTGAAATCTTTTAGTTTTCTAGGAGTTATTTTTTAAGGGTTTATTTCATTTGTCTTTTCATATTTCTCACTTAAATTGTAAGCCTATAAATATTTGTATTTATAGGGGTAGAAAGGGTGTAGAATTTGTTTCAATTATCATATTGAAATAGAGTTGTAAACTCGTTTTTTAAGTGTTTTTCTCTTGTTTAAGAGTGTCGCTTTGTTTTTCTAGTTGTCCACGTTGTAGGCTAGTACTAGAAGCAAAGTTCTTAAGGTTTTCAGGTTTCTTCTCGTATTAGAAGATAGTGGACCCTACATATCTATTATTTTTATACCTATATTGTTCATTTTATTTTCACTTTTTATTTTCCTACCACGTTGCGCCCTATGTCATGTAGTACTAGTTGGATTATTTCATTGAATTCCACTAATTCTTCATTATTCAATTTAATGGCTAGAAAAGGGGAGGAGTGCATAAGTAGATAACGAGAGTGCATAAACCACTCCCCTTGCAAGTATTGCTTGGACAAGATTCACGCTTTAATTTTGTTATGCATTTTGGTGATTGGTTATCCTTCTATTGTGTTGAGATAAACGTTAAGTCACCCATGCATGCACACGTGAATGGTTGTAACCCATCGACGTAAAGAAGTTTCACAATGCATCAACAACTGGGTAACGGTACTCATCATGTTAAGCAACCTTGTGAGGGTTGCCGGTGAAGTTACCCCTTGACCATATAGGAACTTTCGTAGTAAGCATAGTAATGGCTACTTAAATGTCAAACTAGTGTTTAAAGTTAAGACGGGATTTGAACACAAGATCTTAGGTGTTCTTAACTACTTGAGTTACGCTTATGCTTTATTTTTCAAGCAGTAGGAACGAGGCAAATACAAAGACTTAAGAGCGGTGGTGGATGCACGAAGGGGCAAGAGGTGTCACTTGCCCATCTGAATATCCAGACTCAAAGCTTTGCTTGTAGCATGGAGATTTGTCACAAGGTGTTTGAACAAGTGATCTGTATATGAGAATGTGAAGGTAAAAGAGTCGCACATTGATGAAAGGAAAAGCTTTGTACGGGCTTTTATAAGTAAGTTGAGTTACTCCTCATATTGTCAATTGGTTTTATGGTGGAACCTCAACTTTCTTCATGGTATTAGAGCTAGGTTGGCCCACGTGTGCAGCTCAACGGCCTCATGTGCTCCACGTCACCCAATTTGTGTTGTCCACGTGTTTGACTTGAAATTCGCCACACGGGAGGAGACGTGTGAGAATATGAAGGTAAAAGCGTTCTACATTGGTGAAATGTTGCATGGGAGTCCCACATTGGTGAAAGGGCGCATGGGCTTATAAGTAAATTAGGTTACTCCACAAATTGCCAATTAATTTTATGATAAAACCTCAACTTTCTTCGATGCACATTCCTAACTTTATTTAATGACATGACCAAATTTAGGTCATTCCAAATTAATGAAGAGTTTTATTACGGTAGGAAAAGTTCCTGGAATTGCCACGGATGGCAGCATTGATTGAGGATATGGAGGGAGGGAAGGGGAATAAAGTGTTGAATTGGTTGATATAAAATTAATAATTTAATTTTGTTTAAATGGAATCATGTGAGTACACTAGCAGCCAAGTGCTGCTTAATTTTTTATATTACCCATAAAAAAAATAAAAAAAATAAAAAAAGTTGGCACTCGTCAAACATAAGAGTAAGAGTTGCAAATTTTGAACTGTCGATGGTCGAATAGGGGCTTTGAATTTTGAAGGCAAAGGGGTTAACCGACTTTTTACTCTTTTTATTTTTTTTGAACAAATTTGAAAACACCATCCCTACTCACCAAACTCTTTCATCTTCCTCAGTCCTTCCTCTCCAACAACCCACCAAAATTGACACAATGCTGGATACAATCCACACAATGATTGGCTATTGAGGAAGGCTTTTTTGTTTTTTTTTTGGTTGCCCTTTTTAACAAAGATTTTCTTATATGAGAAAAATAAGCCCCCTCCTTTGAAGTATCCTCACATTCTAAATTATGAATTCCTTATCCCATCCATAATTAATCCCCTCTTTCATCTCAATTAAGATCTAAAAACTGTTTAAATTTAGAGATTTGTGTCTATCCATTATATAAATCTCGACATTTAAACTTATTTAACTATATAAATAGGAAATTATTATTTGCACTTCAAAATTCTCATTTGACACTCCAAACTTTTTATATTTAGAAAGAAAAATACTGGTGAGGAGTGCAAGTTGAGATTTTTGAAGTGCTAATAACAGTTTCCTATAAATAATGTGATGAACATCACCGTCACTTGAAAGTCGCGAAAAAATGTTTCCCTTTTATGATTGTGTGCCTAATCTAACCACCACTAAGATAGCAACTAGATCCTAAAATTACCAATCATAAAAATCCATACAAAGAATAGCCATCGGACAAACCAATGTGGAACAACCAAATCAAAATAATTTCTCCTAAATTAAGGGCTCGTTTAGAAGTGTTTTTAAAATAATTGAAAATGGTTTTGATGAAAATATTTTTGAAACTAATCCTTAGTAAAATTCAAGTGGATCGTAGAGAAACACTTTAAGTGCTTCTTACAAGAAGCACGTATCTAGTAGTTCCTTCAAAAAGCATTTCAATTACTTTCAGAACATAAAATCTATTTCACTATAAGTAATTTCTGTCATTTTAAAAACAAATTTCAAACGACATTAAATTGATTTTCAACACAGCACCAAAAGTTAGAAAAATACAAAAATAAATGTCTCAATTTGCTTTTAGATGGTGAAAATAAATGGAAGGCAGGGCATTTCCTAACTCCTACCCTCAGTCAACGGTAAAGATCGGACCTTTCCCCCAATCTAACGGTCAGCCCATCTCTCTACCTGTCCTCTTGTGCAGACGAGAAGCTCAAAGCCCCGGCTCTGCTATCCCGATAAAACCAAAGAGCTCTCCAACCGCTCTCTCAGACTCTCACATAGTCTCTCTCCTAGCTCTGCTCTCTCTCTCTCTCTCTCTCTCTCTCTCTCTCTCTCTCTCTCTCTCTCTCTCTCTCTCTCCCTCTGAGCCATAGCCAGAACCACAGAGCAGCAGCCATGACTTCATCTTCATCTGTTACACTGTCCCAGGCCCTCCTGGCCCGAGCCATTTCCCACCACGGCTCCAACTCCACCTCCGACCGGGTCTCCCTCTCCACAACCCTCACACTCCCCACTTTCTCCGGCCTCAAATCGGCTTCTTCTTCGTCATCGCCGGCGTCTTCCCGCCTCCCGCGCCGCCGGCTTGGGGCCAACCGGCCGGTCCGGGCTGCCGCGGTCGAGACTCTGGACAAGACCACGGAGACGTCGTTGGTGGAGAAGTCGGTGAATACGATCCGGTTCTTGGCGATTGACGCTGTGGAGAAGGCCAATTCGGGTCACCCGGGTTTGCCCATGGGATGTGCTCCAATGGGTCATATTTTGTACGACGAAGTCATGAGGTACAACCCCAAGAACCCCTACTGGTTCAACCGTGACCGGTTCGTGTTGTCTGCTGGACACGGATGTATGTTGCAGTATGCTCTGCTGCACCTTGCCGGATACGACAGTGTAAAGGTGGGGTTTTTATGCTTCATTTTTCTGGTTTTTGTGTATTTTGTGTTTTTGAGTTGAAAATTGATTTGGGTTTTGTGGATTTGGATTGAACTTTGGTGTTTTGGGTGGAGAATTGGATCACTGCTGGTGAAATGTTTTAGCTTTGAGCTTAATTTTCTGATATTCTCTCTCTTTCTCTAGTTTTCTCTCTCTACACACATACATTAGATTTGGTTCTGCATGTTTGTTTGGGAAATTCATAATGCATGTAGCCTTTTGTTCCATTAGAGTTGCATCCAGCACTCCACATGTAAATTTATTGTATGATTACTGTTAGCTTTGTTAATTATCTGATTGATTTCGTATGATTGACTGAATGTTGATTATGAGCTGATGATTTGATTTTGGATCAATGAGTAGGAAGAAGATTTGAAGAGTTTCCGTCAATGGGGAAGCAAGACCCCTGGACACCCTGAGAACTTTGAGACACCCGGTGTTGAAGTCACAACCGGTTAGTTTCTCTTCCATTTTCGATATTTAATTGAGTAGTTCTGAGCTTGATGGTTAATTTGATTACTCTTAATAAAGGAAAACAATTAATAGCATTAGCTGGTATTCTTACGAGTATTTTCATTTTATGTAGGTCCCTTGGGGCAAGGTATTGCGAATGCTGTTGGTTTGGCTCTTGCTGAGAAACACTTGGCTGCACGTTACAACAAGCCAGACATTGAGATCGTCGACCACTACACGTAAGATTACCTTAACGTTTGAACTCTTGTTTTCTACCTTCTGCTGTTTTGATGTAAATCTTTAATGCTTTGGTTTTGCTTAGGAGTTTTGGTGTTGTTTCAATGCAGATATTGTATATTGGGCGATGGCTGTCAAATGGAGGGTATTTCAAATGAAGCTGCTTCTCTTGCAGGACACTGGGGCCTTGGGAAGCTGATAGCCTTCTATGATGACAACCACATTTCCATTGATGGAGACACTGAGATTGCATTCACCGAAAGTGTTGACACCCGTTTTGAGGGTCTTGGGTGGCATGTTATCTGGGTGAAGAATGGAAACACTGGGTATGATGAGATTCGAGCTGCCATTAAGGAAGCAAAGGCTGTCACGGACAAACCCACTTTGATAAAGGTCAGATATATGCTGCATTCTTTCTAAATTATCAAATATGTTCATTTGGATGTGATAGGATGGAAAACCATTTGTCTATTAACTGTTATAGTTCACTTAAAGTGTCTACAATTTGTGGTATTTGATTTATCCAAATATGCATTCTGGCATTGTCTGCTGAAAGTGTTTTTTTTTTTTCTTTTTCCAGAACATGTCTAGTTGCAAGGGTTCACTTTGATTTCTTACTAATCAGTGTCGTGTTGAACTTTTGCATTTTTTAGGTGACAACCACCATTGGTTTTGGATCCCCAAACAAAGCAAACTCATACAGTGTTCATGGTGCTGCACTTGGTTCCAAGGAAGTTGATGCTACCAGGAAGAACCTTGGATGGCCATATGAGCCTTTCCACGTGCCAGAGGATGTTAAAAGGTAAGGACCACTCCGTTTTAATTTCTATCTTTAATCAGTCTGTTAGCATTAATTACTCATCATCTTGTTTCTATCTTAGTCATTGGAGCCGCCATACCGCTGAAGGTTCAGCACTTGAAGCTGAATGGAATGCCAAGTTTGCAGAATATGAGAAGAAGTACGCGGAGGAAGCTGCAGAGCTGAAGTCCATCGTTAAGGGTGAGCTACCTGCTGGTTGGGAAAAAGCACTCCCGGTGAGTGGAACTTTTTTTTTATTGCTCATCTTAGCTTATTTAGATATTTTATACATGAGCTATTTGGAAATGACCACAAACATGTTGGGGAAAGCATTCTGGATGGCATTGATATCACACCCTATTTTTTTCAGGGCCCTGCATTTGGTTACTGTCTAGTGGGGGTAGAACTAACTTGGTCTGTTACAACCATTTTGTATATTAACGTATCTGTTTAAGATATGAAGGTCATCTTATAAGACCTCTTGATTGCAATTTTCCAGAGGTACACTCCTGAGTCCCCAGCTGACGCTACCCGAAATTTATCTCAAGCAAACCTTAATGCCCTTTCGAAGGTTCTTCCTGGTCTTATTGGAGGAAGTGCAGATCTTGCTTCTTCTAACATGACTTTACTGAAAAGTTTTGGAGACTTCCAGAAGAATACCCCAGAAGAGCGCAATGTAAGGTTTGGTGTAAGAGAGCATGGAATGGGAGCTATCTGCAATGGGATTGCCCTTCACAGCCCTGGCCTGATTCCTTACTGTGCCACTTTCTTTGTTTTCACTGACTACATGAGAGCTGCCATAAGGATCTCTGCCTTGTCAGAGGCTGGAGTTATATATGTTATGACCCACGATTCAATTGGGCTTGGAGAAGATGGACCAACCCATCAACCGATTGAGCATTTGGCAAGTTTCCGGGCAATGCCCAACATTTTGATGCTCCGCCCAGCTGATGGGAATGAGACTGCTGGGGCATACAGGGTTGCAGTACTTAACAGGAAGAGACCATCCATCCTTGCCCTCTCTCGACAAAAGTTGCCCAATCTTCCTGGAACTTCCATTGAGGGAGTCAAGAAGGGAGGCTACACAATATCAGACAACTCTTCCGGTAACAAGCCAGATGTCATTTTGATGGCAACTGGATCTGAGTTGGAAATTGTTGCCAAAGCTGGCGATGAGCTCAGAAAAGAAGGGAAGGCTGTTAGAGTTGTCTCCTTTGTTTCTTGGGAACTCTTTGATGATCAATCAGATGACTACAAGGAAAGTGTCTTGCCGGCTGCGGTAACAGGTAGGGTTAGCCTTGAGGCTGGATCAACATTCGGGTGGCACAAGATTGTTGGAAGCAAAGGAAAGGCGATTGGAATCGATAAATTTGGGGCGAGTGCACCGGCTGGAAAAATATACAAGGAGTATGGCATCACTGTTGAGGCAGTTGTTGCAGCAGCAAAAGAAGTTAGCAGTTAAGATAACTGGTTATTTCGCAGATTTGGTTTCGGTTGGAGATCATCATCAGGGTAAAGAGGTCATATTCTTGTGATTTGTTTCGCGGGTACGGTCTCTTCTGTTTTAAGAATAAAAATATTTTTTTTCACGTTGTTGCGTATAATTCTTGAATGAAAGCAACATAGATCAAAAAGAGAGAGAGAGAGGGAGGGTGTAACAACTCTTGGACCAATCTTGAGTTTTGTAATGCTGTGGTTAAATTATTGGGTTTCACTTTTTCCATCTCACTTTCTTCACTTTGTAACTTAGAAAACTATGGGAATGCTGTAAGTAAAACAGTTAATTTTTTCAGTTAAATAAATCTCTACCCTTCTCATTAGTACCAAATTAGTGAATTTGATTGGATTGGATATTGGATATTGGATACTGGATATTGGTTTCAAGCCATTCAAAAATCAGTAGGTTGATATCCACATTTTTGGTCTGGGAACTGCCTCCTATCCATGTCTAGTAGGAGGAGGGTCCCACATTTGGGTAACGAAGGGCAAATATTGACCCTGAAAGTTTGTGGTAGTTGAAGGTGTATGCCCTCAGCCTCAGCTTGCCTATCCATATTGTTTGTCTTTTTCTATTTCTACCACCAAAAAGTAGGTTGATAATTTGATATGGTTTGGAATGGAGTCATGTCATGTCATGAGTTATGGGTTAGCAAAAGTTGAGTGCAAGAGAAGACAGGTTGGTCGGTGGTTTCCTTCCCTCCAATATCTTTTTCCCTGGAATTGAATTGAGAGTCAAGTCTGTTGTTGCCAAGTCGCAATGGACCGAGTTTAAGGACTGGTTTAGTATTGCTGTGCTTTGAAAAAAAACTGTGAGAATAAACAACTGTAATATAAAGCAGTAGAGTGTTTAGTAAACTTTTTTGTAAAAGTGTTTTTGGAAAAAAAAAAAAAAACAGTATAATAGTGTTTGGTAAACTTTTATGTAAAACAACTGTGACGGTGTGAAATGACCAAAAAACGTATAATACTAGATATGCTATTAATTTAATTTTCTTAACAAATAAAGGTGAATTACTAAATATACTTTATTTTTTTAAATAAAAATATTTATAAACTTTATCTTAAATATTTATGATTAAGAAATTTTTAAAAAAATAATTTCACATGTGAGGATAAGATGGTCATTTCATCCCCTCCATTTCATCTCTTCCGTAGTCACTCCCCATTCATAAACAAAGACATCACGAACTGAAATCGCATCCGGGTACGCAGGTGAATTCTTTGATTGAACTGCTCTTTCTTCTTGATTGATGCTGCTCCTTCCATCTTTTCGTTTCGGTTTTAGATTTGGTTTTTGTTTTGGACTTTGATTTTAGATTGATGCTGCTTATCGTTTATCTTGTAGTTTAGGAACATAGGTTGAAGTGTTGGATTTGTTATGGGGATTGGATTAGCAATTCTTAATTTAAGGACTTAGATGGATAATGCTTATCCTCTTTCAACCAACAAATTGAGAAATGAGGGAGATAGAAAGGTTTCACAATACATAAGTAACCCAGCAAAACCAGAGGAGCCCCACCATGGTTTCACAATAATATATTTCTCTCTCTTCATTTTAACAACAATCGACAAACAGACGATCCCCCTCCTGAAATTTCTCAGTCCTCACCCACCTTCGTACCCTTCCCCTCTCTCTTGCGTTTCGTCCCCCGTATTGAAACGCACATCTCATTTGACGAGGAGATCACCTTGCAGCTCGGAATGTTAGCAATTGACTCACTCTCATCCGGTGTTTCGGTCTTGCAAAACAATTTGAACATCGTTTTGTTGTTTCTGGATCGAAGAAAAACGTTTTCTTTGTCTCACTGCGTCTTCGATATTGTACCTTTGAATCAAAGGATCAGTGTTTGTTTGGTGCGATGGTCAGGGTCAAATCGTCGTCGTTAATCAGATTGAAGTTTGCAACCAGACGTATTACCAAGTTCATTTATTTTTTATTGTTCCTCCGTGTTTTACCAAAATAAGCTGTTTTGTTGAAGCTGCTATTTTCAACTTCTGGTTTTCAGCTTTTTTTCACCCATAACTTTGAAAAAAAAGCCGATTTAAAGTGTTTACCAAACACTTAAAATGCTCCAACTTTTCTTCATACCCACTTTTTTTAAAAGTTAAGCTAAGCCAAACCAGGACAAAGCATGAAGGTGCTCAGAGAATCCCAACATATTCACCTATTGGGCATATTCTCTTTGGAATAATACTTGCACTTCCTTAAAGGGGATGAACTCATTCTTCCACTTGCAAATATCGTATTTCATAGTCGGAACTATTTAATTCTTTAATCTTTATTTGAAGATCATCTTTACAAAAAAAATCATTCGAATAAGAAGTTATTTAGTCATCTAAGTGTATCAAATAAATAAACTGTTACTTGATACTTAAATTGTTGATTTATTTGATATTATTGTTGATTTTAATCCCCCCTAGTTGATCTTGTTTATCGAGAGTTTCCGCTATTATGCAAACTTATAAGATGGTGTTATGCTAATATATGAACAATAAAGTAAACATGTCACCCATAAACACAAAGAATTTAGTGAGGTTCAATGAACATTGCCTACTATTCGCTTGATGTTTCTTGAGAAATCACCTGCAGTATGTAGAATAACAACTTGGTTACAATAACTTATTGAAAACCCTTATGCTAAACCCAAAACCTTGTTTTAGATCTCTCTATCACTCTTGGCTCTCTACCCTTGTTTTTTCTTAGCTGCTTGTATTATGTTCCCTGTTCGTGTGAATAAACATCACCCAACAAGCCTATTTATAGTCCATAGACCATGGTTACATGCCTTACAAGTATATGATTATTAAATTCTTTTAGAATAGGAAAACCTAACTTATTTCCTAATCCTAAACTGATTGGAATTACAAAGAAAAACATATTTGTAACTTTTAGTCATCTAAGTATGTCAAATAAATAAATCGTTACTCGATATCTAAATTGTTAATTTTTATCTCCCTTAGTTGATCTTGTTTATCGACAATCTCTAGTATTATGCAAACTTATAAGATGATGCTATGTGGATATATGAACAATAAAGTAAACACGTCACACACAAACACGAAGAATTTAGCGAGGTTCATCAACATTGCCTAATCTCTCTTGCAAAATCACCTGCAATATGTAGAATAACAACTCGGTTTCAAGAACTTATTGAAAGCCCTTATGCTAAACCCCAAAACTTGCTTTAGATCTGTCTATCACTTTTGGCTCTCTACCCTCGTTTTCTATCAGCTGCTTGTATTCTGTCTGCTGTTCATGTGAATAAACAGCACCTGACAAGCTTATTTATAGTCCATAAACCGCTTATTTATAGTCCATAAACCGATGGTTACATGCATTACTAGTATAGGATGCTTAAGTCCTTTTAGAATAGAGAAAACTAACTTATTTCATAGTCCTAAACTAATTGGGACTACAAAGAAAAACATATTTCCCAACTTTTACGGGAAATAACCTGTGCACACTACTTTTCTCTTTTCTGAACCCCAATTGAAAATTTATACCTATTTGACCTTGATATTTTGACGAGCCAAATCACAACAATGGTGAAAAAGATGGTGGTGAGCCTTGGAATATACTGTATGCTTATATATTATATTCCTCCTCTTGAGTCTTGAAGTGTTGGTAAAGCAAGGTAACGACATAACCCTGGATATTGACAAATGACACGTACGTGCCATTTAATTATAGAGTAAGATGATCGCGTGCTTATTATTTGTCACCTAAATCTCTTTATGCCTTTACTTGCATCTAGGCCAGACAATTCCTGACACGATCCGATAATTTGACACGAAACGACATGAAATTAACAGATGTTCGGGTCGACATGATAACGAATTGGGTCGTTATCGGGTAACCCGATAAACACCTGTTAAGATAATGGGTTGGTTCGGGTATACACGTGGGTAACACGATACACGAGAAGCAAAATATTAATTTTATAATTTTTTAACCCTAAAAAAATACTATAATAATTATATATATTAATTTAATAATTTTATACCCCTAAAAACTAAGGAACTTTAACGAAAAGTTCCAGGTACTGTTCATTTTAACAAAAAAATCATATTTTTACACTAAAAAGTCAATCCTGGTACTATTCACTTTACCCTTTATTTTGTCCTTATCGTTAAAACTCAAAGTTTTCAAGCCATTTTCATTAGTTTTCCTTAAAAACTATAATAATTATATATATATATATTATATTAAATTTAAAAAATTAGTGACCATTGGATCGGCTGAGATTTAATCTCAGCCGTCCATTGTGCATTAGGTTGGAGGCTAATATATTTTTATATGGTATAGTACTATTGTTTTATTTCTTTTCATAATTATTTTGGTAAACTTCTCATAATTTGAATGGTTTTTAATGTTTGGTTTTTCTATACTTAGTTTCTGCAGAAGAGAGTTTTGACGTGGAAAACCTTACTGGAAACATCATCAACATAACTCTTGAAGGCAATAGATCAAGCCAAAGTTCCAATACAATTTCCTCATGATGATCGATGAAAATTGAGGATTTTGTAAAAGGAATAACATGCAAACTTTGAGTTCCATTGGCAAGGTTTAAACTTTTGAGAAAGGTTTCACAACCTTGAAAACAAAAACTCTTTCATTTTGCATATCCTTGCACATTTAATATTTTGTAATAGACTAGTAGTGTATAGATGTTTTTTTATTAGACTCTTATTTTTTAGTGTAGATGTAGTACTTAAACGACAAATGTGTTTTAAAGTTTTGAAGTAATATTTATGTGGCAATGTGTGGTATGTGCAAATTTAAGAAAAAATATATATTTTTCTTCATGGGTCGGGTCACTTTACCCGTGTTAAGGACCCGTTAAGATAATAAGTGTGACACGACACGACCCGTTAAGATAACATGTGTTACACGAAAACGACACAAACACGATAGACACGACCTGTTTGCCAGGCCTACTTGCATCTATCTACTACCAAACAACAAAAATATATATTATGGGATGCAATTATACCAACCCACATGCACAGACCTCATAAGAAGTTTGAAGTTATGCAAGCCACTTAGTACTACGATCCAGTGATATTCTTCTTCATTTGTAAGTGAGAGGTCTTAGGTTCGATTTTTACCAAAAGCAAACTTAGACCACATTATTATGACAAGTCCATTGTAAGGCTTAGCCTGCTCCTTCATTTCCTTAGTGTAGATACGATCGTTTGTTGAAAAAAAAAAATATATTATGTGCAAAGTATTTATTTATTTATTTTTGGGGTGGATGGGGGCAGAACAACATATTCTAATTTGACGACCTTGATTTTGAGAGACTGGGGTAAATGATGTGACCATGGCCCACACAAAGTGGCCCAAGATGAAGATGATTCCGGACCCCGGAAGAAGCCCGTGTTTGCATGCCAAGATTTATTCCTACATTTATGAAGAAATTATGGCGTATCACCAATTTCCTTTCATTCTTTTACTTCATTTCTAGTTTGGAAAATGATAAATTTAAACTCTTCTTAACTTTTCATACACTCATGTTCGGTCTTGATTGTTGTTTTTGTTTGATTTATTCAATTTGATGATCAAAATAAAGAAGAGTGTGATAAGCTAAAAGATGGGGACGAAAATCATCTCCCTTTATACATGTTGAAGAATATAAAAGTGGAAATTTGACAAGATATAATGCAATTTATAAGTGAGTGGTTATACTACTAATAATAATATCAGGTTTTGCTTTTAAATGATATAATGTACACTAAAGATTGGGAGAATGAATTAGTTTTGAAGTCGTCATTTATGAGATTCAAACATATGATCTCTAACTTAATAATGTAATTGTATAGTCAAATGCAAATTGAAAAACACATTAATAAAAAGTGCGAGGAGGACAAGATTTTATTAAATTTAATTGATGCAATGTGTTATCTTTATGCATGTATTTTTTTTAATTGTAGAGCAATTTGATAGGTTCTTTTCACATGTTTAAGCGAAAAACACGTGCGTACATTTGTCGTTTTTTTCAATTTTCCAATGATATAGTTCAATTCCATGCAAAAAATAATTATATAATTCAATTAAGAAGTTGGTTGCACATGTAAATCAATGCACGTATGGTGTTGTTGGCCACAACACGTGCCATGCTAGCATGTGTAGGTCACGACCAATCTTGAAAATTATAGCGCATATTGTTCAACAACATTGTGGTCACATACTAGTGCATATTAATACTCGGGTTAGGTAAACCAAACTTTTAAATTAAATTTTGTAAATTAAATGATGTGGATTTGATGATTAAATTATTACTTAAGTGTTAATTAACGTATTTATTTCCTATTAGATGACATATCATTTGGTTTAAAATTTTGATATCCCTAGCATTATCTTTAATATTCAATTATTCAACCGTAGGTGGTGAGAATCCTTGTCACATTGCAAAGGCCTCAACAATATCTACTTTTTTTCAACGCTATGAGAAATCTCTAATTCGAATATCCTTTGAAAAATCGAAAGAAAAAAAATACTAGTATTACGATTTAGTAGTATTACTAAATTCGACTTCAATGAATGAGGAGTTTGAAATCAAATTAAGGTTGACCTATTAGACTGTCATGTGATCCTTCACGAAGTTGATACCAAATTATGACCAATCTATCATGTTTTTTTTTGGGTTGACAACGATGAATAAGCGCTAAAGAAAATAAAAGATTACATAAGAATATCACGTGACCAGGAGATCTCAGCTATATCTATTACTAACATCCAACTAGAAGGAGGAACTTGCTTAAAATAGACTGGACCCAAACTGCATGACAGATCCAAACGAGCCAAATCATCAGCAACAAAATTTCACAAGACCTACTTTGAGCACGACAATTCAATACTAAACTTACCAAAGGTGATTATCCATTTTTGCATTTAAAATCAATTGTATTGTAAGTGCAAAATTTGGTTCCACCATAAGCTTCTTAATTCCATGCCAATCTGTCATGTTGTCTAAGCTCAATTCTTAGTTGTTTTTTTTTTTTTTTGAACAAACGATATTATCTACACTAAGGAGGTGGGGGAGTGGGTTGAACCTCACAATCAGCTAACAATAATGTGGTTCAAATTCACATTCAGCAAGAATCAAACCTAAAACCTCTCACTTACAAATTAGGAAGAATGCCAGTAGACCGTCGTACTATGAAATGTCTCAATATCATCATTGTATATGAAAGAAAAATTATGAAGTGAAACTCTTATAATCCCCCGCTAATAAAAGGGGTCGGTGAGAATGTTAAGGATTTCGGTCATATGAGTGAGAAGAGTGTTCTTTAGAAGAGAGAGATGAGAGTCGAGAGGGGGAAAAGGGGAAAAGGGGGAAAATTTCTAGGGTTAGGGTTTTACCCAATTCTTTCAATTAGTTTTGCTAATTGGTGGTTGCAGAATAAGTGATTATCTGTGCGTGAAGGAAGGGGTCGCGAGTATGCCGAGGCTGAGGAAGTATCCATGAAATTATTTATGGTAGGTGATGCCATCTTTTGACGATTGCTGCAAGGCGGGGGGTTTCCCAGGATGGGCGTGCGAGATAACCTTTCTCATTGGGTTTCTTGTGGCGGCGTTAATTATTGTGCTAAGGGGAAGCTAACGGGTTACTATTACTTGTCTAAATTTTTTATTGCTAGCTCAAATCATGATTTCTTGGGGCTAATTAATAGGGTTAACATTTTTGTAAGATTTGCTTTTATGATTTTTGAGGTCGAGCATGCTAAGTCTGTTGGTTGGATTGGCTTTATACGATACCTGCTAATTATGATGTCTTGGTGTTTGTGTGAGTCTGTTGATCTTCAACCTTTGTTTGGCCCCTTGTATTGAGGTTCTTGAACAACTTGTGTTCTAGTATTTATAGACAGTGGGTTTTGTGTGTTAAATCTATCCCAACTTCTGACCTTCTCTGCTTGAATTTCTCCACTTCAACAATGACGGTCATTTCCCAACTAGAAGCCTCTTCCTCTAAGCAAGCCCATATCCCCACCAGCCCAATAATTCCCTCTTGGGCAAACAAATTTGCTAACCCCTTCCTTGGTCATCCCCCAGTGGTGGTGGAAGGTGTTCGTGGCACCTTCACTTTGGAAAATGGGGTTACTAGGGTTTCTACCAACCTCTACTCCAACCTTAATGTTGAGTACATGGAGAGCAGAGTCCTTATGGGGCAAGCTTATGGGTAAACAACTTGATGCTTGGATGATTAAGTGAAAGCTTGGTTTAACCTGGGGTGAAAGAGTTAAGAACCTATTTTATCTTGATCATTTTGGGCATAGGTGGTATGCAATTGAGTTTACTGATGAGGAGGAATTTAAGTTTGCTTTGGATAATAGGCCCTAGTGTGTCAGAGGGTAAATCTTTCATATGGAGATGTGGAATGTCCATTTTCGTGACACTGATTTTATTTCCAATCTTAGAGTGTGGATAAGGATTCCAAAAGTGCTAGTACAATATAGGGATGCTGAGAATCTTGAAGTGATCACCTAACCTGTTTGTAGTTTTATTAGAGTGGGTGAGACCACTATCTATGGTCTAAATTGTTTATTTGTTAGAGTTTTACTTGAAGTGGATCTGAGGCTACCACTTAAGAGGCTTCTGATTTGTGAATGATGACGAGGAGTGTCCCCTCTTATTGAGTTATGAAAACCTATTTGAAGTCTGTTTCTATTGTGGAAGAAAGCGCGCTGAAAGACACTTTAGCCCAACATATTTTGATAATGATGGATGTCTTCTAGTTGAAAGGATTTTTGAGGATGGGCCATTGGTATGTCCTGCTGATTTCCCAATTAGTGAGGAGACTAAGAAGAAGCTTCATGATGGAGTTATGTTGTTGTTCCCTCAGCCCACTTTAGTTGATGAGTTTAGCTCCGTTGAAGGAGAGGTTTATGCTCATGGTGATAGCACTCAGGAACAACTTAAGGACGAGAAATGGACTCCGGTTTTTGTGATGAGAGGTAGAAGTGCAAACAGGGGAAGAGGTTCAGCTAGTAGAGATGGTTGAAGCTATGATAATGTGGTTAGAGGTAATAGAATTTGGGTGTTGCGTTCTGATCTTGTGTCTAAATGGTGCCTTATGGTTTATGGAAGTTCTGATATTGGGATTGCCGGTGGGAAGAGTGGTGTTGTTGAGCAAGCTAATGAGAGTGAAAGTAAGGGTAAAGGTGTTAAGGAGGTAACAGATCGTGAAACTGGAGAAGAAATGTTCATGGAAACTGAAGAGGGAGTGATTGAACAAGTGCAGATTAGAGCTAATAGGAAGAGGATAAAAAGTGAGGCTAAAGGAGGAGTGGTCCGAGTTACAACCTGGATGATGTTCACTAATGAAGTTGATGATTTGGAACTGTAGGGGCTAGGGCAGACTTGATTTTGCCAATCAATTTAATTTTCTTCGTTGTTTAAATGCTTTAGATGTTTTTTGTATTGTTGAACCGAAGTATGACCTAGATAATGGACTAGGTGCATTGTTGTCTAAGCGGTTATCTAAAATGTTTTTTTGGTATAGGTGATGGTAGGGCTGGAGGCCTTTGTTTGTGCTGGAATGATCTTAATATTAATTTAAATGTGCTTGCCCATTGTTCTGGATTTATTCATTGTGAAGTCATGGAAAAAAGTTATGAGAATCATTTCTTGTTTACTTGTGTGTATGCTTATCCGCAAAAGAATCTGCAACCACAACTATGGAATGAAATTATTAATCTAATTTCAAGTAATGATTTTAACCAGTCTTGGATGCTTCTTGGTGATTTCAATAATATTATGAATATTGGAGAAAAGGTGGGAGGTGACAGAAATGCCAATAATGAAAATTTTCAATAGCTTCCTTAATGATGGAAATTTAATCTCTATCCCTGCCTCTTTTGTGCCATTTACCTGGTACAATGGTTATAAGAATAGTACTATTATCTTCGAGAGGCTTGATAGGGCTATTGCTAATATGAGCTGGCTTAACTTGTTTTTAATGTTCACTGGATCAAGCTTATCATGGAGTATTACTTCTACGTCATTTTATATACTTATTAATGGTAAGTCTTATGGTTATTTCTATCCTTTAGAGGCATCAGGCAAGGAGATCCTCTATCTCCATATATCTTCATCCTTTGTATGGAACCCGTGATTAGACATTTAGATAAGATGGGAGAATCTTCTAGAAGTAATGTTGGCTTGTTAACTGCCCTAGAGGTGTCTTATTTTTGCAGATGATTGCTAATGTGCTGGATAAGTTTTCTCACACTTCAGGTCAAAAGATCAATTTTCATAAATCTTCTCTATATATCTCAAATAACACACTTAATCATACTAGAAATGAAATTGTTAATATTCTTCAGATTCAACATAAAACCACCATTGGTAGGTATCGAGGTATTCACGATATCATATTCTGGAAAGACCAGGTTAATGCTAAGGAGCTTATAATCAAGATTAAAAATAAACTTTCTGGCTGGAAGGCAAATACCCTCTCTAAAGCCGGAAGGCTAACTCTTATAAAAGCTAATTTGTTAGGTGTTCCCAACCATACTATGTCATGTTTTAAGTATTCTGAGAAGATTACTAATGCTATAGATAGGGAAAGTAGGAAATTTTTTGGGGAAAAAATTGCAAGCTGGTCCCTGAGACTTGGAATAAAGTTTGTTGTCCCAAGGAGAATGGGCGTTTAAGTGTTAGGAAAAGTATTCATTTTAACAATGCTTGTTTAGCAATGTTAGGTTGCAAAGTCCTTACTGATAACCCGAATTCGAGGGTTCAGATTGTCAAGAACAAATACTTAAATCAAGAGGATATCCTTCACACCAAGATAAGACAGAACCATTCATGTGCCTGGAAAGGTATCCTTAAAGCTAGAGATGTCATTAAACTGGGGCTGAGGTGGATTGTGGGAAATGGAGATAATATCTACTTCTGGACCCATAACTGGGTTTTTCCTTTCCCGCTTTCCAGCCATGTTGCCACCAATCAAGTTAATGATCTGGATAAGAACTTAAAAGTAAATCCATTCCTTAATAATGGCCAATGGGACAAAGACCAACTACGGTTGGTGGTAGAGGAGGACGCTGTAAATAAAATATGTAATATCCCTCTCCACTTGATTCCCCAAGATGATTCTTGTTGTTGGAGGCCAAATGGTAATGGTAAGTTCTTAGTTAAGTCAGTAACTTGGATCCAAAAATGTGATAATAATAATGCGAATGCTAGAGAGCTTTTAAAGAAAATGTGGAATCTTAAGCTGCCTCGTAACGTGAAATTTTTTAGTTGGCTGCTTATCCTAGGAAGGCTCCATACATGAGACAGACTAATAGGACATGTCAATAATATTCTAGCTATCTGCCCTATGTATGTGTAACTTAGAGGATGAAAGCAGATCCCAGTTATTCATAAATTGTAGTTTTGCTAGACTTGTTGGAATTGTCAAGCTGTCTCCAATAGCTTAAGGCTAAATTAGTCTCTCTTATTTAATGACTGGCTTAATGCTCTAGCTCACATGACTGACGAAGGATTATGTGATCTCAATTAAGCTTTACTAATTTGCTGGCAAATTTGGAAATAATGGAATCTGGCTGTGTTTCAAAACAAAAAATCCAAACTCTGTAAGGATTGTTAAGGTTGCTCTTAACTTTAAACGAGATTTCATCACTGGCAACGATAGTAATCCTGATGATTGTGATGGAAGAAGACATCAATCTTCATCTTCTATCTGGTAGTCCCTTCCGAAAGCTGGCGTTGTTAAACTTAATTTTGATGGCTCTGTTGTGAATCAAAGTGCACCTGCTGTATTTGTGATTAGAAATGAGAAATGGGATCCCATTGTTGCGGGAGCGAAGTTTATTGGTCAGAGTACTATCTATGTGGCGGAATGTCTAGCTCTTCGGGATGGCTTGTGGATGGCAAAGTTTAGAGGTTTATCTCATATTATAGTTGAGGGAGATTCAAAGCTGGTGATTGACTCCATACGTGGCGCTTATAACCCCCTTTGGAGACTGAAGCTCATTTTGGAGGACATTCGTTGGCTTGCGGGTTTTTTTTAGGACATTTGTTGGAAGTATGTCTTCAGGGAGGCCAACTTTTTGGCGAATGCAATAACTAGTGTTGGTTACTCTGTTTCTGATTTTCATGTTTGGGATAGAACTCTTCCTAGGGCTGCTCGTCATGGCTTTTTGTTTGATTGTATCCAAACTGGTTGCCCTAACTAGACCTGACATTCGTGTTGTGTTTTCCGTGTTCGTGTCGTTTTCGTGTCATACCCGATATCTTAACGGGTTGTGTTGTGTAACACCCGTTAAAGTAAACGGATAATATGACCCGACACGAAATTGACCCGTTAATATTATCAGGTAATATGAGTCGACCCGTTACTCGTTAAAGAAAATATATTTTAAATCAATAAATAATGAAAATCTAAAAAATGAAATTCGGTGAGTAGAATAAAACATAAACGATAATCGACGGTTAAATTTAAATCTAAGGTTTATGGATTATGGTGTCGGTTTTTTGAGTTGTCCCTTTCACGAAAGTTGTAAAGTTTGTCATTACATGTGATTGTATATTTTTTTTTTTTTTTACATTTTCACACTCCTACAATAGTTATTATTAAATTTATGAAATTTTCACTCATATAAAAACACTATTCATGAGATTTGGAGGGTTTTAAAAATCTAAACGACCAGCGGATATACCATAGGAGGGGTTCGTGATGCTCCTAACGTGAAAGCCCTAGCACTTTGGGTAAGAGTGGGTAGACCACGCTTGAGAAAACGTGTTCCTTGGGCTCAGTGTCTGCCTTAGTATGAGGAGGGGAAGATAGGTGATAGCAAGTCGGTGGTATGCCGCTTGTTTAAGGAATGCCTAAATAGAGTTTACGGGGAGAGGGGTCGACCTAAACGAGAATGGATACGGAATCTTTCGTGAATCGGAAACCAGCCAATTTTGTGCAGGTTCTAAAGTGAAACGGATAGCTCACCCTGCGAAGTGTGAAGAGTGCTGGTTTTTGGACACCAGTACTCTAAAAGCATGCAAATGACGAAAGGATGACGATCATAGCTAAACAAGAAGGTGAACACGACATCATAAAGCGAGGCAGCAGCACATGGCAGTCGCAGAGAAGGCAGTGCAATGTAGTTGCAGCAGTCGCAGCGAAACAAGGAAGCAACCCAAGGAGAACAGTCCAGTCGCATCAAGTCAGAATGCAGCAACGCAATGCAGTCGCAGTAGGTCTTAGTGCAGCCAGGTAACATCGCAAGGAATGCAATGCAGTACAGTCGCATTGCAGTCGAAGTGCAGTCAGTCACATTGTAATCGAAGTGCAGTGTAGTCGGTCAAAGCGCAGTCGAAGTGCAGTCAGTCACAGTGCAATCAATCGCGGCAGTTCACGCAGAAGCAGAAGAATCGCAATAGTAGCGCATGCAAGCATCACGCAATGGCAGAACCAGCGCCAAAGGCAACAGCAAAACCCAAAAAACTAGGAGCTGCCAACAACGGTTAGAAACTGCAAATGCAAGGAGCAAGACTCTAGATGCAGGAAACAGTGTGAAATGTTACCTACAAAGAAAATGCATTAGATTGCGGCAAAGAATGTAACAATCGAAAAAAAAATGATAATGAACGTTCACCTACTCTGTAAGAGAGTCTATGTAGAAGATCACGAATAATATGAAAAAATGGTTGCGCGTTAGGGTTTGGCCAATTTATGGACCCAAGTTTGCTTGATGTTCAAGTATTTAGGCAATTAATTCCCAACAATATGAGGAAAGAATCAAGGAATGAAAATCGGAGGGAAGGAAACTAGAAAATCGAATCAGGAGATCAGGAAATCAAATCGAAGGAATTAGGAATTAAAAAGGAAACTTCGAAAAAAAAAATTGATGAAAAAATAAAAAAAAAATGCAAAAAGAATGCAGCTGAAATTAGTGGAAAAGCCGTCCAAGCTCCAATTTGGGGCCACCATACCTTTCCGGAAAAAGGACGATGCCCTGGTTCATTATCACTGCAAGCCATGATATAAGATGGATTTTGATCATCCGAGGTCATTTAGACCCTCAAAAGTTTTAAAGTTTTGAAATTTTTTTGGACTTTCTGTTTTTCGTTTGATTCACTTTTATTACATTCCCTAAGGCTTCCCTATATTCCCGGAGTAGTTTTGAGTCATTACAAACTTTGTAATTCACTACATTCCCGAGGGAGAAGCTAAGTCTATTAAGGCTTTGAGGTGCCAAATGAGCAAAGTAAGTGTGCATCTTGGCCAAGAGAAGATAGAAGGCTCCAAATTACAAGTCCAAAATGAGACGGTTGGTTTGAATTAAATTACAAATCCACCTCAAGGAGTCCTCATATGCTAAGCTTACTTTGTGGATGGGTTCAAGTCACAAGGTTGTTAAGCATGTTTTTAAGACTTACAAGGTCAAGAGACACTATGCAAATACTCAAACACTCGTGCTCTTCATCAAGCTCATGGAGAATCAACAAGCACATCAAACACGTGCCGATTCATCCCCGACAAAGCCAAAGACTACCTACCACGTGAAATTTCTTGTGGTCCTATTTTGTTCAATATCAAGCCTGGACGCCCTTTGAATCAACATCTTCGTCAAAGGACTTCAAAACACACCTTCTACACTTGACAATCACATGTATACAACGTGTCTTGAAAATGGGGAATTTGTAGACATGTAAGTTTCGGTGAAATAAATACTCACCATCATATTAAAATTTTGATGTGTCAGGGCTTATGTGCCATGCCCTATGTGTTTCACAAATCATATATATGGCATGTGACACATCAAAACAAGACGAGTCATCAAGCGAGAGACATGTCACACTTAGCGAAAAGTACATAAGGAATATTTTGATTTTTAATTAAATTTAATTAATTAATTTGTTTAATTTTAAAACAAATGAAAATGCCAAATTAGGGAAGATTGATTTGTTTGATTTTTATTTGATTAAATTTGATTTTTATTTGATTAAATTAAATATTGATTGATGGCGAACCAAGCTATAAATCAAGTCTTAGTTCTTTCGTCAATTAATTTAGTCCACAATCAAGGCCAAATCTAGCCATAGGCAAGACTTGGAGAGCCTATAAATATGAGGCTCCAAGGAAAAAAAGAAAAAAGAAAAAAAAAGAAAGAAAAAAAGGGGGTCCGAAATTCATCCTTACACAGACTCTCAAACTCTCAAGCCCCAAATACTATCAAACATCTAGAAGACTCAGAAAGTTCTTTACGTTTTTCGTCACTCTTGTGAAGAACCACCAAGCACCCATACACGTGTCGATTCCTGCATTGCCAAGAGACAAAACCTTGCGGCATCCATTCATTCGAGATCAAGTCATCGTGATTCCTGGATCAACCACACACACACACACATCATTGGGGATTGAATCAGATGATCAAATTTGTAATAAGAGATTGTAACCCTAAGCCCTACATTAATATAAATTATTACTTTGCACACGTGTTCTTGTATTATTTATCGAAAGGAACTTTGTGTTTACAAATTCATAATCTAGTAATTCATCAAATGGATGTGAAATCTTTTTTAATAGAAATATAGAATAAGAATTATATGGAATAACCCGAAAGGGTTTTTTCAACCGGTTTAGGAAAATAAAATTTGTAAGTTAATCAAATATTTATACAATAATACTACTAGGGGTTAAGATACTATTAAGTTACCTATGCCAGAGTTCATATTGATAAAGAAATTGTTGTATTTATGGGTTTTTGTTGTAGAATTGCGTATTGGGTTGTTTAGTGGGGTTTGTCCTTGGTTGTAAGAACAAGTTCTCTACAAATTTTGAGTGAAGTAAATGTTGTAAAGGGCTTATATGTCAAACTCCCATTTGTGTATGGTTTCAAACAAGCAACAATGAACAACATGAGAAATTTAATAACGTAGTATTATTCAAGGTTATATTGTCTATAATGCAGATAAATGTATTGAACAAAAATATGTTCTCATATATTTTTTTTTTGGTAAAACAAAATATGGCTTCATATTGATAATACTAGTTTCTGCAAGTAGTCCTTTACCACAGTGGTAGAAAGGAGTTGAGCTCTTGCATGACCGCGTGAGTTCAAACCCAATTGGTGGCTAATCTAACATCTAATTTAAAAAAATCTATCGTTTGACAAAAAAAAAAGATAATACTAGTTTCCAAAGGACGTTATATTGGAGACGAACAATGTAATGGTTGTCAGTCTGTCTATGAAGAGAATAGTTTCATGGGATGAACAATAGGTGTCACATCCCGGCCCGAGACGAATCACTTCCCAGACCCACTCCACCACCGTAGCACGATATTGTCCGCTTTGGGCTTACCATTCCCTCATGATTTTGTTTTTGGGAACTCAAGAGCAACTTCCCAGTGGGTCACCCATCATGTGAGTGCTCTAGCCCTCTTCTCACTTAACTTCGGAGTTCCTACGGAACTCGAAGCCAGTGAGCTCCCAAAAAGCCTCGTGCTAGGTAGGGATGATAATATACATTTAAGGATCACTCCCCTAGGCGATGTGGGATGTTACAATCCACCCCCCTTAGGGACCCCCGACGCCCTCGTCGGCACACTTCCGACCAAGGATTGGCTCTGATACCAATTTGTCACATCCCAACCCGAGACGGATCACTTCCCAGGCCCGCTCCACCACCGTAGCACGATATTGTCCGCTTTGGGCTTACCATTCCCTCACAATTTTGTTTTTAGGAACTCACGAGCAACTTCCCAGTGGGTCACCCATCATGGGAGTGCTCTAGCCCTCTTCTCGCTTAACTTCGAAGTTCCTACGGAACTCGAAGCCAGTGAGCTCCCAAAAGGCCTCGTGCTAGGTAGGGATGAGAATATACATTTAAGGATCACTCCCCTAGACGATGTGGGATGTTACAATAGGTAATTTTTTACAAAATAGAATAATAGATCAAAATTTAACTAATGAGAAGCACGATTTAGGAGAAATTACATAGAATGTCTTATTCTAGTTTTTTACTAGAGAAATTGCTTGCACGCTACTGCGGGTTTTGAAACCGTGATGTAGGACATGCATGAATCATTTTGACAGAAAAAAAATGTTGACGATGAGACGTCTTAACGAATCATATTCAAACGGCAACAGCTTTAGGATAAGATTTGACGGTGCATTGAAGGCAATATAGAGACTACAAGTTTAATTCCAACAAATATGTGTAATTATGAAACACCACGACCTAAAGGTGTAAGCAACAGAATTGCAGTTTCAATTACATTAATCTACAAAATGCACATCTTAGCTCAGCCAATCCCAGAAAAACACAAACGAACACAAATAATTCAACCTAATTTGAAAATCAAATACAAAGGTTAACCGATATGGTAGAAATAAAGAAACAAAAAGAAAACCCAACATCATCACATGTGAAATGTTATAACTCTTGTATTATGTTATTGGCCATTAAGTTTGTCTCAAAGTCACATGTCATTTTTAATTTCAAATAGAAAGCATCTTTCAGTCTTAATATGCTTAACTTCAATGTAACAAAAGCGTATGCAATAAATCAGCGGTGCTAAAATTGATTGCGTGTGAGATTATTTTGAGGAGAAACGCAAAATTATTTTTTGGAGAAACGTAAAAAATGCGTATGGAATAAATAAGTGGTGCCAAATAGGTGGTCACACCTTATTTCATTTGTTTGCGTTTATATGAGAAACTCAAAATAAGTGGTAGAATGCACACCAAACATCACAAAAATGAGAGAATGCACCAAAATTTGAGGCCCAATTCTCTGTTTCACAGAGGAGAAAAATCTAATAGATGAATAAACCTCAAAAAGGCAAAGGCCCAAGAGCTCCCTCCAACGATCTAAATTTCTGAAATTCACAAACATAGCAGATCCATTAGCACTTTGACATGCTTAGTACAATTCACAGGAACTAACAAAGGATTGAATGAACAAACTTTGCGAGCTAATTAAAATATTCACACATTATACTCACACTCGCACACACTGCACTCATACACTACATATACTGATTATACACACTGCACACATTCACACATTCACACATTCACACATTCACACATTTACATACACAGTCACACATACACATACACATACCCATTCACACATACACTGCCACACATATACATATAATGCCAATTCTAGACACCAAACCTTCAACCTACATTCCAGTGAGTATTCAATCAAATTTTAGACATCAATGGAGGCTAACCCTAAACCAAAATTGTTTATGCATGTGAATGATGGTTTCGTGGTTTTTATCTCTAAACTAAATTATTATGAATGTCCATTGCGTGGTTTGGTTCAAATCCTCCACCCTCAATGTAAACTTATCGTTATATTTGAAGAAGAAAAAAACAATGTACATGTATTACTAACCATATTACTAATACAGTATTAGTAGCGAAGAAAACATTCAATGTACACAGAAAACATCGAAAGAAAAAAGATGACATCTCTTCCCAAATCCCAATTTCTAACAGCCCTAACACAATTCAATAAACCAGTGAATTATAATAGAAAATACAGCAGCATAAAGCCTCATTAAAAACAGAAAAATAGAAAATACAGCAGCATGAAGCATAACAGAAGCTTGGAAATGGAAAAAGAATCTAATTGCAAGTTTCTTCAGAAGCAAAAATGGCAGAAACGAACCCAGAGAGAGAATAAAATCTATCAATCCCTAATTTATAAGCACATAGGCCAAACAGCGAAATAACAAATGAAAAAAAAATTCTTACCTATGAATTGAAAATTATTTCTTACCTTTTGAATCGAGATGAAGCAGCAACCCCAGGCAAAGAAATGTATAGAAGAAGCCCATACCTCCCTTATTATTTCTCCCTATGCCCGTTCCCCTTATAACCCTACCCTATCCTCATCTCTCTCTGCAGCTATTACCTTACGCATCAACGCTTTGTCAGCAACCCAACCCTTCACATCAACGTACAATGTCCTCGACGCCATTGACATCAACACCCGGGTGCAAAATGACAACCCCCCAAAATCGTGTCCGTTAGATCGTTTTGACCCTTCTCGTGCAATCCAGCCCAACACGCACAGACCCAATGGCGAACCGTTATTAATTCAAAATCGAGCCTTACTTCATACCCAAGATGAACAGTGCAATTGGAAATCCAACTTTAGACTACAGTAATTTTGTTTTGAAATCATGTTTTTAATTCTTTTCACACACAAACAAAATTACGAAAATACCCCCTTTTTTTACCACAATTTTTTTATGGTGAGTTGATAGTACGACAGCCCCATCTTCTCTCGTTTTTTGTTGTTTTTTTTTCTTTTTCTAGGCTTGTGGATATGAATTTGGAGTACAAGTGAAGCAAGAGTTTTGAGCGGCTGTTGTTTCACTGGTTCAAGCAAAGTTTCATGTTGTAAATTTAAGGGGGATTAAATGAAGGTTCAACGAAATTTGAGTAGGATGTGACAGATCCAACGCATGGGAGTTAGTGCGGGATCATTCAAATATGGTACGACTTGATCAGGGAAGACAACGTCGTAGATGCGTATGGTGGGTCGGTAGGGTTGGGTGTGATGCAGATTTAGGCTTTGATCGGGTTTCTGAAAATGCAGGAGAGGCGGCTAGGTTTTTGTTGGGATTGTATTCCAAGTGACAATACAAAATTAACGAATCCAACTATCCTTTTTTTTTCTCGGCTAGAAGAATTTCCACTGGGTTGGTCAAATAAGTTTCAAGCATTTTCATTGGATGAACTATAGAGGACTATCCATGTTGGTGAGAGCTTTTTCATGTACATGGAATGGAGTACAAGCTGACATATATCATGTGTCCTAATTACAAAGCAAAATCAACGGTGAAGGGTTTCTTTCACAAGATATTTTTTGAAAGTATACAAATTGATTTTATAAATAAAGTATACAAAACTGATTCTACAAATAATTAAACTTATTTTACAGATATTTAAGCTGTTATATATAAACTAATGCTATTAAAAAAGTACAAAACTGATTTTGAAAGTATATAAATTGATTCTACTAATAAAATACAAAACAGATTCTACAAATAGTTAAATTGATTCTAATAATAAAGGATACAAACTGATTCAACTAATAGAGTATAAAACTGATTCTAAATATATTTTTGAAAGTGCTCATGCATAAATGATCGAATAAGGGTTGAGCTGACGGTAGGAGTGTAAATCTGTTAATTAATAGGTTGGTTGGGTTTGGGCTTTTGTCTCTTTATGAAATGATTTAAAACTAGTGGAGTTCCATAACATGTAAGTTATTTTGTCTCTATAGGTAATGTGACAACCCGTACCTAAATTAACGTTTTTATTTATTTTAATTGACGGAATTAACGAAAATGCCCTAGAGGCAAGGACTTTGACTTCCGTTGACCATCGTCTAGAGAAACGTATGACTTATCCTTTTAGCGTATTTGAGTAGTACTCGTTGGTACGAACGAATAGGCGAAAGTCCGGATTATAACGGTATAGTTATGGATGAATTAGGGAAGGAGAGAAGGAGATGATGGCCCAATCAAAAACAAGAGAAGGGAGATAAGGGAGAGAGGTGTGGCATACCGGATCTTGTCGACCCGTACACCCCACCCGACTCTAACCCGTTTTCTGGCGACTTTCTGACGCCACTTCCGTCGGATTTCCAGCGAGTTGAAGCTATCCAACACCACCACCAGACTCACCGATGCCCTATCTGACTTTCCCATCCAAACCCGACTGGGTTTGACCCCAGTTTTGTGATGAACAGCACCGGTGGGTGCGACAGACACCCGACAACGATCCGTCGATATTGCTAGCTCCGATGACAACCACCACCCCTAATCAACTCCCCTTGGACCTAGGAACAAGACCCAACCAGTGTTAGGGGTGTTGGAACACCGGAGAAGTTGAATCGACGAACACCCATTCTAAGGTTTCCGGCAGGTTCGTGGAGATTTGATGATTTTCCCGGCCAAATTGGACTTGGCCACAGGTATGAAACTTGCTTTACTCGTTGAGATCTTCATTCTTGTAAAATTTGAGAATTTTTGGAAATAGTTGAATTTTCCTGCGAGTCGGGACGGCCGACCAAGGCACCCGTCTGCCCTTCTTAGACTAATTTAGATACCTTGAATCCATATGTGATGCCCTTCGTAGACTAATTTGATGACGGCCGACCAAGGAATCGTAGTGAACATTTCGAGTCGGAGTGTGTCAGGTAAGGCTCCTGTAACTTACTACATTTGTTAGTAATAAAAAAATAAGGTATAGAAGTTGTACTAAACACAAGCTTTGGCAAAACACTCGGTCTGTATTTTTGGTAAATGAAAACGGTCTTCAAAGTGAAAAAGATGGTTATTATTAGTTAAAGTAGAAAATCTAACGCTTTCTAATCTTCTAAATAACGTAATTTTCCCCAGCCAATTAAAATCCATAATCCAATCGCTTGCATCTTCTTCCTCCCTATTTGATTTATTAATCGAGTCGTAAAGGATTTTTTGTCCGACCCTTAAAGAAGGAAAAAAGGTAGATTTGGATTTGGATCCTTTGTAAATTTTAGAGGGATGTAAAATGGTTGCCTGCCGTGTCGAAACTAAACGGGTCCGTCTTTGGGTCTTTATACAAAAGGAAAGAAAAAAATCTCACATTTGTGCTCTCTGCTCTCTCTCTCTCTTGCTCACCATTGTAGACTCCTTCACAAGGCACCCATAAATTCCATTTCCAAAGCCACCAAACGAATTGGGACCGTGAAGCATCGTTGGACTGCAATCGGAGATCGAATCGGCGGCAGCGGCTTACGGCAACCTGGGTCGCGAACCGCCGCGGTTCGGGGTCGGAAGGTAAATCGACGAACCATGCAACTCGGAAAAACCTATGATTTTGATTCTGTGTCTGACATTTGAACCTTTACCTGGGTTTTAGTAAAGATTACATTTTTTTTTTGTTGGGTTTAAGAATCTGAGGTTATGGTTTATTGGTGATTGATGAATCATAGGAGTTTTCGAAGCGATGGAGGGTTTAAGGCAACTGGAGGCGTTGTGTGAGAGGCTGTACAATTCACAGGACTCAGTCGAAAGGGCTCACGCCGAAAACACTCTCAAATGCTTTTCGGTGAACATCGAATACATTTCGCAGTGCCAGTACATTCTCGACAATGCCATGACTCCCTACGCGTTGATGCTGGCTAGTTCTAGCTTGTTGAAGCAAGTCACTGAGCAAAAACTTGCTCTGCAGCTTCGTCTCGACATATGTGAGAATCTCCCTTTACTTATATATGTTTAGTTGGTTTGCTTTGTTGTTTGCATCTTGTTGGAAATGAACAATGTGGGAAATTTGTTTTAGGGAATTACCTTATTAACTATTTGGCTACTCGAGGACGAGAGTTGCAGCCGTTCGTGACTGCCTCTTTAATCCAACTCTTATGTCGACTCACCAAGTTTGGGTGGTTTGATGATGATCGATTCCGGGATGTGGTGAAAGAGTCAATGAACTTCTTGAATCAGGTTATATGACTTTCTATTAATATGTGTGATGTCTTTGATCTTGAACTAAATTTTATGATACCGCGGCATTTCTGTTGCATTATGAGCAGTATTCCCAAGAAAGGTTATGAGTAAGTAACGATGACTGTGAACAAACTGGCCACTGAATAAAAGTACTGTAAGGAAATGCCATCAACGAGAAACCAAACAACAAAATCATATTACGTTGAAACTAAGCTAAGCAGAATCTCAATCGCCAACATACTTCCAATTCTCATAGATAAGGAACAACGGTACATCCTAGAACTCAGAAGAAACCGATGACCGTAAAAGAGGTCTAAAATGAAACTTTATCTCACAAAATCCCCAGAATCTCACCACCATAAAGTGCATGATGTGGAAATTGCCTAGCGCATACCAGCTTTCCTAAATAGGACTGACACGGGATTCCTTCTGTCTGGAGGTTGTAAATCAGGTGTAAGTGTAGAGGCAAAAACTAACTTTGCTGGGTAATCTCAGCAACTTGCATTACTTCAGCTTCAGCTTCTTTGGGATTTCAGGAAATTCCTTACTTTCCCCGTTCTTTCATTTTTTTTTTTTTTATTAGAAGCAGTTCTTATCTAAATTCTGTGGTAGTTGTTGGATTGTTAAAGCTATTACATTGCCTATTTTGTTTGTAGTGGACAGCTTGCTCGTAATTGCTTGGGCTTAATAAAATTTTATTTTCTGTAAAAATCAAAACTCTGTATGTATAGGAAATTTAGATTACTATACCGTATTTGTTTCCAGTCATATCGTTGATTGAGAATATAACTGGTTTATAGAAAGCTGCATCGATCTGCAACATCACCTTATTTGTATCCATGACTGCATTGTTTTTAACACATTGTGGCCACATGATCCCTGGTCTATCATTCTGGAACTTAGGAATTAAATATTAATTGATTATCTTCTTGTACATGTATATCTCTTACTGTTTATCTCTATTCAAGGCCTTGTTTTTCTGTAAGTATTAAAATTTTTATTGTCCATTTCTTATTTTTACCTAACTCAATTTTTGGGACGCTGCATGCACTTTTTTTTTAAGTACAACAAGAGTCGGACTAGTATTCTTCATAAGCCCTATATTGCACATAGCCAACTTTTGTCTTCCAGTCTGTGGAACGATTTTTTGAAGTATCACATCAACTGTAATGCACTTTTTTTTTACGTACAACAAGAGTCAGACTAGTATTCTTCATAAGCCCTATATTGCACATAGCCAACTTTTGTCTTCCAGTCTGTGGAACGATTTTTTGAAGTATCACATCAACTGTATTGCTATGTAGAGTGCCAGCTCAACCTTAGGAATGTGCTCATTTATTAAGTTAAATTTTCAGTTTTCTAATGTTACTCGATATCTATCTTACCATCTTGAAGTTCATGTGCTCCATTTGCATTGTAATATTGCTCTCTGAAAACTGTAGAGGGAACAGAGTATAGATAACTGAGTAAATTTAACTGCTACTACTGAATGATTCAAGTGGTTGTGTTGCTTTTTTTTTTTTTAAATTTTTTTTTATATGTTCTCTGTCATTATATCTTTCAGACAAGTGTAACTCATAATCAATTTGTTTACCAGGCAACATCTGATCACTATGCCATTGGTTTGAAGATATTGAACCAGCTCGTGTCTGAGATGAGTCAGGTTAGATTGTAATTTGTGCCCCTTTATATCATCATTAATATGAGAGATTACTTTTTGGTTACAGAAGATTTCCACTCCATTTCCATTATTTCTCATCTTCCTGCAACTTGTGTTTGAGTGAGTTGAACCACATATCATCCTGAAATGTCTTCAGGGCATCATTACATGGATAGATGATAGTGTACGGTGTGAATATTTCTAATTTATTTTCTTGTTCAAGAACACTGATAGAAGCTAGTTGAAGCACTCAAAGTTTGTCCTTGTTGAACATCGATGGGCATGTTGTTTTTTGGTTAATTTCAATGTATTAAAAGCGTGAGGCGTGGGCGAGGCGTCCGAGGGATAGCCCAGCCTAGGCATGAGGCATCGCCTCACGGGACCTATATTTTTAATATATACACTGAGCGTACACATATTATATAAAAAAAGAATATTATTAATCAATAATCACCCTGAGCACACACATATATTATAAATACACACACACATATATATACATATATTATAATATATATATATATATATATATATAAAAAATAGAGAATGAAAAGCACAATGAGCACACATATAACAATGCATGTAGACAACACACACATCCATTATATAAAAAAAATAAAAATCAGAAAAAAAGGCAGAGAGATGATAGTGCAAGGAAGAGGTATGAGGCAGTTAAAACCCTATCCAAAATTTGGGTTTGGGAGTTTGAAAAAAAAAAATAAAAAAAAAAACCCCTGAGGCATGCCTAGGTGGCTCTGGCGACGCCTTCTGCCGCCTAGGCGGCTCCAGCGAAGCCTTCCGCCCACTCCCTCAAAACAGAGGCGGCAACCCTCACGCCCAGCCTGAGAGGAGCCTAGGCGCGCCCTGAGGCGAGCCTTTTAAAACATTGGTTAATTTCACTATTATTTTGGGGTTATATTTAACTTTCAAATTTTTATAAGAATTAAACTTAATTTTGTTTGTTTCCTTGAAATGGCCTTTCCTTCTAAACTGTGTGATGTAAAACAATAGGAAGGGATAGAGAAATGGAAGAGATCCGGACTCACTCCGGCCTTTGGCATTACACCAAAGGTGTATTGGAGTCACTCCAATAGAGAATTAGAAAAATTCTGGAATCACACCAGCCTTCAGCATCACACCGAAGGTGCCTTGGAATCACTCCAAGGTTGTTGTGCCTCACACACAAGCTGAGAAATTTTCTTTTTGACTAACAATCTGATTTCAAAGCTCACAAAGTAGCCCCTTTATAGGCTTAATTGGTACGTGAATCTGGAAGGGTCCACATTAATATGATTAGGAATTCTAAAGACTAATTTATGACGCCTAATACATTAAAACTGTAACATAGAGAGACTTAGACAATTACCTTGTAGACTACATTGCATTATTGAAGTTTTAACTTGGCTATTAACATCAATGTGCTTGTTTATTTTTTATTTGATTATCATTCGCTTGTTTTCATTAATTGATAAATGATCAGCCTAATCCTGGGTTGCCCTCAACACATCATCGGAGGGTTGCATGCTCCTTCAGGGACCAGTCTCTCTTTCAAATATTCCAAATATCTTTGACTTCATTGCGTCAATTGGAAAGTAATGGTAATACGTTGGCAGTTGTTCTAAACCTGTTTTGATTACCCCCTTACCACCACTATTTAATTATTGTAATTCCTGGTTTATTGGTATTAATGCTGTTTGATTTTGTGGTGCACAGTTGCAAGTCGATTGCAAGAGTTGGCTCTTTCGCTTTCACTTAAATGCCTATCTTTTGATTTTGTTGGGACCTCAATTGATGAAAGTTCTGAAGAATTTGGTACTGTTCAGGTATTATCCTCGTTTCTTTTGGATTGTTAACGATTTGAAGGTCTGTCGATTAGTCTCGTATGCAGTGAATCATAACTAAGTATTTAACTGGTAATCTTACAGATTCCGTCGGGTTGGAAGTCGACATTGGAGGATCCTGCTACGCTTCAAGTCTTCTTTGATTACTATGCCAATACAAAGCCCCCTCTTTCAAAGGAGGTTAGTATATGTGATTTTTCTTCTTAATTAATTGCTGATGATTTCTAGAACCTTCTCTAATTAGAAAATAGAAAAAGCAAAGAAAACTGTCGCTCGTGGGATAATTTATTGCTGATGCTACATGTATTGTGAATCAGATCCTTGTCATAATGGCTAATTTATTGCTGGTGCAAGATATTTTTTTATTAGTTCTCGATTACTGCAATCACATACAATCATGCATGTGCAAGCGTACAGCGGTGGAAGTTCTGTCCTTTGATATCTAAAATGTATCTGTCTTTGTTTGTTGGACTAAAAAGTTTCTTTTCCTACCATTTGAAATTTTATGTTGTTATTGTTCATGTATTTTCACTGTTTAACATCTTAATCAAGTTTTTACTATTGTTCTTCATAGGCACTGGAGTGCTTGGTGCGATTGGCTTCTGTTAGACGTTCTTTGTTTACAAGTGATCCTGCCCGTTCAAACTATCTGTCCCATTTAATCACAGGAACCAAAGAAATCCTACAAACTGGGCAAGGTGTTGTTGGCTTGGCCTTTTCATTTTTTTTCTTTCTGTTGATTGTCATGTATCTTACTCAAATTGTGCTGAATGTGTTGTGTGCTGGAATGCGTGCTTTCCTGCATTTGTGTATTTTTGGTAGTTATTAACTTCCTAGATATTTTTTAAAGAACTTTTTAAATATGATTGTTTTCCCCTTGTGCTTTTTTTCCTCACTCTTGCATGAACAACTATGGACAGATTTGTACCCGTCTATGCTGCACAGACACGGGTATGGGTGCCCAATACGATACATCAATTAAATAATATATAATATGTCATATTACCACACGAAAAAAATAAGTTCATCATAAGTTCATACTTCATAACATAAAATAAATCACAAAAGAGAAAGATTCATGTTCATCATAAACCATATAGAAGAGGAGAGGAATGGCTTTAAAATGAACTTTTGAAAATTACACTTTGGCCTTGCCTTGTTCTAAATTTTCAAAAACATCCCCAAAAGTTACAAAAACTGAATAACCCCTTGCCGTATCTTGACCGTGTCCTATGAGTATCGTTGCCGTTTCTCATAGTCTACAAAGTAGGAAAAGTGGACAATACTCTATTTTGCATATCGGCTATGTGTCAGACTGTATCGCGGGGGTATTGGTAGAAACTCACGCTGGCCCAAATTTCAAGTATCGGTGCAACAAAGATACTTTGTAGTTGTCATTTATTGGTTGGTCCTAGGATTCGTATATATAATATACTTAAGGTGGATATTATCTGAAATTTAGACACTTGTTAGTGACTGTGCTAATACTTAATCACCAACCCTAAATTTATGATTTATTAGTGTGTTTTCTTTAATCTGTTTGGTTTTCATAATGATTTGTTTGGACTGGAAATCAGGTCTTGCTGATCATGATAATTACCATGAATATTGTCGTCTTCTTGGACGATTCCGAATGAATTATCAGGTAATCTTTCTTCCTTTTGTTAATTTTGACATCAATCTCTCTCTCTAGTAAGAAATACCCTAGAGTCATTTTTGGTGTCTTGGGTAACTCATTCAAATGAAGCGAGCTTAATGAATGTTGCATGCTTGTAAATTACTCTCTAAATATACCTACATTTTTCGTTTTGGATTTATATTTATATGAAATTGATTTGTACCTTGAAAAGGTGAAACTTACGCTTTACGCTTGTAGTTTTGATTTTGACGTGAGATTTTATGTAGATGGTTTGTAATTTCTTTGTGGTGATTATGAAATTTATTTTCTGGTATGTAATCTTTCCTTGAGTTGATCTAGTTTACTGCTTATGCTTATTGAACTTCTAAATTTGTCGCAGTTGTCAGAGCTTGTGACTGTGGAAGGCTACAGTGACTGGATACGTTTAGTAGCAGAATTCACTTTAAAGTCTTTGCATTCCTGGAAGGTTGAATGTCTTTCACCACTTTTTTCCAAGCATTAGGAAAAGAATATTGCATACTAAGCCGTTGAATGAAAACACTTCCACGATAAGTCAGTCTCACCCTTTCCCTTGGGTCAGCCACTGATCTTCCATCATATTTTATATCATGCAATTTCCTAAATCTAATTTTTGTAGATTTTTGGGTTTTGCTTCACATCCCATGTGAGTCTTGATCGGGCCTGCAATCCCTTACCTTCTGTTTACATTAATCTTCAGTTGCCTATCTGCATCTAGTCGTTTATTTTCAGTTGTAGTTACTCTTATCTTATAGTTTCCAGTTGTCACTCCCACTGTTTCTCTAACACACAGACTCTCTCTCTCTCTCTAGTTGTCCTAATGACATTTACTGCCATTATACATGAATATCACTATCTATGGTACCTTATAGTGCCTGGTAGCTGGAACTAATTATCCGGGTTGAGAAATTGCAACTTGCATTACTGAAACTGTCTTCTTTTCAGTGGGCCAGCAGCAGCGTATACTACCTTTTAGGACTATGGTCTAGATTGGTGACATCTGTACCATACTTGAAAGGTGATGCACCCAGCATGCTCGATGAATTTGTTCCTAAGATTACTGAAGGTTTCATCACATCAAGATTTAACTCTGTGCAGGTAAAAACCAAAACTTTTTCTGGGCCAGTACTGCAATTTTATGTTCAAATTTATGTAAGTTCTCTGTATCTTCTCACTATTTTACAGGATGGATTGCTCGATGATCTTTCTGAGAACCCTTTAGACAACGTTGAACTTCTTCAAGATCAGTTGGATTGTTTTACACAAGTCTGTAGATTCCAGGTTTACCTCTACAAATGTTATGTGCTTCTCATTTTCAGTCTGAAGAAGTTATGGTTTTGCAATTCGTCAAATAAACAATTTTCTATTTGATAAAAAAGCATTTAAAAAAGCATTTAAAATACATATCTTGACTTAGACACGTGGAACTGATCTGAATTTGTCAAAGTTGCCTCCATGACCTTCTCTCTTTGGTTGCAGTATGAAAGCAGTAGTTTGTATATAATAAACATAGTGGAGCCTCTTTTGCAAGTCTACACGGTATGGGCATTTATAGTGAAGGATGCTTCTTGGAAATTGAAAAGAAAAATTTCTGGACTTCATGTCTTTAATCAATTCTTCTGACTTGAATAGGAAAGAGCTCGAGTTCAGACCAGTGATAACAGTGACCTCTCTGTTATTGAAGCGAAACTTGCTTGGATTGTTCATATAGTTGCTGCAGTTCTCAAGATAAAACAAAGTACTGGGTGCAGGTAAAGAAAACTAAACAACTTTATTGACCAAAAAATCCTGCTTTTACTCCTCTTCATTCATGTTGCTTTTCCCTTCATTGCTACCATGGAAGATTTTTTATGTTTTATATTTTTCCTTTGCAGTGCCGAGTCACAAGAAGTACTTGATGCAGAACTTTCAGCTCGCATCTTGCAGTTAATAAATGTCACTGACAGTGGGCTACACAGCCAGGTACAGCAGCAGCAATTACATCTTTCTGAATATTAGATATAGTAATCAAATATTTACCTTCTAAATCTAGATTTTTCTATCCTTCTCTGCCTAAGATGGTACTGTTTTTATCATGGTTTGATATAAATGAAAGGGCGCACTTTAAAACTCTGCTGCTTTGGGCTTCAAGCACTTTGGTTAATATATTCAGCCAAATTACTCGGTGTTAAGAGTGATATTCAACTTTAAAGATTGCCTATTTATTTATTTTTTTCTTCATTGGGTGGTGCTATCAAAATTAACGAAAACTGTTCAACCCTGGCATTGGCAGAGGTATGGTGAAACAAGCAAGCAAAGACTTGATCGTGCCATTCTTACCTTTTTTCAACATTTTCGGAAGTCTTATGTGGGTGACCAGGCCATGCATTCTTCAAGGGTAAGTTTTTCCTTGCATTCTTTAAAGTTATGCTAGCATTCTTCTTGAGGCTTCTCCATTTGTTGCAGCAGTTATATGCTCGCCTGTCTGAGCTTCTTGGACTTCATGATCATCTTTTGATGTTAAATGTCATTGTTGGCAAGATTGCTACAAACCTGAAATGTTATACGGAGGTGAAATCTTTTTCATGCTTTACTCACGTTTACATTTGGATATTATTTTGCATTTTAATTCTTGCCTATTTTCAGAATGAGGAGGTCATTGGTCACACCCTGAGTTTGTTCTTGGAGCTGGCATCTGGGTTAGTTCTTTTCCTTCTGTATATGGTTTGGAACATTGGAGTGCTTGTTGGTTTAAGAGATCCTATTTTCCTTTATCATATTTTGCGTATTGTAAGGCTAATTATTTTGCAGATACATGAGTGGCAAGCTACTATTGAAGTTGGATACTGTCAAATTTATACTTGCCAATCATACTGTAAATCCAAATCTGAAATATCTTTCTTTTGAATTTACACTTTTGATTTGAATATCTTGAACAGAATCCTGTATTTCGTGTGAAAAGCTCTCATTTTGAATTTCTCTTTTCAGAGGGAGCATTTCCCTTTTCTGGAAGAGTATAGGTGTTCTCGCAGCAGAACAACTTTCTATTACATAATTGGCTGGTTAATATTCATGGAAGACAGCCCTGTCAAATTTAAATCTTCCATGGATCCACTTTTGCAAGTACTCTCTCTCTCTCTCTCTCTGCTCACATACAAACACAAACATACAATAAAAAAATGTTTCATATGGGCATGCTGCAGAATCTGCATAGATGTTCCTGTGTGTTCTTTAAAATGCTTAACTACACACACACTAGATACTGTCAAGTTTGGTACTGTATGGATTCATTTTAGTTACTCTTGTACTATATGTGGTAATTCAGGTTTTCGTCAATCTGGAATCAACTCCTGATTCAATGTTTCGTACTGATGCTGTAAAGTATGGACTAATTGGGTTGATGAGAGACCTTAGAGGAATTGCCATGGCCACAAATAGGCAAGTACTTTTTCATTTTCTGTATCGAATATATAAGGCTTAACAATTTCTTATTCTTATGCTCTTCTTTAATTTCTTCAGTCGCAGAACTTATGGCTTTCTGTTTGATTGGTTGTATCCTGCACACTTGCCACTTCTTTTGAAAGGAATCTTGCACTGGTCCGATACACCAGAGGTAAAGGACAATGTTAACTGCTTCCTTTGTCGAAAAATTCAACAGAGTTCTGCATTAAGTGGTTAAGCAATTATCTAAAATTTCATACTTTGAAATTGAACTTTTAGTACTAGTTGAAGATTTCTACATTTTCAGAAAGCTTTTAAAATAAATGAATATCTTTTGAATCATAAGTCTCTGCTTCTTGATTGCATTATAGTTTTTAGCTAAGAGATCAGGTAAGGTTAGATAATATTTCTTTATTATTTTGAAGCATATTAAAATACAATGGAAACAGGAAGCAGATCTCTCTCGGCTACATTTTATTCCTTCTTATTTCTTGCAAAGTTAATTTGTGTTATCTTCTCTCAATATTTTCCCAATAAATGCTGCAGGTGACCACCCCTTTGTTGAAATTCATGGCTGAGTTTGCATTCAACAAAGCCCAACGCTTGACTTTTGATTCATCTTCTCCTAATGGAATACTTCTTTTTCGAGAAGTCAGTAAATTGATTGTTGCGTATGGGTCAAGGATTTTGTCTCTTCCAAATGTTGCGGATATATATGGCTTCAAATACAAGGGAATTTGGATTTCTTTAACTATTCTTACGAGAGGTGAGTCCACTAACCACTTGTTTCATGTAACAGTAATCACTTTGTTGAATCATTAATTGCATGATTATTCACTAGGTATACTTGTATCTTTATTCAGTTCTGAATGGTAAACTACTTTTTGAGAATGTTTTGTCAGCTTTGTATGACAATTATCACTCTGTTTATATTGCACTTCTTGCATGTATATTCTTGAACATCTGACGTATTGCTGTGGGTTTTTTCATTATTTCACTTTGGTTGGAAAACAAAATTCACCTGAGCTGCTCTCAAATGGTGTAATTTGTAGTCTGCAGATAGTTAGAATCATATTTCTGGGTGCAGGATAAGCAGTAAAAACAGCCTAGATCTGATGAAGGAAGGTCTGGCAAGAGCATGAATAAATCGTAATTTATTAGTTGGCTAGTGGACTGTTATCTTTTTTGGTAATCCTTAAATTTTTTACAAACTTGGTGTCGCAAACTTGTCAATCTCAAGTTGAGAGTCTTGTGACTAATGTGGGTACGCAATGAAGGTTGTTTATGGTTCGTTGGTTTAGAACGATGGTCATTGTGACTAAATAATATGATGCTTATGCTTAAAAAAAAGGTTAATCTTTTGGCTCTAGAAAGTATTAATGGAATCATGTAAGGTTTTAGCAATTGGATTGAATTTAGTGCAAAGTTTAGCGGCTGTTTGGTATCCTTCTTGGATCCAATTTTTTGTTTTTGAAAATAATGAAGTAGTGAGTACTAAGTAATTTAGCTTCATCTTGCAAACCAAAAATTAGATACAAGAAGGATACCAAACAGCCCTTTAAAGATGCTGAAACATGTATCATTGTTTAAAATAATTAGAGGAAACCCATCTGTTTGCTTAGTTCAACAACCAAGCTCAAAGTGAATGGATTGGAATTCCTATAAAGAAGCTGATGATTATATTGTGTTTTTCAATTGCCATTTTTTGTCTGTGTTTTGGGAAAGCACCTCAAGTTGTTTGTTCTTTTCCTTTAACTGTTGTTCTTTCCAAATTGAAAACAGCAAACAAAGGAATAAAGTTCTTTTGCAAAGTTGTACTTTCAATTCATTTCTTGACTCTACCACAACATTGTTGGTACTAGTTTTTAACTAGAAATCCTGTAGTGGCTCTTCCCCTGCTTTCCTTGTTGAATTAAAAAAAGGAAATAGCTCCTTGTACAAATGTTATTGTATGAGCTGATTTTAGGATTTTTTCAAATGATAGCTCTTGCTGGAAACTATGTCAACTTTGGGGTGTTTGAGCTATATGGTGATAGAGCGCTTGCTGATGCACTTGATATTGCACTGAAGATGACATTATCAATTCCTTTGGCTGATGTATTGGCATTCCGCAAGGTACATTAGCTTTTGTTTGTTAGTCTTCTTTGCATCTATTAGTTTTGAGTACCTGGTAGGAGTTGTTTGATATGATTTCCACGGTGAAATGAAGGTGAATGTATGAAACAAAAAGTTGAAATTGAAAACAACTTAAAATGGGATTTTTTTTTTTTTTTTTCCCTGGTAGTTTTCATTTTTGCGCAGTATTCCTATCAGTGCTTTCAGAGGCTAAAAACTGTTTTTCTTCTCAATTTCTAAGAAACAATGGGAAATGAGAAAACAGTATGGCTCTGAACACTAAATATGCAATTTACGAAGTCTGAAATTTATGCTATCCTATTCTTTAGTTTGTCCTTGCTAAAATTCTTTCATGCTGATGCATTTTGACGCTTTAAACTCTTACTCTGCTTACTCGATTCAGATAAATTGCAGGTATAAGGCTCTTTAATTTTATCTTTCTTTAAGTTATTCCTCTTGCCTAAAATTTGGAAGGTGGTCTTTATTGGAATTTCTTACTATTTGCAGCTGACAAAGGCCTATTTTGCATTCTTGGAGGTTTTATTCAACAGCCATATAGTGTATATACTGAATCTGGATACCAGTACTTTTATGCATATAGTTGGGTCCCTTGAGTCTGGGATTAAAGGTTTCGATACAGGCATCGCATCGCAGGTATGTGTTATGCCTCTATTCTCTTTTTTTGGTCAAAGTTATGCCTCTATTCTATGGACGAAATAACTCTTCATCGTCGATTGCATGTCTCAAATTTAAGGCTGCACTTTCAAAGAATAACTTATTACTGAACTTTTTTTTGGCATTTGTTTTCCTCTGTTTAGCTCAACTAGAAGGTCAGATAGAATAATGTGTACAAGCAAAAATAAAACTAACCTGAAATGTAGAAATCATCTTGTGCTATCAAGGGCACAAGTCGTGTTTTGGGAACAAGTCGTGTTTTGGAATAAGCTTAAACCTTCCCTTGCCAGGATTTGTACTCCCTCAAGTCCAATTCTCACCCTACCCTCATCAGTCTTTGGAAACTTTCAGGAGGTTACCAGTCAGGCAGTGGAAAAACCCAAAATGATGAACAGTTGGCCACTGCTAAGTGCGAAGTGTTAAACTTCCAAACATCGAACACTGTAGAGGTTTTTTAGAAGTCTAATGTTAAAAATTTTGGAAAAAGTTTTGCACTGGAGAAGTTTTTGGTGACATGATCCTGTGTTACGAACTGACCAGTTTTTGTCTGCATCTGCTGAAGCAAAAATTTTGTCCTAGCTAAGAACATGTGAGAACATTTGAACACATATGCAAACTAATAACACTTTAAAGTAGGCATGCATTAAAAAACAATTCTAAAAAAACCCATGACTTTCAAAGCCTAGTGAATGGTGAACCTCAATACTCTTTAACTACATTAAAGAGAAGAAAGGATTTTGAGATTCATTACCCTTGAAGCTCATCCTTGTTTACACAAGGGATTCACCCAAGTGGAGGGCCTTAAAGTCACCTCCTAGCTCCTTGGATCTTCCTTGTGATTTTCTCCTTTTGATGCTCCTTTGCTCCTTGATGATGTGAGGAAAGGATCTCCAAGAACACCAAAGATTTGGTGTCTCTAAGTCTCCACACCAAGGATGAGGTGTGAAGATGAAATGGATGACTTAGAGAGGAGAAGATTGCTAGCTAAATCCTCCCTAAGTGGCCGGCCTCTCTTAAAGAAAAAGGGAGAAAGTGTTTCTCTTCTTTGCCTCAAGAAAACCCTAATGAGGTAAAAGCTATAAAGATGCTTTTATATCTCTTTTTTTGGTGAGTGGCAAACTTGCAATTAACCCAAGTTTGTTACCCCTCACCCTAGGCCGGTTTTGACTTTGTTTTTGGGTTAATTTCCATTTAGTTTTAGTTGTCACACAACCTAAACTCAATGGGCCTTGTGGACCAAAAACCCTTTTGGGCCCCGAAACCCAAAACCAACTTAAAAGCCCAATCCGAACCTTTCGTAAGATTAATTAACTAATTAATTAATCTTGACCATTCTGAATTAAACTATTTAATTGCTTATCCATCTCATTTATATTTCTTCACTTGCATCCTTACTCGGTGTACGATCCATTGGGTTCCAATTAGCGAGGCAGTGGGCGATTGTTACTCTTAACGATCGATTGTGAATTGAAACTACATTTCAATTCTCCCTTTGATGAAGATTAGTGTTTGCTAATCCTCATGGCTTCCACAAACCATGAGTGACACCTAGCAGTATGTCATGGCTACCCAAGCTAAGTAGAAGTGGTTGGAGAACCTATCCAGTTACAATTACAATGCAATACGGTCCTTCTCTAATACAATACTCTTAATCACATTGTTTGAGTGATAGTTTGTTTCATGTCTACTATCCAATGTGATACTTCTCTATATGATTCAATTGAATAATGATTTGGAACATTCTTCCCAAGTCATATTCGTATGCTTTGGCCAAAGACTCTCGAATCATATCTCAGAGTATTCTCCTTCCACCATGGAAGGTTAGAGATCCCTTGTTGTGCATTCACATGCCTACATGACTAGATAGCTTGACCCCACTAATGTCATGGACACCCTCAATGGAATGCCTTTGACATAATCAAAGATCAAGGACCTAACCATTAGACATCAATGATGCCTCAGGTCAAAGGACTACTTTGCATATTGCAACTTATGAGTTCTTACATGACATGTATGTTCGAACTCTATTTTGATCGTTGTTCAGTGTACTCGATTACCTTTTGAGCACCTATGTGTTTGTCTCAGTGTCCAACACTAAATGACTTGAGACTAATCATACTCACGCTTGAGTTAACATAACACATACTAACCTTAGCGGATTGTCAGTGCCCAATTGGCAATCCTATGGCTAGGAACGTTTTAGGAATGAACATAAGAGAAAGGTCTCGTTAATCTAACTTACTTAGATCACTTCTCTCTTAGATTAAATACATTCCTTGGATTCCCTTATTGCTTAAACACATAATACAATAAATAGTGATTAACAATAAGCTTTGCCCTTCATTAAACATATAATAGTTTAATACAATAAGTATTCCAAAAGCTATTACATCAAATGAGTGGCTTTGTGGGCATACTTCCAACATCTGCCACATTAATTTTACATTTTTTTTCATTATTCAATTTCAAACTTTACCTTTTTCTCCAGTGTGCATCAGCTGTTGAAACTTTGGCTGCTTTCTACTTCAACAACATAACCATGGGTGAGGCACCCACATCACCTACTGCGGTCAATCTTGCTCGTCACATTTCAGACTGCCCCAACTTGTTTCCAGAAGTAAGGATGCTTATGCTGTATTACTCTTTTGTTATCTGTCTTAGAATCTTTGTTAAGATGTCCATTTCTTGTGGTTCAGTAATTGTAATTTTGTTAAATATTAACATGGTACTATCTTTATCCATTAGATGCTGTTACTGTGCCTTATGGTTATCTTTGTAATGTTTTTTTTTACTGTTTTTCAATCGTAAGTCAGACTCAGCTCTAAACACTGTCAAGATCTGTCTTCTTGGACGTTTGTATGGATTTTTGTTGACTCAAAGATAATGATGCAACTCAGTAGTATTTTTTTTCAGTCAGCTATATAAGGTGACACTCCAGAACCCTGTCAGTGCTTATCAAGTAATCAATTAAACTGAAATGATGGCAAGTTTGATATACTCATTTTTTTAATGGCATTGAACTCCTATAGTCACATAATAATTTGCGGAAATCCATAAGCCCAGCCGGATTGTAAAGATGTGTTTGCATTGTTTTAGTTCAACTAGTCCCATGCCTGGACTTGTAAGTCGTAAGTGAGAGGTCTTAGGTTCAAATCAGTGGATGGCGAGTTTGATACCAATTTTTCCCCCACCACTTAGTGTAAATATATTGTTGTATAAAAAAGTGTTTGTGTGCCTAACCGTTGGGAGGATTAGGTTGAGATTAATATATGCTCTTGGGGACTTTGGTTTGGGTTTTGCTTGAAGATATGTAAAGCTATTGGGAAAAAAATGTTTATATGTCCAATTTATGCATGAAATCGGACTCCATGCATGCAATGTGAATTAAATTTGCTTACGCTTTTTGTGGTTATTCTCCATAGTTACTAAATTACTAAATTCTTTTGGTTATGTGACTGATCTGAGTCATTTTATATGTAAAGGTACTGAAGACGCTGTTTGAGATTGTTTTATTCGAGGAAAGTAACAACCAGTGGAATTTTAGCAGACCAATCCTGAGCTTGATACTTATTAATGAGCAGGTAGTATTTTTATTTGAGTGCATATATATTGTAACTTGTTCAAGTCTTTTGTTTTTACCTTTTGGTCAGATTGTTCAAGTCTTCGTCTGCAACATCGTTTTTTAAATGCCTCTTTTTAATCAGTTCCACCTTCACATGATTGCACCAATAAATTTTCTGTTCAGTGTATACGTGCATGTGTTTGTGTTACTGCTTCCTGAAGCCATTTTTAGCTTTTAGAAAATATTTGGAAACAATGCAGCTCCGTGTCTCTTTTTCTCTTTAACTGTAAATCTTGGTTCCATATCTTATGGTGTTTGTCTTTTATAATGTAAGACATTAGAATATTGTAAGTTTGAGTCCTGTCTTAACAGTACTTATACTGTCCTTTACACTTCTTTGTGTCTCATTGAGAAGTTGCATCTTTGCGTCTTTTGTTCAACTCATTGTGGTGGGCCAACTTGTTTTAGCACAGTTTAGCTGACAATACATATTATTTAGGTTGTATTTTATGCGGCTTTTTATTTTTAATGAGATAGAGAGAGAGAGAGAGTAGATAGAAATAAAACGAAAACCTTACTGAACTGTTGGATTTCTTTGCTACAAATTTCAAATTTGCATTTGCTGGAAGTGGTTCTGTATTTGTCTTATCCTTTTTCACTTCTGATGGCTGTATTTGACTGAAAGATGGTGTCTGACTTGCAGATATTCTCCGATTTGAAAGCTCATATCTTGGCTTCACAGGTTAGTTGTGCCTTCCACTCTTGATTGTTTGAGTTATATAATGGAATAATAAAAGACTAAGCTAATATGATGGGTGAAACCTCAACTTCTGAGTTTGAGCAATGCTGAATTTACCGTTTAGCTGTTTTAAATTGTTATTGTCATGAGTACATGTACGTGACACTTTTTGATATTGGCCTGCAGCAAGCGGATCAACATCAACGGCTTTCCCAGTGTTTTGACAAGCTTATGATGGATGTTACTAGAAGCTTGGATACAAAGAACAGGGACAAGTTTGCCCAAAACTTGACGGTATTCAGGCGTGATTTCCGGTTGAAGTAACTATGAATTGTACATCCAGAAGATTTTAGAAGAATAGTTTGCAGCATAATTCTAGCTGAAAAAAAAGGGAGCTAAGTTTGAAGTTCTTGGGCTGGTGTAACCGGAAGCTGCAGTAGACTTTCTTTGCGGTGGCAGTATCGTTATCGCAGTACTGGACGAGGAACGATACCGACGTTTGCCTTACTGGTGGTTTGTAGAAGATAGTGGTGGGGTTTGACATGTAGAAAATGGCCAGTTCTAATATTAGTAAACCAATTCTTTTAGAAAAAAAGGGTGTATATCTTGTCAAGTTTTATGTTTGGGGATGTATGGTCAGTTGTAAGTTGATCTTCTGTACATTAACCTTTACATATTCTTTGTATTTGTTGATAATAGGGGAAAGAAAAATAGGTTTAAAGGATTGTTCTCGACTCTTGGATCTCCATTTTCGTTTTCGGCATTTTCCGGTTTCACATAGAATTCGTACCTAGAATTCGCATGGGGTGAATAGATATTTGAATTTGTCAATTTTGTCGATTAACTTGTTATTCGATAATGGGACACTCGATATGTGATTAATGTGTCATTCATACTATTGATATTATGTTGATATTGTGAAGAAAAAGTAGACAGTCAATGGATGAATGTGACGAACTGTGCTAATGTGAGACACTTGTTAAAACCTAGGGGTTAGAAAGTGATAGGTTGCAAAAGCAGGCGTTAAAGTGGTACTTTTGTGATAATTTAGGAGCATTTTGATAATTAAGTTTTTTTTAAATTTTTTTTATGCGGACAAAAAAGAATCTTACACTCTGTTTGGATGAGGAGATTTAAGATTACTAGGGAATTTTAAAATGACGGAAATTCAAATGATGGAATTTTATTGGCTAGAATTTGTGAATTTTTTCGTTTGATTAACCTAAAAACAATGAAATTTGAATACGGAGTATGTTATTTTTAAGTTCTCACCCTTGGAAATTTGGAAATTACAAATATTTACATGGAATTTAAACTTGGGAACTGAAGGTCCCAAATTGCAAGTTTTTCCATGCGGAAATTCTAAATTTTTATGTTTGTTAATCCAAACAAGAGAATTGATGCATGTCATCTATAATTTCTGACTTTTGTTAAAATTTCAAATTTACACTTGATAATTGCAAAGATGTATGAAATAGATATACAAATGATTCATTTCAAGTAGTTATTTGCAAATTCTTCTTTCTGCACTCTATCTACTAATTTCAAATCTCTCTAACTTTTGTAGTCTATTTTTAACTATATATGACCTGTCACTCAATACTATGATCTGATGATATTCATCTTCATGTGTAAGTCTATTTTTAACTATACATGACCTGCCACTCAGTACTACGATCTGATAGTATTCCTCTTCACGTGTAAGTGAGAGGTTTTAGGTTCAAATCTCGTGGATAGCGAATTCGATACCAAATTAAGTTGCCCATTGTGTATTTTAGCTGAACTCCTCTCCTCTTAATGTAAATATCGCTATACTAAAAAGGAAAAACTATACTTAATCTAAATCCTTTGGTAGTGGCAAATTTCTCATTCAAACAGGCCTTATTGCGACAGTGATGACGGTAGTCGTCTCTCATTTTTGTTTCCAAAAGGATCACAAACAAAGCCGATGGTCTTGGTCTTTGCCAAACGATATGCTTCTAATTTAGTTGTTTATTGGGATGAGTCGTCACGTCCCATCACATAAGTGGAAAATAAAGATAGAATTCACAAGAGAACATCGTTTTTATATTGGAGGATAGATATTTAGGCTAAGTTCTAAAATGACTATTTATTTATAATAGTATCAAACTCGTTATATTTGAAATTGAAATTTAAGGCTTATTACTTACAAGTAGAAAATAATATCGTTATACTGTAGTTTGTAGTGTTAGTGGCAGCTCGCAAAGAAAAAAAAAGGATTAACTTGGATAACTTTCAGAACAACCCCAAGGGGTTAGTCTAGTGGAAATCGATTAGAGGTTTGGAACTTCAATTCGACTTCGAACTCCCATGGATGCATTCTTTGGGCTTCCGGCTCTTTTTGGTATACTTTTTGACCCAAATGTCAAAAGTACGCTACCTCCTCATCTAGTATTGCACCTGCATGGGGAGGAGGATTAGTTGCTATCAATTTGTGGTGTAGTACCTCTTATATTCAAAAGAATAAATTTCATGACAGGAAATGAAAAAAAGAACTGTGCAAATTTCTTCAAGATGTCCTATTTAGCATAAGCAAAACTACTATTGGAAAGTATTTTGAATCCATAATATTATTTTTTTGGAAAGACCTTGTTAATTCTAAGGAATTAATTCTTTAGATTCAAAAGAAATTAGCTGGCTGGAAAGCGAATAATATGAGATGATAATAATTTTGAAAATTATTCATCCATTCATTCAATGTACTTTTGCAAAGCAAGTGATAATAATGTTTCTAGTATCATAAATTGGTTAAGCAATCTATCATTTAGTACTACGGTCTAGTGATATTTCTCTTCACTGGTAAGTGAGAGGTCTTAGGTTCGATTCTCACCAAAAACGAATTTGAACCACATTATTACTAGTCCATAATGAGACTTAGCCCATTTTCTCACTTAATTAGTGTAGATAATATCGTTTGTTCAAAAAAATTAGTTAAGCAATCTAGAGGGTTTTGTTATAAGAAATTGGCATGGTGAATGGTCATCCGATTGACCATCCTTATATCGTATAGCTTCAAATAAGCTCTTGCCCTTAGGGTCGGAGATGCTCTTCTTTTTCCTGAACAAAGAAATTTCAAACACATTGTATTGGTGGGGGACTCCAAGATTGTCGTTGATTTGTATAGCCAATTTCCGTGTACTAAGGCATAATATTCACAACATTAATATTCGGGATCGGGTGCTTCCAAGTGAGCCACGCCTTTGCTTATGAATTTGACTGCTTGGGAACCGTTTGTGGCCAGGGTTTCTTCCTTTTTTACTTCCAAGTAAGGAACGTCATACAGGCTCTTCAAGGGAAGGAGTTTCTATTTTTTTTTATAAAATGAAGATTAATTGTGGGGTTCACTCCACATCGAAGTTAAACGATTTGAACCGTCTATTTTGTAAGTCTTGATTCATAGATCATTTTTACAAAAATTCAATTCAATCTGAAATCATTTGCCTATTTAATTATCACGATGAAATTTTAATGTTTCTTTGAGAACAAAATGTTGATCAATTTCTTCGAAATCAATTAGATGCCTAAAATATTTCCGATATGGCTAATATTTTGCAAGGATGATCTATGAAGTTGTTGACCCTAAAAACTACCAAGCCTACGTGGCGCGCAGGCCGAGTAACTAATAAGCTAACTATGTCCTTCGGTTGTGTGCGGGGCGTGCCAACTCGTCGGTCGAGCTCGGCCGAGGAGTAAAATTTGTTGATGTTGCGTTGGTTGCGCTGCTGACTTTTGCGTCTTGCGATTGCGGCCGAGGAAGGAACTTGACTCGGCTCTCGGATTCTAAAGCCTGAAGACAAGGCTACTAAATATGCGAAGTTCACAGATCGTTGTCGTCGGATTCGGTCACAGTGATGGTATTCGTCAGAGTAAACTCACGCCGGATTGACACCAAAGTGTAAGGGCACAAATACTCAAAGCGGATGTACGTCTTGATGGTGAATGTGGTTCGGCCGTCAGAATGCCGAACTCTAAAGCCCACTTGTGAGTATCCAATCATAAAACAACTTGGCGTTTAATGTGCCGAGCCCTAATAAACTGTAACACCTCACTTCGCCGAGAAGGCTGATGAGATGACCTCTGCCAATAAGGATTCGAAAATCCTTCTTGACCGAGACTTGGATAGGTAACCAGTCGGCCCCTTCGCAGTGCTGTTTATCCAAACTGAAGGTGCTCTGCGATCGGCTGATTCTACGGCGATAATGCTGTTTATCCAAACTGAAGATACCACCGGTTGCCTTCACAGTGCTGTTTATCCAAACTGAAGGTGTGTTGGCGAAAAGGAAAATAAAAATCCCAAGGTTGTTGAGAGGTTTCGCGTAGAGCGAGGGTTTGCGCATGGCAGATTTGTGTGTTGAGTTGGAGAGACCCTGAATGGTGCCACTGCCTCTGTATTTATAGGAGCGTCTCTGCAATCAAGTCCAAGTCATACTTGGATTAGGACTCCTTATTCTGATCCAAAACTACCTCGATTAATCCTTCTCCAATCAGGACTTTGAACCTAACCTTTATCATGCCGCACACATCTCTTATATCTTTGTCAACCTCATCCTTGTCGAGACCCCTTAATGCACCAGGATTCATGCTATTCGTAGGACTCTGCCTACTTCGCCTTTATCCAAACAGCACTCTTCCTGACCAGACCTGGCCGATCTTGGTCCATGGGCTAAATAACCCACAAGCCTCCAAATAGAACTTTCCGAGCCGAGAACAATTCTAATTCGGCCCAAACTGATATTTTGGGCCTAAACATTGCCCCCTCGCTTCTGAGGTCTTCGACCGGGAGATCTACCGGCCGAGCCCTGACCTTGAAGAAGCGAATCTTTTCATAATTTCAGTCCTCGATTTCCAAGGAGCATTTATGAAGCACGATTGCACGATCTTATTTCTGCCAACCGTCTCACTACGTGGCGTCTTCTGCCTAAACCCTAAACCGTCGAATCTCTTACCAAGCGTAATCATTGCACCTCGATCCGCAGACTCTTAATTAACCTGACGATCGTGCGAGCATCAAAATGTCTTTTCCCATAAAACTCGCCGCCACACGCAAACGTGCATCAAGAAACTCGGTCTCTTCACCTGGATTCTCCGGATATTCATAATGATTAGAGACTTTTCGACTAATTTCCCTTTTATTTCGAATTCTAGAGTGATTGATCTTCCTCCAAGGACCCTATAAATATCAGAACTCCTTCATTTGCACTTTTACACTTTCCAAATTCCTGAAATCTCTTGCTCTCACTCCCGAAACACCAGAAGAACCCTTTTTCTCCCAGATCCTTGCCCTCAATTCCCAAACCAGAAATCCATTTTTCCAGAAAGCTTCTGACTATTAGCAATGGCTTCATTCACCTCCCAGCTCTCCAAAGAATGCAAGAAATGCGAGAAAATTGTCGATCACTGCGCCATCAAAACCATTCGCTTCGAATGCGATATGAACACCCCCCATCAGATCCTCGGTCCTCTTTTCAAAGCGGCCGTGCCGTCCCCAATTACCGTAATTTTCAAAGTCGAGAGCTTGAAATTCCTGCTGCAAGGCTTTGAGTGGTCAAGATGGAGCTCGGCAAAACCTCAAGGTTCCTGGCCCTCGACCACTACAACCTGGGTGGCCTGGGTCGAGCGGATGGAGAAGGTTTTCAGCGAGCAGTGGAAAACGCTCGGCATTTATGACGTCATCCGCCTCTCCTCACTAGAGATAGTTATGGACGAAGAGCTCCTCATAGCCGCCACAAGCCTCTGGTGCTCGGCTACCAACACCCTGGTCCTCCCACTTGGCCCCGTTAGTCCCACCATCCTTGACGTTACGGCCCTTCTGGGGACCTCCCCATCTGGTATTCTAATCGATGCCGCCCTCTCCGGGTACCCGTCGAATCTTGACCTGAAAAAGCTTTTCGACAAGCGGGCCCTCGAGATTCTGAGCGGCGAAGGTCAAACACCTTCGAAGGAAGAGGTTCAAAAACTTCACAAGAACTTCTTCAACTACAACACCCTCTACCTCCATTTCGCCGGCCAAGGGGACGAGGACCTGCGAGAAGGGGAGCACGAGGCCTTTCTCTTCTATTGGTGCAACAAATACATCTGTTGTACCAAGTCAAACAAGTGTCTCGTCGAGAACATGCCAGTGGCCGAGGCTCTGGCTAGCGGCCACACTTTGGCTCTTAGCCCGACGATCCTCGCTCACATCTTCCGCTGCTTGGCCAAGATGACCCTTCACAAGGTCGACCCGCACCAGAGCGGCCCTCTCTGGGTCTTCCAGCTCTGGCTGCAGGTTTACTTTGTCCTCTTTCGGCCAGAAATCGCCAACTTCTTGCCCACCGAGGCACTTGGTCCTCAGCTGGCTTCTCGACCAGCACCTCCGCACAAGGCCGAGGAAGTATTCAAATACCTCTTCACCCTCGATGCCCTATCTGACGACGAATTTCTGATTTGCCGTCGTCGGGAATACCCCTCGTCGGTCATGCTCCCCTCGTCAGCGTGGAGCACGGAGGAAGATGCCGACCTCCGTCAATCCTGGGGATCGTTCGTGCTTGCCCGGGACCTTCCCCTTGGCTGTGATGCCCGCCGAGCCAGCTGGGAGGTTTATCATCCAAACTTCACCGCCCGGCAACTTGGCTACCTTCAAGGCTGCCTGGTCCCTCTTCTCTCATCTCGCACTCTTTTGAGCGGAGGACGCCTCTCTGGCTCCTCAGAAAAGGAATGCAAAGATGCGAAGAGGGAATTTCAAGAACGGTGCTGGAAACTTCGCCTTCGACTGGTCGTCCCTGAATCCCTCAGCACTGACACCTTTGGCGACTGGTGGGAAGAGTGCACTCAACAATTCTTTGGCGCACTGGTCGAAGATATCACAAGCAGGCTCTTCGGCGATCGTCTGAATAAGACCCCGGCTCTCCCGCCTAAAGAAGCGGCCCAAGGTATATAGCTATTTTTACTTTGCTTTTGAGAGAAATCATCATAATTTTATTGACTCGCTCTTATCTTTTCCCAGGTAGCCGAGCGTCGAAGAGAGTAGAGGTGGTGGCTGCTGTTGCGGTGAAGAAGAAATCAATTCCCTCCTCCAGGCCAAGCAAACGACCTCGACAGGAGACCGAGACAGTAGCCGTGGCCCCTCAACCCTCCAAGCATGTCAAGAAATTAGCAAAGAAAGGGGAATGGGAGATCCAGGTCGTTGATAGCCAAACGACAGGATCAGCCGCAGCTGACGTCTCTCCTTCCATCGGCATCGAGGCGGTCGTGCGGCGAGCCTAAACTGGCCAAGCACCCGAGGCTCGATCTGAGCCACAGGTCACGGCTGAGCCGGCTGCTACCCAGCCAGCCGAGGGTACGGTATCTCCAGCCCCGGTCGAACCGGCTGCTTCCCCGCTGGTTGAGAGAACGGCCACTTCTGAACTGGTCGCGACCCCTGTCTTGGAAGAGGCAACCGCAGCGACGAGAAGAACCCCTTCCAAGGCTCCAAGACAGTCGGCAGTCAATATGGAGGTATAACGATGCGGTTATTAATTCCTTCTTCCTCGAACAACTTCGAGCAATTTTAACCACCTTTATTTCAGGATGATGAAAGTGACAACCACCCCAACAGTCCTCATCCGTCGGTCGAAGCAGCAGTCCGGGTCGAGCTTCCTGCAACAGCTGAAGCGGTCGGCCAGGTTGATCCTCCTGCAATTGCACATGGGAAAGGCCTTGCCGCCGAGCCTGAAGCAACGGCGGAAACGCCGATCCACCCACAGGATCAAGACCTCCGCATCCCTCATCTGGAAGCCACCTCCGCCTATGTAAGCACCCTCCTTACTATTCTTTTATCAATCTTCTGGCTTGGAACGCTAAACCAGAAAATACTAAATGTCAGGTGCCGGCGTTCTCCTTTCACCGAAAATTTTATGCGTCGAAGGACGTTATCTATATCTCTTGGCCACCTCAGTGGCCATCAAATGTAGATAACCTTCATCGGCCGCGTGAATTGAGAAGTAGTCTAAAACATTGGGCTCGGCCATTGAGCTCTCTGGGTTCGAGCAACGATCCAGCAGACATGGCCGAAGTCTCTTCTTAGCAGGTCTAAAATTTCCTTCTCAATTGATTGTCTGATGATTCGATATGTTCTGACCTTTCTGTTTCATGTAGCCTTCGTGGGAAGTCGAATTCGATGCTCTCATCTCAGCAGCATCGGGAACTGCTGGCCCTTCGACGACCACGATTAGGTCCTCGACCGACTCATCTTCTCTCGTCAAGCTGCAAGAGCTTCTGTCACTTTCGGCCTCCCAGGTTCTCGAACGCAAGGGCCTCGACTCTGTCGGTGAATGCCTCAATGACCTTGCGGTTAATGGTCAGTTGAGCCCTGAAGCTATTACTCGGGCATCTTCGACTTTGGAGCAGACTCGAGAATTCTTCGGCATTTTCGAGAAAGCTCTTCGGGTCGAAGACGACTTGAAGGTCGCGTCGGGCGTTCTCGAAGCTCTCCGCCCAAAAGTTGAAGCCATGAAAGCAAAGAAGGATGCTCTGGCCGACCTGGACTGTTAGATTATTGAGCTTCAAAAATGGAGATCGACCGTGGCTTCTGAACTCGCGAAGGATTTTGAGCTGGGTGGCAAATCCTGCCTGTCCGACTATGCGGCTAGCGTAAAGCGGGTCGAACAGCTCAAAATGGATAAGAGGATCCGTTAGGCCGAGATCATCATGGGCGAAGTGAGGTGGCTGGAGCTGAAGGCCATGCTTGAAACTCTTCTTCCCTCGTCACCCTAGACTTACTTATGTACTGACCGACCAGCTTAAACTGTACTTTTTGACAATTTTTTAATAAGAACTTTCATTCTCGCATCTCCCAAGTAGTCGGATAGCATTTCTTTAAAAATTTCCCATTGATTGGTAACTTGTGAACTGTGCCGGCTCGATCTTTAAGGTGATATGCCCCCTTGCCGAGCACTTTATAAATGATGAACGGTCCTTCCCAATTCGGCAACCATTTGCCGAATCTAGGATCTTTAATTCCCATAGGCAACACAGTTTGCAAGACTAAATCTCCTTCACCGAATGTTTTCTGTCTAACCCTTTGGTTATAGGCTCGTTCGGCAATCTTTTTCTGCGCTACTAATAAATTGTATGCATCAAGCCGTGCTTCTTCCAAATCCTCTAACTCTTGCCTCATAGACTGACTATATTCGGCGCTGAACAAATTACTTTGCTCGATTATTCGCAACAAATTTATGCTTAATTCGACTGGTAGCATTGCGTCGTGCCCGTAGGTTAGTGCGTACGGAGTTGTCCCAGTCGCGGACCGGAGCGATGTTCGATAAGCCCATAAAGCCTCATTCAACTTCAAATTCCACATGCCAGGCCTTTCCCCTATTATTTTCTCAAGAATACCGATCATCACCTTATTACTTGCTTCGGCCTGTCCGTTTGCCTGTGGATAGTACGGCGTGGACTGTTCAAGCCGAATTTTCAGATTCGCTACATACTCTTTAAACTTCTCGGCTGTAAAGATCGTGCCATTGTCCATTATGATGGTTTCTGGTATCCCGAATCTGGTCACGATGTGTTCCTCCACAAAGTCGCAAACCTCTTTAGACGTTAACTCGGCATATGATTTTGCCTCGACCCACTTGGTAAAGTAATCGGTCGCCACAAGTATCCATGCATGCTTGGCAGCCCCGGAGGACGGCGTGATTTTGCCAATTACGTCCATAGCCCATCCTCTAAATGGCCATGGCTTAGTGACCGAGTGCAGTGATTCGGCCGGGACTCTTTGTATGGGACCATGAATTTGGCATTGCACACATCTCCGTGCGAACTCAATGCAATCTTTTAATATGCTTGGCCAAAAATAACCATGCCGTCGAAGCAACCATTGCATTTTTCAGCCCGACTGATGAGATCCGTAAATTCCTTCATGATCTTCCGTGATTGCTCGAGCAGCTTCTTGGGGGCCGAGACATAACAATAGTAGTTCATCCTCGCCTTTTCGGTATAATTCATTTTGATACATGACATAATTCGTGGCGTGAACCCTTGTCTTGGGGTCGTGTTTGCTATTAGGATTATCGAGATACTGCATGATAGGCTTCCTCCAATCATCTGGCATTGCCTCAACTGCGCAAACATCTACAGGGTCTTGTCGGTCCAACAACGAAGGTAATGACATGACTCTTGTGCGTATCACGTTATCGCGTTGGAGGACCTGCTGATTAACCAAGACCGGGTATAGTCGTCGTAATACAGGTATTTCCCGGCCTAACTTGCCCCCCAGGAGTTGTGCTCTGGAAGCAATTTGGGCCAGTTCGTCTGCGTCGGTATTATGAACCCGGGAAATGTGTTCAAAAGTGATGCCGTCGAAGGACCCGGCCAAATAGCTGGCAACCATGTGGTAGGGTACCAGAGTACAACTCATGCATCGAAAAGACCCATTGAGTTGGTTAATCACAAGTTCGGAATCACCGAGGACGAGGACACGGGTCGCTCGTAAGTCATGGAGGACATGCATGCCGATGATAAGAGCTTCATATTCGGCCTGATTATTCGTACAATCGAAATCGAGCCGAAGAGAAAAAGACCAGCGGCAGTGGCTAGGTGATTGAATGACGATGCCAACACCAACCGAGTCTGAGGTACTAGACCCATCAAAGTACATTGTCCAGTAGTTATCGCGTGCTTCGACCATGCCGATTTCGACATCATTGCCCCCGACATCATATGGGGAGGGATGTTGGGCCAAAAAATCGGCTAAAGCTTGGCCTTTAACGGCTTTCTGAGGCACGTACTGCAAACTGAACTCTGACAACGCCATTGTCCATTTCCCGATTCGGCCTTTTACTATGGGCCGTGTTAGCACGTAACGGATAACATCGGTTTGGGCAATGACTTGCGTGACTGACGGAAGCATGTAATGGCAGAGTTTTGTAGTGGCGAAGAACAAAGCCAAGCAAAGTTTCTCGACAGGCGAATAATTGATCTCAGGCGCATTCAGACCCCGACTGAGATAAAAGATAGCTTGTTCGCGGCCGGCCTTGTTGTCTTGAGCGAGGAGGTAGCCAATAGACTCTTCAGCTGCTGAAATATACAACTTTAGAGGCTTACCGCGCCGAGGTGGTACGAGAACTGGTGGCGTGGTGAGGGAAACCTTGATCTGTGTAAAAGCCGCTTGATGCTCTTCGCCCCACTCAAACTGATCCGAGTCCTTCAATTTCAAAAGCGTAGAGAATGCCTTCATTTTTCCCGCCGAATTAGATATAAAATGGTGAAGAAAATTTATCTTGCCGGGTAAGGACTGCAACTGCTTCTTTGTCGTTAGGGGCGGGGCAGCAATGATTGTGCGTGCCTTGTTTTCGTCCACCTCAATTCCTCAATGCTGCATAAGAAAACCTAACCGGCCGATACACCGAAGGCGCACTTAGCCGGGTTCATCTTCAGATTATGTCGTCGCATGCGAATGAAAGTTGCCGAAGATCATCTAGATGTGTTCGGCGGTTTTTCGATTTAACCATCACGTCATCGATGTACACCTCAACTATTGTGCCAATCAAGTCATGGAAGATGGCGTTCATGGCACGCTGGTATGTGGCATCAGCGTTTTTAAGGCCAAATGGCATAACCACCCACTCGAATGTTCCAAGTGCCCTCGGGCAACGAAACGTAGTTTTATGAACATCGGCTTCGGCGATAAAGATCTGGTTATAATCGGCATGGCCATCCATGAAAGACATCATGTCATGAGTAGCTGTGGCGTCAATCAACAAATCTGAGATTGGCATGGGATATTCATCTTTGGGAGTTGCTAGATTCGAATTACGAAAATCAATACAAATGCGTAAGGCATCTCTTTTCTTCAGCACCGGCATGATATTTGCCAACCATTCAACATATCGGGCAGTTCGAATGAACCCGGCATTTAAAAGTCGAACCAGTTCTTCTTTTATGCCGAGTTGAACTTCGGTTGAGAACCGTCGAGGAGGTTGGCGAAAAGGCTTGCAACCAGGTTTGATGCGTAATTCATGCTCAACGAGGGTTCGGTCAAGGCCAGGCATCTCGTGATAACTCCAAGCGAAACAATCCTTAAATTCGCCAAGCAACTGGCAGAGTTCGGTCTTAGTATGCTGGGGTAACAGAGCACTGATGAACAATGGCCGAGGGTTATCGGCCGTTCCCACATTTATTTCATCTAATGGGTCTTTGACTTGGGGCCGGCTATCCTCGAGTTCGGCCGGGGCAGCCTGGATTTTGTCGAGAGAGAGAACAGGGCCATTGTCGCATTCGAAGAGGAATTCCACGAGGTTGACGCCTGAATCCGGCTGTTGGGAGATAGCGTACCAATAAGCCAGTAACCGTTCCATGGTTGATGAAATTGCGACTTTGCGTACGGTCTGACTGACGTCAGACATCAGGGTCGGGGATGAAGTTGGCCAATTCGAGCCTCGTCGAATCCTGGTGAATGGTTTCGGCACCAACCTCGATGGCCTTCTGAACAGAAATCCGCGTTGGCCGACCTTCTTCGTTAAGGCCGTGTAACATAATGTATCCGACATGATCATCGTAGTATCACGCTTGGATCATGTTAGCTTCGAATGGCTGAGAATCGGCTGGGTGAACCACGACTGTTTTGCCATCCCGAAAGACGAGAACTTGATATAGCGATGAAGGGATACAACTGGTTTGGTGAATCTAATCTCGTCCGAGCAACGCATTGTACTCGGTTTTGGAGTCAACTATAAAGAAAGCGGTCATGTGGTTGCGACCTGCGACGGTCACCTCTAATGGGAGAACTCCCTTGGTTTGGGATTTGTCACCAACGAAACTACTCATGGTAATCCCTGATGGAATGAGCTTGTCGTTAGAACGACGTAACGCCCTCATGATTGTTATGGGCATGATATTGACCGTTGCTCTGCAATCAACGAAAATTTTGGACACTGGGTATCCCTCGATATGAGCCGTAACATATAACAGCTTTAGGTGATGGAGATTAGCCAATGACGAACGAGGAAATAATTCGATGAGAGCTGCCTTGAGGTTATCTTCTTTTGTCGCTAACTCGACTTCGGTAGGGAGTACGAAATCGGCCTGGGTAGCCTCTTCGGCTACTACGTCGCCATCTAGGAAGTTAGGTTGGGACGTGCGTGGTTGAAAATCTGCAGGCAGAACATGGACCATACTGATTTCCATGTTGTCGAGGACTGAAGGACCCATCGACCCGGTATCTCCCACCTCTGACGGTCATTCGTTTGCCGGGCTTTTCTCCTCCGGACTTTTGTCATGGACAGTATTCGGGTTGAATTCATCGACCGTTGCCGGGGTATGTTCTTGCAAGGCATCTTGAAGGATTTCCTTCTGTTGGTCGAGCGGCTCAGGCTCATTGAGAACCACAACAGGGTCCGGGACTTGCATTGTGCCGCGAGCCTGATCTTGATACATAATGCGGGCGTCCTGATGTCTAGGTAGGCATCTAAGTGTGCCACGCGCTCCGTTTCATCGACCGTAAGGCCGAAAAGAGAAACGACCGAAAAAACTTCGAAACGGTATCGCAAGTGCTGGAGATCTTCCAGAGAAAAGGGGAGCTCGCTCGTCTCGATATCAGTATATGGGTCGAAGTCAAAGCCGAGGACTCGAGCCTCTCGTATGTGCTGGAACCTAGCTTTCAGCCCTAGGTCTGAATTCTTTTGAATAATTCGCTCGGCGTCAGGACAGGCCAGAACGAGATCAATCGTATCTTGGCATGCTTTCGGCAAACCGTATAGATCGTTGGCCGAATGCTTTTTGTGAAAATCTCGCATATACTTCAATGCCTCTCCGAGGAACGGTGGATGCAGGTTCCGTCTAACCCTGATCAAAGGCTCCTGTATAGGTAGCGGGGGAAGTTTGCTCTCGGCTTCCCCCTTGAAATGTTCAAGACGCGCCTTCATTTCCCCGGGTCGAAGTAGAAGTTTGATTCGCTTATCAGCCTCCTCAAATATGGTTTCCACATCAGGGTTGGTCACTTGTCTTTCTTGGAGCAACTCCGTCATGATGGTCGGAGGTTGTCGCTCGTCATCGCTGCTAGTTTGGTTCTTCGGCTGCCACTTGGGGGCTGAAGTTTCCTGAGCTGCTTGTCGACGGGCCATGCAGTCTATTCTTTGGCGCCGACGCTTCTGTGATTTGGACAATGCAGTATACACACCTTTAGGGGAATGATAGGTGTACCAACGTTGATCATGTGGTTCGGGAGGTTTGAAGGTTTTCTGCTTTGCCGAAGCGTTCGAACTGCTAGAACTTCGTGCGTAATAATCCTCGTTATAGAATGGTGCATCGAAGTCCAGGCGTCGTCTAACTGGGGGTAGCTCGGTCGGCCGCGTTTTGGGGCCGAGTCTGTTGAAAACTCCCTGGTGTTGGCCTGTACTGAGTGTCTTCTGAGGTGTTAGGGCCGTGTCTGTCTTAACTTGAAACGGTCTTCTGTTTAGCGCTGCGTCGATGTTTGTCTTACACCGACTGCAAAGGATCACTGATTTATCTTCTTCCTCGGCGCTGGAGTTTGTCATAGGTTGGATGATGGCCGGTCCTGAAAGAACCTCGGGTGGCTCGTTCGAAAATAAATCTATCTTGAGCCGTGGCAGAGAACTTTTCGTTCGAAAGTGTTGCACTGAGACGGGCTCGACCTTTTCTTTCCCTTTGTCTCTAGGTAGACGGGCATCTACCATATTAACTGTCGCAGTAGGAAACGGGTCGGTATCGACGCTCATTTTCTTGTCTGGGAACTTGAGTTTGCTGTTGTCGATCCAGCTTTGGACGGCATCTCGAAATATGACACAGTTGTTTGTCGTATGTTTATTCGAGTTATGGTACTTGCAATATGTTTTTCCCTTCAATTCTTCGGCCTTAGGAATATTATGCCCAGGCCGAAGCTTGATAATCTTGGCCAGCAGTAGTTGGTCGAAGATGGCGTCGGCCTTAGTGATGTCGAAAGTATAAACCTTTGGTGTTTTGGTGGTAGATTCTTCGGTGGCTGAGCGAGTTTTTACATCCTTAGGATTGGCGTACGTCAATGCTTTGCAGACATACGGTTTATCAATGACTATCTCGGCTGCATCAATATTAGCATACTTTTCAGGTTTAGTCGAGGCATAGCTAACCATGGGGTTTTTAGAGATGGTTCCTCGGGATGGAGACTTTGAGACTTTTTCTTCTCGAAGTAGGTAGTCAAATTGCTCCATGTGTTGAGCTAATTCATACATGTCTCGGAAGTTTGCCCCTAGGAATTTCTTCTTGTACTCCATGTCCAGCCCATTCAAAGCTAGTCTAACAAATTCGACTTCAGGAAGGGGTACTCGGCACCAATTTCTTGCTGACTTAAACCTAGTCTGGTAATCCATTGGCGACTCATCTGATGCTTGAGCCATCCTAGCTAATGATGAAACCGACATTTCCATCCCCGGCCGATAGAATTGCTCATGAAATTATTCGGCCAACTCCTCCCAGCTCTGGATGGAGTTTGGTGGGAGATTGATGTACCACGCAAAGGCCGAGCCTGTCAATGAGAAGTTGAATAGCCGTAATTTATGGAAATCGCTATTAACGTCGCCAGATTGAGCGGTGAACCGGGCCACATGTTCTAACGAGGACAAAGACGACTCTCCGGCAAACAGACTGAAATCTGGGGTTTTAAAACCTTTGGGATATTCAAATTTTTCGACGTAGGCAGGGTACGGGTGGATGAATTTTGGGAATTTCAGCCCTTTTTTCAAGGCCGAATCGATCATCCTCTGGATCTCGGTCGCATCAATGGATGTCGCCTCTGCTTTCTGGTCAGATCCATCCGCTCTACTGCTCGATCCTCATTTCTTTTCCAGGTCAGTTGACTTGAGTCGAGTAGGCACTGGCTCAGCCCGTACTATCGGTAAAGGATCATTCTTTAGTGGCCATTGCCGAAAATGATCGGAGGGTTTATCTTCACAGATCTTGTGTACCAGCATTTCAAGCAACCTGGTGTGTGTTTCATTAGTACTGCTTATTACTTCGCGCAGACTGTCTATTCCTTGGCTGAATACCTGTTCGACTTGCCGAGATTGTTCATCTAGTCGTCTTCGGAGAAACGACCTTGTTGGTGGATCAGCGCCTTCACCACCATCTTTATCGCAGTCCTCCACTACCACATCATTGAAAATGGATGTGGTTTTGTTGGGGGCCTCTGCGTTACGAGGCTGACCGCCGAGGCCAGCTTCCTTTTCTCGGCGTGTTGTGCTTGCGGACTCTGGTGTCGCGGTAACAATGGGGTTTTGTGTCTGCGGTATCGACAAATCAGTCGTCGATTTTCCCATAACTGCTTTCTTCTTGACTGATCGTGTCTCAATTGGCATGAACTTCGTAGTTTAGCATTGGTCCCACTGGGCGTGCCAAAATGTTGACCCTAAAAACTACCAAGCCTATGTGGCGCGCAGGCCGAGTAACTAATAAGCTAACTATGTCCTTCGATTGTGTGTGGGGCGTGCCAACTCGTCGGCCGAGGAGTAAAATTTGTTGATGTTGTGTTGGTTGTGCTGCTGACTTCTGCGTCTTGCGATTGCGGCCGAGGAAAGAACTTGACTCGGTTCTCGGATTCTAAAGCCTGAAGACAAGGCTACTAAATATGCGAAGTTCACAGATCGTTGTCGTCGGATTCGGTCACAGTGACGGTATTCGTCAGAGTAAACTCACGCCGGATTGACACCAAAGTGTAAGGGCACAAATACTCAAAGCGGATGTACGTCTTGATGGTGTTCGTGGTTCGGCCGTCAGAATGCCGAACTCTAAAGCCCACTTATGAGTATCCAATCATAAAACAACTCGGCGTTCAATGTGCCGAGCCCTAATAAACTGTAACACCTCACTTCGCCGAGAAGGCTGATGAGATGACCTCTGCCAATAAGGATTCGAAAATCCTTCTTGACCGAGACTTGGATAGGTAACCAGTCGGCCCCTTCGCAGTGCTGTTTATCCAAACTAAAGGTGCTCTGCGATCGGCTGATTCTACGGCGATAGTGCTGTTTATCCAAACTGAAGATACCACCGGTTGCCTTCACAGTGCTGTTTATCCAAACTGAAGGTGTGTTGGCGAAAAGGAAAATAAAAATCTCAAGGTTGTTGAGAGGTTTCGTGTAGAGCGAGGGTTTGCGCATGGCAGATTTGTGTGTTGAGTTGGAGAGACCCTGAATGGTGCCACTGCCTCTGTATTTATAGGAGCGTCTCTGCAATCAAGTCCAAGTCATACTTGGATTAGGACTCCTTATTCTGATCCAAAACTACCTCGACTAATCCTTCTCCAATCATGACTTTGAACCTAACCTTTATCATGCCGCACACATCTCTTATATCTTTGTCAACCTCATCATTGCCGAGACCCCTTAATGCACCAGGATTCATGCTATTCGTAGGACTCTGCCTACTTCGCCTTTATCCAAACAGCATTCTTCCTGACCAGACCTGGCCGATCTCGGTCCATGGGCTAAATAACTCACAAGCCTCCAAATAGAACTTTCCGAGCCGAGAACAATTCTAATTCGGCCCAAACTGATATTTTGGGCCTAAACAGAAGTGCAATTTAAAAAATAAACGGTTTGGATAATTAATATTCGATGTGGTGTAGACCACACAATTAATTCCCATTTTATAAAAAAAAATAAAAATCCCTTCTCGTAAAGGCTTTCTATATATATATAATCTCTCATACATAACCATATATATAATTTCCCTTTTTTGTTCTCGTAGAAAATCATCACATCATCTTCTAGAAGAAAATGAACGATACAAATCATGCATCTTTTATTTTCCTTGAAAAGTAACCTTGATTATTATTTTTTATTTCAACTTGACTGAAAATTTTGTTTTAAAAAAAGGATAAGCTTATTTCAAATTCTAAACAGGATTAGGAGGTAATCCGCATGCAGAGCAGTTTGAATTTCGAGATTCGTGTAGTGGATAAGTACAAATCTCAAAAATCAAACTCATCTAACGGTGATAAATATGAGGGTGAGCATACACCACATAAATAGTGGTGAGCAAAAATGCACTCAGAATGTGAACGTTTTTGCTCACCACCATTTAGTGTGATGTATGCTCACCGTCCTATTTATCACCGTTAAATGAGTTTGAATTTCGAGATTCGTGTAGTGGATAAGCACAAATCTCAAAAATCAAACTCATCTAACGATGATAAATATGATGGTGAGCATACACCATATAAATGGGAGTAAGCAAAAATGTACTCTTTTAGAATTATAGCTTGCAAATTGCAATACAATCATTGGCAACGAATTTGAATGTCCTTAAATTAGTGTATCATATTTGTCAATGTTGTGCCATGCAGTCAAAAGAATCTACTTAAATCGGAAAGAGAGAATAAACTAGTTTGTTGGTCTACTCAACGAATAAATCACAGTTCCTATCTGTGATCAATATGCCATTTGGAGCTAAGTTTTCACCATAGCTTTCTTTTTTTTCCTTCGTTTATTGCCCTTGGTGATAATCTATGAATCACGGGTACTTCTGCGCCCAGTTTACTTGCATATTTCATATTCGATACTTTATCAAACATGATACTCGTCAAATACTCTTGAATACTTGTTGGATATGTGTCATGGTCAACAAATACGGTTTTAATTTGATGGATTTGTATCCAGCTTTTAGGATAACTGTACACTTTCATATGATAAATTAAGAGGAGAAAACGAATACGAAGAGCTTGCCTCTAATAGAAACAAGGAATATAACTCTCACATTTCTTTTAAATATATATTTTTATTGTTGTATCCATGACATATTATATCTTAATTTTCAAATTTTTTTCGTATTACCGTATCATATAACTATACCTATATTTGTATCTGTGCTTCAAGTTTGATAACCATAACTTTTATGAGATATTATAAAGAGGAAGACTGTTCCTAAGAAGAGAGGGGTGATTACTAATTCAAATATGAGTTGACAATTACATTGCATGTATATGTAACAATAACAAAATGTCTTATTTCACTAAGTGAGGTTAGTTGTATGAATATTAGAATGTCAATGCGCTTGATTTTGCGCCAAGTCTTCCATTAACTCCAAGTAGTCTATGCCCTTTCTTAAAGTCTCTGTCCAACTCTTTAGGTCTTCCTCTACCCTTTTCCCCTGAGTCTCTGTCCCATAATCGTATTTTCTATCCAGAGCATCTATATGTCTTCATTTCACATGTCCAAATCACCTTAACCGATTTTCTCTCTTCTTATTTTCATTCCAGCCACTCCTACTTTATCTTGGATATCCTCATTCTTAATCATGTCCATTCTCGTGTGCCAACACCTCCAACGAAGCATTCTCATCTCCACTACACTCATTTTTTGCATGTATTGATGGTTGACCCGCTCAACATTTCGTGCCATAAAACATTACTGGCCTTATTATCGTCCTATTAAGTTTTTCCTTGACCTCTACTGAACTCATCTACTTTATCCATCTAACTTGTATTCTATGGTTGAGATCTTCATCTAATTCTTCGTTCTTTGCAATATAAATCCAAGATAGCAAAAACACTCTTTTGCATGTATATAAAGTAGGTAATTACTACATGCAGTTTATTTTGTAAGACATGGTATGTAGCGTAATAACTAAAATTAGTTCGCTAATTAAATGGGTTCTTCAATCACTACGTTTCGAGTTCAAACCTTCTCTTCTTTTCGATGAAATTAAGTGTATCAATCCTAAGAGCAACTCTACTGGTATGGAGTTGTCTAGGCAATTGGACAGCTTTTGCCAACTCTAGTTGTCGTCCACAACTTAGGTAAGTGGGTGGAGCCAACGGGCTTAGGTAGCAATCCAGACAGATTGCGCCTAGGCCGTTACTCAGGAAACATGTGGCGCGGTTGACATCAAACACGATTTTATTTTTATTTTTGCCTGTCACGTGTAATACCCCCACGGGGTAGAGAGTGACTTAACAAAATCTTCTGTCCTGGGCCTACAATTCATGCCATGATAGTAAGTGCCTAGGGGCCCCCCAAAACCCCAACGTACACACCACCTCCTTGCCTAGTGGAAACGGATTTATATGTCTAAATACTATTATCTTACGTTTGGACAATTTTTTTTGGACACTCAGAATTGGCAAAAACCTCATGCAATGTAATGCATGACTACCACTTTATGAATATGTCAACGATGAGCCTTAAGTTGGACCATGCTCCACAATCCAAAACTCTATTTGTGTGCTTTAGAATCTAGGCTTTGGAGCGTGTGGAAGCATATAGTCTGCATTATTAATTGAGAGTTGAACTATATATAATAACAAGGGCAGAGGTAGAACCCAATATAAGTTTAGGATGATGCTATCCACACACCCTTTTTACCTCTTGAACACCCCATGTTAATTTTTGTTATTTGATATTCTTTAATTCATTCGATTCAAATGCCGAAAATTGAAAATGGTGTGTGAGAAGTAAAAAGACGTGTGTGGATAGGATAGCACCACCCTAAGTTTAAGTTGTGATCATTCACAGGCACCTACATTCTATATATTCCAGTTTAATTAGAAATGGTCAAGCACATTTCGTGTACACGAAAAACACTTGATTAGTAAACACAGAAAACGTTACATCTTCATATAAAGGCATGGGAGATCCAACTTTCAACTTTGGGTGGTATATTGATATGGAGTCTATAATCCATGTTTAGGATAAGGTCACCTAAACAAAAATTCAAAGTCTGCCTTAACTAGTTAATTAGCTGGGTAGGCAGGTCCCTATGACCAAAGGCTAGCTTACATGAGCGCTCAAAGTTTCCTTATAAGGTTTTAATATATAAACGTCAAGTAATTAACTTAAGTTATAACTCGTTCACATGTTATAATATAAATAAATGTCTAATGAAATATTATGTACGTATCCCACAAAACAAAAACATATCAGTCATGTTGTTACTCATATTAAAATGAACACTATGAATTCAGTATTGTTCATTGTCTTTTGGGATATTGACCAAGAGAAAACACTATTTATAACCAAGAAAGGGGTGACGAATGACAATTAGTAAGTTTTGATTTCCAAATCGTTGTCGTTGCCATCTTCCAAAATTCACAGTCATTGCTGCTATCTCTCAACGGTTAAACCTCAAACCCTCATCCCTCCTCACTCGTCAGTCGGTTTAGTGCATCATGTACATCTTATCTAAAGTTTGCTCTCTGTCCTTCTCCGCCTCTTTGAATCCTTTCATATCACACAAATTAAGAGGAATAAAACGTCATGTTTCTATAAGGGTGAAAACTGGTTTTACAATAAAAGTAACAAAACAGTAAAAGTATAATAAAAACTGTATAGTTTCAAAGCCTCTGTATGTTGAATTTAAAAAGACAAATTAGATGTCGGGATTTCATTTAAAAAGGAACAGAAGAGGCCGGTGTGGGTGAGACTGGCGAAGGAGGAGGGGTTGGGGTTGGAGTTGGAGTTGGAGTCGTTGGACTGTTGGAGATATATGACAGCTGTGAAAAATCTGGGATGAACTTTTGTAAAGTGTGACGGCTTGTGTGGATGGGAAAGGAAAAATTGAATCGTTAGGGTTTGTGAATTGTGATGGGAAGAGGCAAGTGATACGGTACAAAAGGTGAATTTTCAATTTAGTATGATTATACTGATGTGGAGTAGCAATTCCGTTAGATTAATCAAATAGTTAAGATTTTGTCAAGTGCATGTAAATGCACTGAGGCTAAATGTAGAGACTCGAGATTCCATTCAAATACATGTTTACACTTTCAAATGGGCGGGTATATATATGGTCTCAATCAGTTAAACATGTTCTGTAATTACAATTAACCTTTATAGACAATCAGATAATCTAGTCGTTGGTGTAGAGGAAAATAGTTTGAGAGAGAAAGGGATTGAGAGATTCAATCTTTTAGGGGTAGATGGATTGCTCTAGGGATTTAGGATTTAAAAGATTTTAGGGATTTAGAGATTCAATTTTTTTCGGGGTTTATGGATTCAGTTTTAGGGTTTTACCGTTTTGGATATCAAGTTTTGTAAAAATATGCCTTGTTTTGTCGTTTATTCTGTTTTTGAATTTTTTTTTTTAAATTGAAACCATAAAAAAAAAAAAAAACCATGATTATCAATGTCACCATCCATCCACAAATCGAATGAGTTAGCTATTTTTGTCAATTGAAAAGGAATTAGCTGAAAAATTAGATTATGTAAACTTATTTAGCATATTTGCGTATAAAAACGAGAGACATGTAATATATAAATAATGTTTGTATATATTTTCTTTTGATATTAATTGTAAATGATATTTGATGTATAAATAGACTTTTTCATGTATTTAGCAAAGCTTTTTTTATTTTTTATTTTTTTATACATATCAATGTACAAAAGGTCAGAGTCCAGAAAACTTTAGGCCCTCAGTTCAAAGGCTCGCCTAGGGCCCCAAATTCTTAGGGCCGACCCTGATAGCTAGGGCTGACGACTACAGATTTTGACAGTAAGAATAACACTCACACACCGGTGAGAAAGACTCATTCAAAGAGAAAAGCTCTCACTCAAAGAGAAAAACTCTCGCTTACAGAGAAACCGAGTTATTGAAGATGAGATCACTAAGCTTCTAAGAGTACTTATTATAGCACTATACTAATCTTCAATATTAGCAAAATACCGTTACTTAACTCAACCTTTTTTTCCCTTTCTATTTTAGAGTTGGGTCGTCCCCGCCATAAATAGCTGCGCTGATTTCTTATGCATAATGAGTGCAAAGGCTTTTACGTAGTTTTGGCGGCCGATTGGAAAAGAATATGAACAATTCGTCAAATATTATCTAATATTATTGCGACGTAGAGCCCATAGAAAAGTAATTCAAATGACTTTTTTCTTTTGGTGAAAAGTATTCCAATGACTGAATGACACAGATTGTGAAATCGTGAGCAAAACACGTTGACCTATTTTCACGTCTAATCTAAAACGACATGCTATGGTGATCGATGTTTGATCTAGGGTGGTATTATCTACACTTTTTTTTTTCTTTACATTTCACATATTATTTTTAATTTTCAACTATTGAATTAAATGAAATAAATATGATAAAAAAATAGAAATGAAATAAAAACTGAAAATAAAATAATTATTAAACGACTCCTATATTTTTGTAGTATTACAAATTGTTGTCCAATTATGTTCGCAGCACCAAATAATGTCCCAATTTATTGTTACCAAATGTTGCGTATGGCATGCCAAAATGTCATTTGCCAATTTCAACGTCCTTCTCTTCATTCCTCAACCCACCATGTCATATGTCATCGATCAAATTCGGATGATATATATATATATATATATATATATATATATATATATATATATATACAGGACCATTACCAAGAGGGATCCCCATTTTTCTAAAAAAAATGGGAACATCCTCTTGACCGTTGGATTGACTTTAATGAAATTGTGTGGTTGAGATTAAAACACAGGCCACACAATCTCAACCACACAATTTCATTAAAGTCAAATCCAACGGTCAAGAGGGTGTCCCCATTTTTTTAGAAAATAAGGGATCCTTCTTGTGAAAGGTTTCCTATATATATATATATATATATATATATATATAGTTGCTCCTAACATTATTATTTGCAACTACATTTGCTACCAACAATCCTATAGTTGCAGCGCCCTACAATATTATCAAGTTCCTCGCCCACCAAATTACTATACTTATATATTATATTATCAGTCATCAAATTCCAAATGACAAAAAATATGAGAAATTAGTTCCTCATCCTTCTTTTTGCTACTCATTTGATTAAAACCTTATTCCTTTTCATTTTTTGATCAAGGTCCTTAATATTAATAACATCATTAATTATTTCAATAATAAAATATTTTTATTTCTAAATATATTCATTTAATGTTAAAAATGTTACAATTAATATATTTATATTTATGGCTAAATTTTTTATCATATATTTTTATTTTTAGTTTGTACCCATTTTTAATTTGCAACCCTTTTTAAATTTGGACCAATTTTCTTTTCAGTTTTAATTTGTACCCATATATTAATTTATTTTTGTGCCCATATTTTATAAAGTTTTATTTGTATTTGTACCCATATTTTTTTATTTATTTGTACCCATTTTTAATTTTGCTAAATGTACCCATGCTAATTATATGTACCATTCATGTAATTTTTTTTTCAAATTTTTAATCTTAAAATGTACTCGTTCTTAAATATATCAATTTGTTATATGTAAAATGTACCCTTTTTTTTTTTATATAAAATCTATTCAATTTTTTTCTAATTCATTTTTAAACTTATATGGGTACATTCTTTTTTCTTTGATTTGAGAATGTATCCATGTTAAGTTTAATCGAAGAAATTTACTAATTTAATTAAGCATAATATCTTTTTTTTGTTTGTTGTGATTTTGAAGAATGAACCCATGTTTTGTTTGATACAATAATTTTTTGGTTAATTTTGATGAATGTACCCATGTTTATACACACACACACACAGTAGTATATTTATATTTTAATATTTTTAATCCCACAAATTATGGTTTTTTAATTTAAAATCTCATTAATATAAACAACTATAAATTTCAAATTTTAATTTAAAAAAATATAGTAACGTACATATAAATAAATTATCACATTAATTTTAGAGATTTGGATCAAAAATTGAAAACCAACAAGGTTTTAGTCAAAGAATATTCATAGTTAGGGATCGCATCCAAAGTCTCCCATAAAAAAAAAATGTTGTATACTAGTCGATCTATTGGGAGAAAAGTAACAAAGGAAAGTTGTGCACCCAATCACTTTACGCGCTTTATAACCCAAAGTAATATTGGCCGAAACCACGTACCTCACGACTGCTTCCCTTCTATATAAAGAACCCAATAACGTAAGCCATGCACACCATATTTCAAACACACAAGCTCAGCTAGCTCTCTAGTCTCCCAATTACCCATTTCATCATTACATTTCTTGATCAAAAAGCCATACAAAATGGCAATTCGATTTTACTCGACACTTTTTTTGGTGCTTTGTCTCTCTCCATTAGTCATTTTTGGTTACTCTCCCAATGATGTGAAAACATGGTGTAGCCAAACCCCTCACCCACAACCATGTGAGAGTTTTCTAAGCCATAACCCAAATAATATCCCCATCAAAGGTAAGTCCCAATTCTTCAAGATATCAAACCAACTAGCCCTAGACCGTGCCATACTTGCTCACGCCAACTTGTATTCACTTGGCTCAAAGTGCCAAAATGCACATGAAAAAGCTGCATGGGCTGACTGCCTTGAGCTTTATGACTACACAATCCAAAAGCTCAACAAATCCATAGATCCCGTCACCAATGGCGCTACTCAAAACGACGCTCAATCTTGGCTCAGCACAGCTCTCACGAACCTTGAGACATGTCGAGCAGGGTTTGTAGACCTCGCTGTCTCGAATAATCAGCTCATGCCACCTAATAATGTTTCTAATTTGATTAGCAACACTTTGTCCATTAACAAAGTACCATACACCTCTCAGCCAGAATATAAACAAGGCTTTCCAACTTGGGTGAAGCCCGGGGATCGGAAGCTCTTGCAGTCGTCTTCTCCTAAGGCAGATATTGTGGTGGCAAAAGACGGTTCAGGGAATTACAAGACCATAAATGAGGCAATATCTGCAGCTTCAAAGAGAAAAGGGAGCGGGAGGTATGTGATATATGTGAAGGCAGGGAGCTACAAGGAAAATGTTCAGATAAAGTTGAATAATATCATGTTGTTGGGAGATGGTATAGGAAAGACTATCATCACAGGAAGCAAAAGTGTTGGCGGGGGTACTACAACCTTCAATTCAGCTACAGTTGGTAAGTAAAATTAGCTTCAATTCTTTATTATGTTCTACGAAACATTTTTTTGGTTTGATGATAAATTCAATGGGGTCACCGGTCACAAATAATAAGAACATTTGTATCTCATAATAAAAAAAGTGAACAAGTCACTTGTAATATACGTAATTTACTAGTTCGTTGGAAAATAGATGTGAGAGAGTCAAAATCACTATTAGAGAGAAGTACGTAGTAAATTAATATAAGAATGATTAGATGGTAGTAGTAGTACTAGCTAGGCAAAGCGTAAAGTTTGAGAGTCATTAAGTTCATTGACTGGGAGGGTAAGGTAATCTGTCGAGTTTTATTTCACTGGTGATAGACGATGATCATGTCATCTAGATACTTACAAGATTAACATTTTTCCTCCACTTGTCTTAACTATGGACTACGATGACGATCAACTAGTTTGAACATGTTAGATTATGGTACTAAACTGTTCTTTTCCGTTGTCTTCTTATATTGGCCAAAGAATATTTTGCAAAGTCAGCAATTACACACACGCAACTAAGCTAATTACAATACACAACAGTTTGATTTTTTATTTTCTTCATTGTAGCTGTGGTCGGAGATTGGTTTATTGCCCAAGGCATAACATTCGAAAACACTGCCGGTCCAACAAGGGGGCAAGCCGTGGCACTCCGGTCCGGTTCAGATCTATCTGTGTTTTACAAGTGTAGCTTTGAGGGGAACCAAGACACCCTCTATGTGCACTCTGAAAGGCAATTCTATAGAGAATGTGACATCTATGGAACTGTTGACTTTATTTTTGGCAACGCTGCCGTGGTTATTCAAAATAGTAACATTTATGTTCATAACCACAAAACCAACACAGTTACAGCCCAGGGCCGAACAGACCCAAATCAGAACACAGGAATTTCCATTCACAATTGTAAGGTTACAGCTGCTTCGGACTTAAAACCGGTTCAAAGTTCAGTTAAAACGTACCTAGGGAGGCCGTGGAAGCAATATTCTCGAACGGTGTTTATGAAGACATACCTTGATAGCTTAATTAACCCAGCTGGTTGGATGGAATGGAGTGGCGATTTTGCCTTGAAGACTTTGTATTATGGTGAATACATGAACACTGGCCCTGGTGCATCCACTAAAAATAGGGTTAGTTGGGCAGGTTACCATGTGATTACTAGTGCCTCGGAGGCTTCCGAATTCAGTGTTGGGAACTTCATTGCTGATGGTTCTTGGTTGCCGGCCACCAATGTGCCTTTCACCTCTGGTCTATGATTATTATTAGATTTGTTTGTAACATAATAAATAAATTGGCTGTTGCCCAAAAAAGTAGTGTTTCTTTATATGGAATTGTCAATGGCTCATGAATTGTCATTATTTGTGAATTTGTTTATATGACTAATAATGGATAAGGTTCTTATTGTTGTGTTTGTCTGATTTAGATACTCTTGTTGATCATTTTGCTGTTTCTGGTTTGGGAGGTTATTTAATGATAGTAATTTATGAATCTATATAAATATGTCTATCATATTATAAAAAAAAATAAAAAAAAAAATTGACCACATATTTTTTGTACTTAGTTATCAACATCGTCGATCCAGTATGATTGTATACTTATTCATTTGTTTGATTAATTGCCAAAGCAAAAAATCCCACTTGTTTCATCGAGATATTGTATATCTTGGTCAATGATAAATTGTTCAAAGGTGGGTAATTATCTTCTTTTAAAATAAAAGTAGTAACTGAATCCTTTCTTAATCTTCGACAAGAAAAAAAATTTCTTCAATCTTATCATACGAAGTTAAACTGAAAAATCTAATTGAGAAATATTTACTAAAGAATTACTTTTTTTGTTTATTATTGATCTGATTAACGCGTTGGAAAAAAAAAACCTGTGAGTACAGTAAAGTCCAAAATTTTCTCTGTTATTCAGCTATTTTGCACAAATGGTTAGGTTACCATGTCATTTCTAGTGACTTGGAGGCTTCAAATGCCAGTGTTGGGAACACCATTGCTGGTGATTCTTGGTTGCCAGCCAGTCAGCCACCAGTGCCTTCCTCTTGTGCTTTATAATTATCATCAGATTTCTTTTGTAACATAAATAAATATGTTGTTGCCCAAAAAATTTGTGGAATTGATTAAGGACGTTTGTATGATTGGAAAAATAGTGTTTCTTTATAGAATTCACTAGTAGAAAAAACCATTTACGAGACAGAACTTTATGTGACGAAGGAGCTGACGTCGCGCAAGGGTGTTTCGCGCAATGAATTTAAGTCTCCGTCACGCAAGTTCATCGCACAAAAAGTAAAGTACCTAACAATTTATGCGATGCAATGTTTCGTCGCACAAAGGATTTTCACCGTGCAATGTTTCGTAAAGAAACACGTGTAAGCCCGTAATTTGGCGCCAAAAACATGCGCAACGTCGAAAACCTTGCACGACAAGTCTTCATCGTGCATGGAGTCAACATCTACTAGACGGTCAGTTTTTTTAGTCAGAGTAATGAATGCCATATTTACTGCAGGGTTTTGCGCGACAAAGGATTTGTCACGCAAAAACCCCAAGTTTCCTTTAAATTTATAGTTTTGCCCTCCCTATTCACAATTTGTTCCGAAAACTCCTTACTTTTCCGGATTATTATTCCAATTGTTGTTTGAATTTCTGTATGATGGCGGCCGACTTTGGTGCTTGTTCGTCAAAGAGAGTCGAGGGCGAAGGTTTCGGAAAAGGTAATACGTACTAAATTTTGTGTATTGTATAAATTATATATTTAACTTTACTATTTTAAATTCATATTTTGTTGGTAGACAAGAAAAAGAAGAGAGTTGCGCCCCGGGTCCAATACACTTTTGGTGGGAACCTTATTGAATCACGTATGAAGAATTAAAGAGATTTGGGGAGTCGGACATGCGCTCTAGGTTTAGGCGCGACATTGGGGCATTAGCGTACCAAATGTTTTATGGAGTGAGAGTCTTGGAGAGCCATCCCTGAGGAGATGAAGAGCACTTGATCAATGAGTTAGAAGTATTTGTTAATTAGTTTTTTTTTAGCATAAGAAGTATTTGTTAATTAGTTAAAAAATAATTATGTTCCTTAAATAATATATTAGATTGATTTATATTTTTTTAATTTTTGCATAATAGCCTGATTAGGACATTGACAAAACTGACCCAAATATACTGAAGTGCATCGACAACATATTCAAGTTCTATTTCCAGGAATGAAAGTTTGATGGTGAACATGAGCCAGAACTGCAACTAATACTTGAACCACCAGTGGTGGAGTAGAATTGTTTATTTATTTATTTTATGGTTAATTAAATAATGAAATTTGATTTCTAATATGGACTATATTTATTTTGTTTCATCTCGAAAACAGATTTACAAAATACTATTATTGACAGGTCGTTGAATTTTGGAGTTAACTAGCTTCTTCAAGTAGCACATATTTTCCCAACCTATGGTACTTGGAAAGGTAACTTTACGCCAAAGTTTGATGACATTGGTATTTTGAGAAACTGTTTTCGAGACGAAATAAAATAAATATTTACATTGCGTTGCGCAAAAAATTGCGAGACGAACTTATCGTCGCGTAAAGGAAATCTGAAATTGTTGGTGCGCATTGAATTCGTCGTATTTATTACGTACTTTGCACGACAAAGGTTTCATCACGCAATAGTTTGTGAGTAAGCGTGCGACGAAGCCTTCGTTGTGCAAAGTCATACGGGTTCTTTATAAACACAGTTTCACTTTCACTTTTCCTCACATTGTTTTCTTACAACCTAAATTTCTTCCCATTTTCTTCATCCCAAACGTTTGGTGAGATGGCCGAATCCGCTGCGGAAGGATTCGGGGAAGGTAAAAATTCAATTGATGTCAATCTAATATTTATATTTTTTGGAAATAGAATTTTAGATATGTATCACTTACTTTGGATTTGAAAGTTTTGTTTTGTTTCTGGTGATAACAAAACGAGGAGAGCGACGGTGTGGGATCGAATGGAGGAAAAATCATCAAACTCAACCCACTAGCTTGAACGCTACGCCTGAAGTGAATGCGACTAATTCTAGCAGCCACTAGCAGCCATAAATGACGGAAAAACCGTCGTGGCCGTGGAAATGGGAAGCAATCCCAACCACAAGCCCAAGGTCAATAGAGCAAAGGCTCTGCCAAGGGAGGAAATTCGACCCGGAAGCACAATTCCTTCGCCCCTAAGGCCCCTAACTTCAAGACTAAAAGAAAAATTGCCATTCAATCGGATTTCACTGAATTGGAGATGTCCAATCGATGTGGATCAAGGGAACATTGGTCACACATATGCCGAGCTAATCCCGAGGCCCTTGCCAAGTATCATTCCCGTCATGAGTTAAACTTTGTATATATGGAAAATTCCGAAGATACTACCACCATTATGGAGATTTCAGATTTTCAGGAGGCATCCGCTCCTATGGAAGAATAAATTTATTTTTTATGACATGTTTGGGATGTTTTTACCCATAGTGGCTGCATCTCCCCCCTTTATTGTTTAGTTTGTGGTTTAATTTTTCAGACAATTTTCTAAGTATTTGGAATAATTTGTTGGTTTGTTTTGAATTATGGATAATTATTTTATGAATATTATTTCTCGATTGATTAATTAAATGAATGGAATTACATTTATGCATGTGAACGATTCAATTAATTTATTTCTAGGTATGTCTAGTAGAGAAGTTAGTTGTCTGGCTGATAGTGCAACTACCACACCATCTTGCATGAGCGACACTATTTTGCTAACTTCGTACCTAAAAATGCACATCTGACAACCCTCTTAGGTTCATCTAACCTGATTGATAGATACGGAAAGACCCGTATAATGTTATCCAATGGTATCAAATTAAACATTAAAAGACCCTCTATTCTCCCTGTTTTGGAAGAACGTTGTTGAGTTTTAAAGACATTCAAGATAATAAATATCATATTGAAACCACTGAAGAGAATGGTTCCGAAATTCTTTTTATCATTTTTTACGAATATGGCTAGAAGTGTAGTCACTAAAAGCTGGTTGGGTTGCACATCATAACCACTCGAGTAATTGAGACCCACCAGATGGCCTACCTAAGCCTGGGTTCCAGAGTACTCTGTTGATTTGGCATGACCTTTTGGGACATCAAGAACGAGATATGATGTGTTGTATCCTCAAAGTATCACATGGGCAACTTCTAACATTTTATCTTGGACACCCGTCTTGCAAAGCATGCTCCTTAGGGAAGTTGATTACTCAACCTTTGGCTACCAAAATCATTCACAACCCACCTAAATTTCTTCAGATGATTCAAGTGGATATTTTTGGACCTATCCAACCAACATGCGGACTATTCAGATACTTTATGGTGTTGGTTGATGCACTGACACGTTGGTCACATGTTTGCTTACTTTCCACATGTAATGCTGTATTTGCAAAACTCTTAGCTCAAATCGTTAAGCTTAGGGCTCACCACCCTGATTATTTGATTAAATCGATTCAACTATATAATGTTGGAGAGTTTACGTCACAGACTTTTGACGATTATTGCATATTTGTTGGATTAAAGTTGAACATCCAGTACCCCATGTTCATACCCAAAATGGTCTGGCAGAAGCTTTTATAAAGCTTCTTCAATTAATAACTCGAACTTTGGTTATGGGAACCAAATTGCCAGTATTTGCCTAGGGCTATGCAATATTGTATGCTTATGTTAGTCTGCCTGAGGCCCACCGCTACCCAACCTCATTCACCGTTACAATTGGTTTTTGGATATGAGCTTGACGCCTTGCACTTACGTGTGTTTGGGTGCACAGTTTATGTGCCAATAGCACTGCCACTACATACCAAAATGGGTCATCAGAGAAGAATGAGAATCTATGTTGGTTATGATTCGCCATCAATTATTCGCTACTTAGAGCCCTTGACAAGAGATATCTTTATTGCATGTTTTGCAGATTGTCACTTCAATGAGAGTTTTCCCATTGTTAGGGGGAGATAAGAATGCTAATATTTCTGAATAACGCTAACGTCCCACTATGTCTCATTTAGATCCCCGCACTACCTAGTCTGAAACTGAAGTGCGTTGTATTCTAGATCTATAGAGCATTGCTCAAAGCATGCCAGATGCTTTTATTGATCTAGTAAATGTGACTAGTGTACGCCATAACATCACACAAGAAGGACGAGCCGTCCCCTAAGGAGCGTCGGCAGAACCTCCCACGCAGCCTGGTACATTGGTAGCTACCCAATCATCTGCTCCTACCCTAAAGTGTGGCAGACCCCTTGGTTCAAAGGATTCACAACCCGAAAAAGGAAACCCACACAAACTAGTAAACTTAGTATGAATATGAACATCGCTTACTCAACCGTTCCAACACATGAGGTTATTCTAGATTACGGTGACGTCTTAGATAAGATGAGTTGGCCTCCCGAGAATCGTATGATTTCAGTCCATTATGCAGTTTTGGATAAAGTTTGGAATCAAAGTGAGATGATAGTCGATGATGCCTTTGCATACACAATAACTACTGATATCGTGCTTAGCGATGACATTAAGCCACATTCCATTGATGAGTGTTGACGTAGAACTAAATTGTCAAACTGGAAACAAGCAATCATTGTCAAATCTGATTCCCTTGCGAAACACAAGGTGTTTGGACCCATAGCTTCCACGCATGTGCACAAGTGGGTTTTCGTGAGCAAATGTAATGAGAAGAATGAAATAATGCGATACAAAGCACGCCTCGTAGCGCAAGACTTCTCTTAACGTCCTGGGATTGATTACGAGGAGATGTGTTCTCCCATACTGGATGTCATTACGTTCTGCTACCTTATCAGTTTGATAGTTTCCAAAAAACTGAATATGCAGCTTACAGACGTGATAACTGCGTATCTTTATGGAGATCTTGATACAAAAATCTCATGAAAGTTCCAGGGAGACATACATTGATTGGGCCAAATAGTTCTAAACCATAGAACACCTTCTTGATTCGAATGAGAAGATCACTCTACAGATTGAAACAATCCGGATGGATGTGGTATAACTGTCTGAGTGAATATTTGATAAGTCAAGGTTATGTGAACAATGAACTATGCCCATGCGTATTTATTAAGAAGTCACATTCTGAATTTGCTATTGTTACAGTTTATGTCGATGATATGAATCTCATTGGGATTCTCGAAGAGCTTGAGAAAACTACTGCTCACTTGAAATTGGAATTCAAGATGAAAGATCTTGGGAAAACTCGATATTGCCTTGGCCTAGAGATCGAGCACTGTTTGGATGGAATCTTAGTACTCCTATGGTAGTTCGTACTTTAGATGCAAAACAAGATCCTTTTTATCCTAAGGAGGATGAGGAAGAGATTTTAGAGCCCCAAGTTCTTTACCAAAGTGCAATTGGAGCCCCATGTTTGCCTTGTTGGTTATGCTGACGCAGGTTATTTATCTGACCCGCACTGGGCACGTTCTCAAATAGGTTACATTTTTACCGTTGGAGACACTATAATTTCTTGGAGGTCTACCAAGCAATCGTTAGTTGAGACTTCTTCGAACCATGCTAAGATTATAACCTTACATGAAGCCTCGTGTAAATGATTTTGGTTGAGAGCTGTCATGAAACATATTTGAAGTACTAGCTGTCTTTCTACCATCGTTAACCTTCCTACAACAATCTTTGAAGACAACGCTGCATGTATCAATCAACTAAAGAAAGGATACATCAAGGGAGACAACACCAAGCACATTGCGTCGAAGTTCTTTTATTCTGATCAGTAACAACATCATAAGAATATTGAAGTCAAGCTAATATATTCCCAAGATAACCTAGCCGATCTCTTCACGAAGTCATTGCCCAAGTCTACTTTTCAGAAGCTTGTCCAAGGAATCGGTATACATAAACTTTCTGACTTGAATAGCTTGTAGTTCTCTTATTTGGAAGTTTTGTCAAACTCAAGGGGAGTATCCAGAAGTATACCCACTTGATTTTAATGTACTCTTTTTCCCTATGATTAGGAGCATTTTTCCACTGGGTTTTTGCTACCCTAACGAGGTTTTGATGAGGCATCCATCCTAGGTTGATCATACCCTTATGAGGCTTACTATTTTCATCCCATATGACATTTGTTTTTTTGACATTATGCATACTTCTCACCTTTCTCCTTAGTCTATGTAGTTTTCACCTACTTTAGGTTTTACCATAACGGGGTTTTGTGAGTTTTACTACAATGCATACTTTCGTTAATTTGAGACTTGTATTCACCTATTGTGCTGACGACTTCATCAACTGATCTACTTCACACGCTAAAAACCTGATGTGATATTTTGTTTGTGTATTTACACACTCAAAAGGGAGTGTTGCAGTCTTATTAGATTAGGAATGCCTTTTGACGATGGGATTTGTCTACTTTGTTTTTTCCCTTGCCATCCTATCATATCTGGGATATCCTTATTGGGTTTTACCATATCTCTTAGATTAGATATTATCCTACTAGAGTTGTAATCTTATAAGGGTTAGGAATTTACCTTCCTTTCTACTACAAATAAAGGCACAATGGGGTGAGATAACACATGCACCACAATTACACATCTCTTTCTTTTCCCTTTGTGCCACTACGCCCCCTCTTTGCCCTTTATATTATTTAGTAAATTAGGCGTACAATAAACTTAAGCTTTTGTGATATCCACTAATGTATTTTAAATTGATGATCTCGTTCGTTCCTTGTATTCTTATAGGGTTGAGGATTGCAGTTGTAAACAATTATCAAAAGTGGAGCTAAAATGATTGTTAAATCGTGATTTTTCATTTGTAACTGTCGAAGGATTTCGTCTCGGTACCTAATCTCCAAATGTTTGTTTTTGGTGATTTTTAGCGTATGAAATCCCAGAGTATATATAAACAAGTTTAAAGACTGGATTGCTTCAAACTAGTTTTGCGGATTGCAAAAATCAACGAAGGAATTTAATATGCCAACCATGTCTCTCCCTTCGCCTAACGAATATATCCACTTGACGCGACAAAACAAAACCCTAAAACCTAAAACCTAAACCCTAAACCCTAAAACCTAAACCCTAAAACCTAAACCCAAATTTAGGCTTTGCGCGACATAACCTTTATTGTTCACCAAGCAAGATTTCACACAATACGAACCATTTTTTCTCTTGGCGCCAAATGTTTGCCTAACGAATTTATCTTTCCCTCCGAAAGCATTTCGTTGTGCTAAGTCTTTGGTAAAACTCTAAACGTTGACCAACTGAAATTTTCGTCGGGTAAAATAACTTGACCCTACGAAATATATTCGTTGGGCCACATTTCGTAGGGCAATAATATTTTCTAGTAGTGTACACAAAAAAAGATGAAACAAATTGAAATAGTTTCTTTATACCTCCCACCTACCATAACTATTGTCTGTAGTTTCTTTATCATTTCATTATATACTTTCTTTGTAGAAAATTAAATTAGATCTCAAAAAAAAAAAAAAAAAGAACTTGTTTGATAACTATTTCTTTTTTAGGTTTTAATTTTTACTTTTTGTGTTAGAGACAAAGTAAATAAGAAAAATAGGAGTGGAGAAGGATGAAGGGAGGAGACAGAGATGAAGGAGATTATATGAAAACAAAAACATGAAGGTGAACACAACTTTGAAACTCCCGGGTTCAAAAGTCCCATCTCCTAAATTAATGTAATAGTTTGGAACATTCGTCCCACTCCTTAATAATAGTTTTGAAAAGAAAAGCATCTTTGAAAAGGTAATTTTTTTTGTTTATAATCTATAAGCATTCCCTTCATCCTTCCTCCACTAAATGCTGCTTTATTATTGAACTACCAAGTATTTTCCTTCATGGAGTTAAATTTCGAGTTCAATCTTGAATTCCTATGATGAGTCTGACGGTGAGGTTAGTAAAAAATTAAAAGGAAAACGAAAAGGACGCACGAAGGGGGACACATTTTAGAGAAATTGGCCACCAAAAGAAAAAGCAAAACGCTGATGGGTTTGCCGTTTACAAAAAGAAAAGTTGCTTAAATACCTAAAATAAATTAGAAAAAAAGAGAGGGATTTTTGTTGATGCTAAAGAGGATCAGCAGCCCTTTTGAAGTTGATGGAAATTAGAGTACTACTTTATGCTATAGGATAACACCACCTTCTTTTGGAGAATACCATTTGGTATTAAAAGAGACAAAAAGTTGAAGGCATAGAGCTTTCACAAGAATATTAAAGCCAACGCCAATTTTTGGCCCTCCATTTTAATGATCATGTATCTTCCATATCTTCAAAAGAAAGTCCCAGAGATCTCTCCATCCCCTTAATTAACCTGTAAACATGATTAACTACCAATAAGCAATAATTGAGTGATGATATATAATAATACATATATTGTAAACGCACACAATATTATGTTAATATTTGTATTTTGTTTACCCATCGTTTTCCTGCAAACTGAGAGAAGAACAATTAGAACAGCTAAACCTGCTACTGCCCCAACAATAATGGCCACTGTCTTTCCTGCATTGTCTTCGTTAGAGGAATCTATACAAACACAAAAAGAAAAAGTGAGAGGAATTAGTACTATTAGTTCATAATCCATAAACATTTTATTGGAGACTAAGCAAATTAGCTGCCACCACCACATATATAAGAGTGCTTACAACTTTTCCAAATCCTTATCTTTTTTTCCAAATAAATATGCATTTCTAACTCGAGGATTGCCACTCAACCTCTCTTAGAAGCAAATCCGAGTAGGACATGTAACACCTAATATTTACCTTATAACTATGTTCCAACTTGAGTGCATTGTAACACTAAAAAATAAATATTACAAGTGTCAACAAGTTACACATGATCTTATTTTTGAGAGAGTCTAAATAGAATTTGAAACCCTTCTCTAAGCTATATATTCGATTCGAAGAAAACATGGAGCTAATAGTATATATTTATTTACCTTCAAGTAATTGAGTGTGGAATATGTCCTACTTGACTACTTAAAAGAATAGAGCAACACATTTTGGTCAGTCCATCAAAGCATATAATCAACTATACGGTTAGCAAATTGTTAAGCAAATCAGAAAATGATAGTGTACAAATTCTCAAGGAATTAACGGAGGTTTGATGAGTTTTTCCTGTTTTGCTTTCAATAACTAAAGTGGTCAACATGTTATTTGAATTAAATAAAATTTTGGACCTAAGATTACAACTATTTTAATTTCAAAAATTTATCTAACTAATTCAGTTATATAAAAGTTGTATAATTAGGAAAAATTCTATATTGAATGACATATTAGATAATTTCTTTTCTCTATGACATCATTTTTTAATTTAAGGTCCAAAGGACGAGTTTAATCTGAATTTGTTATGGTTTTGCATTCCATGTTGCTACTATATGCAGAGAAGATGAGCGTGAATTGCACCTGAGACTTCATAGTAGCCAGAAGCCCAATAGCGGGCATAACACTGACCCAAGAACACATCAACAGCTGCAGCCGATCCGCATAAACTCTTCAACTTTGCCACAGCATCAGCAATACAAGAAGAGCAGTCGTTTTGGATCAAATCCCCCAAACACTGAGCAAACCCTTCAACCAAACCAGAGCTGCTAACCCTAAAACCATTTGCTCTTTGCAAGTCAGCAAGCACATCATCTCTTCGCCTAAAGAATTCGACATCATCGTTCACACCACTTTTACTGCATTTTCTATACCTAAGGCTTGTATCAAGCTTGCCCAAGAAGTCGACATGCTCATATCTTACAAGGCATCCTTCTAACTGCAGGGAAGTCCCATAAGAGTAGGGGCATACCAAAGTGATTTGATTCACCGCACTTCCGATGCACTTTGAGCAGTCGAAAATCTTTAAGTCACCTCGGCACTGGTACAAGCCGTAGATGGAGCCTTCTGGTGTTGTGCTTCCATTTCCGACAGCAAAATTGTTGTAAGATACTTGAGAGGATGAGCTGACAACTGATGAAAGGAAAGAGTTGAGGTTGGCTTCAAAGGGTGAGTTAGGTTGGTTTTTTTCTTGGGAGCAGCCTGCATAGATGAAGACTTGAGATTTAATTGAATTTCCATGGATAGTGATTAGTGAAGAAAAGAGAAAGAAAATAGAGGAGATTATTATTCTCAGGGCTAAGATGGTTTTCGGAGTAGAGTAGTGTAAGTGAAGGTTGTTCATGACCATTATTTTCTTGTGTTTTTTCTTTTCAATTTGGTATCACTTTCCTTTTCTATTGTTTTTGTTTTGTGGTTTGGTGGTGATGGTTTAAGCTTGAGAGAGTGAGTGAGAGATTTGTTGCTTTGTGGTATTTCTTCATTTCTTATGTGGACACTTTACTATAAAGAAAGGATACATATTTTCTCTTTAAGGGCCTACCTGTATATGTTCTTAGTTAAAGCAGCTGCAAAAAAATTCTACGTCTTTTTTTGTGAGATGCTCAAAATTATACTTTGACCTAGAATAGATGAGCATGCACATTGGTTCTTTTATTATAAGGAAAACTAATGAAAATGGTTTGAAAACTTTGAGTTTTAACGATAATGACAAAATAAAGGGTAAAGTAAATAGTACTAGGATTGACTTTTTAGTGTAAAAATGTGGTTTTTCGTTAAAGTGAATAGTACTGAGAGCTTTTCGTTAAAGTTCCCATTATTAGATTACTGGACATAAAAGCCTATCAAGTGTAGTCGTGAACGTTAAAACACAAGACAACATGAGATAAGTTTATAACAACGTTACTCAGCGCGACCAGTAATGTAGGCCTATATTCTAGAATACAATATAAATTGTCAAAGTGTAGCTACATTTTAATAACCATAGTGACACTTGTGATGTTGGTATTAGTTGAGGTAGTTATAAGGATTGAGTTGGTTAAAGGGTAATGTTGTAATTGTGAGTGTAAGACGTTTCTATGTAAACAAAGTGTACATGTCATTTAGACGAGGATGTAATAATCCAAATCAAAGCTTATCTCAACAGCTTCTTTTTCCCACTCCTCATTTGATCTTCTTCTTCCTTCTTTGTTAATATGGTATCATCGTGGGTCATGGTTGAAAGTCAATTCCAATCCTGAGTTCTTCCACCGTCGAGTTTCTTTTGCGATTGTGGTTTCCATCTGTGTGATTATTCTCTCCCTCAACTTCTTCATTTTGCGATTATTTCATGGGTTCTTGGTGTCCTGGATTATATTCTGGTATTCTGGGATTGCGATATTTCTTACAAGCTTGGTCTACGGTGTGGTCTGCAATCTTTATACAATCTTTGATTCAAGATGTTAGGTATCTTGAAGTTTGGGGATTTTTTTGTTTACGGAAGAATTTCATGAGATAGTAGGAAAATCTGTTGTCGAATAAGAATATTTCAAGAAAAGTATCATTTTTTCTTGATCATTACGAAAAGAATCATTCTTTCTTAGAGTGCAAGATTTACTTCGGTTGTGTTAAAGAAACTTTCTTTGAGTATCAATCTCATCTTGTCTGATTTATTCTGTTGATTGTACCTGGGAGGTTTAGGACGGTGGGTGGGATGGGGCGAGGAGTGTGTTGAGGGGGGGGGGGGGTGGGGGCAACGGAATGGGAAGGTTTGGGACGGTGGGTGGGATGGGGTGAGGAGTGTGTGTGTGGGGGGGGGGTGTGGGGGCGACAGAATATGGAGGAAATTAGGGGTGGGCACGGGCCGAGCCGGGCCGAAAATTGGAGGGACCAGACCGAACCCGCTTTAAATTGCAACGAGCCGAGCCGGGCTGGGTAATGACAATTTTGAATCTGGAACCGGACCTAACCCGGCCCGTTTCAAACGGGCCGGTTCGAGCCTGGTCCACGGGTCCATTTACTTTTTTTTTTTTTTTTTTTTATTTTTAAGAACTGATTGTTGGGTCCAATTACATTTTTTTTATTGGAACAGAGTACATAGTCTACTACATCATCCAATTTTTTTTTTTTCATCTTCGAAATTCCTCGATCCAAAATTCCAAATAACATGAAAAATCCAAATTTCCAAGATCCAAAATTAGAACCGAGTACAGAGCCTACAAATACTAAGATTCAAAATTTCAAATAACATAAAAAATCCAAATAACATCGAAAGTTCAAGGTCCAAACATCAAAATAACATATAAGCTCCGTAATAACATCCTAAACAACAAAATAGCATTCGAGACCAAAGTCCAAAGATCAAATTAACATCCAAAATAACATGAAATCTGTAATAACACCCGAAATGACTTCCAATATTCTGATGATTTATGATAGAAGGACGACACCCTTCCCTGTGACCTCTCTCTAATTACAACTGAGGAAGAAACATATGAGATCATTAGATATGAGAGATTAGAAGCATATTACATAATCAGTAATTACATGAAATATATTACATTTTGTCTGTTGGCAAAACATTACATTGGAATGCAATGTTTACCTGAAGTGCATGGAAAACTGGTAAATAACACAAAAACCGGTGCAGCTAGTCGGTTACAGGGATTAAATAGCGTTAACAATAAGGGATGTTAACTTGACAAAGAAGTTATATTCTCACATGCAAAGCATAGAAGATGGTTCATATATATAGTTATCCAAAACACAATCTGTAATTAGGTTCGAGTAGTTACCTCTTGAACAATGTTTTTGCCATGTGAGATTGGCTGCATCCCTGTCAAGAGCTCCAAAAACACCACACCGAGGCCATAAACATTGCTCTTATCCGTTAGCTTATAAGGCTATAAACATTCAATGAAAAAACATGAAATATATTACATTTTGGCTTTCTTTATGTTTATGAAATATATTACAAATTTCATAAACATAAAGAAAGCCAACAAACTTTTCATTATTGGCGTTGCTCAATAATTTAGTCAGTTCCGATTCGGGGTTGAAAATCAAAACCAATAAACTATGGATATCAAATAATCTTAATTATTGGCTTTGACTTACAAGCATTAAGATTGCAGCTTCAATTACCAATTTTAGTTCAAAAATTGTAACAAATTTAAATACGAAACAACTTAAATCTACAATCTATAAGCAGATCCATAAAATTCAAAACCAATTGAAACGTTTCTGCAAGTAATCAAATCGCAGCAGTCCATATAATCAATCGAAAAGATCACAGCCCCAAAAACTTCCTAAATCAGAAACCCACATAATTCCTAAATCAGAAACCCACATAATTCCTAAATCAATTGAAAAGCTTATCCAAAAACCCTAAATTCCTAAATCAGAAACCTTAATTCATAAATTACCTAGGGATTTGCAGGATGATGATGGTGTTCTCGACAGCGAGGATGGTGTGGTGGTGGTGGGAACTCTCGATTGGGAGGACTGAAGGAGAGCCAGGAGACGATGCATCGACGGTGATGGTGGCTAGCTGATGTGATGTCGACACAGTCGAGGTCGACTCAATCACTATGAGTCTCAGGGAGTCATGTCGAGTTGAGTAGGGGTGAGAGAAAAAACGAGAGAGTGGGGATAGTCGATGGATGAAGATGGGAGAGATCGAGGTCTGAGACGAGAGAGGAGAGGAGATTTGGGGAGTGGGAGAGTCTGAGACTCTTGAGTGCAATCGTTGTTTGAGAGACAGACTATGCTATGTGTTAAATGCAGATATTTAATCAACGGACCTTTTGGACCGTGGAAACGGTCCGGGTCGGGGACCCGTTTCCTCAGCAATTAGGACCCGTCCCGTCCCGTAAATAACATGGATCCGCCCTGCCTAGTCCCGTTTCAGATTTTAAAAAATCGGACCCGCCCCCTACCCGCCCCGAACCGCTTGGACCCGCCCCTACCCGCGAGTCCAAGCCCCGTTTGCCCACCCCTAGAGGAAATATTAAAAATCTGAGAAATTTTATTGAGACTCATTTATCCTCTTTTTACACCCAACTTATCATGTTTTCTCTTAAAATTCCAAATATGTCCAACAATTCTCTCTTTAAACCCAAAATAAAAAAGAACAAAAATAAAATAAAATTCCAACACTACAAAACTCCAGTCACCCCATCTCTCCAAATCCCTACCAGCTTCAATTTCTAGCCTTCCCCAACCCCGTACCGCCACATTCCCTACCACCCACAATGAAAACCCCAAAGATCTCAACCGTCATTACCCCTTTCCCAATCTTTCACACAATCCTTCTAACAGTCTGAATTCTCTAAAACAGTTGACTATTCGAATCTAACTCTGACTAAAAGTCGAATTGGAAGTTGAAAACTTCAAATCATGTGGTAATCTTAAAACAGATTTACGTTACAACTCATTCACAATAGGGAAAATTATAACAATCATTGAACACGATTTGATAAGAAAAAAGATTAATCAACTAATCCTAATAAAACCCTAAAATAGTTTGCATTAATAGCTGGATTTAGTTTGCATTAGAAAATGGAGTTCAAACACTTGAGGTGGAGTTTTTCTCTAACTGTTTTGCTTCCAACGATTAGGCATTTGCCTGCAAGCTGTTAGGTATCGATACCAATGCAAATAAATGGTCTACGCTAGAGCAGTTCTTGCATTCTGCAGGGGAGAACTTAATGAGTTTTGACAATCCAAGTCTACACTCATGTGGACACACTCCCAGTTTCAAGTCCCTCAATGTTCTTCACTTGCGAAAAGTTAAGTGAGTGATGGAATTCTCGAGTACCTTTTGTCTAACTATCTAATTCTTGAAAGACAAGTTAGAGTGAGTCATGACTGAGATCTTTGGGGTTTTCATTGTGGGTGGTAGATGAGGCGGCAGTGGGTTTGGGAAGGGTAGAAATTAGGGGTGGTTGGTGTATGGAGAGATAGGGTGGCCAAAGTTTACTAGTGTTGGAATTTATTTTTTATTTTGGGTGTAGAAAGAGAATTGTTGGATAGATTTGGAATTTCAAGATAAAAAATGACAATTTGGGTGTAGAAATAAGATAAATGGGTATGGATAAAATTTCCTTAAAAATTTTAGAGTTATTAGAAATTTTACAATAATTAGGGAATTTTAGTAATATTATAAAAAAAAATTGAAATATTAGAATTTTTTTATTCCAAAATATTAGAAATTTTTAGAAATGTTAGATATATTAAATATTGTTAGGAAATATTAGATATATTAAATATTTGTAGGAAATATTAGAAATTTGTTGGAAACATTAGTAATTTTGGAGACATATTAGAATTATATTTTGAATATGTAGAATTTTTTTTTTTAGGAATATTAGAATTTCCTGCATAAAGCACGGCAGGATCAGAGTTGTTTACAACCCACGACGTATGCGTTCGAACATCTATGTCAACATGCGGTTGAGTGCACATATAGGAGCCAACACCCGCACCAAGTGCCCTATGAAAACCTCTAGATGGAAGAAGCACGCCTCCGAGGTCAATGAGGCAATAATGGCACGCTCTTGGTAAGTGCGTTTTTTAATTTAATATTTTATTAATTTTACTTATTTAGTGTATTTTTAAACTAACAGTTGGTTTTTTGTCTATTTTAGGACTGTTTCGAGATCGATATGGAAGAGCCAGGTATGTCTGACTACATAACCCTGTTGTGGATTTTTTTGGTTCAAGAAGTCGATGCACCAGATGCACAACTACTATCAGACTTTTGCATCTCATAATGAACCTTTGATCCATCCACCTCCAGATTATGTGGAAAAGATAGATGATTGGCATTAGCTCTGAGGTCATTTTTAGAGTTATAATTTGTGTTGATGGACAACTTCCAGACCGAAGCAGTTCAACATGGACTTAAAGATAATGCACCACCAAGAATAATTTAATGTTTCAGCCTTTATACCATTGTATGAACATTTCTGTTAGAGTGTTTTTTGGACAACTACAGGGAACCCGACCTGCACAGACCAAAACCAAGCAAAGACTGTTATGTCGAACACTGGAGGTGGTGGTTCCCGACGTAGGCGCTCCGGCGGTTAAGTTAGGCTATGTATAAAGTGGGAGTGTTTAAGTTTTTGCGATTTCAGAGTGTCTAACCCTTTTTGTGAGGAGTCTAGTCTCCTATTTATAGGTCAAGATGATCCAGCCTGAGCTTTCTGACACTTCTTTGAGTTATCAAAACAGGTGGAGGTTTAGTGGCAGAACTTGTCTTGTCGGACATGTCCCATGTTCAGAGCAGGGATGTCTGCTCTTTATGCAGCATGGGCTGGCATATCAGCCATGCCAGTCAATCTTCCCTAACACCCTACGTGGGCGAAAGGGTGTTGCCCTAATTAGACAAGATAATTTGCTGAGTAATAGCAATTCATACAGATCAAAACCCTAGAGAAAGCTAGAATGTCTAGTGGCAACTGTTCAAATCAGTGGCAGCAGATGCTTTCCTCTAATGATGGAGAATGTTACCCCTACTGCAAGAAAAGTCACAATGTTGGAGGATACATGGTGCTGGCACAAGAGAATGGGGCATTTAAACTTCAAAACTTCAGAAATGTTAAAACATAAGGAAATGGTTGTTGGACTACCTGAGTTGAAAGAACACAATGGTGTATGTGTAAGTTGTGCTACTGGAAAACAACACAGCGAAGCTTTCAGTAGAGAAGTGACTTGGAGGGCTCAATATCCTTTTGAGTTAGTGCACAGTGATGTATGTGGTCCTATGCAGGTCACTTCAATGGAAGGAAACAAGTATTTTCTCACATTCATTGATGACTGAACAAGAATATGTTGGATTTACTTTCTCAAGTTCAAGTTTGAAGTATTCAATGTTTTCAAGAAGTTTAAAGCAATGTTTTTAACTGTAATCTGGATATCAGCTTAAGAAGTTGAGAAGTGACAGAGGTGGATAATACACCTTAGGTGAATTTATGAAGTTCTGTGAAGATCATGGACTTGAAAAATAGGTAACAGTTACCTATTCCCCCCAACAAAATATAGTTGCAGAGATGAAGAATAAGACATTATGGAAATGGGAAAATGCATGTTGCAGGAAAAGAACTTACACTATTTTCTATGCGGTGAAGCTATCAACACTACAATTTATATACTGAATAGGTGTCCCACAAGAGCACTTTCAGAGAAAACTCCAATTGAAGCATTTAGTGGAAGAAAACCAGGAATTAAGCACTTGAAGGTGTTTAGTTGTGTATGCTATAGTCATATTCCTAGTGACTTGAGACTCAAGCTACAATAGTCATCTGTGAAAGGTATATTTGTGGGATATGGTAAAGCTGAGAAAGGTTGCAGGATTTACAACCTGTAAATCAAGAAGATTATATTGTCCAGAAGCGTAATCTTTGATGAAAATTCAAAATGGGATTGGAAGAGTGAAGAAATGAGTTCAAGCATCATCCCAGTGAATCTACAGATTGAAGATTCATATCAGAACTCAGTGACACAATGTGATATGCAGTTAGAAGGGAGAGTTGTTCATTCACCAAAATTTCAGGATTTAGCCATTGAAATTGGTGAATCCAGTTCTGATAGCTCAACATTAGTGAAGATGAGAAGCCTGAATGAAGTCTACGCTAGATGCAACATGTGCATTGTTGAGCCAGAATGTTTTGAAGAAGCAAATAGGGATAAAGCTTGGTCCAAAGCCATAGAGGCTGAATTGGAAATGATTGAAAAGAATCAAACATGGGAGATGGTTGACAAAGTTAAGAAATTAGTGATTGGTGTAAAATGGGTTTTCAAACCAAATTAAACCTTGATGGTACAATTCAGAAGCATAAAGCCAAAGGTTACTCACAGAAGCCTAGTATTAACTTTAAATGTTTGCACCAGTTGCAAGGCCTGACACTGTAAGGACTTTAATTGCCCTTGCAGCACAAAGAAAGTAGAAGCTATATCAGCTAGATGTGAAGTTTGCATTTCTGAATGGTGTATTACAAGAAGATGTGTATGTTGATCAACCTGGTGGTTTTATGAAATCAGGGAATGAAGACAAGGTGTATAGATTGAAGAAAGCTCTATATAGGCTAAAACAAGCACTTAAAGCTTGGTATGATGAGATAAACACTTATCTGCTAAGCTGTGGTTTTCAAAGAAATCCTAGTGAAGCCACATTATACATTAAGCTAAGAAATGAAGAATCAATGATTGTATCCATCTATGTGGATGATATTGTGTACACTGCAAGCTGTGCTATGCTAATTGAAGAATTCAAGCAAGATATGATGAAGACATATGAAATGACTGATATGGGATTGCTTTATCATTTTCTTGGAATGGGAATTGTTCAAGGTGAACACAGTATCTTTATAAACCAAAAGAAGTATGCACTTACTCTTCTGGATAAGTTTAGGTTGAAAGACTACAAACCAATGAGTATCCTACTTACTGTGAATAAGAAACTGAAGAATGAAGATGGAAGTGAGCTTGCAAATGGAGCTCTATATAGGCAAATGGTTAATAGTCTTCTGTATTTAATAGCTACTAGACTTGATATAATGTTTGCAGCAAGTCTCATTTCAAGGTTTATGCACAATCTTACAAAGAAACACTTTGGTACAGCTAAGAGAGTATTGAGGTATATTTAGGGAACCTTGGATTATGGAATTGAGTATGACAAATGCAAAGAGGAATGCTAGTTGGCTACTGTGACATTGATTGGAGAGGTGATGAGAATGACTTGAAAAGCACATCTATATATGTTTTCTCTTTTGGGAGTGGCATTTTGTCTTGGACATCAGTGAAGCAACATAGTGTTGCATTCTCCATTGCTAAAGTTGAGCATGTAAGTGCATCAGAAGCCACAAATCAAGCAATATGGCTCAGGTTTGTTCTTGAAGACTTTGGTGAGTTGCAAATTGGGGCAACACCATTACATGTGACAATACCTCTGCTATTGCCGTGATAAGGAATCCTGTGTTTCATTAGAGATCCAAGCATATCAACAGAATACATCATTTCATTAGGGAGGCTTTGCAAAACAATGTGATTGATTTGGTGTACTGCAAATCTGAAGAACAAATTGCAGAAATTTTCACTAAAGCTTTACCTAAGGAAAGGTTTAATTACCTCATGGGAATGCTTGGAGTCAAATCAGCAACAACCTTAGAAGGGAGTGTTGCAGCATAAGGATGTTACTCATGAAGATCAAAGGAATGGATTGCATCATAGTGCAGCTCGAAATAGAAGCAAAGTGTTTGAAGATTGAAGGTTATATTCAAACGCAATGGACGGCCTAGATTAGAACATCTAAACGATGTAAACAAAGACACATGTATAAGTGAATTGTGTTTTAAATTTTACCCGTGCGGTGCACGTGATCACTCGTACATGAGTGAACTGTGTGAAATCCCAACGATATTGTTTTGTCCTTAGCATCACTCTATATGTGTGATGGTTTCCATTGTATTTGAATCTAAGTGTGGATGAATAGAATGATATCGAGAACGATGCACTCTCCTCCATTGTTAGTCTACATTTTCTTCATTTTTCCAAAAACTCATCGTCAAAAACACTAAATCTTACTAAAACAACAATCGAGTGATATAACAGCACTCTTCTACTGTTACTCATCTTTCTTGTCCTCATTCCCTCCCGCATTTTCTCTGTGGCTCTGCCTCTTAAAGAAAAAGGCTGGATCTTTCTTGTGGCGCCGACTCTCCTCCGATCAAACTCTCAAATTCCAATCTGAATCTAAATCCAAATCCAAATCTCAGGTAATTTCTACAATTTTTTCGTTGCTAGTTCTCCAATGGTTCGTATTGTTTATGGTTATTATTAAAAGATTTTTGTCTCAGTTTCTTGCAATCCAGCTTTGTCTGTGTAGTTTAGGTACTGATTGAAATGGAACATTTTGAAAAACAATGCTTTCATTGTGGCATCAATTTATTTAATTATTTTTAATTTATATACTATAATTAGATTTGTTTTTTTGTTAATATTTGTAGTTAGTTTTAAGATAATAGATTGAGCAACTGTTTCAGCTAAAGGCGTCGTATTTAGTATTACATTTGCATAATATCAAATTTATTTTTTTTATGGATTGCATTTTTTTTTTGTTTCAATCTGTTTATCCAATTTTTGACCTTTCAATTTGGTTTTAGCTGATTCCTCTCTCATAGATTTATTTATTGTGGATTTTCATGTGCAAATTATGCTAATTTGATATAAATGTTGTTTTAGATATCTGTTAATGTGTTCGTTTGCAAACACGGTCTGTCCTGAAAAAAAAAAAAAAAAAAAACTTGTTATGTTTTAGAATGAAGTACATTACAGTTTGTGGGATATCCCACATCGCCCAGGGGAGTGGATCGTGTGAGCCTTATATGTATATTCTCATCTCTACCTAGCACAAGGCCTTTTGGGAGCTCACTGGCTTCGGGTTCCATTGGAACTCCGAAGTTAAGCGAGTAGCGCGCGAGAGCACTCCCACGATGGGTGACCCACTGGGAAGTTCTCGTGTGGGTTCCCAGAAACAAAACTGTGATGGCGTGGTCGGAGTCCAAAGCGGACAATATCGTGCTACGGTGGAGTCGAGCCTAGGATGTGGTGAGGGCCCGGGCCGAGATGTGACAATTTGGTATCAGAGCCTAACCCTGGCCGCGTGTGTGCTAACGAGGACGTCGGGCCCCTAAGGGGGGTGGATTGTGAGATCCCACATCGCCCAGGGGAGTGGATCATGTGAGCCTTATATGTATATTCCCATCTCTACCTAGTGCGATGCCTTTTGGGAGCTTACTGGCTTCGGGTTCCATTGGAACTCCGAAGTTAAGCAAGTAGGGCGTGAGAGCACTCCCATGATAAGTGACCCACTGGGAAGTTCTCGTGTGGGTTCCCAGAAACAAAACCGTGAGGGCGTGGTTGGGGCCCAAAGCGGACAATATCGTGCTACGGTGGAGTCGAGCCCTGGATGTGGTGGAGGCCGGGCCAGGATGTGACAGTTTGTGTCTATACGATGAACTTAGTTACTGCTTGAACAAGGTTGTTTTCAATTTTATGTGTTTAAATTTCTTTTGTGGGCATTCTACAACAACAACAACTGCCAAGCCTTATCATACTAGATGGTGTCGGCTGTATGAATCCTAGAATGTCATTGCGCTCGGTTTGGGCTAAGTCTTCCATTAGCTTCAAGTAAAGGTGACTAAACGGGTTTAGGACCTGCGGGTCGGGATGCGTACACCCAATTCGGGGCATGTACGTGGTGGGTCTGAATTTAGTAGAAAATAAACGAGTCAGGGCGGGGCATGGTTATTTACGGGGCGGGACAAGTCCAAAATTTTAATATCACATGGCCTAGATTGACTCGTTTAGAACACACCAAAATGCCACATCTGAGCTCCAGTATCCAATATTCACCATTTCTCCTCAATCCCTCCCTTATTTCTAGAACTCTATCCGTCCTTCAAACTTCTCACGTCTTCTCTTAGGGAGAGTAAATATATATACAAGACAAACTCCAGTTATACAAGGAAAGCCTACAGTTTAGGAAATCAAATATCTACGCTAATTTCACTCACTGTCCTTAAATTTCTCTTGAACCCGATGCCCCAAAGGTAAATTTTAGTCTCATCCTTCTTCAATTTCGTTTCCAATGCTTAGATTAAGGAAAAATTTAAGGAAAATGTCTCGTGAATGTTGTTATCTATGTAGGGATCTTGAAATTGAAGGATACAAACACCGATCCTTTTTTTTTTTTTTTTTTTTTTGAGTCAACGATATTATTTACACTAAGGGGGAAAGGTTGGGCTTAGCCTCACAATGGGCTAGCAATAATGTGGTTCAAATTCGCCTTTGGTGAGAATCGAACTTAAGACCTCTCACTTACAAGTGAAGATGAATACCTTTAGAAATTTGTTGTGTGTCTAATATGTGAGTCCTGGCTCCGTTTATTGAAGAAAACTAGTCCTTAACTCTGTAAATCCATGATTTTATGTGCATGCATCCACAAGTCCATAACTCTACAGGTTTGTTAAGGGCGAGGTTCGTCGTGGTGGTGTGCCTCAGTGTCACGGCCCGAACTCGGGGTAGGTGAAAAAATAACTCCGAATCTGAAACGTGATCTAAAAACTAAATAAATAAAATAAAACTAAAATAACGGAGTGAAAAATAAAATTCATCTTATAAAAAGAAATCGAGAATTCTTTACAAGACTAAAATAAATAAATACAAAGTTCTATCCTCACCCTTAATCTGATCTCATTCCGTCTACCCTTTTGATTGTTTAGTTCATAAACCTGCATAACAATAGAGGGGTGAGTTGCATAATAATAGAAGGGTGAGCTTTTCCAAAGCTCAGTAGGAACATAACCTTATCACAGTAATTGACAATACTAAATTACGTGTCACAAAATCATGTAATGAAGTAGCAAATCATTATTGATAACAATGCATGAATGCAATGCAATACTCTTTATCTCTACCTGTTAATTTATATAATAAAATACGCGGACCTGCACGTCCCATACCGTGCATTTTACCTCTGCAGTGGTGGTTCGAATGTTCTATTATACAAATTAACCCCCATGTAACTCAATCATCCCAATTTCCCTTTTTGTTAGTCATCTTGCCAAAACCCTTCGTCGCCAATCCTGAATTACCCAAAAGAAATTGTGCACTGTGGACTCGCCTGAGACTTGGTACCTACTAAGAGTTTGGCTCAACTACACAAAAGGTCATTTCCAACTACCCTCATTTCCAGAATTCCTTCCTCAACACTAAAACTCTAATCACATAACACATCATGAATGAAATTTCATATTTCACATATATCTCCAATGAACCAACATTTTAACAACAGTTCACAATTACAACCCTATGAACATTTGAATCAAGCAATGATGCACATATAACCAATTATCATCCAATCCCAATCAGTCAATCAATAATAATAATAATATAACACTTCACGAAATTTAATAAGATCAATTTCTGTAAAGGCTTGCTGTATTTCCCCTACCTTAGTTCCAAAGCAAGCAAGCAATGTCCCCTTACCAACACCTCGATTAAACACAAACGTCGTGGTAACTGGAGTTCCTAATCCAATAATAAAAATATATCACTATATAATCCATTATATAGCACCAAATGTATAATCCTATATTTTGGAATTCCGAAGTTAAGCGTAGCATCACTTATTCCAATTTGGACCTTCAGATTTATATAATTTCACTTAAGTACTCAAATCTTTAAAATAAGCTTCATGTCCCTAACCTGTACAGCAAGTACAATCTGTCCAAAAAAAGTTCCAGAAATTATAGTTTACCCCAAACTTCGGGGTAATTACAAAACTGTCCCCAATTTTCAGAGAACTGTAAAATGGCCCCAAATCTGAAACTTATATTTCAGTTTAGTCCCTACAGCATGAATAGTGATATTCATGGCCACTTTCCAGATTGGTTCCTCCTGTCTTTCAATCCAAAACATGTCCAAACCCATTTATCATGATTTCTAAGTACCAAATCACCATTCAAGTTCACCAAGTTCCCTTCATTTCGTAACAGCCACAAAATACCAAGGTTTAATAACCATGAAATAATTCTAGGGTTCGCAGCAACTAGCCCATGTAGAAATTAACCTCAATTCGTTCAGTTAAGCTTCCAATAAGCTTAATCCACCATAAACAACATTTAAATTTGAAGACTAAAGCTTGTGTAGGAATAAATCCCAAAAATGGCAGCTTTCAAAATCTGCAGTAAATCCATAAATTATTTACCTGAGATTTGTAGTACTCTTCCCCATAAATTCGTAAGCGAAAACGGAATCAAATTCGGACTTCCAAATCAAAAGTTATGAGGAAAACGGTGTTTGATTTAGACAATGAGATGAAGCTCCTTGCTTCCTCTCTGCATCTTTCCGCCAAAAGAAGAAAACCAGCAGTTCTTTCGATCCAGTATATATGTGTGCACCAGCACCGTTTCTCTTCATTTGTGGTTCAATGGCAGCTTGCCATGTGTACGCAAGAAGGAAATCTGATCTCTCTTTTCCTTTTCTTTTGGTCCATCTCTACTCCAGGTGTTGTCAAGATACAATGACACTAACCATAACGCCCTCTCGCTGGTCATCCCATATGCTATCACGTGGACTACACCTTGGCTTACACGTGGCACTTCATCATTGGTTCAGCTTGTAAATTCCATTAAAAATTCATCTAAGCTCCGAAAAATAATCCGAAACATGATACGAACTCGCAATGACGTTCACTACCTTCATATGGAAACCTTTTGTATAAATAAGAACAACATATTTTTCCAAATATTTCTCTTCTGCGATAATAAATTATTGGGATATTACTCTCAGTGTTTGAGTACATCGAAGTAAAGAGAGGGACGTTTAGAAAGTTCAAAGTTTTGCCCTTGTTTATGGTCCAACAAATGACTGATGGTGGATGGGTGGTGTTAAATCTTGCCGGGGTTGGCGACTGAGGTGGTAGTGGCTTTTGATTTCTTTATAGTGGCTAATTTGAAGATGCGATTACGAGACAGAGCCTCATGGCTAAAACGGTAGAGGAAGACCTACGAAGACTTAGAAAGAGACTCTACGAAAAGACTTGGACTACTTGGATCTAACGGAAAACATGACACAAAACCGAGCGCAGTGGCGTTCTAGAATTCATATAGCCGACCCCACTTAATGGGATAAGGTTTTGTTGTTGTTTCCAAATAATATGTTTTAAAAAAGAGAAAATGTTATAGGACCAGGGGACTCGACTCGAACCGACCAGTTTGAAAGGGGTTGGGTTAGGATCGGTTCCAAAACTTAGAATCTCTATACCCGCCCTGACTCATCCTGTTGCAGTTGAAAACGGGTCTAGTCCGGTCCTTTCAAATTTGGGTTTGGCTCCTAGCTCCAAGTACTCATCCATATCTTTTCTTATAGTCTATTTCAAAGTCTTCATAGGTCTTTCTCTACCCCTTTTTCCCTGAACCTCCGTTTTATAGTCGCATCTTCTAATCGTAGCATTTGTAGGTCCTCGGTTCATGTATCTAAAACATCTTAACCGATTTTCTCTCATCTTATCTTTAATTGCAGCGACTACTACTTTACCTTGGATATCCTCGTTCTTAATCCTATTCTTTCTCATGTGCCCAAACATCCAATGAAGCATTCTCATCTTCTTCTCACTCATTTTTTGTACATGTTGCTTTTTGACTGCCTAACATTCTGTGCCATAAAGCATCGCTAACCTTATTGTCGTCTTACAAAATTTTCCCTTGAGCTTTAGTGACATACGACGATCGTATAATACACCTGATGCACTCTACCACTTGAACCATCCAGCTTGAATTCTATGGTTGAGATCTCCATCTAATTCTCCGTTAGTTTGCAAGATAAAACCAAGATAATGAAAACGTTCACTCTTTGTTACTTCTTAATCTCCAATCCTCATCCCTATCTCATTTGGACCCCCATTCCCATTAAACTTATAGTCAATATACTTATTTTTGACCTACTTAGGCTTTTAGCGTCCAACACTTCCCACCAATGTTGGAAGTATGCCCACAAAGCCACTCATTTGATGTAATAGGTTTTGGAATACTCATTGTGTTAAATTATTATATATTTAATGAAGGGCAAAACTTATTGTTAATCACTATTTATTGTATTATGTGTTTAAGCAATAAGGGAATCCAAGAAATGTATTTAATCTAAGAGAGAAGTGATCTAAGTAAGTTATATTAACGAGACCTTTCTCTTATGTTCATTCCTAAAACGTTCCTAGCCATAGGATTTTCAATTGGGCATTGACAATCCGTTAAGGTTAGTATGTGTTATGTTAACTCAAGCGTGAGTATGACTACTCTCAAGTCATTTAGTGTTGGCAAGGTCTAAAATATCGATGATATCGGAAATATCGGTAGTCCAAAAACACGGAAATTTCGATGGAAATATCGGGATATTATCGATATCGATAAAAATTGAATAAAAACCACGGAAATTGTAAGAAAAACTTGGAAATTTTTATTGAAACTTTGCAAGATGTTTATTTAGTCAATTATCTATTAGTTTATCACAAAAAATTGGAAGGAAATGCATTGCATGATGGATTTAACTGATTTAAGTTGATTATATAGCGAGCTGGCAAACATTGTGAGTGTAGAAAATATGTAGTAATTAATGAAAGAAGTTTAAACACACCATAATGAATTAGTACAATATTTTACACTTTATACATTGCATGGTAAGATACATAAGTGACTTAGTACCACATAGAGTTACTATGAGGTTCAAAATTTTCACTATCTTCATCATCTCTATGTGTAGAGTAAGTGTATTGTGAAGAGTAATCATCAAATGACAAATCCCCAAAATAGTTTTGCATGTAATTGTTAACATGCTACCCATATGGATCCGAGATTGGTTGACGTTGTCCATAAGCAAAATCATTTGAAGATTGAGTCTCGGATTATTTCCATGAGTCGCTCGATTTCATCCCAACAGGAATGAGATATGAAGGGTTCGGGATTACCAAACATATGGGATTTGGAAACCAATCCCATATCGAAAATTTCGGTATTTTTTGGGATGCGATTCCCGAACTTTGGGATGGTTTTGGTTTGGGATTTTTCGGTTTGGGTTTGGGACTTTTTCGGTTTAGTTTGGGATTTTTGGGAATTTTTTCCAGCCCTACATGCAAGTGACCAAATAAAAAATAGAAAAATTAAAAACCACATGCCATTGACTAAGTAATTAATTGACACAATTTAAAATATAATACCACAAAAAATTTGGAATATGTGCAAATTTGTTGCAAAAAGAATTCAAAACAAAACCATATATATAAATATTTTAGCATATTTTCACAAAAACATAAGTGATATGGTGGTCAAGGCGTTGAAGGAGTCAAATGGGAGGGGTTCGAATCCCTCTATGCCCAAGGTTGAGACTTTTAAGAAATTTTCAAGTATTTTTGGGTTTCATCTCACGATATATTGATAATATCGCGATATTTGGGTTAATATTGTGATATTATCGATAATATTGCGATATATTGACGATAATTAAGAGGATAAGTCACGAAATATCGTCATCTCAAAAAAATGATAATATCGCCGATATTATCGATATTTTGGTCGTTGAGTGTTGGACACTGAGACAAACACATAGGTGCTCAAAATCGAGTACACTGAACTACGATCAAAAGAGAGTTCGAACATACATGTCATGTAAGAACTGATAAGTTGCAATATGCAAAGTAGTCATTTGACCTGAGGCATCATAGATGTTTAATGGTTCGGTCCTTGATCTTTGATTATATCAAAGGCATTCCATCGAGAGTGTCCACGACATTGTTGGGGTCAAGCTTTCTAGTCATGTAGGCATATGAATGCATAACAAGGGATCTCTAACCTTCCATGATGGAGGGAGAATACTCTAAGATATGATTTGGGAGTCTTTGGCCAAAGCATACGAATATGACTTAGGAAGTTTGTTCCAAATCATATTCAATTGAATCATATAGAGAAGTATCACATTGGATGGTAGACATGAAACAAACTATCACTCAAACAATGTGATTAAGAGTATTGTATTAGAGAATGAGCGTATTGCATTGTAATTATAACTGGATAGGTTCTCCAACCACTTCTACATAGCTTGGATAGCCATGACATACTACTAGGTGTCACTCATGGTTTGTGGAAGCCCTGAAGATTAGCAAACACTAATCTTCATAATCTTCATCAAAGGGAGAATTGAAATGTAGTTTCAATTCATATTACGAGTAACAATCGCCCACTGCCTCGCTAATTGGAACCTAATGGATCGTACATGATGTGAAAATTACTTGACACTCAAATTAAAACCCTATCGACGTAGTATATGAAAGTAGGGATTGTTTTAGGCCGGGGATTAGAAGGGATGCTAATCTACACAATTTAAACTCTAAAACACTAAACTAGACTCTTATGACTCAAAACTGACCAAATTGACTCAAAACACACAAACTAAGCTAAATAGACTCAAAACAGATACTAGAGAGTGAATTGGACAAATTCTAGACTAGTAAGACTCAAAACACAGAAAGGGGACAGATTTGGACGAATTTGACAAAACTAAAACACAAATAAGAACTGAGGGGGTTTTTGGACGAATTTGACAAAACTAAGTAAATTGCAGCAAACAAAGTAAGTTAAAATGAAATTAAGGTGAATTCAAGGGTGAAAAGCTAGTTAGAGGATCCTTCTCCACACATGAAACATATGCATACAAATTGATTTCCAGTATTGTTTCTTTAAACCATGAATGACAATGCCCCAAATTAATCGTGAATGCACAAATTAACTTCAGATTTTCCTTAATTCGTTGAATTGGATGGATAACGCATCGACAATCAAATTATTCTTATCAAGTTCCCTACATGGAATACGCATAATAGAGATACATTCAAAGATCATTAAGTTCTATGAAAATCATAGGCATTGACAAGGCATTCGTAATTATGAAAAGCATGATGATGCTCCTGCTATGGATTCACTTAACACGATTGTGACTAGCAACCTTTACTACTCATAAATATAAGTTCATAACAATTAGGTAAAATTCCCTTATATTTTAGCATCAGATTCATGCATGCAAACTAAGTGTGCACCTTTAACCCACATACAAGAATAAGTTTTAATCAAACAGATAAGTGAATCGCATTCATGTTTTACGAAACAATAACTGGAGGTAATCAATTCATATTAAACATATGTCCATGGCTTCGAATTCACCTCTAACTAAGAAAAACTTAGTTACACATGTTCATGACAATTGAAAAGCAATCTGAAATAAACATTGAAACTAAAACAAGGGAAGAAAGAACTCAGGAAGTCTCCAATGGTTGCAGGTTGTTGCGGCACAAGGTCCTCCTCCAATGGAAGCCACGGCAAAGCTCTCATCCTCTCCTTCTTGCGGCAAAGGGTGTTTCTGTGTATGGATGGTGATGGCTACGAATTATGGTGTGGTATAGGGGGTGGTGTGCAAGGCAAGGCAAAGGCCTTCTAGAAAGGTTTGGGGTGCCAGATTTTTAGGACTTCTAGAAAGGAGTGTTGTGGCATGTTTCTAGATGGAAAAGACCTCCTAAAAACATGTTTTAGGCATCCTATTATGAAAAGGAGTCCCCCTTGCAGCTGGAATTAAGATAGGATAAGATTAGATAAGGATAAGATAAGATAAGGTTGGTTTGGATAACGTTCCATGTTTGTAGTTGATTCCTTATCTTCTTTGACTTGAATTTGTTTCTCCAACTTTTAAACACATTCCTAGCCTTATTTGAACTTCAAATTTGTCCATTCCTTGTGCTCTATATGCATGCAATCCATTTCAGCCCAGAATTGCTCCAAAATGCTCTAAAATGCACTTTCTTGCCAACTTTGCCAATTGGACCTACAAACACACGAAAATAGCTTAAAACACTATAATAAACATAAACTAACTATGTAAATGCAAGGAAACAAGCTAACTAAGTCGCATAAATATGCTCCTATCAGTACACCGAGTAAGGATGAAAGTGAAGAAATATAAATGAGATGGATAAGCAATTAACTGGTTTAATTGAGAATGATCAAGATTAATTAATTGGTTAATTAATTATACGAAATGTTCGTATTGGGCTTTCAAGTTAGTTTTAAGTCTCGGGGCCCAAAAGGGTTTTGGTCCACAAGGCCCATTATGTTTAAGTTGTATGACAACTAAAACAAAATGGGCAAATAGCCCAATAACCAAAGGATGGCCGGCCATAGGGTGAGTGGTAGTGAACTTGGCATAATTGCAAGTTTGCCACTCAAATGTGAGGTGCTATAAAAGGAACTTTATAACTTTACCACATTAAGGGTTTTCTTTGAGGCAAAAGAGCAAAACTCTTTCTCTGTTTGTCTTCCAAAGAGGCCGGCCACACTTAGAGAAAAATAGCTATCAATCTTCCTTCATCTAAGTCATCCATTTCATCTTCACACCTCATCCTTGGTGTGGAGACTTAGAGACATCAAACTTTTGGTGTTCTTGGAGTTCCTCTCCTCAAATCCTCAAGGAGCAAAGGAGAAGCAAAGAAGCAACCATCCAAGGAGCAAAGGAGATGACTTGAAGGCCCTTCACTTAGGTGAATCCCTTATGCAAACAAGGATGAGCTTCAAGGGTAATGAAACTTAAACTCTCTCTTCTTTTTAAGTTGTTAAAGAGTCTTTTGGTTCACCATTCACTAGGCTTTGAAAGTCATGGGTTTTAGAATTGTTTTGAATGCATGCCTACTTTAAAGTGTTATTAGTTTGCTTATGTGTTAAAATGTTCTCACATGTTCTTAGCTAGGACAATTTTTTCCTTCAACCAAAGGTTAAGCTTCGCATTTACTCCCTCATGCATTTTATCTATCTGCACTATATCATTTGCGAAAAGCATACACCAAGAGATATCATTTTGAATATGTCCCGTTAACTCGTCCATCACCAATACAAAAAGGTAAGGACTTAAAGCTGAGCCTTGGTGTAAGCTATGTTTATGGAAAGCTTTCAGTTTGTCCTTCATGAGTTCTCACTACTACAAAATTAACTATAACTGGCGGTTCAAAAATCGACAAAAAACGTATATTACTATCGGATTTTAATCAAGATCTGACAGAAAATGGATGCAGTGGCGGATATAATAAGCGACAGAATTGCCTGCGTCAGGAACTGAATTTTCCGACAGAAAATACTCTAAAACCGACAGAAATCCTGTCGGTTATATCCGACAGAAATCCTATCGGTTATAACCGACATGATATATATTTATTTATTAGAATTTCTGTCGGAAAAAATCGACAGAAAATACTAAAACCTAGGAATTATGTCGGTTATATCCGGCAGAGAATTTATTATAAAAATAAATAAAATCATTCTTGTAGGATAAAACCGACAGAAAATATATGAATAATAAAAAAAAAAAATTTCTGTATTCACCATCCGAAACCTCGCCGAAGCTCGATCTCGAAAACCTCAGGGCCCTTAAAGTCCTAAGCAGGGGAGCAATGGGCAAGAAAACACATCAGATCCCTCAAGAACTTGAACAAACACCCAAAAACCCAAGAAAACACACACAAAAGCTGAGAGAGAGTAGAAGAGAAAATGCTTACCATGTCGTCCTTAAAGGTAAGGGATTTCTAGCGTTTGTGGGTTTTTCAGATCTAAAAGAGTGAGTGCATGTTCTTCCTCAGTTCAATCTCTGAGAGTGTGAGAGTGATGGAAGCTAACTAAGGACATAGAAGGAAAGATAGGAAAAAAACAGTGTGCAATCTCGAGCAGCATCAGCACCATAATGTTGTGCTAACCGTTCTGAGCAACGACATCCGCTCGTAGCACCACCATCAATAGCATCCAACCCACTTAAACAAACAACACAAAATTATTCGCCATATGAGAGACACAGAGAGAGAGAGATAAAGAGATAGAGAAAGAGAGAGAGAGATCGAGAGGGAGAGTGTTACCTTCTTCTTCGCCATATTTGAGATAGCAAATGAACTTTGGTTGCAAGTGTTCAAACTGGAAGTAAATGAGGAGAGCAGAGAAGAGAAGGAGAAGGAAATGAAGAGAGGAGAAAATAGGGAAGGGAGAAGCACCGGCGCAAGGAAGAGATGGAAGGGTTATAATGTGGAAATGTTCATTATTGTTGGTTAAAACCGACAGAAATTAAAAAAAAAAAAAAAAAACCGACAGAAACTTTCATTAAGGTCGGTTATAATTGTGACAACCCGTTCCAAATTTTACGTTTTTATTAATTTTAAAAGCGGGAATTTACGAAGACACCCTAAAGGCAAATATTTTGACTTCCGTTGACCATCATCTAGAGAGACGTACGACTTATTCTTGTAGCATATCCTCGTAGTACTCGTTGGTGCAAACATATAGGTGAAAGCCGTTTGCGAGTCCGGATTATAACGGTATAGTTATGGACGTTTGAAATTGGGTATTGAGAGTTAGTTAAAGAGTTAAGAAGGACCAATTAGATGAAAAAGAAGAAAAGGGCAGCAGCCCAATTAGGAATGAGAAAGGCAAAAAATAAAAATAAAAAGGATCCCGTGGGTTTCCATCCGTACACCTTCGCGACCACCCATCTTCCAAGGCCGATTCCGGCCAACTCCGGTGGAGTTTTTCGATGCTACCACCACTATCTTGAAGCTCTCATTCCCCTCTACAAAACCCACCCAAGAACCACCTTGATTAACCACGGTATGTGGTAGTTTGGAGGGCACGAAAGTCGACGAAAACCAATGGTGCTCCGGCAACCTTTTTCAATTTTCTGACGAATCAGCAAAGTGATGGCCGATGCCACCACTAGGGCTTTGTAGACCATCATCCCAGGAGCAAATCCCAACCAATCTTGACCCCGTTGGTCCACTGTAGACAACGAATCGACGCCGGGAAGTTTTAGGCACCGCCGGCTTCGTGGACAAAATTGCCCACCTTCCCTCCACTTTTGGACTTTGTGGCAGGTATGAAAGTTGTTCCTCTCATTGAGATCTTCATTTCTGCAAATTTTGGTAATTTTGGAGATAGTTGGATTTTCTGGCGAGCCGGGACGGCCGACCGCCACCTGCGGCGGCGCTTGGCCAGTGGGCCGTCAATACTATTTTCAACCTATATTTGATGTCTTAAATTCGGTTTTGATAATTGAATGACGTTGATTGATCAATTGAACCTAATTTCATTATGAGACGTGGTTAGGTGAAAATATGAATTGACGATCCGACCGTTGGATCGTCACCAAACTTTGATATGTTGTAATATGTAATACTTGAGGATCAGAAGAACTTACGGATCGGGAATCTGACATACGGATCTCCCCGAATTAGAGTTGTAAGTTCATAAAGTAAAGCGTTAACCGCCATTTGATTTTGGTAATTGGCGGAGATCCAACCGTTGGATCATAACGAAATTTTAGTATGTTGTTCTAGAAACTTCATGTGGATCTTTGGAAGTTGCGGATTGAAAATCTGATATGCGGATCTTTCAAATCGAGTTGTACAGGGTTGTAGACCCCACCGTCGATCTTTGATCGACGGTCAACTTGTGGTCAATGGGTCTCAAATTATTTTAGAATGTCCTTGAGGATGTGTTTTATGTGAATTACGTATTCTATTGATAAAAGTTCTGAGATGTGATTCAATAATTATTCTAGGCACCAATCATTCGAGACGCCTCGATGTGCGTGCTAGAGAATCATAGCGTGGACTCTAGGTGAGTGGGTATTTTTCCTTTTTATCATATGTATATAATTGAGAGTTCCACAAATGCTCCTAAATTGATATATGCATGTTACCTACAAGTAATTATTGTGAACTACGAATGTCTTGATCCATGTTTAGGGTACGTAGGCAGTCTAACGAGACGTTAGATGCAGCCATACAATAAACGAGACTAAATATTTGAGACAATAGCCTTGTATGGGGAATCGAGTAGTGTGAAGGAGGTTGGTAGAAAATGTGAGATATAACCTTAGGTTTTGGTAATTAAATGTTGGTCATAAATTAAGAGGTAAAGAATCAAGAAATTGAAGTAGGGAATTATCAGTAATGATAGTTAATTTTTAACTAGTGTCTAATTGAGTTTTAGACTACATTATGGCATATCTATATGTATATTACCTGCACATAGTTATTGCGGATGCTTGAAGTGCGAAGGTGCATGCAGGACACCCAGGTAAGTTCAGGTAAATTTACGACATTAGTTGAAATGGTTGAGTGCTAGCAATGATTGATGAGATATGATATAGTCGTACAGATTACTAGAGGTGATTCCGACTTATGTGCTAGCAATGATTGATGATATATGATATAATCGTACAGATCACTAGAGGTGATTCCGACTTATGTGCTAGCAATGATTGATGAGATATGATATGGTCGTACTAGTGATTTCCGACTTATGTGCTAGCAATGATTGATAAGATATGAATATAGTCGTACAGATCACTAGAGGTGATTCCGACTTATGTGCTAGCAACGATTGATGAGATATGATACAGTCGTACAGGTCACGAGAGGTGACTTCGACTCATATGCTAGCATTCATTTATGAGATATGAGTACAGTCGTACAGGTCACGAGAGGTGACTCGACTTATATGCTAGCATTGATTGATGAGATATGAGTACAGTCGTAAAGGTCACTTTAGATGACTCCGGCTAGCATGTTGATGAGCTATTGATTCAGCCGTACATGCCACAATAGGTGGATACGGCTAACATACCATTTCACATTGATTTATTTCATCTGGGTTGCTTACTCTTGTTGAGATATTTGACGTGGCATAATTGTGAGACTGTTATTTTGGTTATGGTTTTGAGTTATGGTCATGCCTGTTATTTTTTGGGAAACTATACAGGTTTTACGGCGAGGGGTTACTACCTTTGGTATTGAAATCGGTTTGGAAAGTTTTGTTTCACTCACTCACATTTTCTATTTTTACACCCCTCCAGGTTCTAGCAGCAGAGTTCCATATCGACGAGGTATCGCGTGTGAATGGGTTCATACCCGCTCATCAGCACACTCTAGTAGTTATACACTCTGAGGTTCAAATTAGTGCACATTTTCATCATCATCACATTTTTGGCTTCGTCACCTTCCAGGTGTCGGCCAGCACAGCTCGATTCAGAGTCCTAATGGACTTTCCGGGTCGGGGTGTGTCAGTTTGGTATCAGAGCATAAGTTGGGCAGTATTACGTTCATCACACGCGTGATGTGAGCATTCTTGGCTTTTGTGTCTAATGTTTGAATCTTGCTACCTCGTCGAATACGGAAAAATATGTTAGCCTTTCTTCAATTTTGGGCAATTTTGCGGTCTTGACGACATTTTAGAAAATCATTCTGGCATTTGTCCTTAGAATTAAAATGAAGTTATCCCTTATGGAAGAAATGTGTTGATGTGAGGCAAGTTGATGGCCTAAGTTAAGGTATTGATAACCATGTATCACTGGAGATTTTACCAACCAATTCCATCATCATTCTTTCGTTGTTAGAATTGCTCCTTTTGAGATTGGAAATCTTAGCTAGTTTTGATTTTTGGTAGTATTGTTAGATTATCACCTAATAGAATTCTTGTGAAGTCTACTTTTGTTAAGACTCTAGAAATGTCTCGTGTAGCAATGTGGTGCTAAAGTGGTAACACTCACAGAAGATCATGTTGGGAAACTACTTTCGGTCCTTGGTAGTTTAATATTTTGTGATGTTACTTTTTGATCATGAAGAAATCTTGTTTGATTATTCTTAAATTTTACCTCTCTATTTTTGGCTTAGGACAATATCGGAATTGTTTAACTTTGTTTTTATTATAATTTATCACTTTTGAAATTGTTCGACTTTTTGATATTATTCTGCATCAGCTCTGTTCGTACCCTCAACTTCACCTCCTGGTATTAAAGGTAATTGGGTTGATTTAGAGTCACCAGCCTTTTTCCCATATCATTTCGAATAGGGACAAATTGTCCAGGAGAACCACTTAGACATGGAAATTGTACATTTAGTCTAGATATCTTGTACTCTAGATTTCATGAACTTGTTTTGACCCTCAAATTTTTTAGTGTTCTTTTAACCTTCTCGACATGGTTTCTCTCTCGGTTAGTGAGGAATTCCTAATAGATCGACTTGGCGGGTGCTTGCGCCACTTTTATATTGATACTAGCAGGAATCATTGAAATATAATCATATTGATAGTTTACCAGACTTACCAAAAAGAAATTCTTGACAACTTTGAGTTGTGGGAACGAGAACGCCAAAACATTTTTAGCAGCCGAATTGGTGCACCTTGGGATCGTACAGTACCATGATCGAGTTATGAGTCAGACAATTTAGGCATATTCGCACATGAGGAACATAATGATATTTGGTACCCTCAGGAACTTCTCACTTGTTGTTGAGATGACGATAAGTTATCGGTGTTACAGGCTGCAAATTTAAATGTCAATGGTCGAATTGTTAGGTTCGCTAAGCAAGTGGGCAAGACCACTCATTTTCGGCAACATTTACCAGTTAGCTATGGTTCATACTCATTAGCGGAATTGATGACACGATGAATGTTTGGCGAGGTCCATTTTCATTTTGGGCTTTGATTTGTTTCATGCAAATATTTTCTTACTACATTATTTTATTTGTACGAGAGTTGTGGATAGATATTAAAACGATGGAAATTGTGACACGGAAATTTTATGGTATTGACGATGTTGCTTGGGAAAGTAGTGCGTGAGCACATTTGAGGCTTGTTCAGACGATGTATGTGTATTTTTGCAATGAGGGACAAGATGGTGATATTGCACCCTCGTTCGGTTATATTTAGTCGTCTACTTATTGTTGGGCCTAACCCAATTTTATTATACACTTACCTTTAGAGTAGGTAAAACTACGAGTGTGTGGGTGAAAACTTTCAATGTTCAATTTTGATTTAAATATATCTATTTTGACTTGATGCTTTCGTAAGGCATTTTATACTGTGGTATTGTTTTGAAAGAGAATGAAAGTTTGAGTTTTGAGGCATGAAAAAGGAATCACTGCACTCTGAATCGCGACGGATCGACATTTTCCCACTCTGACTCGACGTCTTTTTTAGTACTTATAGTTTATTCTTCCTCATCTTTGAATTTTGTGTAAGAAATGATTTTTCAATTTCGGGGACGAAATTTTTTTAAGGTGGGTAGATTGTGACAACCCGTTCCAAATTTTACGTTTTTATTAATTTTAAAAGCAGGAATTTACGAAGATACCCTAGAGGCAAAGATTTTGACTTCCGTTGACCATCATCTAGAGAGATGTACGACTTATTCTTTTAGCATATCCTCGTAGTACTCGTTGGTGCAAACATATAGGTGAAAGCCGTTTGCGAGTTCGGATTATAACGGTATAGTTATGGACATTTGAAATTGGGTATTGAGAGTTAGTTAAAGAGTTAAGAAGGACCGATTAGATGAAAAAGAAGAAAAGGGCAACAACCCAATTAGGAATGAGAAAGAAAAAAAAAAAAAAAAAACAAGGGAAAAGCTGGGAGCTTTTCCCATGGGTTTCCGTCCGTACACCTTCGCGACCACCCATATTCCAAGGCTGATTCTGGCCAACTCCGGTGGAGTTTTTCCACGCTACCACCACTATCTTGAAGCTCTCATTCCCCTCTACAAAACCCACCCAAGAACCACCTTGATTAACCACGGTATGTGGCAGTTTGGAGGCCACGAAAGTCGACGAAAACCAATGGTGCTCCGGCAACCTTTTTCAATTTTCTGACGAATCGGCAAAGTGATGGCCGACGCCACCACTTTGGCTTTGTAGCCCATCATCCCAGGAGCAAATCCCAACCAACCTTGACCCCGTTGGTCCACCGTAGACAACGAATCGACGCCGGGAAGTTTTAGGCACCGCCGGCTTCGTGGGCAAAATTGCCCACCTTCCGTCCACTTTTGGACTTCGTGGCAGGTATGAAAGTTGTTCCTCTCATTGAGATCTTCATTTCTGCAAATTTTGGTAATTTTGGAGATAGTTGGATTTTCCGGGGAGCCGGGGCGGCCGACCGCCACCCGCGGCGGCGCGTGGCCAGTGGGCCGTCAATACTATTTTTAACCTATATTTGATGTCTTAAATTCGGTATTGATAATTGAATGACGTTGATTGATCAATTGAACCTAATTTCATTACGAGACGTGGTTAGGTGAAAATATGAATCGACGATCCGACCGTTGGATCGTCACCAAACTTTGATATGTTGTAATATGTAATACTTGAGGATCAAAAGAACTTACGGATCGGTAATCTGACATACGGATCTCCCCGAATTAGAGTTGTAAGTTCATAAAATAAAGCTTTAACCGCCATTTGATTTTGGCAATTGGCGGAGATCCAACCGTTGGATCATAACGAAATTTTAGTATGTTATTCTAGAAACTTAATGTGGATTTTGGAAGTCGCAGATTGAAAATCTGATATGCGGATCTTCCGGATCGAGTTGTACAGGGTTGTAGACCTTACCGTCGATCTTTGATCGACGGTCAACTTGTGGTCAATGGGTCTCAAATTATTTTAGAATGTCCTTGAGGATGTGTTTTATGTGAATTACATATTCTATTGATAAAAGTTCTGAGATGCGATTCAATAATTATTCTAGGCACCAATCATTCGGGATGCCTCGATGTGCGTGCTAGAGAACCATAGCGTGGACTCTAGGTGAGTGGGTCTTTTTCCTTTTTATCATATGTATATAATTGAGAGTTCCACAAATGCTCCTAAATTGATATATGCATGTTACCTACAAGTAATTATTGTGAACTACGAATGGCTTGATCCATGTTTAGGGTACGTAGGCAGTCTAACGAGACGTTAGATGCAGCCATACAATAAACGAGACTAAATATTTGAAACAATAGCCTTGTATGGGGAATCGAGTAGTGTGAAGGAGGTTGGTAGAAAATGTGAGAGATAACCTTAGGTTTTGGTAGTTAAATATTGGTCATAAATTAAGAGGTAAAGAATCAAGAAATTGAAGTAAGGAATTATCAGTAATGATAGTTAATTTTTAACTAGTGTGTAATTGAGTTTTAGACTGCATTATGGCATATCTATATGTATATTACCTGCACATAGTTATTGCGGATGCTTGAAGTGCGAAGGTGCACGCATGACACCCAGGTAAGTTCAGGTAAGTTTACGACATTAGTTGAAATGGTTGAGGGCTAGCAATGATTGATGAGATATGATATAGTCGTACAGATTACTAGAGGTGATTCCGACTTATGTGTTGGCAATGATTGATGAGATATGATATAGTCGTACAGATTACTAGAGGTGATTCCGACTTATGTGCTAGCAATGATTAATGAGATATGATATAGTCGTACAGATCACTAGAGGTACTTCCGACTTATGTGCTAGCAATGATTGATGAGATATGATATGGTCGTACTAGTGAGTTCCGACTTATGTGCTAGTAATGATTGATAAGATATGAATATAGTCGTACAGATCACTAGAGGTGATTCCGACTTATGTGCTAGCAATGATTGATGAGATATGATACAGTCGTATAGGTCACGAGAGGTGACTCCGACTCATATGCTAGCATTTATTTATTAGATATGAGTGCAGTCGTACAGGTCACAAGAGGTGACTCCGACTTATATGCTAGCATTGATTGATGAGAAATGAATACAGTCGTACAAGTCACTTTAGATGACTCTGGCTAGCATGTTGATGAGCTATTGATTCAGCCGTACATGCCACAATTGGTGGATAAGGCTGACATACCATTTCACATTGATTTATTTCATCTGGGTTACTTACTCTTGTTGAGATATTTGACGTGGCATAACTGTGAAACTGTTATTTTGGTTATGGTTTTGAGTTATGGTCATGCCTGTTATTTTTTGGGAAACTATACAGGTTTTATCGCGAGGGGTTACGACCTTTGGTATTGAAATTGGTTTGGAAAGTTTTGTTTCACTCACTCACATTTTCTATTTTTACACCCCTCCAGGTTCTAGCAGTAGAGTTCCATATCGACGAGGATTTGTGGCACTTTTCAGTACAGATGTGTTCCTATGTTGGTATAATCATTATTTTACCTTATTGTACTTTGCTTATGCTCGGTATCGCGTGTGAATAGGTTCGTACCCGCTCATCATCGCACTCTAGTAGTTATACACTCTGAGGTTCAAATTAGTGCACATTTTCATCATCATCACATTTTTGGCTTCGTCACCTTCCAGGTGTCGGCCAGCACAGCTCGATTCGGAGTCCTAATAGATTTTCCGGGTCGGGGTGTGTCAATAATCGACAACAAAAAAAATGGCGGCAAAAATCCCCCCAAAATTCCCTCTGAAAATTTTAAACTTTCCCCCAAATTTTAAAATTCCCCTCTCCTTCCCAAAATTTTGTTACGATTTTAAAAAGTAAAATAATAATTGTTTGGTTTAATAAATAAATAAATAATATGTATTTAAATAGAATATGTTTTTAAAAATTAAATAAATAATTGTTTGGTTTAATAGATAATTTTTACATTTTTGGTTTAATAGATAATTTTTACATTTTTGGTTTAATAGATAATAACCCATATAAAATATGCGATAATGAAACAACAAGAGAATTGTACAATGAAAATGTCTTCACACAAACTAAATATTGTCTAATCAATACTTGAAAAACATAAATAAAAATTTAGCACAAATTACTTTTCCCACTTCAAAATTTTGGCACATTTATGCATTCTACGAAACTAGTTTCCATGATCTAGCCGTCAAACTTGTTTGTAGATACTACAAGATCGCATATGTAAAAAATCGTAAAAAACAAACCTTCAGAGATTACGTAACGGAACAAAAGTTTTCGACGGTTATAAACGAAAAATCACAATTTAACAGTTCTTTTAGCTCTGATTTTGATGATTTTTTACAGCCACACCCCTCGACCCTATAAGAATGTAATGAATAAATTTCATCTTTAATTTAAAATATTTACACTAGTGGATACCACAAAATCTTATTTTATACTTAATAGAAGTATAATATTAACTCTAAGTATTTGTTTAATCTACCGTTTTGACGCAATATGCATTCTACGAAACTTTTTTCAACGATCCAACCGTCAAACTTATTTGTACACACTCCGAGATTGCATTTGCATACGTAAAAAATCGTAAAAAACAAACATTCAGAGATTACGTAGCGGAACAAAAGTTTTCAACGGTTATAAAAGAAAAATCACAATTTAACAGTTATTTTAGCTCCGATTTTGATGATTTTTTACAGCTACACTCCTCAACCCTATAAGAATGTAATGAATAAATTTGATCTTCAATTTAAAATATTTACACTAGTGGATACCACAAAATCTTATTTTATACTTAATTGAAGTATAATATTAACTCAAGTGTTTGTTTAATCTACCGTTTTGACGCAACATGCATTCTATGCAACTTTTTTCAACGATCCAACCGTCAAACTTATTTGTACACACTCCGAGATTCCATACGTAAAAAATCGTAAAAAACAAACATTCAGAGACTACGTAACGGAACAAAAATTTTCGACGGTTATAAAAGAAAAATCACAATTTAACGGTTATTTTAGCTCTGATTTTGATGATTTTTTATAGCTGAACTCCGCGACCCTATAAGAATGTAATGAATAAATTCAATCTTTAATTTAAAATATTTACACTAGTGGATACCACAAAATCTTATTTTATACTTAATAGAAGTATAATATTAACTCTAAGTGTTTGTTTAATCTACCGTTTTGGCGCAATATGCATTCTATGAAACTTTTTTCCACTATCCAACCGTCAAACTTATTTGCACACACTCCGAGATTGCATACGTAAAAAATCGTAAAAAACAAACATTCAGAGATTAGATAACGGAACAAAAGTTTTTGACGGTTCTAAAAGAAAAATCACAATTTAACAGTTATTTTAGCTCCGATTTTGATGATTTTTTTACAGCTACACTCCTCAACCCTATAAGAATGTAATGAATAAATTTGATCTTCAATTTAAAATATTTACACTAGTGGATACCACAAAATCTTATTTTATACTTAATAAAAGTATAATATTAATTCTAAGTGTTTGTTTAATCTACAGTTTTGATGCAATATGCATTCTATGAAACTTTTTTCAACGATCCAATCGTGAAACTTATTTTTACACACTCCGAGATTGTATACATAAAAAATCGTAAAAAACAAACATTCAGAGATTAGGTAACGAAACAAAAAATTTCGATGGTTATAAACAAAAAATCACAATTTAACGGTTATTTTAGCTTTGATTTTGATGATTTTTTACAACTACACTCCTCGACTGTCACATCCCGGCCCGGGGTGGATCACTTCCCGAGCCCGCTCCACCACCGTAGCACGATATTGTCCGCTTTGGGCCCCGACCACGCCCTCACGGTTTTGTTTCTGGGAACTCACGAGCAACTTCCCAATGGGTCACCCATCCTGGGAATGCTCTGGCCCCCTTCTCGCTTAACTTTGGAGTTCCTACGGAACGCAAAGCTAGTGAGCTCCAAAAGGCCTTGTGCTAGGTAGGGATGAGAATATACATTTAAGGATCACTCCCCTGGGTGATGTGGGATGTTACATCGACCCTATAAGAATGCATTGAACGAATTCGATCCTCAATTTAAAATATTTACACTAGTGGATAATTTTTTATACTTAATGGAAGTATAACATTAACTCAAGTGTTTGTTAAATCTATCAATTTGATAGGATATGCATTCTACGAAACTAGTTTCAACGATCCAACCGTCAAATATGTTTGTATATACTTTGAGATAGCATGTGTAAAAAATCGCAAAAAAAAAAAAAAAAAAAAACATTCAGAGATTAGGTAACGGGACCGTGAGTGAAAAAAAAAAATTAAACCATTTGTTTATTTATTTATTTATTTTTAATCAATATAACATTTTAAAATAATAAAATAGTCAATTTTTGTCGGTTATAACCGCCACCATTAACTTAGAAACCGCTAGAATATGTTAAAAATATTAAAAAAAAAAAAAGAAATAAAAAATTCTTAGGGTTATAATAATTTTATGGCGGTTAAATCCGCAAGGAAAAATCCGTCAAGAATTTATGTCGGATATATCCGACAAAAAGTATCTTTAATCCAACAGTAAATAAATTATGTGTCGGATATCTTTTATCCGTCAGAATGGCTTATTAACCGTCAGGATCGTCCGACACCTAAAGCTAATATTGCTTGGATATATGCTACTGGTACTCCTTTATTTTCTAGAATCCTCCAAAGAATTTCTCTTAGGACCCTATGATACGCTTTTTCCAAATATATATAGACCATGTGCAAATCCTTTTTCATATCTCTATATCGTTCCATTGATCTTCGTAAGAAATAGATTGCCTCTACTGTCGAGTGCCCTGGCATGAACTTGAATTGATTCTCTGAGACTTGTGTCTCTTGCCTCAATCTATGCTCAATTACCCTCTCCCATTGTCTAAAAAAAGAAGCTTGGAAGTTTTAAAGACAATTTCTGAATTTATTCCTTCATTTTCGAAATAAAATCTTCAATTCAGTTTACTGCTTGGATGTTAAAATTTAGATCAAATTTAGGCTTTTTTTTTTTGTTCTTTAACACGGTGATACCTGAATTTTCTTTCTCAATTTCTGTTTAGGTGATAATGATTGGTTAGCTGGGTAATGGTAATTCTTTCTTAATTCAAAACAAATTGACGAGAAACCAGTAGACCTTTTATTTGGTTTGTCATGGATGTGTTTGTTTGTTGCCTTTTGTGAACATCTTTATAGTTTCTGATTATGTTTTTATTTGCTAGGGCTTGTTTGATTTGGATAGTCCAACAAATTATCAGTTTTGGATAGCTCACAAAATTAAACAATGGATTTGCCTTCTGAGTATTTCGATTTTTCGAGTTTTGAAACGATTTGTGGCCATTGGCAGCTTAGAGAACATCTGAAGTAACACTTGGATTTTAAACAGTCTCATGTTCGTTATCTTTATTTGAAGAATATGCGCTGGCTCTTACTGTCTATAGTTGAAAGAAGAAAGGAGAACAATATAGAGAGTAAGAACCATTTTAGAAACCATTGATGATGTGGTGCAAATGCTGCACTTAGCTCACTCCAATCCTTTTTATGACAGAATTGAGCTCTTGTTACAATTTGCCTATATTGTGTTTGTTTTATTTTCACGTTCTTTAGTCATTGGTGTTAGATTTGTTTATCTAAGCTAGTTGTAATGCTTTCAGTTTGCTTTGCTTTGACCCAAAAATATAAAATACATTAATGTTATTCTTACCATGTTTTTATACCACATTTATATACCACCTTCTGTGGCATCTGATGTGGACAACCACATCATTTAAATTAATCAGAATTTAATTTAAATTAAAAATATTTAATAAACCAATAATTAAAAAAAAGAAGCTGGAATTAAATGGTGATTATGGCATATGAGGAGTTTTCTCCTTCCTTTCCCGTTCAATCCTGCTTCTTCTCCTGTTTCTTCTTCCATGCCAGTTCTTACACACCATTTTTTTTCATCCCAGTTTTTTTCACGTTAGTGTGGACTACAATTATTGACGACTTAGCAATTGACAATTTCTGAAGTGGGGTTCTAGGTACAGATTTCGCATTGGTAAGTTTCTCATCATAGCAATTTACATCATATCCAGATTTTAATTTGCCTGTGAACATGCGAAAATTAGCTTCATCAATTTTACATTCTTTCTACAAGAATACTTAAGAAAAAACATTTAGCATACATATGCAAAATCTATTGTTTTATTCCTTATTCTCCACATATATTGATCTGCAAAAATGAGAGTCTAGAGATTGAAATTAAACTGAAAGCAAAACGGTATCTAGGTGCTTGTAACCATCATTTAGTACTTGTTTAACACTTGATTATCTATATAATCAGTAACACAACAAAATTGAGTTTGGAGTGGTTGCAGTCCCAGACGGTGATGAAGTTGTCGTCGGAGGTCTTCAGAGCCTCCAAGGCATCGGCGACGGTGGCGGAGGCAGAGAGGGACCTCATCGGCGATGATGGTGGTGGTGTGAGTAGTGTGAAGTGGGTACAAAAGTACAAGAGAGGGTGGTAGTTCACACTAACGTGAAAAAAACTGGGGTGAAAAAAATGGCGTCAAAGAACTGGCGTGGAAGAAGAAACGGGAGAAGAAGCAGGATTGAACGGGCAAGGAAGGAAAAGACTCCTCGTATGCTACAATTACCATTTAATTCCAGCTTTTTTTTTCTTTCTAATTATTGGTTTATTAAATGTTTTTAATTTAAATTAAATTCTAATTAATTTAAATGATGTGACTGTCACATCAGATGCTACATAAGGTGACATATAAATGTGATATAAAAATATGGTAAGAATAACATTATTATATAAAATATAAATTAACTAAGTTGTGACGAGTTGATTTTTAGTAATGCCACTGATCACAATGACCTAATTGAGCAGAATGCTCAGTGACAGTGATGGCTTATTACTGATAACGTAAGGAGTTTTCATATTGAATCCCAAATTCTCGATGGAAGAAGAACCTAAATTGCTGAACTTGGAAGAAGACGATACTAAATCACAAAGCTTGGAAGAACATAGCTTGAAGGGCTATAAGTCGCAAAGCTTGGAAGAAGACCCTGCATCACAGAGCATGGACGAAGGAGACCCTAAATCACAGAGCTTGAAAGCAGACTCTAATTTGCAGACCATGGAAGAAGCAGACTCTAAATCAGAGAGCTTGAAAGAAGACCTTAAATCACTAAGCTTGGAAGAAAACCATAAATCACTGAGCTTGGAAGAAGAGCCTAAATCACTGAGCTTAGAAGGACGAGATAAAATTGCATTCTCCGGATTCAATGAAAATTCGTTGCAATTCCTAGATTCAATAGACTGGTATTTAACCCTCTCGGATTCACTGTCCCGGACACTCCGACAGGTAAAATAGATTAAATCATACTATTTCTATTTGTGTACCTTTGATTTGAATTGTTATAGTAACAGGGAATAGGGATACCACTAACAGGGGTGGTTGCAATTAGCAAGTGCTCAACATTCTATGGGTGCGTCACGCGTGAGCAGTGCTTTGTTGGACCTGAAATCCCACAATGCAAGTACATTTCTGCAAGTAACCCAGCAATCTGATCGTGGAGCAGAGCAAATTCATCGTTTTACATTGCGCAAATGGGCATCCTCCAACAATGACGATGGAGCTCCACTTATGAATATGAGTCTGCAGATACCACAACGAAAGGACAAGGATGGATCTCCACCTCCATTTAAAGCTGAAACTGATCAGCAGCATCAACTTCAGAAGGAGAGGGTTAAGTCACTGTTGATGTTTGGCGGTTTGGTTTCGCCAAAGCTACGGGCTGCACAACTCTCATTTGAATCTGCACTTGACGCACTTGTAGAGATTGCCAACGTTCTTCGTTGATGTTTTCCACGTTTAATAATGTCAAGGAAGAATTGGAAGCTGCTAAAGCCAAATGATGGGCGTTAGTTAAATGAAGCTCTTAATTTCCTTCATGCATGAACTTCAAGTTTTATCCTTTAATCATATTTTTAGAATTCAAGTGCATGGATTACGTGATGAAAAATTGATGATTGTTCACCATGTAATGTGATGATCGTTGGATGACGATTCCTGCTAATGATAATGCTAGAGTAAGGAGATTATGTTATCTCTCTTCCTTTCAAAGTGTTGTTTTGTTGCAGTTTGGAATTACATTGTAATTGGGCGGATTGGTCCCGATTGGGCTTCAATCATTCGCCGACTCAATGGGCTCGGGTCTACATTTTCGGAATCAATTTCCAGTTGGGCAAACAGGTAACTGATGTGAAAATAAACTTGACACACAAATTAAATCCTCTTTTTGACAGTTGTAGTATATGTATAAGTAGGGATCGTTCTGGACCGGGGATTAGGAGGGATTGCTAAACACTTGAAACTGACTCAAAAACGTAAAAACAAAGTTTAAAACACTAAACTAGACTCAAAGAATGCAAGACTAAATTTTAAAACACTAAAACAACTCAAAAGACTCAAAACAGCACAAAAACACTCAAAACTGCCTAAAAACACAAACTGGGCAGTTTTGGACTCTAAACACTACTTTGGACGAAAATAGACTTTAACTTGACTCAAGACACTTAAAAACACAAATCAAAACAGATTTTAACTAATCTAACACTTCAAAATAAAGGGGGATTTGTTTTTGACGAATTTAAAACTAAAAACAGAAACTTTGCATAAAAAAACTTTAGAAAAACGATTTTGATGAATTAAGAAGGGTGAAGGGCTAGTTAGAGGGTCATTCTCCACACATGATATATGCATATGAACCAATTTCCAGTTATTATTCCTTTAGACATGAATGACAACACCCCAAGTTAACCGTGACAGCACAAATTAACCATCAGATTTTCCTTAGTTCATTGAATTGAATGGAAGACGCATTACAACCAAATTATCCTTATCAAGTCTCCTAACTATGACAGCATGATAGAAAACATATCAAAGGTCATTACGTTCTTTGAAAATCATAAGTGTTGACGAGGCATTCGTAACTATGACAGCATGATACTCTTGCCTAGGACTTACGTAACATGATTGTGACTAGCAACCTTTACTACTTGTGAATATAAGTTCATAACGATTAGGTGAAACTCCCTTATACTTCTAGCATCAAATTCATGCATGCAAATTAAGTGTCGACCCCCAATTAACACACACAAACAAGTTTTAATAACTCAGTTAAGCAAATCACATTCTAATCTTAAGAAACAATAACTGGACGTAATCAATTCATATATAACATATAATCATGGCTTCAAATTCACCTCTAACTAAAAAGAAATTAGTTCCTCATGTCCACAAGCAAACAAAGAAAACTTAAATTAAACATTAAAAACAAAGGATAGAATACACCTAGAAACGCTCCAAATTTCTTCCTTCCTTCCTTTGCAAAGCTGCGGCACAATGAGTGTGTGGTGGATGGATGTAGGTGACTTATGGTAGAGGGTGGTGGTCTGAATGGTGCAGCAAAATAGTGTATTTATAGGCCTAGGGATTACTTGGCCTAGGTTGTCAAGGAAAAGGATTTAGGACTCCAAACCAACAAGGAAAAGGCCATCTAGAAAGGTTGGGGCGTCAGATTTTTAGGGCTTCTAGAAAGGAGTGTTGTGGCATGTTTCTAGAACAAAAAGGCCTCCTAAAAACAGGTTTTAGGCATCCTAATATGAAAAGGAGTCCCCCTTGTAACTGGAATTAAGGTAGGATAAGATTAGGATAGGATAAGATAAGGTTTTGGATAATGTTTTGGATAATTCTCCTTCTTTGTAGCTGATTCCTTATCTTCTTTGACTTGAATTTATTTCTTCAACTCTTTTGCACATTCCTAGCCTCTCTTGAACTTCAAATTCGTCCATCCATCTTGCTCCATACTTGTGACATCCATTCTTGGCCCAAAACTGCTCTAAAATGCTCCAAATTGCACTTTCTTGCCAACTTTGTCATTTGAACCTACAAACACACGAAAATAGCTTAAAACACTTAAATAAGTAGAAACTAACTAAGAAAATGCAAAGAAACATGCTAACTAAGTCGCATAAATATGCTCCTATCAAATTCCCCCACACTTAGCTTTTGCTAGTCCTCGAGCAAAACAAACAACAAAACAAAACCTAAACCTTCCAATGTTCACCTCAGGGATTTCCAATGGAACATAACATGTTAAAAATCATTACTTACATAGATTTTAGTTATCCCTACCCTCGAGCACATACTTAATCACAGTTACCATTCACTAGCTCGCATCTAATCAATTAAAACAACTTTTTGAATGTAGTAACATGCCTTAGAGAATCCCTCAATTCCTCACAAGATATACACTCTATTTTCACACAGATTTTCTGACTACACTCCCTACACTAGTTATATGTGAGAAGATTGATGTAATAAGAAAACTAATACTCACATATGTATTAACAAAGAAGGCACTTTTTTGGAATTATTAAGCATGTATATATATGATCTCATGAATGGAATGCCACTACTTAGACGCGAGAACCAGGGATACCATATGCTCATACCAATCCCAAACTCCACATATTGAAACACACAACACTCAAGATTGAAGCATAGGGTTGTAACGGAGCTAGGGGTATTGGCTAACAAAGAAAGGTAAGGAAAACAAACGTTCTTAAAGCAATAGCGAGCAAAGTAATGAATATGACACTTAGAACTCCCTTTTTAAAACGCAGCCACGAACTTGGATACATAAAGGGAAGATCACACATACTTAGGGCCGAATTCAACCTTTTGGACCCTTTCTTCAACAACCAACACTTGTGAGCTTATTCTCACTTATTTTTCAACTTTTTCACACTTTTTCACAACTTTTTCTTCTTCTTCTTCTTCTTTTTCCACGAAATTTTTTTCTTTTCTCTTTTTTTTTTTTCCTACCCGTCCTCTTTTCTACTTCTTTTCTTGGCACACAAAACCACTAAAATTCCTCCCCCACACTTGGTTTTCTGCACAAGAGCAATCAAAAGGAATTCACTCTAGGTCATGCTTCACTACGCCTTAAAGAACAAGGGTATGGATAGTCCTATACTAGGCTAGGTAAGGATAATGTGGGCTAACAAAGAAAATAGGCTAAATATGGCTCAAAGGGGCTAAACCTACAATACATATGCAAAGGGTTAGGCTTTTTGGCTCTGGTTTTAACTAAACAACTTCATCTTGTTAGTTGTTATGCTAATCAATTTTATGCTTTGAATGAAATGGGTATAAGTTCTAGTATTTGGAACTATATGATGAAACGCATTCTAAGTAGCAACCAAGCAAAGAATGATGAGATCATGCAACGACTTTAGAAAACAAAGAATCACAGATTAATAACTCTCCAAACAAAGTATAAGCTCAAGTCTCTCAAGGTTGTAGCGTTAGTTTGAGTTACTTCCTTCAAGCATGTTACAAAAACTGATTTTTTTTTTCTTTACAATTACATGTGAATTCATGAATGTCAACTATAACCAAGCATAAACCAAAGAGCATATCAAACTTCAATCCATGTTTGTAACTTTCTTTAATAGTCATGCAATTAGAAACCAAATCCTCATCATTGTGTTGGAAGGTACCCTAAGACACAAACACACAAAAACGACTCTTTTTGGTATTTTTCAAAACGTTTTCAATTTTTTTTGTAAAGTTTCGTATTTTTCTTTCAAGACACATAAAAATACTTCAAAACACACTAAAAACACTCAAAAACAGTGAAAAACAACCTTAGAAGTGATAGGTGATAAAAACCTACGAATTTTTCAATGAAAACACTTGTTTACCCCCCCCACACTTAAACCAAACATTGTCTTCAATGTTTCAAACATAAACACACACAAAAGCAAGCAAACAACACAACTAACAAACATGACAAATATGGTAAAATAAAAGCAATAAAGAGTAGGGTTTAGAAATGCAAATCTGGTTGTGGAGCTGGAGAGTTCCTAGGTCTTCTTTATTTGCATGGGTTGCCTCCCAAGAAGCGCTTGCTTTAACGTCTTCCAGCCGGACGAATTCTTCGATTATGCTTCATTAGAGGTCACGGCATGGAATTGATCTTTGAATGGAAGGTGATACTTGAAATGATCCGGCAATGGTTTAAATTCTAAAGTAGGTGCCTGAATCATTAACAACAGCCAGTTAGTAGAAAACAAAATTGAAATTAAGGGAGGTGGCTTACCTGCTTGCTTCAACACAAACTCAATGACAAACACCACATCTTTGAAAGTTTCAGGGACTTTGAACTTGGCCAGATTTACTATAATGGTTGTAACTTGTCCCGTGTCATCAAACTCAACTTCCTTGGGCTTTGTTTTCTCATGAACATCTTCTTTGATGCATTCTTCATATGCTCCAGCCACTTCCTTCTCTTGAATCCTTCTTCTTGATGTACAAAGTTCTTTGAACACTTCAAGACAATCTGGAACTTGATTTGGTGTGCCAAGAATTGGGATATCACTTTGCACTTTTGAAATGGCTTCCACAATGTCTTTTTCACTCTCATCTTTCTTGGGAATTAAAAACCTGCGAGGAAAAGGTGCATTCGGAGGAATAACATTAGAATGAATTGAATTTGGGACGCCCTTACTTGTGGTGGGTGGTTGAGAAGGCTTAGGGGGCTGCGGCAAGGGTTATTTTACCCTTGCTGTGAGTGTGTCTTCTTCCTCCTCCTCAATCAGCAGCTCCTCATCCACTTCTAGGCTATGTTTGGACGTTTTTAGGTCAGCTTCAACCTCCATAGCACTTCCCAGAGTGATAGCATCATGGATTTCAAAATCTTCCTTTGAATTTGCAATAGTTGAGTTGGAGAGTTCACTTTGCTCTAGAATCTGTGCCATGAATTCTGCTATCTGTCCAATTTGCTTTTCCAAATGGTCCACCCTTTTGTCTTGATTTTCTTGTCCCTGAGATAAAGAAGTGAGTAACTCAAGAATTTTATCATTATCCATTGACGAACCTGAACTTGGTTGGGCCGAATATGGTTGAGGCTGTGGTGGTTCATATGGCTTTTGATAGATCTCCTCAGATGGCTGCCAATACCCTTCTTGTTGTGAGCCCTGCGTGAAAAAAGTCAGTATATCATAAGTCGTGGACATACTTGAATTCGATTGGAATTGTTGTGGGGGAGGCTGTGGTGGCTGCATAGGTCTTGAATGAAACTTCTCATATGGCTGCCAATATCCTTCTTGTTGAATCTCCTTAACTTGATTTTGTGAACCCTGCACCAAAGAATTTAATTCATTAAGAATTTGATCATAATCTATTGATGAACTTGAGTTGGGTTGGGCATATTGTATATGAGGTTGTGGTGGCTGCGCAGATCTTGAATAGAACTTCTCCTCTTACTGCCAATATCCACCTTGTTGAAATTGTTGAGGTTCCCCCCACATATAATCTGAGTAATCTCTCCAATCGGAATTGTAAGTGTTGGAAAACATGTTGTCCCTTGATTGGTTATGGCCTTGATAACCCCAAGCACCTCCGTTCGCAGTGAGTTGAGGACGTTGATGAGTTTGACATCCTTGCCCATAGGGCACCCCAAATGTAGGGGCAGTGTGCATTGTGGTTCTTTCGGCAATCTGGGACAATTGAGAAGTAAGATTCGCCAATTGAGCTTGAATGTTTGCAATTGCCATGTCTAGTACCTGAAACAAAGACAACGAAACAAAACAAAATCAAAAAACTAAAATGTAAAGACAAAAACACAAACAGATACGGGGGATTAGCAAATTTGCTAATCCCCGGCAACGACGCCAAAATTTGATGTGAAAATAAACTTGACACACAAATTAAACCCTCTTTTTTACAGTTGTAGTATATGTATAAGTAGGGATCGTTCTGGACCGGGGATTAGGAGGGATTGCTAAACACTTGAAACTAACTCAAAAACGTAAAAACAAAGTTTAAAACACTAAACTAGACTCAAAGAATGCAAGACTAAATTTTAAAACACTAAAACAACTCAAAAGACTCAAAACAGCACAAAAACACTCAAAACTGCCTAAAAACACAAACTGGGCAGTTTTGGACTCTAAACACTACTTTGGACGAAAATAGACTTTAACTTGACTCAAGACACTTAAAAACACAAATCAAAACAGATTTTAACTAATCTAACACTTCAAAATAAAGGGGGATTTGTTTTTGACGAATTTAAAACTAAAAACAGAAACTTTGCATAAAAAAACTTTAGAAAAACGATTTTGATGAATTAAGAAGGGTGAAGGGCTAGTTAGAGGGTCATTCTCCACACATGATATATGCATATGAACCAATTTCCAGTTATTATTCCTTTAGACATGAATGACAACACCCCAAGTTAACCGTGACAGCACAAATTAACCATCAGATTTTCCTTAGTTCATTGAATTGAATGGAAGACGCATTACAACCAAATTATCCTTATCAAGTCTCCTAACTATGACAGCATGATAGAAAACATATCAAAGGTCATTACGTTCTTTGAAAATCATAAGTGTTGACGAGGCATTCGTAACTATGACAGCATGATACTCTTGCCTAGGACTTACGTAACATGATTGTGACTAGCAACCTTTACTACTTGTGAATATAAGTTCATAACGATTAGGTGAAACTCCCTTATACTTCTAGCATCAAATTCATGCATGCAAATTAAGTGTCGACCCCCAATTAACACACACAAACAAGTTTTAATAACTCAGTTAAGCAAATCACATTCTAGTCTTAAGAAACAATAACTGGACGTAATCAATTCATATATAACATATAATCATGGCTTCAAATTCACCTCTAACTAAAAAGAAATTAGTTCCTCATGTCCACAAGCAAACAAAGAAAACTTAAATTAAACATTAAAAACAAAGGATAGAATACACCTAGAAACGCTCCAGATTTCTTCCTTCCTTCCTTTGCAAAGCTGCGGCACAATGAGTGTGTGGTGGATGGATGTAGGTGACTTATGGTAGAAGGTGGTGGTCTGAATGGTGCAGCAAAATAGTGTATTTATAGGCCTAGGGATTACTTGGCCTAGGTTGTCAAGGAAAAGGATTTAGGACTCCAAACCAACAAGGAAAAGGCCATCTAGAAAGGTTGGGGCGTCAGATTTTTAGGGCTTCTAGAAAGGAGTGTTGTGGCATGTTTCTAGAACAAAAAGGCCTCCTAAAAACAGGTTTTAGGCATCCTAATATGAAAAGGAGTCCCCCTTGTAACTGGAATTAAGGTAGGATAAGATTAGGATAGGATAAGATAAGATAAGATAAGATAAGGTTTTGGATAATGTTTTGGATAATTCTCCTTCTTTGTAGCTGATTCCTTATCTTCTTTGACTTGAATTTATTTCTTCAACTCTTTTGCACATTCCTAGCCTCTCTTGAACTTCAAATTCGTCCATCCATCTTGCTCCATACTTGTGACATCCATTCTTGGCCCAAAACTGCTCTAAAATGCTCCAAATTGCACTTTCTTGCCAACTTTGTCATTTGAACCTACAAACACACGAAAATAGCTTAAAACACTTAAATAAGTAGAAACTAACTAAGAAAATGCAAGGAAACATGCTAACTAAGTCGCATAAATATGCTCCTATCAGTAACTAGACCCACCAAACATGCCTAATAAAGGATTTGGTGGGTCTATCTGTTTGCCGGACTAGAAATGGGTTTTGAAAATGTGGTTTGGGTTGAAGCCCAACCCGGGCTGACTCTGTCAATGCCCTACTTAAGAGATTCTGGCACAAAAATTGCAATATAATGAGTCTTTGACAACAAGCAACGCCAGCTCTGAAGTAGACATAGAAGGAATCAAGTGTCCATGCCTTCACCACCATTAGTGACACTACCAAAACCAACAAAGCAGATATATGAATCGATAATGAAGAATCAAGGGAGTAAATAAAAGCCACATAATGACTTTATATCCATTTTTTACATAATGACTGTAATCTATCCACAATTACTACAAATGCATTTTCATCTATCCCCACATTATGTACAAAACTAAACAGTTCTTCAATTCAATATACAGAGAGCATTAATTAATGAAGCACAAAAAATCCAGAGAAAAGTACTACTTTGCAGATTCTAGAATTTCTTTGGTTTTCTACATTTCAGCTCAAGAGACTAAGAAGCAGGTGGCGCTTTACCGTAGTGACAAAAATCAATCATGTTTATGCTTGTTTTTGGAGTGTTTTGACATGAGTTTCTAGCCTACATCTTTTGAGTTTCATCAAATTACGTTATTAATTTTCACAGATGCTAGTGAATTGCTTTGGAACAAATCAGACGTTTGGGTTCGATATATACCAAACTCGTATCAGATTAATTTCTAGACTTATAATGATATGAATTTAACCCATACGTTGTAGGTTCAAAGGTGCTAATTAGTGTCTTAAGGACATGAGATATAACTACTTAGATAGAGCAACTTATGAATGTTATAAATGGTGGTTATCTACATTCTATAAATTTATAACTATGTGTTACTATGCCTATCAGATAGGTTGTGACCAATTAAAATGGACTTGAGTTCAGTCCAGTGTTTGTTGTGTCAAAATGTGAAATAGACATGATGGGTTTTGAATCCACAATAGAGTGAGTTATCTAACATATCTTTATACATGGGTTACAAGTAATGTCTTATAAATCTCTATCAATCCAATCATATCTCTAAGGTCTAATCTCATCTAGTCCACAAAACAAACCCTTAAAGGCCACAAATGTTAACTCTAGGCTTAGTGGTTATTTGACTTTCCTTGTCAAAAGTTGTTTTTCTTTTGTATTTTTTAATCACTCGAGCTCAAAGCTCAATTTGATTAGTTGATTTAGTACTTAGGGATCTTGTAGCTAGTGAAGTTGAAGTGTGAAGCCAAATATCTCAAGTTGTGTCTACATTGGAAGGTTTGAATCATGCATAAGCATTTTCATGACTCCGTTTTTGATTCATTCTAACTAGTGTTCTCTAGTCAAATTAATTTCTGCATTTTATGTGCATGTGAATCTGGCACACTCATGTGGGCTTGTCTGACTTTTTTGATACGAGAGTGAGTTTCTCACCTTTGAATTTTTTTTTTTTTTTTAAGATTGAATTTGTATTTGATAAGTGTCATTGTGAGTTGTACTTCAACTGCTCCAAAGAAAACATTTACTTGGTAAAAAGCTTTTGGTGATGGTCATTGGTTTTGAGGATTCGAACTTAATCTTCAGAGAGAGTGATTTTGTCTTTCCTCTCTGGCAAAAATCCTAGAAGCAGCAAGCATTTTTTAGGTAATGTTATTCATTGAAAATCTATAAAACTATCCATGAAAATGGTTGCTTGAATCTTCGTAGAAGCTCATTTGTTTTTTGAGAGAAAAGTTATATTTTCAAGAGAGTGTTTTAAGCTTCCCGAGCCTACTTTGTGTGTTCTTTACAGGAGGAGGATTCTCTCCTCCTTTTTTCCCATACACCTCCATCATCTCCTTGTTTGTGTGGTCACGGTTAAGCCACGTCAACATTTTTTATTGATTTTTTTATAGAGATAATAAGACAAAAAGACGTGGCTTAACTGTGACCACACAAACAGGAGGATAATAGAAGTGTATGGGAAAAAATAAGGAGAGAATCCTCCTCCTTCTTTACATACCCTAGCTCTGCAATCACCTTTCTCATGCATTAAATTTTGTACCAACTCACCTACATCATTTTTTAAAAAAGTTTGTATTTTTCATGGCATAAATCTTATTTAAAATCTTTATATAGACCTTAATTTAGGTTCTCGGTTAGTTTCTTTCTTTCAATTGTTTGATTCAAGAAATTGACTTGTCAAGAGTTTGAAACCATAGTTGCATATCATCTTACGTATCTTCATATCATTTGCATGGTTTATGTTTTGTTTCAGTGCTACAAGGAGATGAGCTGGAGAAGTGTAGCTGCCTCTTTGTGATGACTGAAGATTGCTCCAGCTAGTGCAATATAAGGTTGCACAAGTGTACAAGTTTCTCTTTTGAATAGGTTTAGGAATTGAGTTTGTGGTGGTTAACTTTGTATGAGCCAGTTAGCAGATTAGACTCCTTGGAGTCCCTGGTTTTTGAACCAGTTAGGAGTTTTTCCGGTCAAAACTTGTTGTGCGCACTTCTCCCTAACTTTCATGTATATTTAGTTATTAAACTCACGTTGTTCTTGTTGTTCACATAATAAATTGATATGTGAAGGTTTTTAAGTTTGTGAATTCATGTGGTGAGATATATCTGGGTAGACTTTGACTAGTTGGACATACTAGTCAATTAAGTTTATTTCTTGAAACTCTGTTTTCATATCTGACAAACTTGTATCTAGTTGACTAGCTCCCTAACTAGTGTAGTGTACAAAGTTTAGCTTTTATTTGCAGGACATTCCACCCACTACTAGAGCGTCAACTATAGATATACATTAAGAAATCTAGAGTATCTATTAGTATTGAGTGGAATCTCACCATGGATCATGATAGAGTTGTCAGATCTTGTTGCTCAGCTCTCTTCTTTGATGGAATCAACTATGCTGCTCGTAGCAAGAAGTTAGAAATATTTCTTGATAACCATGATGAGTCATTTGCGATTAATAGTGCTAATTAAAGGACTTACTCCAAAGGAAAACTTGACCTTAATAGTCAAATTTCAAAAGGATTCTCAAGGATAAGGGCAAAAAAACAAAAACAAAAAGAAGCGGGAACATATTGAGCATATCAAGAGATTCAAAATTTAGATCATAAGGGAATAAGTCTTAATTTCGATAAGAAACAAGAGATATCGACACCTTTCAGAAATGAATCATCTTTGACTGACAACTGAAAGTGTCATGCTTGTAGGGTAGTTGGTCAATTTGCTGTTTTGTGCGCCAACAACAGAAATGACAAAGCTATGAAGGCTACCTGGAGTGAAAGTAAAAGTGACAATTCTCAGAGTTCTAACCAGTCGCTTGATGATGAATCTTTAGCCATTGCTTTTGTTGCTAGAACCTTTTGTGACGAGGAGATTGTGCTTGAAGAACATGAAGATTTGTCCTATACTCAAAGATGTGTCTTAAGTATGATTTATGTTCAATGAGACTTGCAATTCTAAGAGGTGCTCTCATCAAAATATTGCACTCCCCCGTAAGATGGGCTCTCATTAGAATTACCACACTCCTCCAAAAAGAGTGCTCTCATAAGACAAGTTGACTCCCCAATAATACATGGAACCAACCCCTTGTAGAATTATCAGAGAGACATGCCGATGATCTACTTCCAACAACACCGATATTGTCTCCAACTTGGTCATTACCAAGTGCACAATCTGTCAGGTGTGGGGTTTTACCACAAAAGGCTTCGGTGTTAGTTAGAGTGGGGTAGTTCTATTTAAATTGTTTTTGTCCTTCCCCTCTAGCCGATGTGGGATTCAATACGCCCCCGCACCTGAGACCCTATGGGTCACACGTGGAGATTCACACATCGGCAACCACGTGGAGCCTAGGGACCCATCATCATATTGCAGGGCCAAGGGGACTCACCCATCACGTGGCAGTGCGGGCCCGCTTCCTGGCTCTGATACCATGACAAAACTAGTTTTAGGGTTTCAATATGTTTCTCTGTATTATTCTTCCCTCTCTTTGAGGTAATATATAATCAATCACATCTCTTATAGTACAAATAATAATTAATGACCCCTAACCAAACTAGGAAATATAAAAATAACAATTATATTCCTAATCAAACTAGGGCTCACGTCAACACCCCTAACCCAAACAATAGTAGCAGCAACACATTGTCTAATCATCATCTTCGTCATCTTTCTCCTAAAACTTAGGATCAGTAGCCATGATGGTTTACCTTTGGAAGCATACATGGCTTGCAAGTCCTCGTCGATGAAACAAGAAAGGTCTGATGGCCCAAGGAAGGCAATAGATGGCTTGATAACTTGCAACTCAAAAGAAAGGTGAGCCAACGTGGTCTAAAAAAGAGCCATTTTTAGAGATTAAGTTGCAGGATGAAAGGTGGAGGACAAGGTATATTATCAACAAAAGTGATAAATGGATCCCTATATACAACTATGAGATATTCAGACCAAGTAATTGTAGACATCGAAATTTCGGTGAAACAAATGTTCACCAACGGATTGAAGTTTTGACGTGTCAGGGCATACATGGCATACGCCACGTGTTGTACAAATTGTCCACATGGCATGTGACTCAACAAAATAGGAAGAAATACCCTTGGAGGATTGAACAAGTTTTTCTTCTCATTTTGAGCAATGACAAGGCAAGCACACTTCAATCCATTATGGATCAAAACAAGTTTTCTTCTCATTTTGGGCAATGACAAGGCAAGCACACTTCAATCCATTACGGATCAAAGCAAGTTTTTCTCATTTGGGCAATGACAAAGCATGCACACTTCAAGTTTAAAATGGTATTAAGTGGGAAATTAGGCCATAAGTTAGACCACTTCAAGTTTAAAATGGTATTAAGTGGGAAATTAGGCCATAAGTTACATCACTTCAATTTCAATATTGCATTAAGTGGGAAAATTAGGCAATGGTGCTTGGAAAAGAAAAAAACTATTTTGTGGTGGTAATTCATTCTCAAAGCCTATAAATAGGCTTCTCCATCAAGGTACCAAACACACTAAAATTCACAATACATTCTCTACTCCCAAATTGGAAGAGAATTCACTTCACAAAGAATTGTGTCCTTGAAGCTTTGAAATTCTAAAGCTCTCAAGCAAATCTCGAATGATCAAGAAAGCTCTCTTCATTCTTCGTCAAATCCTCCTTCAAGATCAAGCATCGACAACCCTTGAAGAAACTTCAACCTCCAAGATCAAGCCCCAAGGACCCTTGAAGAAACTTCCATCAACCTTCAAGATCAAACCCAACAGCACTTGAAGAAACTTCCATAAAACTTCAAGATCAGGTCCCAAAAGGCCCTTGAAGAAACTTCCCTCAACCTTCAAGATCAAGCCCCGAAGGCCTTTGAAGAAGCTTCCACCAATTCAAGATCAAGCCCCGAAGGCCCTTGAAGAAACTCCCAACTGTTCATCAAGATCAAGCCCGAAGGCCCTTGAAGAAATTTCCACTGTTCATCATAAGATCAAGCCCCAACGGCCCTTTGGATCAACAACATCAACAAATCCACACATCCAACCGTTCATCAAGATCAAGCCCAAAAGCCCTTGAAGAAATCCGCACAACTGTTCTTCAAGATCAAGCCCAAAAGCCCCTTGAAGACCCGTTCATTAACCTTCAAGATGAAGCCCAAAATCCCTTGAAGAAACTTCCCTCAACTTTCAAGATCAAACCCCAACGGCCCTTGAAGAAACTTACAACCGTTCATCCAAGATCAAGCCTCGACGGCCCTTGGATCAACAGCACATCCACAAATCCATATCTTTTGGAGATTGAATCAAAGGATCAAGTTAAAAGAGATCGTAACCCCAAATTCATTAACACAAAATATTATTTTGTACACGTGTTCTTATTTCAAGAAATTCGTGTTCACAGTAATGTTAACATAAGTAATGAAAAAGTCGTCATAGACATTCTGTGAGCAAGGGGTAGAGCAAAGAGTTGACAAATGATGAAAACAATAAATGTAACAAACTTCCCATAAACATACACAATATGATCATCATCAGGGAAAGCTCGAGACACATTGACAACAAGCCTCTGTGTACACTGTAACCCACATTACATTTATATGGTTTAATTGGATCTACATCTATATGGATGTAGCCCCCGCTTGGGGTGAATCATGATATATCTTATGTGTTCTTGTGTTTGTGTGATTGACGGTCGGATCTAAGTTGGTCCAAGATCGACCCAATTTTATGCATTAACAGACTGACGTCGTCTATGAATATCAATACAAAAATCTATGTCGGTTCCCTTTCTTTTTTTCATCTCTCACCATGTGAAATCTGATAGGAGCATATTTATGCGACTTAGTTAGCTTGTTTCTTGGCGTTTATGTTGTTAGTTCTTAGTTATTTATGTATTTTAAGCTATTTTCGTGTGTTTGTAGGTTTAAAGGACTAAAGTGGCAAGATAGTATATTTTGGTGCCTTTTGGAGCAGTTTTGGGCATGAAATGGATAGCATATGCTTGGAACAAAGTGGATGGACGAAATTGAAGATCTAAAGAGGCTAGGAAAGTGTTTAAAAGAAGGAAGAATTAATTCAAGGAAGAAAAGGAATCCAGCAAGAAGAAGGATTGACTAGTTAAACTTACCTTATTTTGACTTAGTCAACTCTTAATCCTAATCTATCAAGGTTCCAGCTGCAAAAGAGTGTCCTAAATACTTTAGGACACTTAATTATATGTTTCCCCTTTCCTAAACCCCTTGCCGCATATCTCCTTACCCTTTCTTCCAAAATCTGCCACATAATTGCCTTTCCCTTTCTCTCTAGGCCCTGCCGCACCTTACTTACCCTTTTCCCCTTAGGATTCTGATTTGTTATCCTTTTTCTTGGAGGATTTGGAGTCCTAAATACATTCCTAATTCACCTCAGCCGTGCTCCTTCCTTCCCCTATATAAAAGAGCCTTGCCGCACATCAAAGGGCTCCCTAGACCACTCTACACACTTTCTGCCGAAAATCCACTATCCACCCTTCACCATAACTCACCTATATCCATTCACCACCATAAATCACCACTAAAACCTTCACCCAACCCTTGTGCTGCAGCAAAGAAGAAGAATGAGAGCCTTGGACGTGCTTGTCATTCAAGTTGAATTGCTGGAGCGTTTCTGGGTGTTTTTCTCTCTTTTGTTTTCAATGTTCAATTTATTTTCTTTTTGCTTTGCTGTGAACATGAGAGGCTAGACCCCTCTTAGTTAGGGGGAATTTCAAAGCCATGAACATACTTGCAATATAAATTGATTACCTTCAGTTGTGATTTCATAAATTGTGAATGCAATTTGCTTAACTGCTTGATTGATAACTTATTCTTGTATGTGGATTAAGAGGGCCCGCTTAGTTCACATGCATGAATTTGATGCTAGAATATAAGGGAGTTTCACCTAATAGTTACAAACTTATATTTACAAGTAGTGGAGGTCGCTTATAAACGATCGCGTTAAGTGAATTCCTGGCAGGAGTATCATGCGTTCATAGTTACGAATGTCTTGTCAGTGCTTATGATTTTCATAGAACTTAATGATCTTTGATTGTATCTCTATTATGCGTTCATGTAGGGGACTATTGAAGAATAATTTGGTTGTTGATGCGTTCATCCAATTCAATGACTTTAGGAAAATCTGATGGTTAATTTGTGTGTTCACGATTAACTTGGGGTGTTGAGGTTCATGGTTTATTGGAAAGGCAACTGGAAATCAATTTGTATGCAAGTGTGTCATGTGTGGAGAAGGACTCTCTAGCTAGCCCATCATCCATCAATTCATCCAATTTCGTGCAAATCTGTTTAGTTTTAGTATCTGTTTTGTTTTTAGCTTAATTTCGTCCAAAACCCAATCCCCCTTTAATTAAGTGTGTTAGATTAGTTAGAAGTGTGTTTAAATCTGTCCAATTTAGTGTTTTGAGTCTTACTAGTCTAGAATTCGTCCAAATCAGTTCCTAGTGTCTGTTTTGAGTCTTTTTTATTGTTTTAAGCTGTTTTGAGTCTTTTAAGTTTGTTTTGAGTCTTGTGAGTCTTGTGAGTCTTGTTTAGTGTTTTTAAGTTTGTTTTTGTGTTTTTAAGTCAGTTTAGAGTAGATTGGCAATCCCTCCTAATCCCTGGTCCAGAACGATCCCTACTTGCATCTATACTACAATTGTCAACAAGAGGGTTTAATTTGTGTGCTGTTTTACATCGCATCAAAATCAATGTCAATACGAAAATTCATGTTGGTTCTCTTTCGTTTTCAAAATATTAGCAATTTCCAGTAATGAGAATATATGCTTGGGATATCCAAGAATGAGTACAAAATAAAACATTGGAAATTTCATCATATAATAATAGCATGTATATAATACGAGAATAATCACAAAACTGACTAAAACATATAATCGGATTAAAAGTTTAAGTAGGAAATAGAACATTTGTAAATCAACGATGAACATCGGAATAATATACCTATAAAAACTAACTAATTAAGATGTTAGCTAGCTTAGGCTGCAGTAGGGGATCCAATGCATCGTCCAAAGAAGGAAGAAAGAAAACACCTATGAACCACCTTCACTTCTTGCTTAGAATTAGATGAAGCAGCAGCATGTGGGTAATGTGGATGATCGACGAACTACCTTTCCTGAAATTTCTCGTCGAAATTTGGGTGGTGTTCGAAGTCACTCATGTGGCCGGAGAAGGAAGCGCGAGAAGGTTTTCGATCCAACACCGGAAGCCTATCCTCCCAAATGCGGCCGGAGGAGCCTTGTCTCCTAAATGACATGATCTTTCCAATGCAGTCATCGTTTGATCAAATGTTTTGTGTTTTCTTGGTCTCTCTTTGTTTTGTGTCCTCTCCTCTCACATTTTGTATTCCGTTTTTAACTAACATCACCGTTTGTTGGGTTTTGAGGTTATTTTCATGTTTTAGTTTGTGGTTAATTCCTCATCAATTATGTCACAATTTTGTCGGAGAGAGCATCGGAAGTTATTTTAACCGCATCTTTAGCCATATAATTTAAGGATTTACCAAATAGTGATTTTTCAAGTAGTTAAAATGATCTAAGAACACCTCCGGATTACAAATCACATACCTTTATCAAGTTACAATTACATGGGTCAAGGCCTAAAAACAAAGACTAGCTAACTAATTAGGTTAGGATGGTGCTAATCAGATGATTTATTATTTTTGGACGTTTGTAATACAATATTCATTTTTATAAGAAGAAATTTCAATTCGGTTCATTTAGTTTAAACAGCATACAGTAGTACTGTAAGAAAGTAAATAGTTACACCAATTCATTTTTATATAAAAGAAAAGTTTGTGTTTGTCTAGTTATAAGGAAAGGTAATGCTAGGCGATTAAATTTACAGATAAAATCTTGTAAACTAAATGGTATAGAAGTTGATGATTGAATTATTACTTAAGTGTTGATTAACGTGCTTATTTTTTTTGATGACATATAATTTGATTTGAAAAATTAGTCTACAAATTTAGTCAATTTAACCGTACCCTATAATTTCAATTCAACTCCAAGACAATAATGAACAATGGAAACTATTTAGTCATCTAACTAGACAATCATTTTCGTCCAAAAAGAAAATCTAACCAGACAAACATAATATTCCTATGAATGAGTATGGTAATAATCTAATGACTAAACACTTTTTTCCATGATCAGATATTTTGTGCAATGGAAGATCCTTGAATATTGCTGTATAAGGAGGATAAGAATGAACAAAGTATTTTCTTACAAACACTAAAATGATGATTCAAATTGACTAAACGGTTCTGATTTAGATTTTTAAGTTGGGTATTAGACGAATTACTCCTTGAATAACCTCACAAAATTTGGATCATAACTTTATGTTACATTGCATTTCTAAAAGATTCAATAATGAATTGAACTTTTTGCACCGTTTGTGTGTGTCCGACTCTCGTTTAGCCGTCGGCCCTAGGTGTAATCAAGGTCGGCGGCAATCTCTTGTTCGTTTCCTATCTTTTTGTTTCTGTATCTCTCGTTTGCTTTCGCTTTACTTTGCAGTCCTAAACTCTGAGACCTTATTTCCACTCCCATCTTTAAATTATCTGTCCTCCTCCCCTTCCTCCATGTTTTTGACAACTGACTTCCTCCGACTTCTAATTCTTTCCACTATGTTTCTCTCTCTGTTTCCGTTTCTTTCTTTTTCTCATCCCTCCAACTCGCTCCATCCCCCCTTGGTTTCACACTGACCGATCTCGATCTGCAACTATATCTCCTCATCGCGTTTTAATGCCCATTTTTTGGAAGGTGTGTAGAGCTCCGGGTTGAGTGTTTACACCACCACCTTCCACTTGTGTGCCTTTAATGACACTGATGCCTGTGGTTTTCCCATCGGCTTCCTCATCGGTTTCTTTCGTCTTGTGGTGGCGGATCGTATGGTGTTGTTTCAAGGATTATGGAGTTGTTTGTTTTCTCCTTCTTGAGCCTTTGTTTGGTCGGATTTTAGGCTGTAACGTAGCGGTGGATTCTTTCGTTTTGTGGTGACGGATCGTATGGTGTTGTTTCAAGGATGATGGAGTTGTTTGTTTTCTCCTTCTTAAGCCTTTTTTTGGTCGGATTTTAGGCTGCAGTGCGGCGGTGGATCTCCGGTGCTATGGTGTTTGGGCCCTGTTTTTAAGATTGAGATCCTACTACTTTATTTTTGTGTTTAAATTCTTGTATCTGAGCCTTTTGTTTGTATATGTGTTCTTTGATGGTAAGGAAATTTACCTTTTGACAAAGAAAAATTTAATAATGCAATTTTTAATTGTCATCATTATCAGGTCATATCGTGTTGAGTGACATTTGTTTAAGATTATAATTCTTTTAAAAGATTGAAATAATTGTCACCCAACCCACAAAAAGGAAAAGTCTGTCCACTTTCAATATATCCAAACAGGACACAAATCTTGCCATTTTTTCGAGCTAACTCAGTTACACCACGAAATCCCCAAAGACCAAGCATGCATGCACCATAAAATCCCTCCAGCAAACGCGCCATCTGAATGTCTTCTTAGACAAGTTGCAAGTGGAATACAGAACAACATGGCTAGACTGCATTCAAGTGCTTCATGATCTGCATGTAGTGCTTGGCAGCCCCTTTTTTAGGATATAATTCTACATTTTTTGGGCTACAGCTAGTCAAGTTATCGACAACATCAATATTGAACAATTCGGCCCATCTCTCTAAAACTTTGACTATGTATGTGAGAGATGATTTACTTACACCAGTTGTTATGCCAAATGACTTTATGAGCCAGTATCACGATGACATGTGTTATAAATTTTCATAAAGCATTGTATTATTCTTTTTAGGAGAAACGATAGCTAATGCATTGTATTATTAATTTAGGATAACCCGATAGAATCCCATGACGACATGTTAGTCATTCTCCTCTCCACCGTGTGGGCTTAAAATTTCAGCAATATCTTTAAAAAAGTTTAGACAAGTATAAATGTATTGACCGTAAGAGCAATGTATGGTGGAGCTGTGGAGCTGTGGAGGTAGGAAACTGCCTCCATCAGTTGATTCTAAATTCAGATTCTCCACCATGCCCACCTCCATGGCTGAGTAATAAACTTATGGTGCCAATATCTTTATTGACAGCATTTGCATAATCTAGAAAACTTTGTGACATGTGGAAGTGGAATGACAATTTCTCAAGCATAAGAAGTGATTTAATCACATAGTTCCATTTAAGTCGTATTCAACTTCATCAATTACTCATAAGCACCACATTTCCAATGAGGTTAATATCAATCACCATCTCAATCTCCCACTTTCATACGTTTCCAATTAATACGACAACCACCACCGCCACCACCATAATATTGAAGCCGTCAAAGTCTTGCCATCCTAATCACTTTTTATCACCCTTTGTTGCATTCCACATAAAAAAAAACCAAAATAATCACTAGCATTATCAGATCATAACCATTTTCAACCACACAAAGCAACCCACTTGTGAAAAAATCATACATATATTATATTCGTTTCATAAATATATACATCTATGAAAAATGTAAAAACTAAAAAGTCAACAAAAGGGAAGTAAAAAATCACTACAAACTCAACAAAAATTCGTAAAAAGCATCACTGTCCATCGTGGAATATTATCGTCACCATCATCGCTATTCACTAATCGCACCTAAAGCGTGGCGCTGCGCTTCCACGTCAGCCCCCGGTGACCAGACCCGGCGGCGATCCGGGTCTTGACGCTCTCAAAGTCCGACATCGGGCAGGGTATGGTGATCCCGCCGTCGTGCTCATACCCGTACTCCTCCTCGGCCTCTCTCAGAAGCTGCCCGAACAAGGGATGGTTAAAGTAAATGACGGGCACCAAAACTCGGTGAAAGTCGCCGTCTTTTTGGCCCACGTATACAGCCAGATGTCCTTTCGGCACCGGTACAGGCTTGTTTTTCTCAACCGGGTTCTGACCCAACGGCTTGTAACCCGACCCAGGCTTGCTGCAGCACAAAGATTTAGCCCCAGCGGACAGCTTCCGACTCCAGGTGAGCAGCTTTGACATGGGTTTGTAGCTGCAATCCGAGGAGGGAGAACCCGGGTTGAGCCGGGTATATTCGGGTCGGGTTCGGGTCCCACGGACGAAGAACCACCGGCTGACCCGGCAAAGGCGCTTTCCGAGCTTGAATCCTCTGAACTTTGCCATTTTTTTGGGAGAAGGTGGAAAATCTGTCTTGTGCGTTTTGAAATTTGGGTTGAGAAGTGAATGGGTTTTCGTCAGAGATTGACTTGGTTCAAGAAAATGGCCACGGGTCGGCCTCGGACATGGTGAGACGAGAGAGGGTTAAGCAGATTTCAGAGAGAAAGGTGGGGATGTTGGACATGGTCTAGATTTGCAGTCCAAAAACACAAGCGTTGAGGGTATTTCATCAAAAGTACGAAATACCCAACTGCTTAAAGTACCAAAAACAAAAAGATATGATTTTGTTACGCAAAATAAAACTATTAGGCGAGCAGAACTATACACAAGGACTCGATCACCGGCTACTATTCTTTCAAAGTGAACAAAATTGAGCTTAACCTGATTTCTGGGCGATGATCTATGAGGGTTTGGTGGGTGTTTTTTGAGTTTTGGTTTTTTCGTGGTGGTGGGTGAGGATTGAGAATAAGAGAGTATGGGAAGAGAGAAGAGGGTCTATATATATATATATATGTGTGTGTGTGTGTGTGGGAAGTTACTCAGATGAGGAAAATATTATCAAGTCAAATCTGTACGAAGGGAAGGGAGGAAGCAAGTGCAAGTGGGGAACGACATGGATAGTTGGATTGTTAGAAAAAAAAAAATTGGAATTGGAAATGGTCGGCCCGCGAATACGGGAGAGAAGATTATGGGGGGAGTTAAGTACATGAAGTCAAGAGTCAGAGAAAAGAAGGGTCGGATGAAGGAGTTGGCTGCAGCGAAAATTGCACGGAGATTTGTGATTCAAATGCGCGTCGACGACAAGTCAGCGGGTTAGAGAACGGTTTCGTCACAAATTTTTACCTCACAAACATCATTTGGTAACTTTTTGTTATTGATTTTTTTTAATTCAATCGATCTAATAATAAAAAATAAAGAAATACGTGAAAAGTAAAAATAATTATGTAAATAGCACTATCCAAATTCTCCTATACTACTAGGGTTAAATTCGATTTTTTTTCTGTGGAACAGTAGAATCTTGTTTAGTGAATTGATGCGTTAAATTCATGTTTTATAACAAATAATTTGTTATGTCTTTACGTCTTTACCTTACAGTATGGTTCCTTTTTAATAAATTGCAATTACAAGGAAGATGCCCTCGTATTAATATTCCGTGAAGATGAGAGTTTATGTTTAGTGTGGGTAAGTAACGTCCCATAGCCTAGTGTGAGATACACTCCAACGAAAATATCAATCATCATAAGCTAACACATGAAGAGAAATATCATATGCTATTATACCTCTTTTTTTTTTTTTTTTTTTTTTTTTTTTTTTTTTTTTTTTTTTTAAAGATGAATAAGCTTACACAAAAATCCTCTATGGCTCTATTTCTAAACTTATCAAATAGTAATCTAAGAATATTATGAAGTAAAAAATAATCAAGAAAATTATGGAAGTGACACGTGGACTCTTGGGTTAAAAAGACAAAATTACCCTCGAGACACACCGAAGCTTCTACGCGCAAGCAGCGGACAATCACAATTCAATCAAGGTCAAAAGTGATCAAAATAGGTAATTATTCAAAACCCATTTCATCCATCCTCATCAAATCCTCCCCATAAGGTAACTTTCAAATTATTTCTTTCAAATTATATTAATTAGCTAATTAATTGATTTATTACCCAATTAATTTATTAATTAGCTAATAAATTGTGAATCACACCCAAAAAACCACCCAAGTGGCTAGTCCCCATCTCTCCCAAAGGGGCTAGCCACACCCCTATAAATATCACCTAAGTTCAACACTCTTGCAAAATTCTCTAAATTCTCTAAACACTTTTCCTCAAATTCTAACTTTGGCATCGGAGGTTCATCGGCCAAAGCCGCCCCCATTCATCGTGTGTGCGTGAGGCTCTTGGCCTTGACCAAAGGTGTTAATTGTTTTGTAGGTGCAATTTTGTCGAAGAAGAAGGAGGCAGAAATTTGCATCCACAAATTGGTGCTTTCATTGAGAGTTTGATTAACACGCTCGAAGAAGACTCTCACATTCAACGTTTCTAATTTCTCGTTCATTTGTAGATTTTTCATACATTCTACTCCCTAGAATTTTTTTTAAAATTCTTCGAACAAACGTAAAAAAAAAAATACAATGACAAGAAATTTGGAAACCACAACGAACAAAACTTCTTACGTTCAAAGATCCGGATCAAGTAATGGAGATTGCGATGTAGCCCCACCACGACAATCCATAAGGCTCAACGCGGAGGCAAGATGATCAACTTTGCCAGCACGGAGCACCACCACCATGGCAGCCACGGGGACCACCGTGGCAGTGAGGAGAGGGCCAACTCCATGGCAGCAAACCATGGCTTTATGCGCTACCACTATAGCAACCCAAACCCAGGACCAAGCCCAGGCCCAAGCGTTGGCAACAGCTGCGCAAGTAGCCTAGCAGGCGGCCCAATCTGCAGCCCACGCCGTAGGGCAGCTGAGCCAAGCCTAGCGCGAGCAGGCTCAAACCACTGCCTAAGACGCATCGCAGACCCAAGCTGTGCTGACTATTCCCTTGACCCAGATCCAATGCGCTCCTAGCACCGCACCGCGCCCACGCGCCCCGCACGTGGCAAGGCTTACTTCCGTGGCTCAACCCACTCTCGTGGCTCACTTGGCGATCCCGACCGGTCCAAGGCTGGTTCAACCGTCCCGACTTCATATTTCTGGACCGACGATTAAACCAGGGGCATTTTCACCCCATTTCTCCACAGATTTGACATTTCCCAACTCAAATCTTACGCTCGGAGTTCATTACACTTCCGCTACTCAAGCAGACGCATACTGTCTAAGCTCTTCCACCCCAAAATGGCGAATAACACTTGTCTTGACAAGTCATAGAGTTGACAAGCGCCCTCACGCAGCAGACTACCTTGGTGAATCAACTCTTGCAGCGTGCCCCAGACGAGGTGTCTCGAAGTAGGACAAGGGCAAACGGCGAACCTCTCCAGCAGCATCCCGGCAAGCATGTACTCGACCAGTCACGAACCGAACGTTCTGGCAGTTTACGCTCCCGCCTGGGCACTCGAGATAGCGTATACTCTTGTCTTAGCTCGCAGAGGAGCGTGCACTTTCGATTAGACCCACGAACAAGCATACAATCACGATTAGGGCCACACTCTGATAATCAACGTAAGCAACCTTCCAGACGAAGTGTTCATTCTCGGCTAGGCCTGCAAGGAGCATTTTCCACCTCACATCGGAGTAGGCAACATGACAGACGAAGAGAAGTAGTCACTCTAATCTGGCTTAAGTTCAACCGACAATTTGCGAGGAATTCGTTCGCTTGCTAGGAACGTACCACATGCACCCCAGCCGTGACATAGGCGAGCCGAGCACATGGAAGAAAAGCCTAGACTAACAAGTCACGACATGGGGCAGCCGAGAGCTTTGATACCCCAAAAAAGGCAAATTCAGGAAGAATGAAAGGTTCATGATCGAGCAATTGTGCGATTTCCAAAACAACAAAGCTACTGACAAAGCGCTCCGACGAGACATGACCAACTGTTGACCCTAAAAACTACCAAGCCTACGTGGCGCGCAGGCCGAGTAACTAATAAGCTAACTACGTCCTTCGGTTGTGTGCGGGGCGTGCCAACTCGTCGGCCGAGCTCGGCCGAGGAGTAAAATTTGTTGATGTTGCGTTGGTCGCGCTGCTGACTTCTGCGTCTTGCGATTGCGGCCGAGGAAGGAACAATTCTCGGCCTTCGGGTTCTAGAGCCTGAAGACAAGGCTGCTAATTTGCGAAGTTCAATATCAAATTCGGCTGTCAATGCCGAATGTAGTAACATGGTAACACCTCACTTCGCCGAGAAGGCTAATGAGATGACCTCTGCCAATAAGGATTCGAAAATCCTTCTCGACCGAGACTTGGATAGGTAACCAGTCGGCCTCTTCGCAGTGCTGTTTATCCAAACTGAAGGTGCTCCGCGGTCGGCTGATTCTACGGCGATAGTGCTGTTTATCCAAACTGAAGATACCACCGGTTGCCTTCACAGTGCTGTTTATCCAAACTGAAGATGTGTTGGCGAAAAGGAAAATAAAAATCTCAAGGTTGTTGAGAGGTTTCGCGTAGAGCGAGGGTTTGCGCAGGGCAGATTTGTGTGTTGAGTTTGAGAGCGGTTGAATGGTACGACTGCCTCTGTATTTATAGGAGCATCTCTGCAATCAAGTCCAAGTCACACTCGGATTAGGACTCCTTATCCTGATCCAAAATTACCTCGACTAATCCTTCTTCAATCAGGACTTTGAACCTAGCCTTTATCATGTCGCATGCACCTTCATACCTCATCCTCGCCAAGACCCCTTAATGCATCAGGATTCATGCTATCCGTAGGACTCTGCCTGCTTCGTCTCTATCCAAACAAACCTCTTCCTAACTAGCCCTGGCTGACCTCGGCCCATGGGCTAAATAACCCACAAGCTTCTAAATAGAGCTTTCCAGGCCGAGAATAATTCTAATTCGGCCCAAACTGATATTTCAAGCCTAAACATTGCCCCCTCGCTTCTGAGGTCTTCGGCCGAAATATCTACTGGCCGAGCCCTGACCTCGAAGAAGCGAATCTTTTCATAATTTCAATCCTCGATTTCCACGGAGCATTTATGAAGCACGATTGCACGATCTCTCTTCTGCCAACCGTCTTACTACGCGGCATCTTCTGCCATAACTGCCCTCAATAATGACGCCTGAAGCGTGCAGTCCACTAAACCGTTGAATTTCTTACCGAAAGTAATCATTGTACCTCGATCCACAGACTTAAATAGCCTGATGATCGTGCGGGCATCAAAATGTCCTTTCCCATAAAACTCGCCGCCACACGTAAACGTGCATCGAGAAACTCGGCCTCTTTATCTGGATTCCCCGGATATTCATAATGATTGGCGATTTTTCGACTGATTTTCCGTTTTAATCCGAATTCTGGAACGGTTGATCTTCTTCCCAAAGACCCTATAAATACCAGAACTCCGTTATTTGCACCTTTACACTCTCCAATTTTCTGAAATCTCTTGCCCTTGCTCCCAAAACACAAGAAAAACCCTTTTTCTCCCAGATCCTTGCTCTTAATTTCCAAACCAGAAATCCCTTTTTCCAGACACCTTCCGATTACTAGCAATGGCTTCCTTCACCTCCCAACTCTCCAAAGAATGCAAGAAGTACGAGAAAATCGTCGACCACTGTGCCATCAAAACCATTCGCTTTGAGTGTGACATGAACACCCCCCACCAGATCCTTGGTCATCTTTTCAAAGCGGCCATGCCGTCCCCAATTACCGAAATTTTTCAAGCCGAGAGCCTGAAATTCCTGCTGCAAGGCTTCGAGTGGTCAAGATGGATCTTGGCCAAACCTCAAGGCTCCTGGCCCTCGACCACTACAACCTGGGCGGCCTGGGTCGAGCGGATGGAAAAGGTTTTCGGTGAGCAGTGGAAGAAGCTCGAAATCTATGACGCCATTCGCCTCTCATCACTGGAGCTGGTCATGGATAAAGAGCTCCTCATAGCCGCCACAAGCCTCTGGTGCTCGGCTACCAACACTCTGGTCCTCCCGCTCGACCCTGTCAGTCTCACCATCCTCGACGTTACGGCCCTTCTGGGGACCTCCCCGTCTGGCATTCCTATCGATGCCGCCCTCTCCGGGTATCCGTCGAATCTCGACCTGAAGGTACTTTTCGACAAGCGAGCCCTCGAGATTCTGAGCAGCGAAGGCCAAACACCTTCGAAAGAAGAGGTTCAGAAACTCCACAAGAACTTCTTCAACTACAACACCCTCTACCTCCACTTTGCCGGCCGAGAGGACGAGGAACTGCGATAAGGAGAACACGAGGCCTTCCTCTTCTACTGGTACAACAAATATATTTGTTGTACCAAGTCGAACAAGTGTCTCGTCGAAAATATGCCAGTAGCCGAGGCTCTGGCTAGTGGCCACACTTTGGCCCTTAGCCCGACAATCCTTGCTCACGCCTTCCGCTGTCTGGCCGAGACGACTCTTCACAAAGTCGACCCGCACCAGAGCGGCCCTTTCTGGGTCTTCCAGCTCTGGCTGCAGGTTTATTTTGTCCCCCTTCGGCCAGAAACCGTCGACTTCCTGCCCACCAAGGCGCTCGGTCCCCAGCTGGCCTCTCGACCAGCACCTCCGCACAAGGCCGAGGAAGTATTCAAATACCTCTTCGCCCTTGATGCCCTCCCCGACGACGAATTCCTGATCTGCCGTCGTCAGAAATACCCTTCGTCGATCATGCTCCCCTCGTCGGCGTAGAGCACGGAGGAAGATGCCGACCTCCGTCAGTCCTGGGGGTCTTTTGTGCTTGCCCGGGACCTCCCCCTTGGCTGCGATGCCCGCCGAGCCGACTGGGAGGTCTACCATCCCAACTTCACCGTCCGGCAACTCGGCTACCTTCAAGGCTGCCCGGTTCCCCTTCTGTCCTCACGCACTCTTTTGAGTCGAGGACGCCTCTCTGGCTCCTCGGAGAAGGAGTGCAAAGACGCAAGGAGGGAATTTCAAGAACGGTGCCAGAAACTTCGCCTTCGACCGGTCGTCCCTGAATCCCTCTACACTGATACCTTCGGTGACTGGTGGGAAGCCTGCACTCAGCAATTCTTCGGCGCACCGGTCGAGGATGTCACAAGCAGGCTTTTCGACGACCGACCGAATAAGACCACAGCTCTCCCGCCTAAAGAAGCGGCCCAAGGTATACGGTCATTCTACCCTTCTTTTTTTTCTTTTTTTTTTTTTTTTTTTGAATGGAATCATCATAACGTTACTAACTCGCTCGTTTCTTTTCCCAGGTAGCCGAGCGCCGAAGAAAGTAGAGGTGGTGGCTGCCGCCGCGGCCAAGAAAAAATCAATCCTCTCCAGGCCCAGCAAACGACCTCGGCAGGAGCCCGAGACAGCAGCAGTGGCCGCTCAACCCCCCAAGCGTGTCAAGAAACTGGCAAAGAAAAAGGAGCGGAAGGTCCATGTCGTTGATAGCCAGACGACGGGATCAGCCGCAGCTGATGTCTCTCCCTCCACTGGCACCGAGGCAGTCGTGCGGCGGGAGCAAACTGGTCGGACACCCGAGGCTCGATCTGAGCCACAGGTGAAGGCTGAGTTAGCAGCTGCCCAGCTAGCCGGGAGCACGGCATTACCGGCCCCGGCCGAACCGGCTGCTTCTCCGCTGGTCGAGAAGACGGCCACATCTGAACCGGCCGCGGCCCCTGTCTTGGAAGGGGTTGCTGTAGCGACGAGATGAACTCCCTCTAAAGCTCCAAGATAGTCGGCAGTCATCATGGAGATATATTAATGCAATATTAACTCTTTCTACTTGACCAACTTTGAGCAATTCTAACCACCTTGGTTTCAGGACGACGAGAGTGACAACAATCCCAACAGTCTTCCTCCGACGGTCGAGGCAGCAGTCCGGGTCGAGCCTCCTGCAGCAGCTGAAGCGGTCGGGCAGGTCGATCCTCCCTCAGTTGCACATGGGAAAGGCGTCACCGCCGAACCTGAAGCAACGGCGGAAACTCCGATGCACCCCCAGGACCAAGACCTTGGCATTCCTCCTCAGGGAGCCACCTCCGCCTATGTAAGCACCCTCCTTACCATTCTTTTAATCAACCTTCTGGCTTGGAACGCTAAACCAGAAAATACTAAATGTCAGGTGCCCGCGTTCTCCTTTCACCGAAAATTTTATGCACCGAAGGGCGTTGTCTACATCTCTTGGCCACCTCAGTGGCCATCAAATGTAGATAACCTCCATCGGCCGAGTGAATTGAGAAGTAGTCTAAAACACTAGGCTCGGCCATTGAGCTCTCTGGGTTCGAGCAACGATCCAGCAGACATGGTCGAAGTCTCTTCTCAGCAGGTCTAAAATTTCCTTTTTAATTGATTGTCTGAAAATTCGATATGTTCTGACCTTTCTGTTTCGTGTAGCCTTCGTGGGAAGTCGAACTCGACGCTCTCCTCTCAGTAGCATCGGGAAATGTGTTCAAATGTGATGTCGTCGAATGACTCGGCCAAATAGCTGGCAATCATGTGATAGGGTGCCAGAGTACAACTCATGCATCGAAAAGATCCATTAAGTTGGTTAATCACAAGTTCGGAATCACCGAGGACGAGGACACAGGTCGCTCGTAAGTCATGGAGGACATGAAGGCCGACGATAAGAGCTTCATATTCGGCCTGATTATTCGTACAATCGAAATCGAGCCGAAGAGAAAAAGACCAGCGGCAGTGGCTAGGCGATTGAATAACGATGCCAACACCAGCCAAGTCTGAGGTACTAGACCCATCAAAGTACATTGTCCAGTAGTTATCGCGTGCTTCAACCATGCCGATTTCGACGTCATTGCTACTGACATCATATGGGGAAGGATGTTGGGCCAAAAAATCGGCTAAAGCTTGACCTTTAACGGCTTTCTGAGGTACGTACTGCAAACTGAACTCGGACAATGCCATTGTCCATTTCCCGATTCGGCCTTTTACTATGGGCCGTGTTAGCATGTAACGGATAACATCGGTTTGGGCGATGACTTGCGTGACTGACGGAAGCATGTAATGGCGGAGTTTTGTAGTGGCGAAGAACAAAGCCAAGCAAAGCTTCTCGACAGGCGAATAATTGATCTCAGGTGCATTCAGACCCCGACTGAGATAAAAGATAACCTGTTCGCGGCCGGCCTCGTTGTCTTGAGCGAGGAGGCAGCCAATAGACTCTTCGGCAGCTGAAATATACAGCTTCAGAGGCTTGCCGTGCCGAGGTGGTACGAGAACCGGCGGCGTGGTGAGGGAAACCTTGATCTGTGTAAAAGCCGCTTGATGCTCTTCGCCCCACTCAAACTGATCCGAGTCCTTTAATTTCAAAAGCGTAGAGAACGCCTTCATTTTCCCCGTCGAATTAGATATAAAACGACGGAGAAAATTTATCTTGCCGAGTAAGGACTGCAATTGCTTTTTTATCGTTGGGGGCGGGGCAGCAATGATTACGCGTGCCTTGTTTTCGTCCACCTCAATTCCTCGATGATGCACAAGGAAACCTAAGAAGTTACCGGCCGATACGCCAAAGACACACTTAGCCGGGTTCCTCTTCAGATTATGTCGTCGCATGCGAAGGAAAGCTTGCCGAAGATCATCTAGATGTGTTCGGCAGCTTTTCGACTTAACCACCACGTCATCGATGTACACCTCAACTATTGTGCCGATCAAATCATGGAAAATGGCGTTCATGGCACACTGGTAGGTGGCCCCAGCGTTTTTAAGGCCGAATGGCATAACCACCCACTCGAAAGTTCCAAGTGCCCCTGGGCAACGAAATGCAGTTTTGTGAACATCGGCCTCGACGATAAAGATCTGGTTATAACCAGTATGGCCATCCATAAAAAACATCATGTCATGAGTAGCTGCGGTGTCGATCAATAAATCTGAGATCGGCATGGGATATTCGTCCTTGGGGGTTGCCAGATTCAAATTACGAAAATCAATACAAATGCGTAAGGCACCGCTTTTCTTCAGCACCGGCACGATATTGGCTAACCATTCGATATATCAGGCGGTTCGAATAAACCCGGCGTTTAAAAGTCGAATCAGTTCTTCTTTTATGCCGAGTTGAACTTCGGTTGAAAACCGTCGGGGAGGTTGGCGAAAAGGCTTGCAACCAGGTTTGATGCGTAATTTATGCTCAACAAGGGTTCGGTCAAGGCCAGGCATCTCGTGATAACTCCAAGCGAAACAATCCTTGAATTCGCCAAGCAACTTGCAGAGTTCGGTCTTAGTATGCTGGGGTAACAAAGCACTGATGAACAATGGTCGAGGGTTATCGGCCGTTCCCATATTTATTTCGTCCAACGGGTCTTTGACTTGGGGTCGGCTATCCTCGAGTTCGGCCGGTGCAGCCTGGATTTTGTCGAGGGATAGAACAGGGCCATTGTCGTCTTCGACGAGGAATTCCACGAGGTTAACGCCTGAATCCGGGTGTTGGGAGATTACGTACCAATGAGCCAGCAAACGTTCCATGGTTGATGAAACTGCGGCTCGACGTGTGGTCTGACTGGCGTCAGACATCAAGATCGGGGATGAAGTTAGCCAATCCGAGCCTCGTCGAATCCTGGTGAACAGTTTCGGCGCCAACCTCGATGGCCTTCTGAACAGAAATTCGCGTTGGTCGACCTTCTTCGTTAAGGCCGTGTAACGTGATGTATCTGACATGATCGTCGTAATATTGGGCTTGGATCATGTTAGCTTCGAATGGCTGAGAATCAGCTGGGTGAACCACGACCGTTTTGCCATCCCAAAAGACGAGAACTTGATATAGCGATGAGGGGATACAACTGGTTTGGTGGATCCAATCTCGTCCGAGCAACGCATTATACTCGGTTTTAGAGTCAACTATAAAGAAAGCGGTCATGTGGTTGCGACCTGCGACGGTTACTTCTAATGGGAGAACTCCCTTAGTTTGGGATTTGTCACCCACGAAACTGCTCATTGTAATCCCTGATGGAATGAGCTCGTCGATGGAACGACGTAACGCCCTCATCACTGTCACAGGCATGATATTAACCGTTGATCCGCAGTCAACGAAAATTTTGGACACTGGGTATCCCTCGATATGAGCCGTAACATATAACGGCTTTAGGTGATGAAGATTAGCCGACGACGACCGAGGGAATAATTCGGCAAGAGCTGCCCTGAGGTTATCCTCTTTTGTCGCTGACTCGACTTCGGCAGGGAGTACGAACTCGGCCTGGGTAGCCTCTTCGGCCACTACGTCGCCGTCGAGGAAGTTAGGTTGGGACGTGCGTGGTTGAAAATCTACAGGGAGAACATGGACCATACTAATTTCCATGTTGTCGAGGACCGAAAGACCCATCGGCCCGGTGTGTCCTTCCTCTGACGGTCCTTCGTTTGCCGGGCTTTTCTCCTCCGGACTTCTGTCATGGACAGTATTTGTACTAACTTCATCAGCTGTTGCCGGGGTATGTTCTCGCAGGGCATCTTGGAGAATACCCTTCTGTTGGTCAATGGGCTCAGGCTTATTGAGAACCACAACAGGGTCCGGGACTTGCGTTGTGTCGCGAGTCTGATCTTGATACATAATGCGGGCGTCCCTGATGTCTAGGTAGGCATCTAAGCTTTCCACGCGCTTCGCTTCATCGGCCGTAAGGTCGAAAAAAGAAACGGCCGAAAAGACTTCGAAATGGTACCGCAAGTGCTGGAGATCTTCCAGCAAAAAGGGGAGCTCGCTCGTCTCGATATCAGTATATGGGTCGATGTCGAAGCCGAGCACTCGAGCCTCTCGTATGTGCTGGAACCTAGCTTTCAACCCTAGGTCCGAACTCTTTTGAATAATTCGCTCGGCATCAGGGCAAGCTAGAACGAGATCAATCGTATCTTGGCATGCTTTTGGCAAACCGTACAGATCGTTGGCCGAATGTTTTTTGTAAAACTCTCGCATATACTCCAATGCCTCTCCGAGGAACGGAGGATGCAGGTTCCGTCTAACTTTGATCAAAGGCTCCTGTATAGGTAATGGGAGAAGTTTACTCTCGGCTTCTTCCTTGAAATGTTCGAGACGAGCCTTCATTTCCCCGGGTCGAAGAAGAAGTTTGATTCGCTTATCAGCCTCCTCAAATATGGTTTCTACATCAGGGTTGATCACTTGTCTCTCTTGGAGCAACTCCGTCATGATGGTCGGGGGTTGTCGCTTGTCATCGCTGCTAGTTTGATTCTTCGGCCGCCACTTGGGGGCTGAAGTTTCCTGAGCGGCTTGTCGGCGGGCCATGCAGTCTATTCTTTGGCGCCGACGCTTATATGATTTGGACAATGCAGTATACACACCTTGAGGGGAATGATAGGTGTACCATCGATGATCACGCGGTTCGGGGGGCTTAAAGGTTTTCTGCTTTGCCGAAAAGTTCGAGCTGCTAGAACTCCGTGAATAATAATCTTCGTTATAGAATGGTGCATCGAAGTCCAGTCGTCGTCTAACTGGGGGTAGCTCGGTCGGTCGCGTTTTGGGGCCGAGTCTGTCGAAAACTCCCTGACGTTGGCCTGTACTGGGTGTCTTCTGGGGTGTTGGGGCCGTGTCTGTCTTAGCTTGAGACGGCCTTCTGTTTGGCTCTACATCCAGGTTCGTCTTACACCAACAGCACAAAATTGCTGATCTACCTTCTTCCTCGGCGCTAGAGTTGGTCATAGGTTCGACGATAGCCGGCCCTGAAAGAACTTTGGGCGGCTCGTTCGAGAATAAATCTACCTTGAGCCGTGGCTGAGAACTCTTCGTTCGGATGCGTTGTACTGGGACGACATCAGCCGTTTGTTTCCCTTTGTCCCTAGGTAGACGGGCATCTACCATATTAACCGTCGCTGTAGGAAACGGGTCGGTATCAACGCTCATTTTCTTGTCTGGGAACTTGAGCTTGCCGTTATCGATCCAACTTTGAACGGCATCTCGAAATACGACACAGTTGTTTATCGAGTGCTTATTCGAATTATGGTACTTTCAATATATTTTTCCTTTCAATTCTTCGACCCTAGGGATATTATGCCCAGGCCGAAGTTTGATGATCTTGGCAAGCATCAGTTGGTCGAAGATGGTGTCGGCCTTAGTGATGTCAAAAGTATAAACCTTTGATGTCTTAGCAGTAGTTTCTTTGGTGGCCGTGCGAGTTTTCACATCCTTAGGATTGGTGTACGTCAATGCCTTGCAAACATACGGCTTGTCGATGACTATCTCGGCCGCGTCAATATTAGCATACTCTTCAGGTTCAGTCGAAGCATAGCTAACCGTGGGGTTTTTATAGATGGTTCCTCGGGATTGAGACTTTGAGACTTTTTCCTCTCGGAGCAGGTAGTCATATTGCTCAACGTGTTGAGCCAACTCATACATGTCTCGGAAGTTTGCCCCCAGGAATTTCTTCTTGTACTCCACGTCCAGCCCATTCAAAGCTAGTCTAACAAATTCGACTTCAGGAAGGGGTACCCAACACCAATTTCTTGCTGACTTAAACCTGGTTAGGTAATCCATTGGCGACTCATCTGATGCTTGAGCTATCCTAGCCAATGATGAAACCGACATTTCCATCCCCGGCTGATAGAATTGTTCATGAAATTTTTCGGCCAACTCCTCCCAGCTCTGGATGGAGTTTGGTGAGAGATTGATGTACCACGCAAAGGCCGAGCCTGTCAATGAGAAGTTGAATAGCCGCAATTTATAGAGATCGTTGTTAATGTCGCCACATTGAGTGGTGAACCGGGCCACATGTTCTAACGAGGACAGAGACGACTCTTCGGCAAACAGACTGAAATCTGGGATTTTAAACCCCTTGGGATATTCAAATTTCTCGACGTAGGCAGGGTACGGGTGGATGAATTTTGGGAATTTCAGCCCTTTTTTCAAGGCCAAATCGATCATTCTCTGGATTTCGGTAGCATTGATGGATGTCGCCTCTGCTTTCTGGTCAGATCCATCCGCTCTACTGCTCGATCCTCTTGAACCGAGTAAGCACTGGCTCGGTCCGTACTATCGGTAAAGGATAGTTCTTTAGTGGCCATTGCCGAAAATGATCGGCGGGTTTATCTTCACAGATCTTGTGCACCAGCATTTCAAGCAATCTGGTGTGTGTTTCATTAGTACTGCTTATTACCTCACACAGACTGTCTATTCCTCGACTGAATACCTGTTCGACCTGCCGAGATTGTTCATCTAGTCGTCTTTGGAGAAACGACCTTGTTGGTGGATCCATGCCTTCACCACCATCTTCATCGCAGTCCTCCACCACCACCTCATTGAAAATGGATGCGGTTTTGTTGAGGGCCTCTGTAATACGGGGCTGACCGCCGAGGCGAGCTTCTTTTTCTCGGCGTGTCGTGCTGGCGGACTCTAGTGTCGCGGTAACAACGGGGTTTTGTGTTTGCGGTACCGACAAGTCAGTCGCTTTTCCCATAACTACTTTCTTCTTGACTGATCGTGTCTCAATTGGCATGAACTTCGTAGTTTAGCACCGGGTCCCACTGGGCGTGCCAAAATGTTGACCCTAAAAACTACCAAGCCTACGTGGCGCGCAGGCCGAGTAACTAATAAGCTAACTACGTCCTTCGGTTATGTGCAGGGCGTGCCAACTCGTCGGTCGAGCTCGGCCGAGGAGTAAAATTTGTTGATGTTGCGTTGGTCGCGCTGCTGACTTCTGCGTCTTGCGATTGCGGCCGAGGAAGGAACAATTCTCGGCCTTCGGGTTCTAGAGCCTGAAGACAAGGCTGCTAATTTGCGAAGTTCAATATCAAATTCGGCTGTCAATGCCGAATGTAGTAACCTGGTAACACCTCAATTCGTCGAGAAGGCTAATGAGATGACCTCTGCCAATAAGGATTCGAAAATCCTTCTCGACCGAGACTTGGATAGGTAACCAGTCGGCCTCTTCGCAGTGCTGTTTATCCAAACTGAAGGTGCTCCGCGGTCGGCTGATTCTACGGCGATAGTGCTGTTTATCCAAACTGAAGATACCACCGGTTGCCTTCACAGTGCTGTTTATCCAAACTGAAGATGTGTTGGCGAAAAGGAAAATAAAAATCTCAAGGTTGTTGAGAGGTTTCGCGTAGAGCGAGGGTTTGTGCATGGCAGATTTGTGTGTTGAGTTGGAGAGCAGTTGAATTGTGCGACTGCCTCTGTATTTATAGGAGCATCTCTGCAATCAAGTCCAAGTCACACTCGGATTAGGACTCCTTATCCTGATCCAAAATTACCTCGACTAATCCTTCTTCAATCAGGACTTTGAACCTAGCCTTTATCATGTCGCACGCACCTTCATACCTCATCTTCGCCGAGACCCCTTAATGCATCAGGATTCATGCTATCCGTAGGACTCTGCCTGCTTCGTCTCTATCCAAACAAACCTCTTCCTAACCAGCCCTGGCCGACCTCGGCCCATGGGCTAAATAACCCACAAGCTTCCAAATAGAGCTTTCCAGGCCGAGAATAATTCTAATTCGGCCCAAACTGATATTTCGGGCCTAAACACCAACTTAAATAGGTTACCTTTCATTGACAGGATCGAGAAGACGAGACTATCCCATATAGATTGTTAGATACAAAGATTACTTCTGTTCCTGCAAACGCAACAGCTCAGCCTAATAGCATGCTGGGGGCAGACAAGTACCAGAATGACACACCAGTCTAACTACCAAGAACCAAGGGCAAGCCTTGTTCTCAACATTCCAGACGATTCACTACTGAAGCAGCACATCACCAGTAACCAAGCATCACAGACCTAGTGGTAAGTCATCCTGTTGCGCACAACCTGGCCCAAGCCAACTCCAGCTCTGCGCTCACAGCCGTGCCTACCTGCTCTACGACTCTCCGAAGCCCTTGATTTATCACTATAGCTCTTAACTGTGCCAATCTTGCACCACGACTGCCAGCCTTGCCGATCTCGCCCTGTGGCTCCTAATCGTACCGAACAAGCTCATGGCACTCCAAACTTTAAAGCATCCAACGACAGAGCAGAAGACAAGACTTTATTAACAGCCCTTGCTAGCGAAAGACTTAAAGGTGAAGAAGCTTGCAATCCATTCAGATTCTTAGCTGCTCACCAACCAAGCCTCAGAAGGGCACACGACGAAACATCTAACGATGACACAACACTTGAAGAAAGTCCGAGAGCAACTCGATGCGCTTCCTGCTTACACCCTTACGCGGGTTCCACAAGCAGTTCAAAGTCTCAAGCAGATCGCTAAACAAGACCTCGCAGGCTGAGGATTATTTCAACTTTCCTCAGCTGCACTCACGACAATGACTTCCTTGCTCTTCAGTGCGAGAGGGTAAACCAATCCCCCGACACCCATCTGAGTCTGCTATCCAGTGCGAGAGGATAAACTAATTGCTCTCCAGTACGAGAGGGTAAACCAATTCCCCAACACCCATATGGGTCTGCTCTCCAATGCGAGATGATAAACTAATTGCTCTCTAGTGCGATAGGGTAAACCAATTCCCTGACACCCAAAAGGGTCTGCTCTCCAATGCGAGGGGATAAACTAATTGCTTTCCAGTGCGAGATGGTAAACCAATTCCCCAACACCCAAAAGGGTCTACTTAGGATAAACTAATTGTTCTCTAGTGTGAGAGGGTAAACCAATTCCCCGACACCCAAAAGGGTATGATATCCAGTGCGAGAGGATAAACTAATTGCTCTCCAGTGTGAGAGGGTAAACCAATTCCCCGACACCCATATGGGTAAGCTCTCCAGTGCGAGAGGATAAACTAATTGCTCTCCAGTGCGAGATGGTAAACCAATTCCCCAACACCCATATGAGTAAGCTCTCTAGTGCGAGATAGTAAATTAATTCCCTGACACACATCTGGGTAAGCTCTTCAGTGTGAGAATGCCACATTGCTAAAATGATCAAATGCTTAAAGACCAACTAAGCAACAAATGGTCAAGGGCAGCAGCCACTTTGCACCCAACAGTTCACTCATCTGACATTTCATCTTTAGCAGCTCCGATCTTGGCAGCTTCATCCTTGACTACTTCATCTACGGCAGCTAAGAAATCAAACTCAAGCAGTTTCCTCATTTTTGGCAAGCAGCCCAGACGTGGCAGCCCAAATGATGGCCCCTGCCATGTCATTTCATTAGCCTATGTTGTGCCAGTCTTTGGCTTCAGTCAAGCTGAGTAGCACAAGCAATAGCCCTTGCCACACTACCTCATTGGCCCATGCCAAGCCGACTCCTGGCCTATGCCAGTCGACGTGCCGCACCATCCCGACGGCTGCCCCGTGGCAGCACCACCCAAGAAGAAGACAAGGAGAATTAAGTTTTTCTTACATCGGGGTGGCGCGAAGAAGACAAAGAAATCAACGAAAGATGGTTCTTTGCACGGTCAAGCAAAGAAGAGTGCTAGGGAAGGGGGAACAAATATCCTCTAGTTTTCTCTACTTCTTGTAGGGATAAATAATTGCCATCCGAAGTTGATTTAATCCCCTACTTAAGGTAGGCTTAAATAGGCTTTGGAGGTGATTTATTTCCCTTTCCTAGAAGAATCTAATTCCAAGTCCAAGTGAGAATCTGCATTAAAGTTGGAGATCTCTATACCTGCTTCCGTTTCCTGGGAGCAGCCCAGCAGGTGTGGGGGCATTTTGTGGAGTAAAAAATAATCAAGAAAATTATGGAGGCGACATGTGGACTCTTAGGTGAAAAGGACAAAATTACCCTCGAGGCACACCAAAGCTTCTACGCACAAGTAGCGGACAATCACAATTCAATTAAGGTCATAAGTGATCAAAATAGGTAATTATTCAAAACCTATTTCATCAATCCTCATCAAATCCTCCCCATAAGGTAACTCCTAAATTATTTCTTTCAAATTATATTAATTAGCTAATTAATTGATTTATTACCCAATTAATTTATTAATTAGCTAATAAATTGTGAATCACACCCAAAAAACCACCCAAGTGGCCGGTCCCCATCTCTCCCAAAGGGTCTAGCCACAACCCTATAAATATCACCCAATTTTCTCCAAAAACCTTAGTTCAACACTCTTGCAAAATTTTCCAAATTCTCTAAACACCTTTCCTCAAATTCTAACTTTGGCATCGGATGTCATTTGGCCAAAGCCCCCCATTCATCCTGGGCACGTGAGGCTCTTGGCCTTGACCAAATGTGTTCATTGTTTTGTAGGTGCAATTTTGTCCAAGAAGAAGGAGACAGAATTTTACATCCACAAATATCACACAAAGAAGGCTAACAATTGCTTACAAAACGGGCCGTATGTACGTAAACAGATTGTTTAAGGGGAGTGATTTCTATTTTGTTTATTTTAAATGAGACACCACATGAAACTTTAAAGATTTGATCCGCCTATTTTTTTAAGTTGCACTTTATAACTCAATCGTACAAAATATTAGTCAAATCGAAAATACTTGAGACATCTAATTTCTTTTCGGTCAATTGAGGCATCCAATTGAGTTCGAAGAAATCGACTAACACTATGTTTTAAGAAACATTAAAATTTTATTGTGACAATTAAATAGACATAATTTTTAATTGAGTTGAATTTTTACAAAAATAATCTATAAATTGAGATTTACAAAATAAATAATCCGAATTGTTAAAGTTTGATGAGAAATAAGTCTGGCAACTAATCCTGGTATTACTGTGCTTTGAAAAAAAACTGTTTCTGCTGTGCTCTTAGAATAAGCAGCTGTAAAATAGAGCAGCAGAGTGTGTGGTAAACTTTTTTGTAAAAGTGTTTTTGAAAAAATAAAGCAGTATTATAGTGTGTAGTAAACTTTTATGTAAAACAGATATGAAAAAAAGCTGGTTTTTCAAAGCTGGGTTTTGCAGCTTCCTGTTTTTGGCTTTTTTTCACCCAAAACTGTGAAAAAAAACTGAAGCTGAATGTTTACGAAACACAAAAAAGCTACCAGCTTTTTTTGATACCAGCTTTTTTCAGAATCACTTCAGTACCAAACCAGGGCTAAATATGTGATTCACCATGTAGTGGGAATCCGTATACTGTTATTCAATACTGTTCAATTTAGATTAGAACAATTGACTAAAATAAAGAAAACAAAAGAGAAATCTAAAATCTGAGCTCCCAATTCAACACGTTGATTTCCAAGCAGCTGCTGAATTGTACACGTATCTTCCCCTTGAAAAACTGGCACACTCCTAGGAGACCAAGTCGGCCTCACAGTACCTTGCAGTACAGCCCACGTCACACGATCCAAATTTATTATTCTTGTGCCCTTGTTGTATGAACCCATCAGGTGTTTTCATTTTCTAGCAATAAATTAACGGAAAGGGATCTTCTCCGGATCCATTCCATCTAATTTTCCTTATCAAACAATCTGGGCTTTTGAAATTTGATCCAATGGCTAAAAACACGGGCTCACTTTAAAAGTTATAATAATTTTAACAGTTTGATCAAATTTCAAGGGTCCGGATTGTTTGATGAGGAAGATTAGGTGGGAGGATCCTGAAAGGATCCCTTTCCTAAATTAACCTTGCTACCAATAGCTTATGAGACCACGCTCGTTACCCTCCTCTTGGGATCATTTCCACCAAGTTCACCAAGGCACATAATCCGAGCCTTTAAAATTTGATCGAATGGCTACAAACAGAGGTTCACTTTAAAAGTTATAATAACTTTAGCCGTTGGATCAAATTTCAAAGGTCCGGATTGTGTGCCTTGGTGGACTTGGTGGAAAAGATCCAGAGAGGATCCTTTCCCCTTCCTCTTGGATTCTTTATAACAAATATTTCTTGTTCACGCCTTTTACGATAAGAGATTCTCATTTTTTCAAAAACTGAAGATTAGTTGTAAGACCTATTCCACATTAATCTTCGACGATCCGAATCGTCTATTTTGAAAATCTTGATTCATGATTATCCTTGCAAAAATTCAATTCAATTCGAAACTATTTGCCTAGTTAATTACCACGATGAAATTTCAATGTTTCTTAGATAACAAAGTGTTCATCAATTTCTTTGAACTCAATTAGATGCCTCAAATATTTTCGATTTGACTAATATTTTGCAAGGATAATCTATAAGGTGAAACTTGAAAAATAGACGGTTTGGATCGTTAAAATTTAATGTGGTGTGAGCCCACAACTAATCCCTATTTTTATAAAAAAAAATGAAAATCCCTTCTCTTAGAGGGTTCCTGTCTTGTTTTAGGTAATATAACTAACCCTAACCTCCCGGTTTGGCACCATCTAAAACAACACCACAGAAAAGGAGTTGGTCCTTGTCGATATGAGTCATTTCCCTCAAACCCTAAAAGTAGCTTTTGATTTGTTTGGAGCTTTGAGGATAAAATGGGTTGGTCTTTGCATGAGGATAAAATACTCATAAAATGGAAAAGAAGGAAACCCAATGTAGGGTTAGCTCATTTCTTGCTACTGGGTTTATACATTTCCGATTTCTTTTTGGGTCAGTCCGTCGGTAAATTATTGTGATTTACATGTCTGAATGTTATGAAAAGAAATTCAATTACCAACAATGGGTGAAATGGAAATAAGACGATAGGCAAATACTTTCAGAGATGTGATTTTCACCCACCTCATTTTTTCTTCTACCCTACTTTATTTATATTATCATATTTAATAAATCAAATAAAAACTACGAAATTAATTAAACAAACGTTTGTGAATAGTTAAAAGAGGTGTGTGTTTATCGTTTTTCTTTAAAATTTTAGATCATAACAGTTTTTTTTAACAAACGATATTATCTACACGAAGAGGGTAGGGGAGTGGGCTCAATCTCATAATAGACTAGCAATAATGTGGTTCAAGTTCGTCTTTGCGAGAATTGAATTTAAAACCTTTTACTTACAAGTGAAGAGAAATACCACTAAATCATAGTACTAAATAGCGCATAATGGTTTGTTGTCGGTTGTCGTTGGTTTTTCTTAATAAAAGAAGATGGATGTCCACATAATGTATAGCAATTGAAAACTTTAGATAGAAAGACAAAGGTTTACCACTGTGCCATTTGAATAATAATAATAATAATAATAATAATGTCCATAACTATCTTTATTTTTGTAATTTTGTCCATTTGATTTTGTTTCGTGGTCAATTTTTGTTTGCTTCCCCCATCCATTATAAAATAAGAAAATTAAATAAAATAATTTGAAAACTTTGAGTTTTAATAAAAAAAAAAAAGATAAAAAGGTGTTGTAAGTGAATAGTATCAGAAGTGACATTTTAGAATAAAAATATCTTTAACGTTAAAAGTAAACATTACCAAAAATGTTTCGTTAAGATTTTTTTATAAGATACTAAGACCCTCTATTAATTCAGTTTAATTAATCAAAGAGAAATTGCGTTGCAGTTAATTAAACGACAATCAACGCGCCGTTCCACGTGTCCGACGAAGACCTGGAAGTCCCAAAGTACGTACAACGATGCACCCGACGCGCAAAGCATGAAGCTGCCGTTGTCAGCTCCCGTACGGTACTCGTGTAGTTATTCAAATCACTTGGGGCCCCACCCTCGGGCATATCGATTCGACTCTTTCCATTTATGAGGACGCCCAGTGCATGGACTATTTCAGGTTGTGGGCCGGGTCGGAGAAGAATCCAACGTTGCAGACTAGTGGGCCGTCCCTTTCTATCCTAATCAGCTTTCGTTTCATAATCTTTGAAGGAGGGATTCTCTGCGTAGCTCGATGACTTTTGGATTTTAATAAGATTTTGGCAACGTAATTCCAGGTGTACCTTCTAGAGAATGCACTTACAATTTGAAATATAATACTAATATATAATTGTTATTAGGGTTTATTTGTCCAATTAGGCTACACACAAGTACTAATCCTCTCTCTGCCTTTAATTTTTTTTCCATTTCTTCGCGACTTACGTGCAAGTACAATTTCAGTACTTAAAACTTAAAAAATCAACAATAGTTTTGCTTCATCGTGGTCATAGGTAGAGTGAAACTTCCAACTAGCTTTCTTCGAATTTAGAAAGAGCGGATGACCGTGATTCGTCATCAGTTGTTCATTTTTAAAAAATAAATAGTGGTGCTAAATCATGAGATTTATGATCAAAATTGTCTACGTTTAACTAGTGTTTTGATTCATCGAACAACAATCAACTATTGATTATATCTTCTTCTGAATCATCAACCTAAAACGAGAATATTTAAGTGAAAAGTTGATAACATTCTCAAAAAATAGTTTTTATTCTCTTTTAAACTAAAGATATAATTTTTTATTATATCTTCTCGTGAATCATGAAGCTTATACGACAAAATGATTTGGATGGGATGAAACCAATTATTGTCGGGTGCAAGCTGCCAAAGCGTTCGTACAGTCTGCTGCAGTTTTCTATTTGTCTTATGTCCGTTTGATTTTAAAGCAGATATATCTGACTTGAGTGCATGTAAAATTGTACAATTAGATGAAGGTTTCTTGTCTTATTAGGAAAATTTTCGTCTCCGGATCTCTTCCTTTTAACCAATCAAATCAGAGAATTCATGCATTTGAAAATTGATCCAACGGCTGAAGTTATTATAACTTTTAAAATGAGCCCCTACTTGTAACCGTTGGATCAATTTTCAACGGCACGGACAGATTCCCTGATTTGATGGATTAGAAGGAAGGGATCCGAAGATGATCATTTTCCGTCTTATCTATATATAAAGCCAACACAAAAGGTGAACAATGATTTTGGTGTCACCAAGCTTTAACAAAAAGTATTTGGACAAAAAACTTCAAAGGCATTCCAAAATAATGCATCAAATAAGATAAAAGTATTTTCGTCATTTTAACAGTGTTTTTTAATAATTAATTTTTTTGTGCTTTTTTTATTTATTATTTTTTATAATTAGTACCTCACAATAGATTAGCAATAATGTGATTTAATTTCTCTATTTTTAAACACGTTCAAAACATCTTAAGAGGCGTGTAATGCCGGTTATAAAAAAGGTATTTCACACGCGGATAATAATATGATTAAATAAGTTGTCAAATGATTATTTTTTAAACAAACGATATTATCTACACTAAGAAGGAGGGGGTGGGCTTAGCATTACAATGAGCTAGCAATAATGTGATCCAGTCAGTCCAAAGCCTAACCATAAACAAATATATATATATATATTTTTTTTTTTTTGAGAAAAACCATAAACAAATGTTTGAATCTCACAACACAACTTCACTTTTCGTTATTCTAAAAAATGAAAGAATAATAATAATAAAAATCAAGAAATCCCGGTTTTGATTTCTAATTTTTTTGGCCGGGTCCCTGGGTTGCTTTCGTTAATCAAATTTAATTATGCAAACCTCACTTGCAATAATTGACATATGAATAGTTGTATCCATCTATTCATTTTTATTTTTCACACTATTTTCAATTTTCAGCTGTCGGATAAAATAAATTAAAGAAGATTAATAAATTTAACAAGAATGTGTATGAGATAAAAAATAGTGTGTGAATAGTGCTACCTACTCTATATATGTATATAGCCAACCCTTTGCATACAAACTTGGTCAATTATTTAATACATGTCTGTTTTGGCATATGTATCACTCGATTTTAGACCAAAATACTAAATTAACAAAACATTATATGTTACATTAACAACTAGTTGGTGCATAGGATTGGATTGAAGAATCATTATATTTGTGGAAAAGGTGAATAAGTTTTGTCTTATTTTAAGATCGGTTAGACTAAGTTTTAACTAATACAAGATTAAAATCACTGTTGATGCACAAAATTAGTGAGACTTTTGAACAATGTAAAGTGTCAAAATTTGTGACATTCACACGATTGCTCTAATCACCTAGTGAGAATAATGTGTAAAGAGATAGAGATAGGGAAGCAAACACAAGATGTACGTGGTTCACACTAAGTTGGGAGATGGTAGATGAGTTCTCATTAATAGTGAAGAGTTTAGACAATACATAGATTCAAGCATAATCATCATAGTGAGTTCTAATGATGAGTTTAAGTACGATAAATGCATTAGGGATTAATTGTAGAATAATGGTATCCTTAAATAGTTGAAAAGAGTCTCCGACTTCCATCTGCGGTCGATGTGGGAACCTAGAAGCTTTATTATGATGTTGACACGTGTTGCATCATGATTGGTCTCTTGATTGGATAGGAATTCATGTGCTTTGGCAGGGGTGCCTCAACATGAATCCATCAGTGGATCCCTGAAGGTATGGTGTTCTTGCAAAACCTAAGCCACTGAATAATCACGAAACTTCTGAGTACCAAAGTGTAGTAGCATATAATGGGCCCCCTCCAAGTCTCTAGGGGAGGAAAGTTGCCGAAAGAGGTGCCTTACTTGTTGCCAAGTCGTCAAAATAACGAAACTTTTTTTAATATTTAGTTGAGACTTCAAATTGTAGTTGAAGCTTTTTCCTTATCTATTTAGCTTGAGTGATTCAATGCGGGAGAAACCACATAAATAGGTTTTGCTTTGCACAGTCTTAAGCAAGAGTGTGCGAGGCTTTGTTAAGTTTAGTAGTAGGCAAATGTGTGCGAAGCTTCACACTTGTGTATGTATGCGAAGCTTTCACCCTTCATAGAAATGTTGAAGCTTTCCCCTTCGTGAGTGTGTGGCCGTTCCTAAGCATGTGAAGCTTCCTCCCTTCAATGGCGTGTGAAGCTCCACCCTTGATAAGCATGTGAAGCTTCCCCCTTTGAGGGTGTATGAAGCTTCAACCTTCATAAACATGTGAAGCTGATAGAAGCATATTTATGCGACTTAGTTAGCATGTTTTCTTGCATTTTCTTAGTTAGTTTCTACTTATTATAGTGTTTTAAGCTATTTTCTTGTGTTTGTAGGTTTTAAGTGTCAAGATGGCAAAAAGAAGCAATTTGGAACATTCTAGAGCATTTTGGGCCAAGATTGGGTAGTGCAAGCATGGAGGCAAGTTGATGGGCGAAATTGAAGATATAAAGGCTTGAAATCAGCTAAGAAGATGGAAGGAAGAAGTCAAAGATAAAGAAGATAAGGAATCAGCTATAAAGAAGGGGAATTATTCAAAACATTATCCAAACTACCTTATCTTATCCAAACCTTATCTTATCTTATCCTAATCTTATCCTAACCTGTTTTCTTCAGTTTAGGGGACTTAAAACCTGATTTCTAGAAGTCCTATTCCTTGTCCTATAAAAGTGGTGCCCCAAATACTTCTAGAAACCTCAAAATCTGTCACAAAACACATTCTTTCTAGAACCCTGAAAATCTGGCGTCTCCTTCCCTTCTAGAATCCTTTTTCCTTGCCTTGCAAGGCATTCCCTGCCTTTATCCTATTGTGCCGCACCTCTCAGGCCCTTTCCCTCTTGGATTCTGATTGTTAGGCCCTTTTCCTTGTGGATTTGGGTTCTACAAATCCTTTTCAGAGATTAATTGGACCACAATTCCTTTTCCAAATTAATTGCCGCACCCTAGGGCCCTAATCCTATTTTTCTGCTAAGTCCAAGTCCTAAACTAATTTCCCTAGGGTTTGCTATGCTATATATACATATTTTCAAGCCTTGCCGCACACCACCACCCATCCATACGAATTCTACACACCTCTACACATCTCAGCCATTCCAAACACCATTCACAAACCCTAAACCGCTTGTGCCGCAGCCCTGCAAGGAGAGGAGGAGCAACTTTGGAGCGTTTTGCACCCAATCTGGAGTGCTGGGCGTTCTTAGGTGTTTTCTACCTTATGTTTTCGTTGATTAATTTAATTTTCCTTTGTCTTGCTGTAATCATGAGAGGCTAAACTCGTTTTTAGCTAGAGGCTACTTTGAAACCATGATTTTGTGTGTGATATGACTTGATAAATTTCAGTTACAGATTCTTGAAGTATGAATGCAATTGGCTTAACTGTTTGAATTAGAACTTATTTCTGTTTGTTGATTGAGGGTCGACACTTAATTGGCATGCATAAATTTGATGCTAGGATATAAGTAAGTTTCACATAATCGTTACAAACTTATGTTCACAAGTAGTAAAGGTTGCTGGAACAATCGTGTTAAGTTCAATTCTTGGTGTGAGTAACATGATGTCATAGTTATGAATGCCTCGTCAATGCTTATGATTCTCATTGAGCGTAATGATCTCTGATTGTGTCTCTATTATGATGTCATGTAGGGAAATTGATGAGAATAATTTGGTTGTAGATGAGTTGTCCGTCCAATTCAATGAAATTAGGAGAATCTGAGGGTTAATTAGTGATTGACACGGTTAATCTGGGGCATTGTCATTCGTAATTCAATGAAAACGTAACTGGAAATCAAGTTATATGCATATAAATCATGTGTGGATAAGGAAACCTCTAGCTAGTTCACCATCCATCCTAAAAACCCAATTTCGTCTAAATCTGCCTAGTTTAAAGTCTGTGTTAGTTTTAACTTAGTTTCACTCTAAAACCAATCCCCCTTCACTTGTTTGAGTCTAATTAGTTAGAATTTGTCTCAGTTCGTGTCTTTGTGTGTTTTGAGTCAAGTTTAATTCAATTTTCGTCCAAAGTTGTGTCTAGTGTCTAGAATCTATCCAATTAGTGTTTTTAAGCATTTTTGAGTATTTTGAACCTGTTTTGAGTCTTACTAGTCTATTTAGAGTCTTTTGAGTCTTGTTTTGCTTATTTGAGTCAGTTTGTGTTAGATTAGCAAGCCCTCCTATTCCTCGGCAACGGCGCCAAAAATTTGATGTGATTAAAGTTAAGCACACAAATTAAACCCTCTTGTTATACGATCCCTACTTGCATTTATACTACAATTGATAACAAGAGGGTTTAATTTGTGTGCTTAACTTTAATCACAACAAATTTTTGGCGCCGTTGCCGGGGATTAGCAACTTTGCTAATCCCCCGTTGTTTCTTTTCGTGTGTATTAATCTAGATTCTGATTCTAGTTTGTTTTCTTTGTTTTCAGGTACTAGTTTATGACTCGTAGTTCTCAAGTGGTTCGTGAGCATATCTTGGATTTTGACGGCGATTTTGAACGAACCTTGAGAAGGAAAAGAAAGAACCCAAAACCTCACCCACCTAGTTCAAGTTCTGAAGCCGAGGTTGAGGAGCAAGAAGAGGCCGAATCTGAGGAGATAGAGGAGGCCAAGGTTGAAGAGGTTATGGCTGCAGATAATCGAACCATTAAGGAGCTCTCGGCCTCGGGATTGGATAATGCAGTACCCCTATGTATCCAATATCCTAGGGCAGCTCCAGATAAGACTGACGAGTTCGAATTGAAGTCTAGCTTGTTGCATCACATTCCCAAATACCATGGGTTGTCCATCGAGGATCCAAACAAGCATTTGAAGGAATTTGAAGTGGTTTGCTCAAGTATGACACCCGTTAATGTTGATGGGAATATTTTGAAGATGAAAGCCTTTCCATTCTCATTGTTGGAAAAGGCTAAAGATTGGTTGTACGAATTGGCGCCGGGAACTGTCACATCTTGGGAAAGTATGAAACGAGCATTCTTGGAGAAGTTTTTCTCAACTTCAAGAGTCATTCTCTTGAGGAAACAGATTAGTGGTATTCAGCAAAATCAAGGAGAGTCTTTCCCTGCATATTATGAGCGTTTTAAGGGCCTAGTTGCATCATGCCCTCAACACCAAATGAAGGAGGAGCTGCTCATTCAATACTTTTACGAAGGACTCCTCCCCATTGAACGCCAAATGCTAGATGCATCAGCGGGTGGTGCATTGGTTGACAAGACGCTTGTGGCTGCCAAAACCTTAATTGCGAACCGAGCCCTCAATGCACAACAATATGAAGGTGTTGGACAAAGAGAGAGCCCACGGCAGCAACATGTCAATGAGGTAAGTGCAATTTCTGAAATTCAATCACAATTGGCTAATCTTACTCTCCTTGTGTCTCAGGCTGTCGAATGACCAAAATCACAACCACCACCAATCTGTGGCGTGTGCACCATGCAAGGGCACCAATCTGAAAGTTGCCCTCAATTGATTGAGAATGGAGGATGGGAGAGTGCCAATGCTGTCGGGTTCCAAGGCCAAAATCAGCCCCGATATGATCCATATGCAAATACCTACAATTCGGGTTGGAAAGATCATCCAAATCTGCGTCGGAGGGAACCCCAACAACCTCAACAGCAAGGTGGATTTCGGCCACCAACCCCTGGGATGTTTCCAAAGCCATATGCAACCATGCAATCCCAAACACAATCTGCCCAAAATAACTCAGGTTCGTCTTTTGAGAATGATCAAGTTATTCAATTACTAACCACTTTGGCACAGGGGCAGCAAAATCAAACCAAAGAGATGCAAAACTATGCCAATGAGGTACAAAATCAAGCCAGGGAGGTGACTGAATTGAAGAAACAGATGGGACAAATGGCTGAGTTTATAGGACAGTTTCGAGAGCATGGCAAACTTCCTAGTTCTACCACTGTGAATCCGAATGGAGGATTCGAATCTGTCAAGGCCATGACCCTAAGAAATGGCAAAGAGGTTGGGACCGATCCAAAGACATCTGAATCTGCCCAAAAGGAGGATGAGACGTTGTTACAAGAGAAGGCAGAACAAGAGACACCCACGGTAAGGGTTGTTCCAACCTTGCCGCAGCCTTCCAATGCACCTAAACTTCCCAAATCGTCCAACAATGGTAAGTTGGGTTCAAATTCGATTGATTCTAACCTTGTTCCACCCAATGCACCATTTCCTCGCAGATTTATGCAATCAAAGAAGAAGGAAACCGAAAAGGACATTCTAGAAACGTTTCGAAAGGTGCAAGTCAACATTCCACTCCTTGATGCAATCAAGCAAGTTCCCAAATATGCCAAATTCTTGAAGGAGCTGTGCACAACAAAGAGGAGATTTTCGACCAAGGAGGTGGTTCGGGTAAGTGAAAATGTTTCAGCGGTGTTGCAATGCAAATTGCCTACCAAATGCAAGGACCCAGGTAGCTTTACAATTCCATGTGTTATTGGTAATACTAGGTTCGAACATGCCATGTTAGATCTAGGTGCATCAATAAATGTCATGCCTTATTCTATTTATGCATCTATGAACTTGGGCGAATTGAAAAATGATGGAGTGATTATTCAATTAGTCGATAGATCTAACGCTTATCCAAAGGGAGTTTTGGAGGATGTGTTAGTGCAGGTTAATCATCTCATCTTCCCCGCTGATTTCTACGTGCTAGAGATGGAAGATTCGGCCTATTCCACCCCATTGCCGATTCTACTTGGAAGACCGTTCATGAAAACAGCTCGCACAAAGATTTATGTGTTCATAGGGATCCTGACAATGGAGTTTGATGGGGATGTTATTGATTTTAAAATTTCTGAAGCTATGAAATATCCTAATGATGATCATTCTTGCTTTGCAATTGATATAATTGATTCAATGGTGCAGGAGCACTTGGAACAATTGCATGACGATGCGCTTGAAACGGTTCTTACAAATGGAATTGGATGCAAGAACCATGGGGCAGAACCAAGCACAACCCACGACACCATTGAAGAACACCATGCCGAGCCCCCTAGTGATGATGTAGCTGAGATGGTGGCTGCCCTAGAATCATTGCCAAAACAATATGGTAAGCCCCCAATCCCAATTTCAGATTCGATTTTGACTAATAAGTTGCTTCATTCAGTAATACAGCCACCCTCCCTTGAACTTAAACCGTTACCAAGTCACTTGAAGTATGTTTTCTTGGGAGATCATGAGACATTGCCGGTCATCATCTCATCCTCACTCACGGCACAAGAAGAGGATAGATTGGTGCGTGTTTTGAGAGAGTATAAAACAGCCATTGGATGGACCTTGGCCGATATCAAGGGAATTAGCCCCACCACTTGCATGCATCATATTCTTTTGGAAGAAGGAGCCAAACCATCTAAAGAAGCACAACGCCGACTCAATCCACCCATGATGGAAGTTGTGAAGAAGGAAATAATCAAGCTACTAGATTGTGGAGTGATTTACCCCATTTCTGATAGCCGATGGGTCTCTCCGATCCAAGTTGTTCCTAAGAAGTCCGGAGTCACTGTGGTAAAAAATGAAGAGAATGAGCTTGTGCCTACCCGAATCCAAACTGGATGGAGAGTTTCCATTGACTATAGGAAGCTCAACGCCACAACTAGAAAGGATCACTTTCCGTTGCCCTTTATTGATCAAATGCTTGAAAGGTTAGCCAGTCATGCTTTTTATTATTTTCTTGATGGCTATTCAAGTTACAATCAGATTGTTATAGCCCCGGATGACCAAGAGAAGACCACCTTCACGTGCCCCTTTGGTACCTTTGCTTATAGACGAATGCCATTTGGTTTGTGCAATGCACCAACCACGTTCCAAAGGTGTATGGTAAGTATTTTCTCTGATTTTGTGGAAAAGATCATTGAGGTATTTATGGATGATTTCAGTGTCTTTGGAGATTCATTTGATGGATGTTTGGATAATCTTACTTTGATTTTAAAACGATGCATCGAAACTAACCTTGTGTTGAATTGGGAAAAGTGTTATTTTATGGTCAAACAAGGTATAGTTTTGGGGCATATCATATCTGAAAAAGGAATTGAGGTTGATAAGTCTAAAATAGATCTTGTACACTACTTACCCTCTCCCACTTCGGTGAGAGAGGTTCGTTCTTTTCTTGGCCACGCAGGATTCTATAGGCGATTTATCAAGGACTTCTCCAAAATTGCACAGCCCTTATGCCGTCTCCTTAAAAAAAAAGTGTCTTTTGAGTTTAATGCGGAGTGTGAGACGGCCTTTATACATCTCAAGGAAGTGCTCACTTCGGCCCCCATCATTACTCCACCAGATTGGAGCCTCCCTTTTGAGCTAATGTGTGATGCATCCGATTATGCAATTGGAGCTATTTTAGGCCAGAGGAAGAACAAACAGCCCCATGTCATCTATTACGCCTCTCGGACCTTAAACGATGCTCAATTGAACTATTCTACCACGGAAAAAGAACTTCTTACCGTTGTCTTTGCTTTAGATAAATTTCGTTCATATTTACTTGGCACTAAAGTAATTGTATATTCTGACCATGCAGCTTTGAAGTACCTTCTCACCAAGAAGGAGGCCAAACCAAGGCTGATTCGTTGGATGCTCTTACTCCAAGAGTTCGACATTGAGATTAGGGACAAGAAAGGGAGTGAAAACGTGGTGGCTGACCACTTAAGCCGATTGGTGCACAATGAAGAGCCCCTCCCCATTCCAGAAACGTTCCCAGATGAGCAATTGCTGTCCATAGAGGTAAGTGAGCCTTGGTATGCTGATTTGGTCAATTATTTGGTCACAAAACGTGTCCCTAGCACCCTAGACAAATATAAACGTGATAAACTCCAAAAGGATGCTAGATTTTATGTTTGGGACGATCCATACTTGTGGAAATATTGCCCGGATCAGATTATTCGAAGATGTGTGCATAACTCTGAGTTTAATTCCATTCTTGCTTTCTGTCATACTTATGCATGTGGGGGTCATTTTGGCACCCAAAGAACAGCACTCAAGGTGTTAGAATGTGGTTTTTATTGGCCTACATTGTTTAAAGATGCTCGAACTTTCTGCATAACATGTGATAGATGTCAAAGAACAGGTAACATAGGTGCAAGGGATCAAATGTCGCAGACCCCTATCTTCAATGTCGAAATTTTTGATGTTTGGAGTATTGATTTCATGGGTCCTTTTCCTTCTTCATATGGTTTCATTTATATCTTGCTTGCGGTTGATTATGTATTGAAATGGGTGGAAGCAAAAGCCACCTGTACTAATGATTCTCGAGTGGTTGCAGATTTCATTAAATCTAACATATTCTCCAGATTCGGGATGCCTAGAGTGTTTATAAGTGATGGAGGCTCCCATTTTTGCAACCGAACCATTGAGGCGCTGTTTAAGAAGTATAACGTCAAGCATAAGGTTGCAACGCCTTATCACCCTCAAACAAGTGGCCAAGCCGAGGTTTCGAATAGGGAAATCAAGCAGATTTTGGAGAAGACTGTTGGGCCAACCCGGAAGGATTGAAGTTTGCGTTTAGATGATGCACTGTGGGCATATCGTACGGCCTACAAAACACCCCTAGGGATGTCTCCATTTCGGCTCATCTATGGCAAGCCGTGTCACCTACCTATGGAACTAGAGCACAAGGCGCATTGGGCTGTGAAAACATTCAATTTGGACATAGATGCGGCTGGAGTGCATAGAAAGCTCCAATTGAATAAACTTGAGGAGATAAGGAATGAAGCATATGAGAATGCCCGAATTTACAAGGAGAAAACAAAGGCGTTTCATGACAAGATGATTCGGGGCAAAACATTTTCAATTGGGCAGAAAGTGTTGCTTTTCAACTCCCATTTACGTTTATTCCCTGGTAAGTTACGTTCTAAGTGGATTGGACCTTTTGTTGTTACTAATGTTTTTCCACATGGTGCAGTCCAAGTCCAAAGCTTAAGGAACGGACAAGAATTCAAGGTGAACGGGCACCGTTTGAAGCCATACTACGAGAACATTGTGGGGCAGGTTGTGGAAGAAGTTCCCTTCCATGCCGTGGGCTCCAATGATGCTTAAACCGAGGAATCGTCCGGCTGCAAGACGTTAAAGCAAGCGCTTCTTGGGAGGCAACCCATGCATTCGAATAAAGAAGACCTAGGAACAACCAGCTCAAACCCAGATTTACGTTCCTAACTCTACTCTTTATTGCTTTTACTTTGCCATGTGTGTCAAGTTAGTTAGTTGTGTTGTTTGCTATTTGCTTTCTGTTAGTTTATGCTTGAAACATTGAGGACAATGTTTGGTTTAAGTGTGGGGGGGTAAACAAGTTGTTTTTGCATGATTTTCGTGGGATTTTATCACCTATCACTTTGAATGTTGTTTTTCAGTGTTTTTCAGTGTTTTTAGTGTGTTTTGAAGCATTTTAGTGTGTTTGGAAATGATAATCCGAAAATTTCATAAAAATTTGAAAAAGTGTTTTGAAAAACCCAAAAAGAGTTGTTTTTGTGTGTTTGTTTGTGTCTTAGGGTACCTTCCAGCACAATGATGAGGATTCGGTTTTTAATTGCATGACTATTAAGGAAAGTTATAAGCATGGATGGAAGTTCGAATTGCTCTCTGGTTTATGCTTTGATTATGGTTATAATCCATGAATTCATGTTTAATCAAAAAGGAGAAAATCAGTTTTTGTAACATGCTTGAAGGAAGGAACTCAAACTAACGCTACAACCCTGAGAGACTTGAGCTTTAAACGTTCTTTGGAGAGTTAAACATCTGTGCATTTATTGTTTTCTAAAGTCGTTGCATGATCTCATCATTCTTTGCTTGGTTGCTACTTAGAAGGCGTTTCATCATTTAGTTCCAAATACTAGAACTCATACCCGTTTCATTCAAAGCATGATATTGAAGTGCATAACACATACCAAGATGAAGTTGTGTAGTGAGCCAGTGCCAAAAAGCCTTACCTCTGTGCATTAAGTTTTGTAGGATTAACCCCCGTTGAGCCTTGTTTAGCCATTTTTCTTTGTTTACCCACGTTTTTCCTACCTAGCCTAGATTAGGACCATCCTTACCCTTGTTCTTAAGGCGTGGTGAAGCATGACCTAGAGTGAATTCCCTTTGTTTGTTACAGGGGCAACAAGCAAGTGTGGGGGAAGGGATTTTTGTGTGTGGGTGTGTGCCAAAGTATAAAAAGAGGCACGGGTAAAAAAAAAAGAAAAATAAAAAAGAAAAAAAAAAATAAAAAACAGAGGAAGAAGAAGAAAAATTCGTGAGAAAAAGAAAAGAAAAAGAAAAGTATGTGAAAGAGTGTGAAAAAGTGTTCAAAATAAGTGAGAATAAGCTCACAAGTGTTGGTTGTTGAAGAAAGGGTCCAAAAAGTTGAATTCAGCCCTAAGTATGTGTGATCTTCCTTTTATGTATCAAAGTTTGTGGCTGCGTTTCAAAAGGGAGTTCTAAGTGTCATATTCATTACTTTGCTCGCTATTGCTTTAAGAACGTTTGTTTTCCTTACCTTTCTTTGTTAGCCAATACCCCTAGCCCCGTTACAACCCTATACTTCAATCTTGAGTGTTGTGTGTTTTAATATGTGGAGTTTGGGATTGGTATGAGCATATGGTATCCTTGGTTCTCGCGTCTAAGTAGTAGCATTCCATTCATGAGATCATATCTAAACATGCATTGATAGCTCCAGAAATTGCTTTCTTTGTCATAAACATATGTGAGTGTTCGTTTTCATGTTTACATCAATCTTCTCACATATACCTAGTGTAGGGAGTGTAGTTAGAAAATTTGAGTGAAAATAAGAGTGTACCTAGTGAGGAATTGAGTGAATTCTCTAAGGCATGTTACTACATTCAAAACATTGTTTTAATTGGTTGAATGTGAGCTAATGAATGGTGACTATGATTAAGTATGTACTAAAGGGTGGGGATGACTAAAATCTATGGTTATGATGATCTTGAATATGTCATGTGTGTTGGAAATCCCTGAGGTGAACGTTGGAAGGTCTGGTTTGTTTGGTGTTTGTTTTGTTGTGTTTTGTTTCGTTTTGCTTAAGGACTAGCAAAAGCTAAGTGTGGGGGAATTTGATAGAAGCATATTTATTCGACTTAGTTAGCATGTTTTCTTGCATTTTCTTAGTTAGTTTCTACTTATTATAGTGTTTTAAGCTATTTTCGTGTGTTTGTAGGTTTTAAGTGTCAAGATGGCAAAAAGAAGCAATTTGGAGCATTCTAGAGCATTTTAGGCCAAGATTGGGTAGTGCAAGCATGGAGGCAAGTTGATGGACGAAATTGAAGATATAAAGGCTTGAAATCAGCTAAGAAGATGGAAGGAAGAAGTCAAAGATAAAGAAGATAAGGAATCAGCTATAAAGAAGGGGAATTATCCAAAACATTATCCAAACTACCTTATCTTATCCAAACCTTATCTTATCTTATCCTAATCTTATCCTAACCTGTTTTCTTCAGTTTAGGGGACTTAAAACCTGATTTCTAGAAGTCCTATTCCTTGTCCTATAAAAGTGGTGCCCCAAATACTTCTAGAAACCTCAAAATCTGTCACAAAACACATTCTTTCTAGAACCCTGAAAATCTGGTGTCTCCTTCCCTTCTAGAATCCTTTTTCCTTGCCTTGCAAGGCATTCCTTGCCTTTATCCTATTGTGCCGCACCTCTCAGGCCCTTTCCCTCTTGGATTCTGATTGTTAGGCCCTTTTCCTTGTGGATTTGGGTTCTACAAATCCTTTTCAGAGATTAATTGGACCACAATTCCTTTTCCAAATTAATTGCCGCACCCTAGGGCCCTAATCCTATTTTTCTGCTAAGTCCAAGTCCTAAACTAATTTCCCTAGGGTTTGCTATGCTATATATACATATTTTCAAGCCTTGCCGCACACCACCACCCATCCATACGAATTCTACACACCTCTACACATCTCAGCCATTCCAAACACCATTCACAAACCCTAAACCGCTTGTGCCGCAGCCCTGCAAGGAGAGGAGGAGCAACTTTGGAGCGTTTTGCACCCAATCTGGAGTGCTGGGCGTTCTTAGGTGTTTTCTACCTTATGTTTTCGTTGATTAATTTAATTTTCCTTTGTCTTGCTGTAATCATGAGAGGCTAAACTCGTTTTTAGCTAGAGGCTACTTTGAAACCATGATTTTGTGTGTGATATGACTTGATAAATTTCAGTTACAGATTCTTGAAGTATGAATGCAATTGGCTTAACTGTTTGAATTAGAACTTATTTCTGTTTGTTGATTGAGGGTCGACACTTAATTGGCATGCATAAATTTGATGCTAGGATATAAGTAAGTTTCACATAATCGTTACAAACTTATGTTCACAAGTAGTAAAGGTTGCTGGAACAATCGTGTTAAGTTCAATTCTTGGTGTGAGTAACATGATGTCATAGTTATGAATGCCTCGTCAATGCTTATGATTCTCATTGAGCGTAATGATCTCTGATTGTGTCTCTATTATGATGTCATGTAGGGAAATTGATGAGAATAATTTGGTTGTAGATGAGTTGTCCGTCCAATTCAATGAAATTAGGAGAATCTGAGGGTTAATTAGTGATTGACACGGTTAATCTGGGGCATTGTCATTCGTAATTCAATGAAAACGTAACTGGAAATCAAGTTATATGCATATAAATCATGTGTGGATAAGGAAACCTCTAGCTAGTTCACCATCCATCCTAAAAACCCAATTTCGTCTAAATCTGCCTAGTTTAAAGTCTGTGTTAGTTTTAACTTAGTTTCACTCTAAAACCAATCCCCCTTCACTTGTTTGAGTCTAATTAGTTAGAATTTGTCTCAGTTCGTGTCTTTGTGTGTTTTGAGTCAAGTTTAATTCAATTTTCGTCCAAAGTTGTGTCTAGTGTCTAGAATCTGTCCAATTAGTGTTTTTAAGCAGTTTTGAGTATTTTGAACCTGTTTTGAGTCTTACTAGTCTATTTAGAGTCTTTTGAGTCTTGTTTTGCTTATTTGAGTCAGTTTGTGTTAGATTAGCAAGCCCTCCTAATCCCCGGTCCAGAACGATCCCTACTTGCATTTATACTACAATTGATAACAAGAGGGTTTAATTTGTGTGCTTAACTTTAATCACATCAGAAGCTTCCCCTTCATGGGTGTGTGAAGCTCCACCTTTCATAAGCATGTGAAGCTTCCCCCTTCAAGGGTGTGTGATGCTCAACCTTCATAAATATGTGAAGCTTCCCCCCTTCATGGGTGTGTGAAGCTTCCCCCTTCATGGGAGTGTGAAGCTTCACCCTTTCATATTTTGATTTTACACAATGGTAGTTGAAGCTAGTCATAGAACCCCATAAATTGATTTTGCTTCGCACAATATTGAAGGTTCGGAGAACCATATCATATGATTGCTTTGCACAGTCTTGAGCAAAGGTGTGCGAGGCTTTCTACATTTTGTACTTATATCTTGCATAGCGAAGCTTTTGTTGGCCTCTTTCACATGCCAAAATTAATTAATAATTAACAATTAATTAGCTATTAATTACTTTTTTTTTCTTGCAGATCTTTTTTTTGGCATTTTTTTTAATTAAGAATGAAAAAAAATGTGGTTGAAGCTTTTGAGACCACAAAAAAGATTTTGCTCCACACACTCTTAAGCAAGAGTGCACTAGGCAATTTTTGTTGGGTTATTCCCTGGTTGTTGAAGAGTTCTCCAACTCGGCACAATATAATTTTTCCTTGGACACTAGTGTGCATAACCCATCGAAACTTCCCCATTTACCATGGTTGGTAAGTGAAGCTAAGATATAATAGTCACATGTTGTCAAGTGTGGCTTTATAGGCTATCGAAGCTGGCGACTTCAGAGTCCATGTAGATGTTGGAGTAGAAAATGTCTGATGATTTCATTGAGCCTATAAATGAGTTTTTTTTTTTCGAACCATATCCATGGAAACCCAACTAGATCTCGATAGAAACACTTGAGGCTTTCGAATAACCCAATATTAGCTTCATTCGACCCATACTCTTGGGAGCCCAAATAATTTGTTGAAGCTATGATGTTTGACCTTCTGGTATAGTTGAAGGATACATTAATAATGCTTCAGATTGCATGTTGCAAATTAAGTCACTGAAGAGTTGAAGCTTATGTGTTGCTTGAGCTCTAGAAGCTAAATAAATGGATTGACCTTCCAACGGTGCCATTGAGAACCCACATCGGGTTTATAATGTTTGCGTTGTCGGAGAGGGAAATGTTTAAAGCAGATGCAAGAGGACTAAAGAGCTTTGGTAAGCAACCTCTACATATGTTCATGGCAATAATCTTGTAATAGTTTGGCCTTTGTACACTGCATGTAGTTTGCTGGGTTAATAAAGCTTCATACTTGTCAAAGAGACTTGTAGAAAATTTGAGGTCGAAGCATTAAAGCTTTTGTTGGCTTGTTGAAGCATCACGCAATGTTGGCACCCTTATTGACTTGTAATAAGACTTTGTTGTTGACTGTATCCTTTGTTGGTTTAAGTGCTACCTTAGTTGGGTTGAGTTTGCTTATGCCTTTTTTGAGTTGTAAAGCTTGAGAGTTTTCAATTATTTTTCACCTAGTTGGTGGAAAGAATAGCGAGTTGCTGAGGCAAAAATATTTATTAAAGTATTAGATGTACCCTCTATCACCTGGTTGGTGATACGAACACGAGTTCCTTCATCACCTGGTTGGTGTAAAGAGTGTAAAGTTGCCAAAAGACAAAATTGTTTATTAGAGTATGGGTTGTACTCTTCATCACCTGATTGGTGGAAAGAGTGGCAAGTTGTCGAATGACAAAATTGTTTATCATAATATGGGTTGTACCCTTCATTGCCCTTGTCAAAGCTCATTGTAGCACATGTTTGTGTTAAGTATGCATGTTGAAGCTCTGAGTTAGAGTATAGAGGTAGGTCAGAGTTAGACTGTCACGCTCCAGACCCGGGGTCGACTGAAAAATATGACCCCGCGCGTGGCGCGAGAGTAAAAATAAAAATAAAAACTAAAACTAAAAATTCTCTTCTATAAATAACTCTAGAATCCTTACAGGGTGTACAAAAATAAATAAAAAACTCTTAAATCTCTCGTCTAACACAATCTCAGCTCACCTACCTTTCTTTAAACTTGTAGGAACTTGCAAGGTCTAAAATGTATAGGGTGAGCGAAACCATAGCTCAGTAGGGACATAAGTCTTATCAAGGATTATTGTCATGGCTAAACCAAGTGTCATGCTCACATAAATCAATTATAACATGTTATCAAACATAGATTATTCATCATGAATGCAGCTTAACTTCAACTATCCAGCCCGTTAACTTATATAATGAAACACGCGGACCTGCAAGTCCCATACCATGCATTTTACCACTGCAGAGGTGGTCCAAATGCTCTATTATATAAACTAACCCCCGTAACTCAATCAACCCAAATTTCCCATTTTGTTGGTCATCATGTTCTTATCGGTCGCCATAGTCTCCACTACTTCATACCATTTCTATAATTTCACTTTTTCCACCCTTGCTGGTCCCTACGAGAGTCGAACTCAACCACACAAAATATAGTTCCATTTCCATAACCCAATCTCGAATATTCCAATAAAATCCTTCCACTCCAATATGCAATGACATATGCATATAATCATCATCACAATATCCACATTATCAACAATAATATAAATCATATTCCAATGTACAAAATTATATCAATATAGAGATATATCAAATATAACACATATTTCACAAAGCTTAAACAAGACAAATACCTCAATGGTAATATGTTCCCAAAGAAACCCCTACCTCAAATCCGAAGCTAAAACCTAACTTTATTTTCCAACCCAAGTGCCAAGCTCCACGAACAATTCCAAATAATCCACATATCCCTCGATAGATAGCTAGAACCTCGGCAAGACAAGCCCATCTACAGATCACCACACACCTCGAGCTCTCTAACCCTAAACACACACACTCCCTCTCTCTACGTGAACAATTCCATGCATTGTATGCCATTATCATACATTGAGCTCACCTAATTCTCGACTATATAAATGCTGCACTTGAAACTAAGGAGGTGCTGCTTCTATTTATAGGTGAAATAATCCGAAATCTCTTCTTCCTCATTGGATGAAATGGGCGGCATAAACTCCACATTGGATAACCTTTCCCGTTACTTTGATAGCTCCTACTTGTAAAAGTATGAGTCACAAACACACTTGTCTATTGTATGAAACCTTACTAACACCTCCATCTTAATCCTTCCAACTTAAAAGCTTAGTCATCATACCGCCTCCTAATATAATGATAGCAATAGGTAGGTTTAAAATTAAGAAGGTTCTACTCTGCCATGGAAACGTCTATAGTATTAGCTCCACCTCAAACAATTAAAATCCTCTCATGCTAATATAAACACTTGCTTAATCGTAAAATTGCCAACACTAAATTCAACTAACCAATTCATCTAATCAATATATATATATACTCATTTGAAAAATACGGGTTCTCACAATCTACCCTTCTTAAAAAAAAAAAATTTCCTCGAAATTTACTAAACCCTACTCCGAAAGTCTACTCTTAAAATTCTTTGTCACTAGCTCATTTCAATTCAACCTATCTAACTAGCTCCATAGCATCTCCCTTAGGTATCTAATCCCTGAAGCTTTGATACCATTCTGTCACGCCCCAGACCTGTGGTCAGTGGAAAAATATGACCCCGTGCTCGGCGCGCAAGTAAAAATAAAAATAAAAACGAAAATCAAACTTATCTTCTATAAATAACTTCAGAATCCTTACAGGGTGTACAAAAATAAATAAAAACTTTTAAATCTCTCATCTAACACAATCTCAGCTCGCCTACCCTTCTTTAAACTTGTAGGAACCTGAAATATATAGGGTAAGCGAAACCATAGCTCAGTAGGGACATAAGTCTTATCAAGGATTATTGTCATGGCTAAACCAAGTGTCATGCTCACATAAATCAATTATAACATGTTATCAAACATAGATTATTTATCATGAATGTAGCTTAACTTCAACTACCCAACCTATTAATTTATATAATAAAACACGCGGACCTGTATGTCTCATACCATGCATTTTACCATTGTAGCGATGGTCCAAATGCTCTATTATATAAACTAACCCTTGTAACTCAATCAACCCAAATTTCCCATTTTGTTGGTCATCTTGTTCTTCTCTCGGTCCCCAGAGTCCCCACTACTTCATACCATTTCTATAATTTCACTTTTGCCACCCTTGCTGGTCCCTGTGAGAGTCGAAGTCAACCACACAAAATATAGTTCCATTTCCATAACCCAATCTCAAATATTCCAATAAAATCCTTCCACTCCAATATGCAATGACATATGCATATAATCATCATCACAATATGCACATTATCAACAATAATATAAATGATATTCCAATGTACAAAATTTAGCAATATAGGGATATATCAAATATAACTTAAAGAAGACAAATACCTCAATGGTGATATGTTCCCAAAGAAACCCCTACCTCAAATCCGAAGCTAAAACCTAACTTTATTTTCCAAACCAAGTGCCAAGCTCCACGAACAATTCCAAATAATCCACATATCCATCGATAGATAGCTAGAACCTCGGCAAGACAAGCCCATCTATCGATCACCACACACCTCGAGCTCTCTAACCCTTAACACACACACTCTTTCCTTCTACGTGAACAATTCCATGCATTGTATGCCATTATCATACATTGAGCTCACCTAATTCTCGGCTATATAATTGCTGCACTTGAAACTAAGGAGGTGCTGCTCCTATTTATAGGTGAAATAATCCGAAATCTCTTCTTCCTCATTGGATGAAATGGGCGGCATAAACTCCACCTTGGATAACCTTTCCCGTTACTTTGACAGCTCCTACTTGTAAAAGTATGAGTCACAAACACACTTGTCTATTGTATGAAACCTTAATGACACCTCCACCTTAATCCTTCTTTAAAAGCTTAGTCATCATGCCAGCTCCTAATATAATGGCAGCAACAGATAGTGTGGAGACAAAAATAATCACAAAGCGACACGTGGAATTTGAATAAAAGAGGACAAAAATACCCTTGAGGCATATCAGGATTTCTACGCGCGAGCAGCGGGCAATCATCCCTCAACCAAGTCAAAAGTGCCCAAAAAAGGTAACAATTCAAAAACCATCTCATCAAATCCCTTTTACAAGGTAACTCCCAAAACCTATTTCATTCCATATATTTTTTTACCTCATTTTCCCTTTTTTAGCTAATCAATTAGTTATTTATTTTATTCATTCCATAACCACCAAAATATTTACCCCTTTTATGATATTAATTAGCTAGTTAAATTGGCAATAATTCTATTTGCTAATTAATTAGTCAATTATTCTCATAACTCCCAAATCAACCTAAATCAAGAACCTAGCCCACAAAAGGAGCTAGTTGGCCGGTCCTCTCTCACCCAAAGAGGCCGGCCATTCACCTATAAAAAGCTCTCCATTCTCTCCCAAAAGGCACTTCTCACACTCTTGCAAAACTCCCAAAAATTCTCTAAACACTTTTCTCTCTAAATTCTAACTTTGGCATCAGAGGTTCTTCGGCCAAAGCTCCCCCATTCATCGTGGGCGCGTGAGGCACTTGGCCTTGACCAAAGGTGTTAATTGTTTTGTAGGTGCAATTTTGTCCAAGAAGAAAGCGGCGGAAATTTGCATCCACAAATTGGTGCTTTCATTGAGAGTTGAGATCCACACTCGTAGAAGACTCTCGCATACAAAGGTTTTTTTCTCTATTTTCTCTATTTTCTAGTCCACTTGAATTTTTCAGATGTTCTTATTATTAGAATTTTTTTATTTGCAAAGATTCTTTGATAAAACGTGAAAGAAAAATATAATGGCTAGAAATTTAGAAAATTCCACAAGTGAAAATTCCAATACTCAAGAAACGGGACCGCGATAATCCACGAGGCTAAACGTGGTCATGGGTGGAGTGGAACCACCACGAGCTTCCACCATGGCAACCACCTTCGGCGAGATCCATGGCACCACCACCATGGCCCAAGTCGTGCCATCCAAGCTTGCACAGGCTCGAGCCCTAGCTTCGCACACACGTGCTCCACACGCCGAGCAGCCCACTCTCGTGGCCCAGCCTGTTCCCGCTGAGCAGCCCACTCCCGTGACCCAGCCTACTTTCACCGAGCAACCCACTCTTGTGGCCCAGCCTGCTCCCGCGGCCCAGCCTACTCTCGCCGAGCAGTCCGCTCCCGTGGCCCAGCCTGTTTCCGACGAGCAGCCCGCTTTCGTGGCTGAGCCTGCTCCCGACGAGCAGCCCGTTCCCGCGGCCCAGTCTGCTCATGTGGCCTTCCAAGCAGCCCAAGTCGGTCCAAGATTAGTTCAACCGTCCCAGCTTCAAATTTCTGGGCCTACGATCAAACCGGGGGTATTCTCACCACATTTCTCCGCGGATTTGACATTTCCCAACTCAAATCCCAGGCCCGGAGTCTACCACCCTTCCACTGCTCAATGAGGCACATTTCTTCCAAGCTCTTCCAATCCAAATGGCGAACAACACTTGTCTCAACAAGTCATAGAGTTGACGAGCGCCCTTGCACAACAGACGACCTTGGTGAAACAGCTCCTGCAGCGCACCAAGGTTCAACGTGCCCTAGACGAGGTGTCCCGAAGTAGGACAAGGGCAGACGAGGAACCTCTCCAGTAGTGTCCCGGCAAGCAGCCACTCAAGCAGCCACGAACTGAGCGTTCGGTCAGGGGACACTCTCGATTGGGCACCCAAGATAGCGTATACTCCTGTCTTAGCGCGTGGAGGAACGTACACTCTTGACTAGGCCCACGGACGAGCATACACTCACGGTTGAGGTCATACCCTGATAATCAACATGAGCAACCTTCCAAGTGAAGTTTTCATTCGTGGGTAAGCCCGCAAGAAGCATCATCCACCTCACATCGGAGTAGGCAACACGATGGACGGGGAGAAACAGTCACTCAATCCGGCTTAAGTTCAACTAGCAGCCTACGAAGAACTCGCTGGCCTGCTAGGAACGCACCACATGCACCTCATCCGCGACATAGACGAGCCAAACACATGGAAGAGCAGCCTATACCAGCAAGTCACGATTGGGGGCTGCCAAGAGCTCCGCTACCTCTAACAAAGGCAAATTCAGGAAGAGGTAGAGAGACTCTTGACCAAGCGATTGCGTAATTTCTGACGCAACACGGTCACCGACAAGGCACTACAATGGGACATGACCAACATAAGCAGGTCACCCTTCATGGACGAGATCGAGTAGGCAGAGCCTCCATGGAAGTTCAGCATGCCACATTTCACATCTTTCAAAGGGGATGGAGACCTTGAGAGACACTTGAAGCACTATCGAATCGCAATGATCCTCTATCGAAACAATGATGATCTCATGTGCAAGATATTCGCCACCACTCTACAAGGTGAGGCGTAAGATTGGTTCTACACCCTGCCGCCACAATCCATCCGGAGTTTCGACGAACTATCTTTGGTTTTCACCAAAGAATATTCATCATATCGCTCGATCAAGAAGAAGTCCGACCACTTGTTCAACGTTAAGAAGAACCCAAATGAGTAACTTCGCGATTATATGAAGAGGTTTAAAGTAGAGAAGGCAAAGATAGTGGGATGCAACGACTCGATAGCTAGAGCAGTATTCCAAAAATGACTTCCAGCAGACCACCCGTTATTCGAAAAATTGATCATGAAAGAAGATCTAACTCTGGCAGACTCTTTCGTTTTGGCAGGCAAACATGTACTTTGGGACGAGGCTCGCTGATGCACATTTAAGGACTTGAAGAAGTACTCGACATCACTTCCCTATTATACAAACTGGAAGCATATAAGGAATTATTCGCATGTTTGACGGTATCTGAAGCAGCAATAAGCTTTACCATCATACGAGAAGAGCTGGGGGCCCAATTACCTGTATTCCACAGTTCAAAAGCTTTCATTGATGCTACCAGAAATTCAAAAGATAACTTTGGCGATAGTTGTTGCAACCCGGAAGCTCAAGTTTTACCTTTAAATGCACGTGGTCATCTTCATGACGCACTATTCCGCCCAATACAGACGCGCGAAGATAAAGTCGTAGACCCTAGCGGATGCAAAGTTTTATGACGAACGCAACAACTCGGCCCAAAAGACACACCAAGGGCAGACGAACACTAAAAGAACACACTCGGAAACAAGTTTTTTCCTTGTCACCCCAAAAGATTCTACATAGGAGCAACATGTACTGGCAGTTGAGCACCACCTCTTGCTGCACATCACACGGCTCAGCTGACCCTAGCTCCATAATTCAACTCTAGGGTGGCCCAATATCGGCAGTTAAGTATCTCTTACTACGTGCAACATAGCCCAGCTCCACGACTCCCTACCATGCCTTCACGCCTAGCTTATGCGACGCAACAGAGCGACTTGACGATGTTCCGGAGGCAGCCGAGCACGCCCTAGCCATGCTTGCTTCGTCTGATGGAAACTTCTGGCATTTGCATGTTAACCACGCATTCAACTACAAAAGCTCAGAAGCATGCATGGTCCTTGTCACCCCAGACGGTTTGATGCTCGAACAGGCGATCACTCTAGGCTTCAAAGCATCTAACAACGAAGCAGATTACGAGGCCCTATTAGCAGGCCTCCGAATGGCAAAGCACTTGGCGGTTAAAAAGCTCGCAATTCATTTTGATTCCCAGCTAATCACTAGCCAAACTACTTGAGGCGTTTCAGACTTACACCCTCACTCAAGTTCGTGGGCAGACAACGCCTACGTGAACGCACTAGCCGACCTAGGCTCTGCCCTTGACCATCAACTCAAACGCTTTATCCTGGTAGAATATCTAGACAAGCCAAGCATAGAGGCAGAGCCGGCAGCCGAAGTGTCACAGGTTAGTACAACTCCAAACTGGCAAGATTCCATTGCAGACTACCTGGTCAATGGCATATTCCGCACAAAAATATTGAAGTCTAGGAAGCTTCAAATCAAGGCAGCACGCTACTACATGTGGAACGGCATTCTCATCCGAAGATCCTACACTGGACCACATCTCCGCTGCCTAGCGCCTTCCAATAACTTGAAGGTTCTAAGCTTAATCCATGAAGGCGTTTATGGAAACCACTTCGGAGGCCGATTCTTAGCATAGAAGGCTCTTAACGGAGGCTACTACTGGCCTACTAACGAGCTACACCCGCAGACGTGTCCTTAGCCATTCATACAGTGGGCAATTGACCTGGTAGGACCTATGCCGCGTGTTACTGGTGGCAGAGGCATGATGATCGTGGCAACCGATTACTTCACCAAATAGGTAAAAGTAGAGCCCATGACGACCATGATTCAAACGGACATAGAGCATTTCATATTGAGGAACATCATTTACTGGTTTGGCATCCCTCAATCCATCGTCATCGACAATGGCTCGTAATTTATGGGTAAAGATTTGGCGAAGTTCTTCCAAAAATATGGCATTAAGCAGCACATGTCCACGCCGAGATATCCTCAAGGCAATGGGCAGGCCGAAGCATCCAACAAGACGATCCTCGACTGCCTCAAGAAATCCCTCACCAACAAGAAAGAAAAATGGCCAGATGAACTCCCTGGATGTCTATGGGCATATCGCACCACCAAAAGATTAGCAACCATCAGGAGATGGCCACAAGTTTATATCTGGCAGAGGAGAAGCACGAGCAGACCATCACCCGCATCGCAGCCTACTAGTAGCAGCTCCTCTCCAACTATAACAAAAGGGCCAAGATTTGGCAAATCGAACCTGGAGATCTAGCCATGAGAAAAGCCTTCATCACTGGCCGCAGAGAAGGCTATAAAAATATGGATTTCATTTGGGAAGGTCCGTACAAGATTAGCAAAGAGATCAAGAAGCAATGAAACGCTTACAACCTGAGGAAGTACCATGTGTGATTTCCCACTATATCAAGACCCGAAGACTCAAGCAGCTCAACAGGCATCACCTCGCAAGCTGAGGACTATCCATTTGTTATGCAGTCTCCTACAACTAAGGTATTCGTTCGTTTCACTTGTTTTTCAATGAGGAATTCAAAAGTAATTTGTAACTTGGCTCGACGACATGCCTACGACAACTGATCATCCCTGCATTTCAAAAGAAGACTGCGCTCTTCTTAGGGACTCATCGCAGGAATTGCGCCCCCCGAGGGACCAACCATGCTCTCCAGTGCGAAAGGGTAAACTAATTGTTCTCCAATGCGAAAGGGTAAACTAATTCCCTGACACCCACATGGGTCAGCTCTCCAAGACGGGAGGATAAACTCTACACTCCGAATATCTAGACGTAGATGAGCCTGGCTGCCCTAGTATAACTAGATGCACGATAGCTTGCACCGGGATTCCTAGAAGTAGCCACAATGGTATTTTTCAAAGCTTAGCTAACTGAAGGATTTTGGGTTTCTTGGCCTAATCCGCGAGGAATCGGGCCTTAGAGATGGAGGGGGCACATTACACATTACGTCATATAAACGACTGCCTCTGGAACCCTAAAGCTGCTACCGACTGCACTAAGGTAGCCTACGATTTCCAGAAGACTGCTTACGGCTTGCCTTTCGAGCAGTAAAGCCGCGCTAGACTTATACAACCGCATATTCTTGTGAAAGGTTAAATAAGCTAGCGTGCATATATAAAGCTTTATCCACTGCCGACATGTTACGTAGTCGATAAGCTTCACATCTGCCAAGCGCGGAACAACCTACACTAAGTCTTAAAGTGTTATGATACTTGCTACGCAACCTACGAAATTGGAAAAAGCCAAGGTTAAGAAACTAGTGGTTACGCGAACTTGTCTGCTTCTGTAAGTAAGGCATCTGGGTACCAACCCTATGGCTAACAACTTTGCAAAGTTCTACACTAACACCTACGGCTGCATAGGCTACGCGGACCTGTCTGCTTGTAGAAAAGTAGCACGCCTGCCACTAGTCTATAAAGTCTAAAGGTTAAGGCATGAACAAAAGAAATAAAGATGAAGAAATATGAAGGAAGCATGTTTATAAACAATTAGCAAAAGGCCGAAGGAGTTCAAGCAAAACAAGAGTTACAAGGAAAAACAGAGACATTCCTAAAGGCTACCTAGAAGACTACACTTCAGCAGCTTGGACATCCCACGATTACTTGGTCGTCACACCTTCAGTAGCCGCGACGTACTTAGCAACGACATCATCCAGCACTTCATTCCCGGCTGGCCCAGCCTGGGCACCAACTTTTCCAAACAACTTCACCAATGTAGGCCTCAAACGTAAAGGCAAGCAAAGAAATAGAGAAGGTTTCGAAGTCTCTCCCAGCAAACTCGAAGCTAGACGGCCTACCAAAGAGATTATCTACATAACCCAGCTTGTAGAAATCGGCCTCACTCTAAACAAGCGGAGCCTCGAGCCTAGCCTTCTTACCTTTTAGCTGCCCGATTTCCTCTAGCAAACCAACTCGGATGCGTTGCAGCTCATCCACTTCTTTCTTCAAACTTTCATTGATCTTTAGTGCACCTTAGAGTTCCAACACTTGGGGTTCAAGCCGATCAATGACCTTCTTGAAGTAGATCACTTGGTTATCAGCAGCAATCAACTCTTCATCATTTGCATAAACAGCTGAACAAAGCTCAAAAACGGCATGCTCAAGATCTTGAATCTGAGGTATGTGACATTCGATCTTCTTCTCTACACTTTCATATTTAAAGTTGGATCGCGTCAAGCCTAGTCTTTAAGTCAACGACCTTTTGGTGAGCGGTCTCAAGCTGCAGAAAAGTGGGGGCAGAGATATTAGACCCCTTCAAAGCAATGAGCTCAGATTCCAACCTCTTGATCTTCTCGGCAGAAGAATAAGCTTCAGTTGCCACAACCTTTGCCACCTCCTTGGCAGCCTTGGTATCCTCTTGATCAAGGAACATAGACTCGGCTGCCAGAATCACCATTTTTTGCATCATGGCCAGCAGAGCAGTCCTCCTATACTCGGTCGTATGCTTCGCAAAGGAACTCGGGCCAATAATCCCTTTGACACAATCGACAAACTTGGCACAAGCGTCCATGTCTTCAAGCAGATCTGGTTTAAAAAACGCACAGATCTCAGCAGCTTCCCAGAAGCATGCTTAGTAAATTTCTCACAGCTGCCCACGCGAGCAGTCTCATCTGTCCCAGCAGGCGATTCAGTCTCAGCTACAGGAAGAGTGGGCCTTGACGCCACTTTAGCAGCAGAGTTCACCTTATCGCTTTTCATAATAGCAAGCATTTACAAAGATGAACTAGACTTAGCTCCCAACAGACGTCTTGGTACAGACTTCGGCACTGGGGGCATAACATGACCTCTACTCTGAGCAACCCTATCAATAATCAAACTAGCCATCTTTGGCATGGCAGACGTCACTGGCTCAAATCTATCAACCCCATCTTTCGTCCCCATGAAAAAAGTCAAGTTAATTACAAGCCTTGGGGCAGCCGGCGAACCCTTGCGAGCAGCGAAAGAAGCATTTGGTTTTTTCCCAGCCGGCATCTCTTGAGCAGGCGAGGAATATCTCTTTTCCCACATTCACTTGTAGCGGGATCCACAACAACAATTAGACGAGCTAATGCATCCACCTTGATCATATTCATCTTCTCTTTCGGGAGTAGCCTACCTTTTTCTCAGGGAAGAGGATTAAGCAACCAACACCATTCATAGTACTCAGCAGGGGAGCTCAACCCATACTGGCTTTACTCTCATTTTTTCTCTCGGATTAGCAGGCAGGAGGCCTGCATGCCCAGTATTCCAGCAGCCCATGAGGCCCGCGACCTCCTCATTTCTCTCAGTCGCCAGCCTAGCCTGAGTCAAGTCCAAGAGCCCAAAGGACATGAGCCATGCGGCTCGCCTAGCACTGCGCCTTAGCGCCACAATCCGCGGCCCCAGCCGCACAAGCTGCCCTTGGCTCTAGCCAAGCCAAGCAGCCCAAACAGTGGTCACTGTGACGACGCCTCCTCGGCCCATGCCGAGCTGACTCCTGGCCCTTGTCAGCCGACGTGTCGCACCACCACAACGGCTAGCCCGTAATAGCACTATTCAAGAAGAAAACAAGAAAAAATTAAATTTTTCTTACATCGGTGCGGCACGGAGAAGACGAAGAAATCAACGAAAGACGGTCATTTGCAAGGGCAAGATGTAGAAAATTGCTAGGGGAGGGGGAACAAATATCCTCTAAGCTCTCTCTCTCTTGTAGGGTAGAATAAATCGCTCTCCAAAGTTGATTTAATAACCCACTTAAGGTGGGCTTAAATAGGTTTTGAGAGAAATTTATTTCCCTTTCCTAGAAAGACCTAATTTCGTATTAAAGAGGGAATCTACATCAAAATAGGAAACAGTTCTACGTTTCCTAAAGCAAGAAGATCTCTACACCTGCTGCCCTTTCCTACGAGCAGCCCAATAGGTGTGGGGGCATTTGTGGAGCCAAAAATAATCACAAGGTGACACGTGGAATTTGAATAAAAGAGGACAAAAATACCCTTGAGGCATATCGGGATTCCTACGCACGAGCAGCGGGCAATCATCCCTCAACCAAGTCAAAAGTGCCCAAAAAAGGTAACAATTCAAAAACCATCTCATCAAATCCCTTTTACAAGGTAACTCCCAAAACCTATTTCATTCCATATATTTTTACCTCATTTTCCTTTTTTTAGCTAATCAATTAGCTATTTGTTTTATTCATTCCATAACCACCAAAATATTTACCCCTTTTATCATATTAATTAGCTAGTTAAATTGGCAATAATTCTATTTGCTAATTAATTAGTCAATTATTCTCATAACTCCCAAATCAACCTAAATCAAGAACCTAGCCCACAAAAGGAGCTAGGTGGCCGGTCCTCTCTCACCCAAAGAGGCCGGCCATTCACCTATAAAAAGCTCTCCATTCTCTCCCAAAAGGCACTTCTCACACTCTTGCAAAACTCCCAAAAATTCTCTAAACACTTTTCTCTCTAAATTCTAACTTTGGCATCGGAGGTTCTTCGGCCAAAGCCCCCCCATTCATCGTGGGCGCGTGAGGCACTTGGCCTTGACCAAAGGTGTTAATTGTTTTGTAGGTGCAATTTTGTCCAAGAAGAAAGCGGCGGAAATTTGCATCCACAGATAGGTTTATAATTAAGGAGGTTCTACTCTGCCATGGAAACATGTATAGTATGAGCTCCACCTCAAACAACTAAAATCCTCTCATGCTAATATAAACACTTTGCTTAATCGTAAAATTGCCAACACTAAATTCAACTAACCAATTCATCTAATCAATATATATATATATATACTCATTTGAAAAATATGGGTTCTCACATAGATCAAGTGTTCTAGTGTCAGCTCCACCTCAAACAACTAAAATCCTCTCATGCTAATATAAACACTTTGCTTAATCGTAAAATTGCCAACATTAAATTCAACTAACCAATTCATCTAATCAATATATATATATATATATACTCATTTGAAAAATATGGGTTCTCACATAGACCAAGTGTTCCAGTGTTAGCTCCACCTCAAACAACTAAAATCCTCTCATGCTAATATAAACACTTTGCTTAATCGTAAAATTGCCAACACTAAATTCAACTAACCAATTCATCTAATCAATCTATATATATATATAAAATATGGGTTCTCACATAGACCAAATGTTCCAATGTTAGGAATATAAAAGATTTAGACGAAATTTTCTGAATTGCCTTTTGATTAATATTTGCTGAATGGCTTGTGTTTCAAAGGATCCCAAACAGCTAAAGTTCAAAACATTTGTAATATGTATGCTTTCTTATAATAGCCTTTTCTTTAGTACCCATTCCCCCACTTTGAAAGAGCGAGGCTTGAACCCAGAATTATTGTAGTTGAGGTATGTTCACCCATGATTGTCTTAATACGAACCTTTATCCCTTTTGTTGTAATGAGCTTGCTGAGAGTAAAAATGTTATTAGAAACAATCAAAGTTTTGAAGTAGAATACCAAAAGGCCCTTAAATTTTTGCTAAACATGAAACATTAAAAAAATTGCATTGTTTGTGGACTTTAAGAGAAGAAAAAGGGATAAGGATCCTCTCTGGAGCAACTCACTCCAGGTTTGAGGGATCAACTAATCTTGGCCCTTTGAGATATGAGTGGTACATCATATGTTTTTATAAAAATTATGAAAAAGTTATTTTTTAAATTATTAACTTTTTAACACATATATCATATCATTTGTATTGTGACACATGGTGTACAATTCCATGTACTGGTCACAATGAAAAATCTCTGTTCTCCCTGACCCATTGCCTCTCGCCAGAATTACAGCCCCTTCCTACCAACCGCAGCCTCTTCCCTACTCTCACATGCTGCCAACAAGGATACCGTCCCAGATATCCCACAACAAAACCGATTTCATCCGCCAATTTTATCAAGACACCCACCACCCACCCCAATTTTCAACCCCCAATTTCAACCTCAAGCACAACGATCTGTCGACCCTAATGAATTAGACCACCACCCAACACACCAACTGCAATCTTGCCCGCCGCATCACGGCCTCGACTCCGACGGATTCGGAAGTAGCACACCGAGAAGTAATGGAAGATGATAAAAGCACCTTGGTATGAAAGACTCAGAAATAAGAATACAAAAGTAAAAAAGGAATTTAATTGGGGTAGGCTGGGGCTGAAGAAGATTGAGAAGATGCAGGGTTGGTGGGTGATCGGAGTGAGGGAGAAAGAGAAGGGTTGAGGGGAAAGAGGGGAAAGAGAGAAAAGGCAAGAGATGGCAGCGGAAAGAAAGCCTCGTTTGACATGAAACTAATTTAGCCGTTGGATTTGTACAAACAGATGAGATGAATCCGTTTGGACGATCACAATGAAACTGATCCAAAGAGGATCTGCATCCAAGAAAATGGTCTTGGATTGTTAAGTTCAAGAAGAAATAATATTAAAATATTTTAAATTAACTTAAAATAGTTAGTATTGTTGTAAGTAATGGCTAACCAAATTAACATTTAGTTCATTTGGCTTGCTACGATAACAAAACTAAATCCAAACAAAATCCCCAAAAATTTACGCACCAGAAACCCTAGGAATCACCAGGATTGATAACCAATGCGCCACTGGAATCATCCACATGCCGACATAATTTGAGTTGACCAGGTAATTACACGAAAAAGTAGAAGAGGGGAAGATGAAAAATCAGGGCTTCTCCAGTAGAGAAGGAAAACATGAGAGAGAGAGAGAGATGAGAGAAGACCGCAAAGTGAAGGAGAGTCAGAGAATGAGCATTGGTTCTTCGTTGTCATACTTCACGAATATTGTTGGAGACCGATTCCAAAAACAAATACAAACCTAGTAAAATTCAGCTCAGCTAACTGAAATAATGGGAAATGAAAACTTCAACATTTTCATCTGACATTAATTTCCTGGCGTTTTTCTAAATCTGGTGGACAGAAAAATGGCAGTATGTTCACAATTTTTGTGGGTTTTTTGTGCTTTATTTTTTTTGAATCAAGTTCTCTACACACCATTATTGCCCAATCGATTCAAATCTTCAAGAAAAAAGGTGGGTCGCCAGATTCATACCTCTCTACCATCTTTAAGTGAATCCACAATGTTAACTATCTTAACAGTTCAAATTAAATAGAAAAAAAATTAAAAAAATTGAAAGAACTTGAGCATCATACTTTCTTACTCAGAAATAGAGAGAAAAAAGAATTGGGGGAAAAGTTGGGAAATTTACCAGAGGGGTTTAGGTGGAGGCGCCGAGAGGAGGTGATCGGAGTTCGAAACCCTAACTCGAACCCGAGGGTTTCTTGGTTCATCGACGTTGAGTTTTGACTCCCTGTCATCTGGGAAGAGGTTCTATTATGAACCAAAGCACTAGACCGCTGCCAGAAGAGACGAGTCCGGCGTTCTTTCCCGGCGAGCATACCCAACACACGGTTGGGTTGTTCTTCTGATCCAAAAGCCAAGCCCTTTGGGCTTTGGCTCTTCTCGGTCCAAATCAAACCCAGATTTGGCTTTTGGGTTTGCTGTTACAAGCCCTATCTCTCGGCCCACTTACGATGCCAGCCTAATTGGGCTTTGGTGTCCCCATGTCCTGCAACGCACTGGATTGCATCCTCCCTTGGGTTCACCTGTCCACGCTGCACACGATCCCAGCTCGCTGCTGAAGGATCGGTGCACTGCTCCACGCCGCACCGGATCTGCACCTTTTTATAGGCTCTCCCTTGGATCCGGCCCGCTTTTTCCTCTCTTGCCTTGGGCCTGCAGCCCACCCGAGACAATTCTAGCCCAATCTGGGCCTGGACCTTACGACAAAGATTTGCTCAGCCCACCCGTGGGCTTTGGCCTATGTTTTTGGGCCCCGAGCTTAATTTCAGACAATTTGGGTTTTATATTTTTTTCACCCACACTTAAATTTGGCCCGAAGTCCAAATAATTAATTTAATTATAATTATAGACCTGAAGTTCTATTTGCATATTTGCGTTTGTCTGCAGGAACATATGAACCTGAAGTTCATAATTATTTCGAAACCTTAAGTTTCTACAAACATGCCTTGTTTGAAAACCTGAAGTTTTCCTTAAAAGCATCACCCATGAAAACCCGAAACTTTGTCATGCGAATTTTAACCAATACATGTCTATTAGAACCTGAATGTTCTACTCCTATGTGAATGGATTGATATTTTTCTCCATTGCACTAACCACATCTTGTCGATCTATTTTGTGATAGGAACATGTCAAATTTGAACAAACTCGACTTCATCGCTTTGGAGGTCTCTGTAAGGAACTACCTCAAGTAGGTCCCAGATGTGAAGCTCCACCTCAATGCAAAGAATTTGCGTCCTGCCATTGAAGATGAGACGGACAACCCAGTTGGCGAAGCTGAGAAAGCCACTGCCATGATCTTCATTCGAAGACATATTTATGACGCCCTGCAAACCGATTACCTTGTCGAGAAAGATCCACGAGCACTATGGGTCACTTTGACCGATCGTTTTGATCACCAAAATGATATCTTCTTGCCTGAAGTAAGACATGACTGGCAGCATTTGCGCTTCCAAGACTTTAAGTCTATGAATGAATATAATTTTGAAGTTTTTCGAATCCGATCACTTCTCAAGTTTTGTAACGAAACTTTGACCGGAGAGGATCCTCTCGAGAAGACCTATTCAACCTTCCCTGCTACTATTATTGTCCTGCAACAACAATATAGAGCTCAGAAGTTCACTAAGTTCTCAGATTTGATCTTTGTTTTACTTCTCACTGAAAAGCAGAATTAGTTGTTGATGAAAAATCACCAAGCTCGACTTACTGGGGCGACTGTTGTGCCTAAAGCACACTAAAGCACGAACCAACGCCCAAAATGCCAAAAGAGGCGTGGTAGGGGCGGCCAGAAGCCACCTCGTCAAGGTCAACAAAGCCAAGGCCCATCTAAGGGAGGAAACAAAGCCCATAAGCGCCCTAACCTCGTTCCCAAGGCCCCAATCTTCAAGAATAAGTGCAAAGCACTTGAAATCATGGATACGGACATGTGATATTGTTGTGGTTCAAATGACCATTGGTCCCGTGTTTGCTGAGCTCCCCAGAAGGTTGTAGCTGAATATCATTCTTGTCGTAAGAAGTTTGAATCAAACTTTGTGCAAGTGGATGAACCGAAGAGTACCAAGATAGAGGTTTTTGACTTTCAAGAGGCTGTTACCCCTATGGAAGATTAGAATATTAGACATAAACTATTTTTCTAGTTGAAATTTAGACAATGGGGCCGAATTCCACCAAATGGCCGAATCCCTCTTGTGTTTTTGGTTAATTTTGAACAATTTTTCTTTATGTTTGGATTATTTGTTGGTGATTTGCTTTTGGATATTAAGTTTTTAATTAATTTCCGTCCTTGAATACTTAAAATTATTTTGAATGGCTATTTGTTTTTAGAACTTTTATGCATGTGACCGATTCAAATTAATTTTTCATTCTAGGTATGACTAGTGGGGAAGTTAATTGGCTGGCAGATAGTGCAACCACGCACACCATTTTGCGTGAACACATCTATTTCACTAACTTCATACCTAAAAATGCACCTTTGACAACCCTCTCAGGCCCATGCAACCTAGTTGCAGGATACAGTAAGGCACGTATAATGTTGTCCATAGGTATAATTTTGACCATTGATGAGGCACTTTATTCTTCACATTCTAGAAGAACGTTGTTGAGTTTTAAGGACATCAGAGATAATAATTACCACGCTGAAACCCATGTAGAAAACAAAGTTGAATTTCTATGTATAACTTCCTACGAATATGGCCAAAAACGTATTATAGAGAAGATGAAGCATATCCCGAGTGGTCTGTATACTACAATCATATGCCCCATGGGGAGCCATTATATGGCCGACCCTACCTCTGGACCACGCACGATATTACACTTTGGCATGATCATTTGGGACACCTTGAACGAATAGCGATCTGTCTTATCCTCAAATCATCACATGGCATCCACTAACCCGAAGTTTAAGTTCGATTCAAGGAATCGCATGTTAAACATTTTCAATGGGAAAACTTATTACTAAGCCTTCCTATGACAAGATTCGCTTGAATCCTCCCATTTTTCTACAAAGGATTCAGGGGGACATTTGTGGATTAATTCGCCCTCCATGAGGACCATTTAGATATTGGGTAAATTACACTTTCATACCTCAGGTTTGGGGTCTATTTCAATTTCCTACAACATCTTCAAAACATTTCATTTTCGTACCTTAAGTACTATTTTATTTCAAAATAATACATCCGTTACATTTTCCATCAATTGATCCGTTAAATGCTGACGTGGCTGCCAATATATGCCACGTGGCAAAAAAATAATTTTTTTAATTTTTTTAAAGACCTAAATCTTCTAAATATAAATAATAATTAAATAAAAAAAATAAAAAAAAGCTGAAATAAACCACCCCCGTCAATCCCCCAAACCAAAACTTAGAAACCCAATAACCCCCCCACCCCAAAACCAGAAACCCAGAAAGAATAACACCCGCCCACGCGCAACCCTCCTTGCGCGCCCCCCCAACCCACGACCTTCCCTCCCTCCGCACCCACCTTTGCACCCACCCTCTTCCCTTCTCTACACACCCCCACTCCTTAAATCCACACCCATTCCACGAACCCGGTGACAGTGAGACACGATCTAGGTTTTTTTTTTAAATGAAGGGGTTTTTTTTTTAAAATTTTTTTTCTGGGTTGCAAGGAAGAAAATGAAGATGTGGGAGATGGGTTTGGGGGTTGCGGGGATAAGAGAAGAGGATGAGGGGATAAGGTTTTAGTTTTTCTTTTCTTTTCTGGGTTGCAGGGAAGAAGATGAAGATGGGGGAGATGGGTTTGGGGGTTGCGGGGAGAAGAGAGGAGGATGAAGGGGATAAGGTTTTAGTTTTATTTTTTTTATTTTTTAATATTTAGAAGATTTAGGTATTTTTTTTTTAAAAAAAAAACAAAATTGCCACGTGGCAGACATTTGGTAACCACGTCGGCATTTAACGGATCAATGGATGAAAAATGTAACAGAGGTATTATTTTGAAATAAAATAGTACTTAAGGTATGAAAGTGAAATGTTTTAAAGATGTTGTAAGGAATTGAAATAGACCCTATACCTGAGGTATGAAAGTGTAATTCACCCTTAGATATTTTATGGTTTTGGTTGACGCTTCCATACGTTGGTCACACATATGCTTGTTGTCCACAAGAAACGCTACATTCTCCAAACTGTTGGCTCAAGTTATCAAGCTTAGGGCTCACCACCCTGATTATCCGATCAAATATATTCGATTAGATAATGCTGGAGAATTCACATAAAAAACTTTTGATGACTATTTCATGTTGGTTGGGGTTGAAGTTGAACATCCAGTACCCCATGTTCACACCCATAACAGCCTGGCAAAGGCATTCATTAAGCGCTTACAAATGGTTGCTCGATCGTTGGTCATACGTACTAAGCTCCCGATCGCTGCTTAGGGCTATGTAATATTGCACGCAGCCATGTTGGTCTACCTGAGGCCTGTTGCGATCCAACCATATAGCGCCATTCAGTTAGTTATCGGATACGAACCCGACATATCGCATTTGCACGTTTTTGGTTGTCTATGTGCCAATTTCGCCGCCCTTACGTACAAAAATAAGGCCTCAGCGATGGATGAGAATCTATGTCGGATATGATTCTCCTTCGATTATTTGTTAGTTAGAACCTTGACAGGCGATCTGGTTACCACTCGTTTTGCGGATTGTCAATTCTATAAGATAGTCTTCCCATCGTTAGAGGGAGATAAGAACGTCAACGTTCCTAAAGAACGACGCGAATTATTGTGGATGACTCTCACTTTGTCTCATTTAGATTCCCGCACCGCTCAGTCTGAAACTGAAGTGCAGCGCATATTAGATCTTCAGAGCATAACTCAGAGCATGTCAGATGTTTTCACCGATCTAGCGCGAGTGACAAGATCACATATTCCAGCTGCAAATGTGCCTGCAAAGATTGATGTACCAAATGTACGACGGATTTCCCTCCTGGAGGCCCGAGACGCCAACTTTGGTGAACCATATACATTAGCAGCTAACCAATCATCTGCCCCTACACAAAAGCGTGGCAGACCTTTTGGTTCAAATGATTCACACCCCCGAAATAGGAAACCTATGACATAGGCCCCTAAAGAGCTTACCGTGAATCCGATTGTCGCTTACTCATTATATCAAACTCATGAGGAAATTCTAGATGATGGAAGCGTCCTTGAAGAGATGAATCCACATCTCGAGAATCATGAGATTTTGATCTATCATGCTAGCTTAAATGATGTGTGGTGTAGAAATGAGATGATCGTCGACGAAGCATTGGCATATGCAATAGCTACTGAGATCATGTTGAGAGATTACATTAAACCCTGTTCTGTTGATGAATGTCGACGTAGAACCGATTGGTCAAATTGGAAACAAGCAATCCAAGTCAAACTCGATTCGTTTGCGAAACATAAAGTGTTTGGACCTGTAGCTTCTACTTCTTCACATGTGAAGCCCGTTGGTTACAAGTGGGTTTTCGTTCGGAAGCGTAATGAGAAGAACGAAATTGTGCATTACAAAGCTCGTCTTGTTGCACAAGGCTTCTCACAAAGCCCCGAGATTGAGTATACAGCTGATGGACGTAGTAACTGCGTATCTCTATGGGGATCTTGATACGAAAATTTATATGAAAGTTCCTGAAGGACTTACATTGACTGGATCAAATATTTCCAAACCTTGGAACACGCTCTCAATTTGGCTGAGGCGTTCACTCTACGGTTTGAAGCAATCCGGAAGAATGTGGTATAACCTTCTGAGTGAGTATTTGACTAGTCAGGGATATGTGAACAACAAATTATGCTATTGTGTGTTCATTACGAAGTCACATTCCGATTTTGCAATAGTTGCAATATATGTCGATGACATGAACCTTATCGGAACTCCTGAAGAGCTCGCAAGAACTGCTATGCACCTGAAGTCATAATTTGAGATGAAAGATCTAGGAAAGACTCGATACTGTCTCGGTCTCGAGATAGAGCACATTTCGGATGGAATCTTAGTATATCAAACAAACTACACCCAGAAGGTGTTACGTCGCTTTAAGGAGGATAAAATGAAGCATTCGAGTACTAATATGGTCGTTCGATCGCTAGATGCAAAACGAGATCCCTTCTGTCCGAATGAGGATGATGAATAGATTTTGGAGCCTGAAGTTCCTTATCTAAGTGTGATAAGCGCTTTATTGTTCTTAGCTTAATGCACTAGACCCGACATCTCCTTCACTGTTAATCTTTTGGCAAGATACAGTAATGCACCAACACGAAGACATTGGACTAATGTTAAAGACATATTTCGCTACCTTAAGGGTACAACGGATTTGGGTGTATTCTATCCCTACGGATCCTCGAATGATGCCGCACCCCCTTATCTCAAGTCGATTCTCGCCTTGTTGGTTATGCCGACACATGATACTTATATGATTTGCATAAGGCACACTCTCAAACGGGTTATGTCTTTACCGTTGGAGGCACCGCAATCTCTTGGAGGTCAACTAAACAGACCTTAGTTGCCATTTTGTCTAACCATACTGAAATTCTTGCCTTACATGAAGCAACTCAGGAATGCTTTTGGTTGAGAGCAGTTGTGGGCTATATTCGAAGCTTCTACGATCTTTACCCCATCGTGGATGTCTTGACGATGATTTATGAAGACAACGCAACATGCAGCGAACAACTCAAGAAGGGTTACATCAAAAGAGACAACACTAAGCACATTGCGCCGAAGTTCTTCTTCTCACATCAACAACAAGAGCATTAGAAGACTGAAGGCATGGAGATCCATTCACAAGACAATTTGGCCGACCTCTTCACCAAATCACTACTGAAGACGATATTTCAAAAGCTTATTCATGGAATTGGTATGCGTAAACTTTATGAGTTGTAACATTGCTAGTTCTCTTTGAAATTATGTCAAAATCAGGGGGAGTATCCTGAAGTATGCTTGCTTGATCTTAATGTACTCTTTTTCCCTACGATTAGGAGTTTTTTTTCCCACTGGGCTTTTGCTACCTAACTAGGTTTCAACGAGGCACACCATGGCCTAATTATATCCCTGATGACGTCCCATAGACGTTTCATTTAACTTTACATTACTCAAGGGAATTTTCTTAGACTATAGGTTTTGTCCCTACTTGGGTTTTTACCGTAGCCATAGGGTTTTTTCTTGAGACTTACTTCCTTATGCAAGTTCCTACCTTATTGAGAATAGCATGTTCCCAGAATTAGTGCCGACAAGTCGACTTCCTCAACTTCTACATGATGCTGAATCTACCTTGAGTATTTACACACTCAAGGGGGAATGTTATAAACTTTCTTAGTTTAAGTGTGATTGTGTAAATCCTAGAATATATTTGATTCTAGTTATTCTTTCCTATGTGGACTTGTATTCCTTGATGATGAAGGATTTCTTCTCCCTCTTATTACTATAAATAAAGGCACTATGTAGGGGGAATAACACATACATTCCTTTACACAATTCTACAAACACATCTCTATCTCTTCTCTCTTTGCCGCTGGCCCTCTTCCCTTTGTCAGATAAAATAGGTCACAACAAAATTTAATTTTTTGTTCAAATTTTAGTTAATAATATTACAATATATATAAGTATGTAATATTATATTATCTTATTAATACTGGTTTGGTACGGTATTACCATTGGTAATAATTTTGAATACCATTACCTTACCGGAAATGTATGATTCGGACAATTACCGTACCATTGCCATTTGGTACAAATTTCGGTACAAATTTGATATGGTATAGTTGGTAATTCGGTTGACATGGTATACCAACCGTACCATCTGATTGTTTGCACACACCTCCTTTGTCCCTAGATTGGGCTTGGTTAAATTTGTACAAACCTAAGCTCTCCTTGAAGTCTACTCCTCCAACCCAAACATGTTTTAAACCGAAGTGAAACAACATTCAATCTGTGGTCTATTAAACTTCGTCCATTTCCAGCCCAGCAATGCTGGTCCCACAAACATTATTTTCACAATTTTCGATGGATCCTCAATCATAGGATGTGGAACCCACACATCAATTAAGTAGGTCCAATTCAGAGAACTTTACTACATAGACGATCCGGATTCAGTTCGAATATGATAGATGACGAATTCGATACTTGTCACTTAGCCGAACTCTTCACTGTCCAGTGTAAAATATATAGTAAAATATAAACATCCCGACCCTTCATCCCCCTCTCTCTCTCTGTGGGAAGGAAAAAGAGAAAGCAAAATGCATACTGTGAAGAACTTGAAGATGTTTTTTAACTGTAAATAACTGAATCAGTAGAAAGCAACAGTTGGATCACGAAACAGTCACGGAAGACGAATTGGCCAAAAGGGTTGCCGAATCTGGATCCGAAATTGGGAGGTCCAAATGACGGATTCGAATCTGGAGTTGCAGGAATCGGGTTGGGAGGAGCTGAGGAGAGAGGCCAGGAAGATTGAGGGAGATCTTGATGTGAAGCTCTCTTCTTACGCTAAGCTTGGTGCTAGGTTCACACAAGGAGGTTCATTTCTTCCCACTGTGATCTTAATGTGATTAGTTTTTCAATGGAAGTTGTTAATTGCTTAATTATGTGTTTTGGGTTTCGTTACTTCTGTGATTTGTGCATTGCATTTTGGTTATGGAAGGATTTGGATTGGTGGGTTGTGGTAGTCAAGCGAATTGTAGTGCTATGAAAATTCAATTTGTAGGAAGCTTTGTTTATTGTGCTAGTTAGGAATAATGGGGGTGGCTTAGTTGCTAAAATTTGGAGGAAAGGGAGATAATGTATGTTTTTACTTTCTGTTTATCTGAATAGTAAAAGTTTAGTTTGATCGGTATCGTTAATTCGTAATTATGAAGTTTGGTTATACAGAATGGCAGAGGTTTCTTGAGTTTTTATAAATGAGAGAATTTTAGTTTCCTTCTAGTCAAACTGAGATCTTTTGTTATATAGTTAACTATTTTAAAGGGTAAGCATTGTTGTGATCATTCTTTGGACTTATGTGTAGGGCAACTGAGTTTCACATCTTTCGGCATTTGCATTCTTTATTAGAAGCTTTCGTGAACCTTCTTCGAGTTATAAACATTTTCTTAAACTTTGTTTTCTGTTATGAATGAAGTTGTGTTATAATGTTTTTTTCAATGCTTTTTCTTTGGTATGTTTGTTAACGATAAGTTCATCGCTTTACAAATGGGATTTTTGACGACCAAATAGATAAGTTTTTCTATAAAAGGGATTGTATTAGTTGGTTGATACTAAGAACTGTTAAGATTTTAAGTAGGTTGCAGTGTGCATCTCAGGAATTTTGTTAATTTAGAAATCGAAGGCTGTCTTCTTATGGAGCTTTCAGTTTCATTTTTGTTAACTAGACCCTTCTCAAGTGTTTGTGAAGAAGTAAATAAGCTAATAATAAAGGAGAAAATTGAGTTTCCTGGTTATCGCATGACATGAAAGCAATTGTTGCATGATGCAGGAGACTGTTAAAATCTGGACAGCTTCTTAACCCATTAAAGTTTTCTTTCCTAATGCTGTAACTTTTAGCTTCTGCTAAACATTATGGCCCTAATTTTGAATATTTACTATTGAAAGCATACTTATTATCAATGAATTAACCGCTTTTATAACAATATACATTTTGAAATCAGGTTATGTGGAATCTGGGTCACCATCTGTTAGTTCAAGCAGGTCATGGAAGTCCATGGAAATGGAGATCCAGTCGTTGCTTGAGAAACTTTTGGATATAAATGATTCAATGAGTCGATGTGCTGCATCTGCTACACCAGCTACTTCTGTAACTCAGAAGCTAGCAAGGCACAGAGACATACTTCATGAGTTTACCCAGGTTTACCTTTCTTGGACCTTCTACTTTTGGTTTTCAAATTTCTAGCGTCTTGTTTTGTGTTTTCTCCTCTCCTGCAACTTATAGCTAGCTTCAAATAGTTCTTCATATTTGGTGCATGATAGTACATGTAGATTAATAATCTTTGCATTGTTATGGCTAGGATATGCTAGATCGTTTTACAATTGTTACAATATATGACATAATTGCATGAAAAAATTAGTGTCAAATAGTACCATATTCTAAAATGATCTTGCATGTCATCAATGGTCCCAAACCTTACACAATTTTCATATTTGATTAATGAATAATTGAATAGTAATACTTGTGTACTGGTGGAATGATATAATTTATCGTTTTGGAGTTTCAATCCTGAATCTGACTTGACCTGGAGTTTGAAACTCTTGTAATCATTTTGAATGGAGCAAGGTGCCTCTTAAAGAATCCTTTCTCAATTTGTGTTTTTGGCACAGCCACATGTATCTTAGGTTCATCCTTAATATTATTGAAGGTGTGAAACCTAGTCGCAAACTTCATCAGGCCCTGATTATAGACATCTAAAGTAAATCTTGCATTTTGACTCGATAAGCACTTTGTAGTTGTGGTTGTCCCATTTGCAGGTTTGAGTGAAAATTTTCTTCTATATATCCTCCGGTTTTTGGGGTGAGGGAGTAAATTAATGTTAGAGCTACAAGCCATGATAAAAATGATCTTCATATTCATGGAGGTCTGGTTCAAAGGGTAATGGTTTTGATTCTTGAAATCTTGTTCTTGAAGATTGAGCTCTGGTTGAATCGTAACCTTAACCTGAAGTTAAATTAGGTTCCGTATTTGTCAATTTTAACTTTTGATGAGGATTTAATAATCTGGCTTTGGTAAGACATTTGAACTCGATTTTCCCATCATTCAAATGGATACTTTTGCTGGAACATGCGTGAATCATCTTGTGGTCGCTTAGAATGCTAGAATCACCCTGAATCATCTTGTGGTCACTTAGAATGCTAGAATCACCCCCTCCTTCTCCCACTATTTGTATTTATAAAAGAGAATTTTGTTTTTAGCTTTGTTTTGTTTGACATTGTTATATTTACTTCTGTAATTAGCATTTTACCATCTGATTGAAATCTTTTCCGTTGTGAAAATGGTGATCGCCTCTTTAGGAGTTTAGAAGAGTCAAGGGGAACATAAATTCATTGAGGGAACATGCGGAGCTTCTGACTTCAGTCAGGGACGATATCCGCGAGTACAAGGTGAGCATGGTTAGAACTCTGATAATTATTATAGTTTGCATGTTGTTTTTCCCTTTTTTTTTGATACCTTTTTTGTCTTTTTGTCTTGATTTCTGTATGCTCTTTTTTCCTAAAATCAGGTTTGTTTTACCTCTCCATGCAGGCATCTGGGATTATGTCACCAAGAATGCAGATACTACGGGAAAGAGCTGCCATCCATGGAAGTGTATCACATGTAAGTTTAATTGCTATTTGGGGATAATCACATGTTAGGTTATGAACCAACACAATTGCATTTTGTGCATTTCCCATGGAACACTTCCCCCTTTCCTTTCTAAAGTTGGGTCTAACTGAGGCTTATCGAGTCTACGGGCTACACATTTGGAGTACCTCTCTTCCATTCCACGAACCCTTAGTATACAGATTTTACACCTTCAAACAGGCTGTAATTTACTGCAAAGTAACAAATGTGAATATTGAAGTGTTGAGGGGAACTCAAAGTTGAATAACAAACTGTTCACCAGTTAGGATACTACAGATTGAAAGTGTGCCCACAAATTTTCCTTGGATCGAATATCTGGCTACGTAATGCTTGTGATCCATTCCTTATGCCGATTTTCTTGTCTTAGATAATCCCCCAAGTCGATGGTATTGGAGTTGCAAGTAGGATGTGCTTAGCCGGGTGATTCTGACATTGGTGGTAGATTTTTTTGCACTTTCTGGTGGGTGGTTTTCTATTGTGAAATAGTTTCTCTTTCTTAGCAGTACGTGCTTATTTGATGTGGAATATTTACGGGAGTAGGAATAGGAGAACATTGAAGGTTGTGAATTGCCTTTGTAATCTTATTTTCAGAAACCTCATATTTTTGCTGCCCTCCATCCTGCAAATTTACTACAGTCAATTCGTGGTTGGAGTTCTGAGACTTGCAGCTCTAGAATTTGTTTTATGTTGATATTTTCCCCTCTTATACATCCTGTTAGAAATGGATGGGTTTTCCACATAGAAGTAAAGCGAAATAGAAAGTTTCCGTAACCTTTGCCAGCGGTACTGAATATGCTCAATTGGTTTCCACTTTCCAACAATGTATATCAAAGTCATAGAGAACCACCCGCTGTTGCTTTGAAATTTAGAAAGAGGAAGAACATATTTGATCCTAGCCATTAAATGGAGTAAGTATTTAGGAATCTGCATGAAACCTTAAACATTAGACCATATAGTTCGGCCCGGAAAAATAAGAAGGAAAAGATGAACTTTCCCATCCAACCAATTTTGTTTTAGGATAGTGATTTGCTGGCTAGTTATCAACTATGGTTGGTCCCTTAAATCTAAGATAGAAGGTCATACATGGTGGATGATTGTACCAAGATCCGAAAAGTAGTGCTTTAAGCTCCCCCAATTTTGGCATGATGCTTCCTTTGCATCAAAGCAACACACAGGACACTTTTTTTGAAGTACTCTATATTTCTATGTATTGGTTCGCTGCACTTGGATTTAACTGTTTCTCCTATGGTAAATATTGGACTCAGTTTCTGCCTTCAATTGAAAGTCGGTCGTGGGAAGTCCTGTTTACAACAACAACAACAACAAGGCCTTATCCCACTAAGTGGGGTCCGCTATATGAATCCAACAACGCCATTGTGCTCAATTTTGTGTCATGTCTTCCCTTAGATCCAAGTAATCTAATTATTTTCTTAGAGTCTTTGTCCAAGTCTTCCTAGGTCTTCCTTTACCCCTTTGGCCCTGAGCCTCTGTCTCGTAATCGCATCTTCTAACCGGACTCGTGGGAAGTCCTGTTTATCTTTATAAAATAAAATAAAATCTTCTTTGATACATATGTTCATATCTGTGCAGATAGATGAGGTGATTAGTCAAGCTCAAACAACAAGGGCAGTCTTGGGCTCTCAAAGGGCTCTGTTTGGAGATGTTCAAGGGAAAGTGAAAAATCTAAGTGACAAGTTCCCTATAGTCCGTGGCCTACTCGGTACTTTTTGAAACAATTTACGCTATTCATTTCCATCTTCTGATGTGACTTTATATCCATCTTCTGTTCACTTTTTTCTTCGCAGGTTCAATTCGAAGGCGGCGATCAAGAGACACACTTATTTTGTCTGCAGTCATTGCAGCTTGTACCTTGTTTCTTATTATCTACTGGCTTTCAAATTAATTGTACGAGTGAGATTTGTCGATACAGAAAGTTATAAACGACGGTACCTCTCTAGGGATTTTTGCTTCTGTAATTTCTTGGGACAAATTGTTTGTATGTTTCAAAAGTTTGTGGTACCTTTTCTGTGGTGCCATTCCAGTGAATTATATTTATGCTTCTATACAGAGTAACTGTTCAAAAAATGGAGCTCGAGAGAAACTTTCCGGGTTCATATCCCTTCTCTCTATGTCCTTCTCTTCTGCCATGTCCCCTCCCTCATGTGAAACGTGACATGTTAGGCGAGGACAAGAAAGAATGGGCATGAACCTGTTACAAGTAAGTTATCATTGTCTGCAATTAGATATCAAAATCTGAACTAAATCAAACTAAATCATGCAACCGCACTGGCATTATTTGTTTTTTTCTGTCATACCTAAGACACATTTTCTATGTCTTAACATGGGACTTGGTGGTGCATTATGTGAAATGACATGACTTTTGGTTGATTGGTTCCTTGGAAGAATGGTCCATCTGGGGTCTTAGTCCAGAAGCAGTCCAAAAGTGCTGTGGAAAAAAGCCAAATCAAATCTACATTTTGATGGAGCTGTTACAGCATGCAAAATCACAAGAATTTATTCCAAATGTTGGAGTGGTTTTGGGACATGTTTTGTTGAGAGTCAATAAGTGAGGATTTTAGTGATGAAAACATTAATTAATGAATCAATAAAAGATGTAAAGGGACGACAAAGTTGGATGAATTGAAAGCAAAATTAATTCTCCAAACCCCACATGCAAAAAACATGTTTGGATGCTGGGCAGGTAAATTAGGTCAAGTTTTGAATTTTAGACACCAAGATGAGGAACAATGGCAGACCATGTGTTTTTTATTTTTTATTTTTAGAGCAAACGATATTACCTGCAATAAGAAGGAGATGGGTGGGCTTAGCCTAATAATGTGGTTCAAATTTGTCTTTAGCGAGAATCGAACTTAAGACTTCTCACTGACAAGTGAAGAAGGATACCACTAGAACGTGGTAATAAGTGGTGACAGACCATGTGTTTAAAACCTACAAGAATGTTGGAGTGTGGTGGCAAAAGTGATAAATGACTGACCAAACAAATCGAATTTAGGGCAAATTGAACATTAGGGAAACAATTTCAACACAGCAAACACTGTCAACATGTATTTCAAATAGTTACTCTACTCTTATATATAATGCGACCTGTCAGATCATCCGCAATGCAAAACTTATACGATATATTGACGGATATGTCGTACGAAATTGTAAGTCTACTGGTTTCATTTTCGGCTTATTTTAATCAATAAATTTTATTAACTAGTAAATTTCCTCCTCAGCGTCAGATTTTAAAACTTTTGATATGTTATTCTGTCCATATTTGTCAAGTGGACAACCCGTAAGCCATTTAGAGGACTGCTTGACTTTTCTCCCCTCACAAAAACCCATATCGGCAAACAAATTCTACAATCCTTCCAAGTGGTTCAGGCATGATCCATCACATTTTGTATAGTAACGACTCGTTTAAGTGTCAAAATGACGTTTTACTCTTTTAAGTGGCTCGCATGTCGTCCATATGACAAGTATGGATAGAATTTGAATGCTATTGAGTAATTTAACAATGAGGAGATAATTGGATATTTGTAAAAGTTCATGCGGTGAAAGTGGTAGTGAATTAAATTGTCTTTTTTCTTCTCCAATGCGTACCCCAATGTTAAACACAAATTTGAGTATTGACATTTGAGTTTGTGCATTGAAGAAAAAAATATTGGAGTCAAAACTCAAATTTGATCTAGTTTTAACAGTTTATGCATTAGCTAGGCTATCTTCAATGGAATGGAAAATTTAGAGTCAAAAGTTTTATTTGACTCTAAATTTTTTCTCAACATCCCCGTCCAATGCACCGGAAAAGGTGGATTCATATATGACTGTGCTATATGCAAAGTCATATTTCACTTTGGGTGTAACTTTAGAGTTATAAGTGGGACCCCACCTTTAAAAGATCACGAAGTTATATTGGGGAAATTGTTATTAGCACTTCAAAAATCTCATTCTACACTCCTCACAAATGTATTTTTCTAATTATAAAAGGTTTGGAGTGCCAAATGAGATTTTTGGAGTGATAATAATAATTCCCTATATTTAACTCTAATATTCACTATATCCCTCTCTAATACGTAAGACTTCAAAATTAAATTTGACTCTATATGCATTAGACATATTATTACTTGAACCACCACATTTGGAGTCATATATATGACTTTGTTATAAAAATGGATGACCCTCCTAAAGAAACAGGCATCGTTCCACTGCTTCATCTTAGCCAATAAATGTTGATGGTGTGATGCCAGTCTCGTGTAGCATGTGCTACTTTCATAGTTCTTGGTCTTATCATAGAACTATAAGGTTTCCTATATAAAGTCCAAGTAGCTCACAAATATTACAGAGAAGAAGATACCCAATCTATTATTTCCATTGCCTTCCTAATTTCAGATTGATAATGAGAGAGACTACTGTTGCTGCCCTAAGGACTTAGGCACATTTGTCGAACCTCGTAACTATTGTGTTTCATTATTTTATATTTCACTGCACGTAAATCGCCGATTTCACAACACGTTATCAGCACAAAAAGCTCTCGTATAAGTGGAAAATACTACATTGCCCAATTTAGCATGACTAGACCCAAACCATTTGCCAAGGCATGAAGTGCTACACATAATCTAGACCTGAGACAATGGTTCAAAACGATGTCGTTCTCGGGTATCATTCTCTTTTCTTTTCCATTTATTTTTTGTTTCCCATCGCGCCAGAAGTGCCTTATCGAATTCTAGTGAGAATTGAGATTTCCAGCGACCTATAGTCGTCACAAGATGAGAAAACTCGTATCTGGCAACTGGTTTCCAGAGATCCAGAAGAATCTCATTGGATTTGGATACCCAGATCGCGTCGTTCTCAACGTATCTCGAGGACTCACATCGACGCTAGCTTTAAGCTTTGAGCTGCTCAGCCTTGCGCACATGGCCGTCGTCTTTTGATTGTGTTGCAGTCCTTTGGTGGATGGCAATGTTTTCTTCGTCCTCAATTCTGTGACTCGCCGTCGACATCTAGCACCTGAAGTGTTACCACCATTTTTTCTGGTAAAAAAGATCGACAACGACCCATAACTTTGAGCCTTACTCCGCGTGCAAACTCGTGTATCCCAGCAGCGACCCCAGTTTTGGGATTTCCTTTGCAGAATTGACCAAAGGGCTGAATGCCTATTTACATTCTTAAACCTAGACCTTTAGTCCAGTCTAAAAATAAAGAGGTATTTATTGATTTGCCTTCTGAACTAGTATGCAACTGCCAATTTCCCCCCTGAACTTTAATTTTAGCCGATTACCCCCTTGAACTTTTATAAATAGCCAATTCCCCCCCCCCCCCCCCCCCCGACGTTAGATTTTAAAAAACTTTCATTCAGTTTTTCATCCATCCAATTTTTCATCCTTTTTGCCCTCATACAGTTGTCATGTGTTGTTTCTGTGATCAAGATGGATGGAAAATTGGATGAAAGTTTTTAAAATCTAACACTAGGGGAAATTGGCTTTTTATAAAAGTTCAAGGGGGTAATCGGCTAAAATTATAGTTCAAGGGGGAATTGCCTAAATATAAAAGTTCAAGGGGGTAAACGGCTAAAATTAAAGTTCAGGGGGGAATTGGCAGCTCCATACAAGTTCAGGGGATATATCGACAAATATGCCAAAAATAAAAGGGGGAGTTAATGGGAGGAGATGTGGCTCTGGTATTGCATAGAAAAAGGCTGGAGTTTTGGAGTTATGCGGCTTTTGGTTGCATCCATATGTAAGAATAAAAAAAAAAATTGATATTCAAAGTGGTAAGGAATGATCGCACCACATAAAGAACATAATCACCAAATAAAATATAACAATTGGTAATCGGTGCAACACAGTGAGGCTCTATATGTATTTCATATCGCGTGCTCCTTACTTTCATTAATTTTGTTATTAATATGATTGGTGCGGTATAATCGTTCATCCTATATAATATGAATGGTGCGAATTCATCGCCATTCCTATATTAACACACACACACACACACACATGAATGGTGTGGCATTATCCCCCTTTTCATAATAACAATCATTATCTTTAAGTTTTGATATTTATGGGAATGGTGCTGAATTAAAGCCCTTGTCACAATCATTCTTATTTAAAGCAATTTATTTATAGTGCCTGGAATTACTGCCCTTTGCTTTAAGTTACCTATTGTACTACATTTTGTTATGATGTGTATATACCAGGACCCAAAGTTTCTTGATCAAATTAGAGCCTGAAGTTCCTCAATCTTCATCATATAAAAATCGAACCCGAAGTTCCTTGATCAAATTTAAAACTTGAAGTTTTTTTTAATCAATTGAGAAAGCAATAGTTCCTCAATTTAATTGAAATGACAACCATAAGCGTCTTAGCCACATACTAGTAAATGAGGACCAAAGTTCTTTGATTCATGTAAATAAAGACCATAAGTTTCTTAATCCATGTACAGACCAACTATGGCATAAATTCCAAAAATATGAACCTAAGGGTTTTAACAATATTGTCGATATCGAGAATAAATCTTGAGTACATATGTATAATGTTTTAACCTTGTTGAGGCTCAAAAATGTCACACGCAAGCCCAATCAAGCCTCGAAGCACAATTGCCATGCAAGCCTCTATTTAAGCCCAAATACATGCCATGCTACGGTAACTAGACCGGATCACGCCATGCCTATTTATCACGCTAATCACTATTCATGTTAAGATAAGCCCAAGTCACATGCCTGGGGCTTGTTAAGTGAATTGTGGTGTGGATGGTTACAGAAGTTCATTAGGCCTACATGGAGTCAAGATTGTGGAAGACTTTGGGTTGCTTGGGAGCCCAAAAGTCCAAGCCCATAACCTTTGTATTCCACGTGGGTAAGTTTGAGAGAGAACTAGCCTAGTTTGCCTTTTTCCCTGGCAAGCCAACCCTTTTAGTTAGGCATTTAATGCTGACTTTCCCTTCTTAGCTTACATAGACAACCAACGCGCGAAATCCATGAGGCGCCTTACCTGAAGTAGTGTCTGTGGAAAGCTGGCCTAGAAAAGCTGTGCCTCATGAAGAAACAGAATGCAGGTTTCAACAGTACATCTAACTTGCAGCAAAAGGGAAATAGTATAAGAGCTAGGGAGAAAGGAAAGGGAAGACCAAGCCATAAAAGGAGATCCTTTTGAAGCCTAGAAAAGAACCCATCACTTACAAAAGGATGAGGGAGAACCATGCGAGGAAAGAAGAAAGACAAGGGCAAGAATGCACCACGCAGAACAAGCTTCCTCTAAGTGCAGGAAACCCTAGTTTTTTTAGAGATAAACATTCCTTTCATCCCGAGCCTTCCAATAATCTTCCCTAACTCCTACAAAACCACCAAAACTATAAGAAACCCTATATTAGCTATTTCGATACCATACAGCCAAGAACCACATTTTTCTTATGCCAAACTAGTGGGCTTTTAACTTCCACACCATGCATCATTCGTGCAAGTCATAATCTATTATGATTACTTAGTCTTTTTCAGTATTTGTTAGTTTAACAAATACTCCTTAGCCATCTAGTACTACGGTTTAGTGGTATTCCTCATCAAATGTAAGTAAGGGATCTTATGTTCGATTCTCACCAAAGCCGAATTTGAACCACATTATTGCTAGCCTATTGTGAGGCTAAGCCCACCCCTCCCCCTTAGTGTAGATAATATCGTTTACTAAAAAAAAATACTCCTCAAAGCCGCCAGGATCAGCACACGAAGCACTCGTTAGTGCACTCAGAAACACTCAATCAGTGCCTAAGGAAACACTTTGTCAGTGCTAGGAAAAACGCTCCATCAGTGCCGAGGAAAACACTCCGTCAGCGCCCAGGGAAAAATTCTATCAGTGTCTAGGGAAACACTCTATCAGCACTGAGCGAAGCATTTCATCAGCACTGGAAGCACTTAATATAACACCAGACCAAGCATCCAAGAGCTGTTGGAAAAAGAACAAAGAATTCCTTAGGACTTGTTTTTCCTTCAGGATGCTTTGTGCCTAGTTCTCGCTAACTCAGAAACGGGGGACATGAAGGTTTTGGCTCGTCTTTTTACAACACAAGCCCATCAAAGCCAACACAAACCCCCCAATAGACCTGAAGTTTAAAATATAAAGAACTTGAAGTTCTAACACCTTGTGTGGACATGTGTGTATATAGAATGAATTACTTATCGCAAGTTTTGTCATACCTCATTTTCTTCCTATTTGGGAAAAAGAAAATGGTGAACTTAGCAAAACTCGATTTTGTTACCATCGACATCTTAGGCATGCAAGAAATATTTTCATGGATTCATGATGCTCGAGAATTCATGTGGAAACATATGATATTAGGAAATATCTTTGTTTAAAGGCTCACTGATTCATAATAATGGAACCAGAAGTTTACATAGTTTCCTATGTCTAACAAGTTGAACTAGAAGTTTCAGGCATGTATAAAACTAGAAGTGAGAGAACTTTTCTATACATTCCATGCATATACATGAGTTACAACTACAACAATAAAAGGAAAAAAGAAAAGACTTTTTATAAACATTGATCATGTGAAGCCTCAGTACTCGACAAAACCCTGAAAATTGAGGCACCGGGTACCTTCGAAATATAGCCACAAACCTCTAGTGGTCACTTGAAACTGACTTTCGGATTCCTGCAGTTGATCGAGCTTTTTTTTTTTATGTTCATCGAGTAATTATTTGCAAGCAAGTCGGCCCTGGCCCAGTGCAACTAGGGTGACTGCTTGTGGCTCAAAAAAACGAGGGGCACTAAAGTAAAACTATGTTGGTTTGTATATATATGAGTTTTGTTTTGTTTTGTTTATATATAAATAAACGCTCATAATAACAATATATTTGAGATGCCAGAGTGGTATTGAATGATTTTTTTTTCCTTTCCATCCCAAGTTCAATTCCTTAAACAACAAAGAAACAGTAATTGGGTTATTAATGGGGCATTTCCAGTAGCGGTTTTTGGTTATTAGCTTGAGTTTATTTGCAAACTCAGGTTCAAGTTTGTCTAAATATAAATTAGGGTTTTGTTTTCAATCTATTGGTAATTTTTCATGTTTAAGTGATAAAGTGTTGTTATTCTTTATGGGAACCGCTATTGACACTCCAAAAATCTCATTTTGCACTCCTCACAATTGCCTTTTTCTTTTTAAATATAGAAAGTTTGGAGTGGAAATGAGAATTTTGGGGTGCCAATAACAATTCCCATTCTTTTTTATTGAATAAAATTTTGTTATTAACAGTCCAAAAATATCATCCTACACTTATGTGTATAATTTTTCCCTTATGATTTTATATATTTGGAATGAAACGCAACCTTTCTGAGAGCTCGAAAAAGAAAACAGAGTTGAATTACTATATGTGATCTTTGGTAGTAGCAATTTTTCCTTTTCATTTATTAACGTATAAAAATTAGAGATTTTTTTTAGTACATCGATATTTTTACACTAAGGGAGAGGAACTTTGGCTAAACCATACAATGGGCAACCTAATTTGGTATTGAATTCGCCATCCACGAGATTCGAACCTAAGATCTCTCACTTCCAAGTGAAGAGAAATACCTCTAGACCGTAATACTGAGTGGCTAAAAAAAATTAGAGATTTTAAATACGAAAAATTCAGAGGTCTCATAATGTGCAAGTGGCTTGTAAATTAATTAGTTAAGAATGTTCACCTTTGCACGCAAGGTCTTGTGTTCGAACTTCCTCACCGTAGTTTTGATGAATTTAATGTAGATTATCCTATCATTTGTCAGAAAGGTCCATAATGTGAAAAAATCTACTTTCTTTAGTATTCGATTGACTACATACAAATACTAAGACAACCAGTTATCTTATGTGAAGTTATGATAGGCCATATTTTTTGGTGTTGCCCATGACCTCAAAAAACTCGGGTTCGACCCTGTTTGCAAGTGTGTGCAACTCTCTACTCTCATGCTTGAGTCCTCTAATATCTTGTTGAAGACTTGCTACTTAGCCATTAATGACTCAACTTGGAGAGTTCGAGCAAGTATACGTTGGTCCATGTTGGATATAGAACTCGCACACTTAACACTTAAAGCCAAAGAGTCTTGAACAGTCAATTTATCGAATAGATTTGAAAGTAACCTTTTATCTTTAGGAGTGAGATGGTTCCTAGCTACTACTGTGGCGATTATATCATTCTTCATCACAGAGTCTCCAATTGTAAGAGGACCATCAGAGGATAAGAAGGATGGACACCATATATTTGTCCTGAAGGGGTGCCTATTCATCTTTTGCAATATTCAAATCAAAACAACGGTCATATGGGCAAGCCATTTCTCAAAAATGATGAAAGAAAAAGAAGTTAGATAAATTGAAATCTCAGAAATACAACAGAGGTAACTTCCACATTTGGGCAGCTTTTCGAGTCTGCATTTTGGATACAATTGATGCCCTTATAAAAGGAAAGGCAACAAGGCCACTTGTTAAAAAATTGAAAGGAGGGCACCTCTCTCTGAATTTCAAAAGCCCGGATTTTCTTGAATAAAGTTCGTTTGCATTTCTCAGATGCAATCTTAACTTTTCGGATATCAAGGACAACTCTGCCAAAATATCTCTTATAACATTTAAACGCGTGAATTTTACTATTAAACTATATTGCCAACATTAGTAGATGACATGGTCCAACGACACCGCCATTTGTTATTGGAAAAACATATTGATGTTGACCTCTGTCCTCTATAGCAAGGCAATGCCTAACTCCTCTTCCTTGCTGAGAATGCATTTTCAACCAAACCTTTCAAAATACTCAGCTTTCTTTCTCTTTGAGAATACCTCTTTAACCAAGCCATTCAAAATGCCAATCTCATTTCCTCAGCAAGAAAATATTTTTGATCGAGAAGTTTTACATCACTATCAAATTCTTTTACTGTTTTTCTTCAAGAGCAAAAGTATATCATATTATCAGGGACGAGAGCAAAATTATCACATATCGTGCCTTGTCTTTTCATTTGCCCTTGCTCTTGCCTGTAAGACAAGGGGAACTAAGGCAATCAGTCGAAACCTGAAATCAAACTTTCAGCCTGGAATTGATTGCTTGGAATCTCACCTGATTGCTTACCTTGCATTGCTCTTGAGTAATCATCTTCAACTATCGTTGGCGTGGGATTTAAAGTAACCAACACCTCATAACAGTTTATATGATGTTGACTCTTTACACTAAAGATGCTAAGCGTGAATGAGTCACCCATAAGTGAGGTTTTGAAGGATCATTCATAGGCAAAAAGTTGCGTACCACTTGTATTGTGCATGAAGATGGAGCAAAATGATCAATGATAAACCCGTAGAAGTTCAAAGGGAGAAAATGAGTGGCTGACTAAGTGAATGTAAGACCAAACTTTAATGATAGGAATCCTACTAACAGCCTCATCAAACTCTACCTGATTCTATGATGACCAAAGGACAAGAAAGACTTCAACTATTATTCTGTCTCATCATTTTATATCATTTCAATGATGTACAAAAGTTAATACAAATCTTGGCGATTACTAATAAACTACCAAATGCATTAACAAGTTACAGAGATGCCACATGAATTGAAGTCTTAATAAGGCAATCCATGTACTTGACACTACTAAACTGTTGCATGCCTGTAGCATGACAGTTGCCGCATGGATTCAAGTCCCAAAAGGACAATCAATGGACATGGCAATTTAACTATGTATGATGCTTGAAGCATGATGGACGTAAACGTTCCAATGAGTCAACTCCCTAGAAGTAGAGATTAAAAATCCAAGCTCTGTAACACTCTAGAGGAGGTTATGTGAAAGTTCTAGGATGCTACTAGGTTAACCTAGATGGGGGTGAATAGGTTCCAATTTAAAAATCCAATTCAATTTTCAATTTAATTTTCATTTCTCAAATTAAATCCACATTCACATCACATATCAAACTATCATGCTCATATGCAATTAAAACGATAAATAAAAAGTGCACAAGGATGTAGGATTTAACGAGGCAAAACCCACCACTGGGAAAATCCTCGGGCTCCCAAGCCAGGACAAATACAAGAGAAATAAGTACAGAAAGACTTACAAAACTCATCAACTAGACACGCATACTAGTAGGTAGTTTTGTCTCCGCGCTTTGCTACTCGATCTCTCTTCAACCTTCGAGTGGAAGTGGCACGACACTAACGCGGTCGTCAATCACTGTCTCCTCGAACTTTGCAAGATACTAACGCGATCATGCATAATGTATGTATGATGGAATGATTTTTGAAAATCAACCAATTACGAAAATCACAAGGCACATTTTCATAATTGATTTCGATTAAAACCCGAATAAAAACAGTGAAGAAAAACTGAATTTTGTCTTTTAAAATCACACGGCTGAAACTGTTTTTCTCACACTAGCACACTGAAGTAAAGATTAAATTGTAATGCCCTTTGTGCGTTTTAGACTAGCTATGCGACAAGAACCAAATATATAATCAGATATGCTCACGCACCATGAAGTGACTACACCATCTATGAAGCACTCACAACCGCATCCATGCTATTTTTCTCACTGAGCTCTTCTCGGTGCATGTGTAATTTAAAGCATGTGTATCTCACTAAAACCTCACTCATGCATAAGCGGCAGTCAAGCCAACCCCTGATCTAATGCATGCTGCAGCAACCAAAACAAGAATTATGGTATGATGATCACTTCTAAAACCCTAACGCATGCTCTGCAAATAAATGGCTGCTTTCAATCCATATATATGTTGTAATACGGCAGCCCTGAAACCCTAACCTAATGCATCTATAAATAGACTGCTGTAGAAGACTTTAACTTGATTTCAAATTCCTTAAGATTGGAATGACATGTTACGAGATAGAAATTAAAACCAATAGGAATTATCAATATGCTAAAGGTGCAAATGTACAGATCAACAAGTAGTCTAGGGATATGCGGCTAATTAAAAAGACATGGGTTTTTAATTCAGATAATGGAATCTTAATTAAAATATCAAACTAATAAATGTGCGACGTCCAAACTAAATAATCCATTTAACATAGACTTAGACTATATGAATGCATATGCATGCCAAATTTACCTGAGTGGATGTCTCTGAAACAATTGCCATTTTGTGATCGAGAGCACGCGAGACAAACTTAGACTAAAATAATTACAACTAAAAACAAGCACTAGTCTAATATTACAAACTCAGGCGTTTTGCTTAGGAATAGCCAATTTTACCCTAACATTATGATTCGAATTCTCCAGATAATTCATCTAATAAGAGATGACTGTCCTAGAAGAGACAATGTATATCCCTAGAAGAGGCAAGGATATCCAAAACAATGAAGTGCTTAAAAACTATGCATACGCATGCACATGAGAATTATGGGATCACAAATTGATGATACCAATGTTAATTTTGGTTTTATAGTAGCTACTAGATTCATCAATTAGTTGTGCTGATATTGAGCCATGTTCTTTTGTTCCTCGACAAAAAGAAAAATTATTAGCCAAAATGGAGAGAATCAATTCCATTACAATTTAGTAAGAATGTGGAAAAACGGACCTATAGTGCAAATCACCAAATGATGTTGAACCCAGAAGGTTACATATGGGCATTTGTAATATAGTGAAACACACTCACATGGTATGACACAAGGTTCCTAGTTAAAATTTGAAATTGTAATACACTCTTGTAAACATGATTTCCCATTATGAAACTTGTTCATTTCACTGGAGAATTATATATATTATTTGAAGGCTTATGAAATGCCCGAAGCATATCGCCATAAGTAAATCCCTTAAGTGTGCATATAAGCAAATTGCTTTGTATAAATTCCAAGGGAGAATGTGTCGTGAAGGGTAGAAAATCCCTGAAAGGGTAAATCACAAAATATGTACTCAATACTAATGGATGATATAAATTGCCTTAGTGAGTACTTTCATTATGATATTGTTGCAACATACTATATCTCTTGCTAAAGTTGATATTAGATTGGAGCTCCTGAATAGTCTAGAAATATTATAAAGTGTTGAAAGACAAATATTGTCTCGAGTTGTAGATCGAGCAATATGTCAACATGATTTTTATCCATCAAAAGGCTTATGGTATTAAAGAACCATATGGATTGAAGATCATGAGTTGAACACTCAAATAATTAACTAATATTTATTCACTAAGAAAAATCATTCATCCTCATGACTCATAAGGGATATGATGAATTGATACTTGGTCCAGACGTACCATATCTTACTGAAATATGTATCTTACTGTATTTATCATTCATCCTTATTTCCTGTGAAGCACAATACCAACATATTGGTATTAGAATGAAACGATGCTTACCTATTGATATTTTTGGGAAATTATAGACATGTTCTTGTTCTATTCCAATAAACTTGCCAATAGTCATGGTCTTATCAGGCAAGCAAAATCTGAATATCCCTCTAGCATGTATAAAAATCGCCCACAAAAAGAATTAATGGAAGAAGGAGAAATGCGTCCAAAACTAATATGGTACACAACCTCACCAACTACCTGCCAAACTTTTCACTTCAGAAATTCAAGAATTGCACCGACAATCATCGACTTGATGACAAGTTAGTTAATCCAAGCTTATTATCATCAGGGGGTTAGTTAATCCAAGCTTATTATCATAAGGGGGAGTATCTAAGAGTATGCTACATTGGCCAGAAAAGTATTTTTGTTTCCTTTATCCATTCATCTCATGAGCTATTATTGAAGAAATTTTAATAAGACAGTCAATCAAAGACTTGTTGTCATCCAAGAGGGAGTGTCATAAAACTAGATGACCCACCTAAAGAAATAGGCATCGTCCCACGGCTTCTTGTCAGCCAATAAATGTTGAAGATGTGATGTCAATCTCATTTAGCATGTGCTACTTTCACTGTCCTTGGTCTTAGCATAGAACTATATGGTTTCATATATAAAGGCCTATTAACTCACAAATATTACAGAAAAGAAGATACCCAATCTATTGTTTCGATTGCCTTTGTAATTTTAGTGTGATAATGAGAGAGACCATTGCTACTGCCCCGAGGACGTAGTTGCACTTGTCGAATCTCGTAAATATTATGTCTTACTTACTTTATATTCCATTGCACACATATCGTCGATTTCATAACAAACTTTATATATAGCCTTTAGAGAAGAAAAAAAAAACTACAAACCCAAAATATAAATTTCAATTCCAATGCATTGGAGTGGAGAAAAAGTTATGTTTGACGCCAAATATAAGAATTTTTTTTATTATTTTTTTTTTCAAACGATAAATTTTGTTAGATTAGATATTAGATTAGCCACCAACAGGGTTTAAACTCACACCGTCATGCAAGGACTCAACACATTTCCATCATTGTGGTAAAGGGCCACTTGCCCAAATATAAGATTTTGAATTCAAACGGTTTGGTGCATTAAAGATGGCTTCCTAATTGTATTTATCAACGTTACACCGGTAAACGTGGGACTAAGTTGAACCAATAAATCATATGTATATTTTCCAATAAAATTCAACATCTATCATTACACAGCTAACTTAACATAGTTTTGAAGACAGTACATCTAAGGTCTCCTCTGGTATATAGACGATTGGATTCAATTGGAAAACCGCTAAATTCAAGGTATTGAGGGGGAAGAGAATGATTTTTTATTTTGAAGAACTTAGAACAAGAGTAGACTAAAATAAAAGGTGTGTGAGAAGCTAAAAAATATGTGTGAAAATTACCACCCAAACTAATTAGATGTGGTTTAGGCTTCACCTCTCACGTTAAAACCAGGAAATTTACATGAAAAAAAGTACAATTCGTTTCTTGTCCCCGAGAAAGAAAGATTAATAATTAGTTAATTATTTAATTTGTTGATATATTTTTTGTTTTGATATGCATGTGGTAAAAAGTAGTGGGGTTAGCTCTGTAACCTGGAAATGAACCCAACAAGAGGGTAGACCTTGATACCATTTTAAGGGGGGGAGATAGTACACGTAGCAGAGAGCTGTGCATAAGCAAACAAGAAAAGGATCTTACTTCCATGTCTTTCGCAACAAGCCTAGAGGCCACAGTAGAATTGTAGTATTGAAAACAGTGGATCAATGGCTTTATTGTTAACTCATGATAGTACGGATTTGGTTTTTTTTTTACAAGGAAACTGTGCAAAGCCTATATCTGCTGCTGCTGCTGCAGCTGCTCCTTCTGCATCTGGCCCTCTCTCTGCTAATTGAGCTGTATAAATATCATCTTTATTGGATTTCTACACCACTCACCCGGGGGGGGGGGGGGGGGGGGGGGGGGGGGGGTGGTGTGGTGTGTGGGGGAGAAAGAGTTGAATTCTTCAGGATTGTAAATTTAAGGAGCTACGTATAGCCATTCGCAGTGCATTTTTTTTTTTGACAGAAAAAATTCACTTTGATTGAAATGATTTCAAGTTGGAATTTCTATCTTCTGAACTAAAAAAATGAAACTATGGGAGAGAAAAAAAGAGAGGAAAAAGAACTTGAAATTTGTTGCGTCATAAGCTCAATCTGTTAGTGTTCATTATTGAGTTTCGTGAACTGATATTGTTCCTAGCTAACTTAATCATTGAGGTTCATTACTCTGAGTGAAGTTAGACCTAAAGGACCTCGGTGCAATTAATAATAAACCATTTACTTTTTGTCAATAGGATGAGGGAAATCGGATTTAGTAATTAAACCATAAAACTATCTTTGTTTTCGTTTATTTCTTCTTTTGTTTGTTGGTTTGAACATCTAGTCCACCATTATTTACTGCTTTCTCTTTACATTCTTTACCTCTTTCTAGCTTAGACTATAGATTAAACTATGATGTATAATTTCCCTCCAACTATGAGTTAGTTATACTTAGGGTTTGTAAAAGAAAATCTATATGATGCTTTTGGTATATTAAAGTTAAACAATAAAGCTTTATATTTTGTGAAAAACCCCCGTGTCTGGAATCCGAGTCCACCACTGATGAGAAATAACATTTAACTAAGAATTAATTTAGGTTTATCATGAAACCAATGTCTATTATTTATATCTTTGAGAATATTTTCATAGTTAAACGAAAAACATACAAGCCTATGGATTTCCTTTCAATCCACTACTAAAATTAAAAGTCAGCAATTGTCCAAACTATATAATTGGGTACATTCATACATTCATAATTCAATGGCAAAAATAATATTCAAAAGGAAAGAAAATGCCTTCTACTTTCATCTTCTATAGGTCCCTAAGCTAATGTCTCCTAGACTAAAATGCTTTGGCTAAATTTGGGGGAATCACTAGCTTCTATTGTAAATTAATTCTGCATATTGCACTAAAAATAAAGAGTAAATAATGCTTGAATGTTTTTGAAGACCTAGCCAATCTGAGTTTTTGAGATCAGCAAACTACTTTGATGCTATTTCTGGTGGCCAAAAGTAATTTTTCTTGGTTGCACGTGGTTACCAAACACGGTCTTAATTAACCCTAGGACTATATGTACATAACCTTGAGGACATGCAGACAGAGATATATGAGAGATTGGAGGTAAGAGTCCTCGAGGTGATTTGTAACTGTGTGGCCAAAGATTTTACCTTTTAAGTGTAAATTTCGATATGGGGGAACTGAGAATATCAAAACCCCAATTTGGTGCATGAAGGTGGATTTTGATAAATTTCAAACGTGTAAGAGAAATGACAGCCATCTTTTTTCAGCAATGCCCAAAAGAACAAGCACATATTTTAATTAATTAGTTAATTGATGAGAGGAAAAGGATAAATGCACTAATCAAAATAAGATGTTTAGAAAAAATAAAAAAGGAAGTTCTGTGTTCCTGTGACCATGTCACTGACAACTACGTATCCCTGTGTTCATATATATATGAGAGAGAAACATATGGAGTGAGTGGTCAAATCGGAAATGCAAAAGCTTTAATGCCTTTTGTGTGATTGTATTATTATTGCGATAATAATTTGTTGGTGTATTAGCGTCCAAGGATTCCCAGACAAAGTCACAACAAGGTGGATATGCGGATATGGATATTAGGATATGGATATGCGTAAGGTTCTAAAAGACGTTAGGTGCTAGTCGGACGGCAGACTAGGACCTAGTGCCTAGGCAGCTAGGCGGGTGCCTAAGCGGACTAGGCGGATTTAAGTAAATCTATTATATTTCGTGTAAATAAGTGTCTGTTTATACTTAAAATATATATAATTTCATCATAAGCTACAAAATAAAGAGACATATATATTATGAAGTATTGGAACATAATGAAAACATGGGGAACAAGCATATAAGGTGTGCTCGTTTAAGTATTCAACAAGTCTTTTACAATTTATTGAAGAAAAAAAAACAAAAAACAAAATGCAAAATGAAAATTATCTATTTTCTGTCTAAGTGAGTCACAACCTAGGCGGGCTAGGTGGGTGCCTAAGCGGTCTAGGCAGGCGCCTCAGCAAGTCTAGGCATTAATCTGGGCGGTGGCTAGCCACCTAGCACCTAGGTGGGGATTTTTAGAACAGTGGATATGCGTTTGTCTAGTTCACAAGTTGGTTAGCATTCGTAAACCCTAGCTAGTTAGTGAAATTTTTATTCATTGGTTACAATTTTGCTAGAAGGATTAAGCTAGCTTGTGGTTAATTTTGAGAGTAGAAGTGGAAGAACTTACACGTTGAGAATTAATTTCACATCGGGGGAACAAGGACCATGCATGTGCTTATAGGTAATTGAGTTGCTCTTTATATTGCTAATTGGTTTTCTGATGAAACCTCAACTTTCTTCATGGTAGTATGTGAAGCCCAACGACCACACGTACTACACGACACCCAATTTGTGGCGTTCATGTGCTGGACATAAAAATGTCACAATGTGATGTAGTGTGTTCAGAATCAATCCCACATCGGGAAAAGAAGGGACCTTGCATGTACTTATAAAGAAGGGACCTTGTATATACTTATAAGTAATTAGGCTACTCCCCATATTACAAATTGATTTTATGGTAAAACCTCAACTTTCCTGGACTTATAAGTTAAGTTTGAGTGAGGAATTTATAAGTCAAAACAAATTAATGTCAAAAAATGGATCATATAATGTTAGAAAAAATGAATTAGAAATGCATTACAGAGATGTGAAGAGGATTTGTAAATGTCTACTTAAAATGATTTATTTATAAATTTCTCTTACATCTCATGTAATATATTTACTTCACTCCCTTAAAATTTGAATATCTATCACCCCGAACATGGCCATATACTAACAATTTTGTACTCACTTCACTATTGATCAACAATATATTCACCTAAAGATCAAGAACTCTTCTAGAATGCACAGAATTTGATTAACTTGAATAAAACTAACCGAGTTATCAATTATTTAGAAAATCTATCACCCCACACCTCCACATATCTTTTTGGTAGTGATCACGTGCTTTCTTGTCAAAAGACGTCGTTTTCGAGAATTTTGGGTTTAAGAGTTAAGCGTTTAAGATTTGTATTGAAAAATAATCAAATAAAAGTCTACAATAAACTAGTTTTGGACATAACTAGAGATTAGCACCAAAGGATATATATACCTACATGCGTGTGTGTTTATATATATATAGGAAGTTTTTAAGGGAAGGGATCCTTATTTTTTTATAAAAATGGGGATTAGTTGTGAGGTCCACACCATATCGAACTTTAACAATTCGAACCATCTATTTTTCAAGTTGCACCTCATAGATCATCCTTACAAAATATTAGCCAAATCGGAAATATTTAAGACATCTAATTGGGTTTAAAAAAAATTAACGAATAATTTATTAAGAAGTTTTGCAAGTGGAGAAACAACTGTTGGCAGTGGAGAAGGTTCGCCAGTTTCAAATATTGGTTCTTCAATCATCAAAACTCCACAACATGCATTAATTTTACATAATGTCTTACATGTGCCAAGAATTGCAATGAATTTATTATCTGTTAAGAAGTTGTGCAAAGATAATGGATGTTGGTTCATTTATGATGATCTGGTTTTCTTTATATAGGACAAGGCAACTCGAGTGATGTTGTACCAAGTAAAGAGTGATGGTGGAGAGCTATTTTGAATTCCAGTCAATGTGTTTTCAAAGTCCTTTGCTGCAAAGTTGGAAAGAAGTGCTGCTTTTGTTGGAAAGAAGATAAGAAGCTCAGTTTGGCATAAAAGGTTGGGCCACCCCTCTGAAGACATTCTTAGTAAAATGTTGAATAATGCTGAGTTGCAAACTACTACAGATACATGTCAGTCTGTATGTTCAGCTTGTATTCAGGGAAAAATGAGTAGGTTACCTTTTCATGTAAGACAAAATAGATCAAGTGTAGTTTTTGAAAAGATACATTCAGATGTATGGGGACCTTCACCACAGAAGTCAATAGAAGGTTTTAGGTATTACATAAGCCTTGTTGATGATTGCTCTAGGTTTGTATGGATATTCCCAATGATGAATAAATCAGATGTTTTCTTTATCTTTTGCAAGTTCTATGCTTTTGTTGTTACACTGTTCAATGCTTCCATTAAGTATTTTCAGTCTGATGGTGGAGGAAAGTATATGAGCAAAGCTTTTAATCAGTTTTTATTTAATCAGTTTTTAGACAGTAAAGGTATCATACATCATACATCTTGCCCTCATACCCCACAATAGAATGGCCTAGCTGAGAGAAAGCATAGGCATGTGGTGGAAACAACAATTAGTTTAATGTCAGATGCAAAACTGCCTACTCAATTTTGGTACCATGGTTGCTCTCATGCTACTTTTCTGATTAATAGGATGCCTTGCAAAAATTTGGACATGAAGTCTCCTTATCAGGTTTTATTTCATCATAATCCTAATATTTAGTCCCTCAAAGTTTGTGGGACAGCAGTCTAACCTTTACTCAGACCATTCAATGACAACAAGCTTCAGCCAAGATCAGTTGAATGTGTATTTTTGGGTTATGCTAATGGTTACAAAGGTGTGATTTGTTATAACATACAAACAGGGAAATTTGTTATATCCAGGAATGTAATTCATGATGAAGAAATGTATCATTTCAAGCAGCAAGTTGATAATAGGAACTATAGAGCAACACAAAGGGTCTTTAATTCTCTAATAATAGTGCAGTTAAATATTTCCAGTGAGAGATTTCAGGTTATTCAAGATACTCAATCTGTTTCTCCACAAGTTAGTCCTAATTCCATATCTAAGAGCATCCAGTCTTCAAGTTCTAGTGACACTAATATGAGCTGTGGTGATAGAAATACAAGTTTGGTTGACTTAGAAGGTCCTAATGGTCAAATGTATGACACTATCAGTGACAAAATTGCAACAAACTCATCAGATCATCACTCTCCAATACATCATCACTCTGGTACATCATCCATGTTACATGTCCATTCACACAATCAGCTTGAGATAATTCTTCCTCCTTTATCTAATTATGAGATAAGTCATCATGATGTTATATCCAAGCACCCCATGGTCACTAGATTAAAAAGTAGCACTATTGCAAGGAAAAACTACACTGCAATAGTTGCTTCATTTCCAGAGCTTAGTTCATTACAAATCACTGAGGAAGATCCGTTTACTGAAGGCTATTCTTTTGGGTATGAAATTGTGGATACGCTAGAACCCTCATCTTTTAGAAAGGCATCCACTATAAAACATTGGCAGGAAGCTATGCATGATAAGTATAATTTTCTTAGAGCTCAAGGAACTTGGGTTTTGGTTCTATCTCCCGAGGATAGGGCGATAGTTGGAAGCAAATGGGTATAACAAGTGAAGAAAAACCCAGATGGGAGTGTCTCAAGGTATAAAGCAAGGCTTGTAGCTCAGGGGTTTTCCCAAGAACTTGGAATTGATTACTTGGATACATTTAATCTAGTTGTAAGACATACTACGGTTAGGATTATTCTGGCCTTAGCAGCTATAAATCATTGGGGTTGGAGACACCTCGATATTAAAAATGCGTTTCTTCACGGTGATCTACAAGAAGAGGTTTATATGAAGCAACCTCAGGGATTTGTAGATGCATCTTATCCTACATATGTTTACAAGCTATTTAGGAGCATTGGGCTTCTGTGCTTCAACCTCTGATACTTGTTTGTTTGTGAAGAAAGATAGACCAGATATGATCATACTTTTGTTATATGTCGATGACATAATTTTAACTGGTTCAAGTATTGCGAAGATACAATAGGTTATTCAAGAACTCTCAGAGGTGTTTGACTTGAAAGACATGGGACAACTCACCTATTTTCTGGGATTACAGATCAAGTATAAAGAGAATGAAGATATATTTGTCAATCAATCCAAATATATCAAGGATCTGATACATAAAGCTAGTTTAGAATCCTGTAAACCTGCCAGCACTCCTTGCAAGCCTCACCAACAAATGCTTTACTCTGAGGGTATTATGTTGGCTGATCCCACCTTGTATAGAAGTATTATAGGGTCCTTGCAATATTTGACTTTCACTAGGCCAGACATGGCCTATACAGTGAATACAGTTTGTCAATTCATGTATTCTCCTACTGAGTATCACTTTGGAGCTGTCAAAAGAATCCTTAGGTACCTTCACGGATCAATGGACAGTGGTATACTATATTCTGCAGATACATTGCCTCAGTTAAATGGATTTTCGGATTTTGACTGGGCAGTTAACTTGAACACCAGAAGATCTGTAACTGGATATGTGGTGTTTCTAGGAAACAACCCTATTTCATGGCAATCTAAGAAACAAAGCTCAGTGTCTCGAAGCTCCACTGAGGCTGAGTACAAGGCTCTAGCACACATAGCTGCTGATATTGCTTGGGTGAGGAATATTTTAAAGGACTTAGGTGTGTTTTTAACAAATCCACCAAGTATTCATTGTGATAATATGTCGGCCATTGCACTAAGTGCAAATCCAGTGTTTCATTCAAGAATAAAACATCTTGACACAGACTATCATTTTGTGAGAGAAAAAGTTCAACAAGGAGACTTGGAGGTGTTGTACATTCCAACTAAAGATTAAACTGCAAATATACTGACAAAGGGATTACATAGCCCATCTTTTATTCAACATTGTTACAATCTCAAACTGGGAAATCCCAGTTGCGATTGAGGGGGGATGTTGAATATAGTTGACTGCCATCTCATCTGCCATCTCATCATTGAAGTGTAATATTGCTGAGTCATCAAAAATATTAGTTAGAAGGTTGTTAGAGAGTCTGGTATGTTAGTTGCAATGGTTAGCGTAAGAGCTAAGTCTCTCTAGCTCTATATAACTCAGAAATGAGATAGATTGTAATTCATTCAAATTGATCAATAGCAAAAGATTGTATTCATCTCTCTGATTCTCTCTCTTCTTCCTTGAAGTCTTTCCCTGCAATTTTTCATTTTTCTACAATTCTCATGCTCTGTTGTCAACAACAATTATAATAGTCTACAAGTAGTTAAATTGTAAACCTTTTACAATTTTTAAAAAGTAGCATACATTGATCTCACCCAAATGAAGGAAGATATGAAGTGTGTTGCACCAATACAAAGTATCAAGTACTGCATTACACCATATTTAACATAGACTAAACAAGACCATATACACTCCTAAAAAAACAACTATGAAAAGGCACTAATATATATTGTCCATATAAATTCGAACCTATTTAAGTATCTTTATAAATTTCGTGCCTGATGTTATGAATTTATATATTCTATTTATAATATGTTGGCTTTTACTATTTATGTGCGAGAAATTTTCACATTTATCACCTGACTTTTTATCTATTTGCATATACTACATGAAGAAAACATTTTTACTAATAACCACATGATTAATTTTGACTTTTGTAGCAATCTGAAACTTACGTCAAATTCTGTCTATTATTCTGTTAAATCCTATCACATGGCCCTCACCTGGAGAAAATGTTTTAGCAAAATAATAGATGGAAGTTGACAAGAATTTCTCATATATAGTTAAAATTTACCCTCTAATTTCATAGATGTCAGGTTTTATAAAAACTATCAATTACAGACAAAAACACGTTTAAATAGACCAAACTGCCATAAACTACTCTAAAAATTTAAATAAAATACACTGCACCTAAAATCGTTAGAAATCCTTTTCATTCAAACTCACAACAAGACTGCTTACTTGTCACCAGACCTCCCACCACCGCAACCCTCTCCCCTCTGGCATGTGGTTATCCTTTCTCCTTCACATTGTGTTGAAATTTTCTATTAAAAAAAATTAAATTAATTAGTTTTTGGTATTATACTTTTGGTATGCACTGTAAACCTAACAAATCAAAATGATATATATTGGCAAAGTTGAAGGAGAGTTTGGCTAATTGGGAGCGACGGCAGCATGTTGCCACTTGTTCTCTAATTATCAGGAGCTCTACCTTTTGTCAAAAGGCCATCACAATTGTGTGTAAACAAACAAATTCTAGTTTTTTATTGCAAAAACATAAACATAAACATGACAAAAAAAATATTTCTGATTTCTTGGGGAGGTGGGGATGAGGCGGTGAGGTGTGGATGGTATTGTCAAGCATCATGTTTTCATGGAAATGAATTTAGGTTCTTTTATAAACCGATGGAATTGCCATAATTTTATCTAATAGTATTTGGATTGAGGGTTATGTTGTTATTAACTTTGGGGGTATTGAAGTCTATTAAAGTGAAATGTTGGAAATATTTGATAGTTTTTATATGAACTAACATTTGTAAAATTAAAAGGTAAATTTAGCTATATGATAAATTCTCGAAGTTGACAGAGGTGACACATTGGTACAACTTACAAAACCAAGGTGGTCATTAGTAGAAATGTTTTCTTCATGCCAAGTGGCAATTATGTACAGATGAGATATTAGATACAATGTCAGATGATAAATGTACAAATTCCTACCTCATGTCAAGGTTCTAAAAAATGCTAGGTGCTAGTTGGGCGGCCGGCTGGCGTCTAGTGCCTAGGCGGCCGGTTGGCGCCTAGCCCCTAGGCGGCCTAGGCGGATTTAAGTATATGTGTAAAATTTTAGGACTTTTTATGTTGATTTTGTAACATTTAGTCACCCTATTTATTTTAATCATTGTTGAACCTTTGTTTTTCATTAAAAATGAATTGGGCCTTGTTTTCTTATTAATAAAAAAACAGTTTATTCCCTAGTTTTTTAAGATACTCATTGCTGGACCTTCAGCCCACTTTGGGCTCCCAACCTAGTTTTTTAAGGTGCTTGGTAACTAAAGAGCTAACACTTTAACACAACATGTACAGTCGACGGAAAAATATAAGATTTGATTTGATAGAATGGAAATTAATATATGGAATTGTAGAGAACCGAGGAGTAGGAGAGACAAATTAAAGGCTGTGAATTGATCACAACCTATCTCTCTTAAATATTTAAGTGTGAAAACAACAGATGAATGAGCCAAAGCTAATCACTCCCATGCACACGTCCCTTTCTCTCTTCCTCTCCCCCACCTCTGCCGCTTCTGCACCGTCTCTTTCTCTATCACACACACATCCTTTGGGAGTGATAACCAAACAATTTTCTCATCTTTTACTTATTTATCTTTATAAATACGATCATGAAAAAGAAAAACAACTTGGTACACCGGTCTACTTGCTTATGACATATCAACAACTTGTACGAACCCAAAAACATGTACATGATCAGCTATAGCTGATATATATATATATATATAGGATCCCTTCCCAAGAGGGATCCCCATTTTTCAAAAAAAATGAGAATCTCTCTTGACCGTTAAATTTGGCTTTAATGAAATTCTGTGGTTGAGATTCAAAAATGAGGATCCCTTGAGAATGGATATATATATATATATATATATATATATATCCACATAGCAAATAATAACATGAGTAATAACTCTAACAACAATATATGAGTAATGCTAAGTAGATCATCTTTTTAGACTACATTTGCAAATCATGTGTTGTGTCACCAATAGAAAATAAGCACGTTAATCAATAATTAAGTAATAATCCAACCCTATCAAAATATCTCAGGCAAATTACAAAATGAAAAGTTTATACAAACTTGTCATAATCGAATTGATCTACAGACTTCTTACATACAAAAAAAAAAACTAAGTGATGAATGACTTCTTAAATAAAACAACACTCTCTAAGTCTGTAGATGTTCCATATACCCGGTCCCCAACCCAACTATATAATTAGTGCCATCTCTCTCTCTTTCTTTTCTCTTTCTTCTCGATCCTTAATAGTAATCAACAATTCTCAAGCAGTGAGATCAGATCCAAAATCTGTCTACTACACATCATCAAAATCCCACTGATAGATCGATCAGTCAAAATCCCATCAATCAAATCACAAAATCAATATCATCACCATCATCAGATCATCATCATCATTAGAAATTAGAAAGAAAGAATGTCTTCAGCTGCAACCTCATCCACTGTCTTTAATTCACCGGACCAACAACAACACCTCCTCTCTCCCACCGATCAGCTCTGTTATGTCCATTGCAACTTCTGTGACACCGTCCTTGCTGTACGTGCTCATCTTACTCTTACCTTACTTTAACAATCAATTTCCTGGGTTTTAATTGTATTAAAAAGTGTATATATTTGTTTATGTATGTAGGTGAGCGTTCCTTGCAGCAGTTTGTTTAAGACTGTGACTGTTCGATGTGGCCACTGCAGCAACCTTCTTTCCGTCAACATGCGTGCCCTTCTTCTTCCACCTCCTAATAATAATAACCAACTTCACCTTCCACATCCTTTCTTCTCCACTCCTCACAATCTCCTTGTACGTTTTCTTTTTTGGCTCATTACATGTATATAAATATGATTCGTTCTAATTGTACATTTGCGTACTAGTATAATTCATGCTCACATTTTGTAAGAATTTGTTAGGAAGCTGCTATTCAATTAAATTCTCAAATATGTTCATTTTGCTCACAGAAAAAGTATTATAAATATTGATGTTCTAATGGGATCATGCATATAAATATATATATATATATATATATATATATATATAGCAGGAGGAGATCCGGAACACCCCATCAAACACAATCACGAATCACCAGCCTAATTATACAAATGAATCAGCCATACCGATCCGAGGAGGAGGCCTTGATCATCATCAGGAGATACCTAAGCCTCCTGCAGTTGTCAACAGACGTGAGTGATATTTCTCTTTGTACTATAAGCACCCCACTACCTTTTCATGTTTTAGTTTAAGTCTCTTTTAGCGTAGTAGAACATTTTGTTTCTTTTCTTTCTGAATCCCTATCACTTTGATTAAGGTCTTTTTCGTAAACAGCAGACTCTTTGCCAATCAAGAAAAAAGTTCCAAAAGAAAAGCCAAGCTAACTTTTGAATGTTTGGGCTTACTTTTTAACAGTTCCCAATGTCTCTAGCAATTAGTTTTGTGTGTATGACATCGAGAGAGAGGCAAGAATCTTTAGCACATATTTATTTCATGTGCATTTCTCCTTTCATGTTGTTCCAGATTTAGTTCTCAGTCTAGTGGCCGCTACTAGTGCTCACTTCAGATCCACAACTATACGTACATTTCTTCTTTTCTAGCGTTCTTCAAACAGTTTTGAGTATTTCCAATCTGATGAGGGTCCATGTAGAGACCCTTAGATGAACACTATATATATATCTTCGATCATCTTGCTTTTAGCTTGTTCTTAATTCTAATGTACAGAATTAATGGAAGTGGTGATATGAGAGGAACAAAATTTTAAAACGTAGTGTCACATATTTATCTATTAAAGGAAACACAGAGAAAAAAAAAAGGCCAGCGAAGTGATTATAATGTACATCTGTCTGCTTTTGTCTCTCTGCGAAATGTCTACATTGGATGTCCAGCTCCGGAGAAGAGACAGAGAGTGCCATCTGCCTACAACCGCTTTATCAAGTGAGTGATTATACATAAACTAATACACAGTAATAATTAATTGCTTTCTATATATATAAATGTCTGCTGTAATTACTTAACTCTCTCTCTCTCTCTCTCTCTCTCTATATATATATATATATATATATACATATGCATACTTTCTTTCGAAGCATAACCATGAAATTGTTTATATTTTGCAGGGAGGAGATACAACGTATTAAAGCTGGAAATCCTGATATAAGCCACAGAGAGGCCTTTAGTGCTGCTGCAAAGAATGTAAGCTTTTAATAAGCTTCGGTTTCAATTTTAACCAGCTAGGGTTTCATTTTTCATAGCTACCATATATGCAGATAACTAGGCAGCTAAGCCATTTAGGGTTCTTTTTAACAAATGAGAGTGGTTGTGTTGTTCTTTTGACTTTTAGAGGTTTTGAATGTTTTTGTTACTTGTTAATTTTGTGGGTATATTTGTTTTGTTTTCTCTCAGTGGGCCCACTTCCCTCACATCCACTTCGGACTTCTGCCTGATCAACCCGTGAAGAAAACTAACATCCGCCAGCAGGTATACCTCAACCCTAATCGATCTGAGTTTCTTAGATGGAAACCCTAGTGACTGAACTAGTGCTATTACGCCTCTTTCATTCACTTGCAACGAAAATTAATGCACATGAAAAAACAAGTTTCGAAGGGTGTTTCAATTGGAAATTTATGAATTTGTATAATGGGTTTTTGCAGGAAGGAGATGACGTCCTCATGAAAGATGGATTTTTCAGTACTCCTGCCAATGTGGGTGTCTCCCCCTACTAAAAGGATTAGGGTTTATCTTATTTCGTGCCTCTCAACTTTATATAGTACTAGGGAATCTTACTCATATCCTGAGCTTTCTTATTATTAATCTCTAAAAACTTGGGTTGGATGCATGGTTATATTACTAGTTAGTCGTCGATTGAAGAATTTGAAATCTGTATGTTAATGGTAAAAACCCCATAAGAAAATTGAAAATGGACGGGTGTTTAATGAAGATATATATCTCAAGAATCAATTCTGTTCAAAGACCCATGTTGACATGTTAATGAGTGAAGAAAACTTTAGGAACACTGTAAAACCAACTGAAATTAGGTGGACTGATCCAGTTCATTTTAAGTGCTTGCAAGGTTCTTTAGTTTTAATGCGGAATTTATACTTTCAACACGTCTCCTCACTTGAGAAGTGGACATATATTGGATGATATGGGAGCCCCGTGATCTTTTAGGTTCTACACATAAATAACTACGTGCTTTGAGTACATGAAGAATGTGAACATCCATCCTATACCAATTGGCAATAGAAATAGCCAGGTTCTTTTTCAAACTCCTGCTCCAATGACACTTTTGGTTATATACATGAAACGTTTAGTTTTTCTGACCTCCTTGTAACAAGAGAAAAAGTACATATCTGTACCCATTTTTATAATTACTGTTTATAAGCATTTTCAAGTCCACTATAAAACAGACAAAATTTGGATTTCAATTACAGACATATACTTCATCAAGTTGGATACCCAGTATTTCCGAATTTCTTTCCAATATTGTTCTCTCTTTTGTTTCATCTGAAGCCCAAGTGCTAAGAGGCTTCAAATTAAAAATGAAAAAGAAAGATGGTGTTATGAGGCTTTGGCACTATACATATTGTTGTACCTTCTAATTACTATAGGCTTACTCTGCTTAGAATCTTCAAAAGTAATGAGATGTATGTGTCTTTATTATCTTACAGGGTATATATAGAGTGTTATCAACACACCCAGTTTTACCTCTCACACACATCTTTCAATTTTCGGTCGTTGGATTGAATGAATTGAAAAAGATTAATAAACAAAAATTTACAAGAATGTATGAGAGGTAAACATGTGTGTGTGAATTTCACTACCCATCTTATATTGCTTCCATCCCAAGGGCGCAGGGCAGCTGGACACGGATATTGAGTACCCAAACTCATAGCGATCAGTCAATTAGCTTGCCCTTGATATGAGCATATGCATATAGGCTTCACCAACTACGTATGCAGCTATTGATAAAAAATGGGCCAAGCCTCAAACATCTTCGAAATTTTTTAGCTATTTATATATTTATCTCAAAAAAAAAAAAAAAAAAAAAAAAAAAAAACAAAAAAAAACAAAAACGATATTAGCTCTTCAAAGTATGTATAACTGTTGTCCCTAAAAAATGGGCCGAGTAACTATTGAGGTCTTTCTTGTGAATGCGGGCATGCCAACTCGTGGTTGAGATTGGTGCGGCGAGTAGAGTAGATGTGTTGGTGGTGTCGAACCCACTGCTAACTTCTTAACTTAACGACTACGACCCAGAAAGGAACACTCTTGCCCTAGGGTTCTAGAACCTGAAGACAATGTTACTTAATTCATTGGGAAGTTCAGGATAATCTGCACCAGGTTTGGCAGCTTTAACTATATTTCTTGGAGTATCGGCTTGTGCAGCCAAATGAAATTTATTGATTCTAGACGAGACAATAATATGAACTTTTTCAGCTGAAGTAACTAACTAGTCCACATAACGGCCTACCAACTAAAATGGGTGACCATTAAAATTGCACACTTTTTTTTTCTGCCAGTAAACATGCTATGTGCCCCCCTGATTTTCTTATGCATCGGCATGAATAGCCGAATTGTTAATAAAATAAAAGTTATTATTTTCCTAGCAAACGAAAACAAAAATGGCCAAAACATAATGAAGGGGAGGCCAATGATGCTTTATTCTGAGCCGAGATTGTTTGATGTCGAGCCGAGATCTTTTGATACCAACTTTTTCAACTTTTTTTTTACTTTGCTATAGGCAGAGTAAAGAATCATCTCCAAATATTCTTGACTCAGCCAAATATTTTCGATTCTCCGCCGCAAAATGCGTTGAACTAGTATGCCTCCTCCCCCGAGCATAATTACTTGACAAATCGAGGCTTTTAATTCGAACAACTCATCCGAACGGGATCGCTCCATATTAGCTTTATCTCCAATAACCATATCAATTGACATGGTTTTTGTGTCTGAGGCCATGTTTGACAAATCAGCTTCTGAGCCAAATTCTAAATTCGTTTCAGAAACTTTTTCTTCCAAACCAACCAAATTTTTAGTTTCGAACGAAAGAAAAGGAGGTCTAACTTTTTCTTCTAAGCCGACCAACTGTTCCGCCTCAGCCGAGTGAATAGACGGCCTAACTTCTTCTTTGGTCAAATTGACAATATTCTTGAGCCAAAGCTTGATTGGGGCAAAGCAGAAAATTGTCCCCCATCCTTTTGATCTAACTATACTCCAAACGGAATTGATTTATACCCAAGAACAAAAGGAAAGTGCTCATCATCTAACCATGATTAAAATGGGTTCTATCTTTTTTTATCCATTGTTCTTGTGAGGTAATGTGAGCGTTCATTTCTAACATCTCACAGAAGGATTTCCTCATCTCTTCATGTCCATAAAAAATCTTCTCTCTTTTGAATGTGCCTTTCTAGTTGAACTTTAATCTTGTCCAGTTGGCTGAATTGAGCCAAATTGGAACATTGAAACTTCATTTGAACTTCACAATTTTTAGTAATGTGGTCACATTGGGTGTGCCAAAATGTTGACCCAAAAAATTACAAAGCTTACGTGGCACGTAGGCCGAGCAACTATTGAGCTAACTATGTCTTTTTTGTGAATGTTGGTGTGACAACTCACGACCGAGGTTGGTCCGGCGAGTGAAGTAGATGTGGTGGTGTTGTCAAATGGGCTACGCGCTTGACGTCTTTATTTATCGATTACAGCCAAGGAAGGAACACTCTCGGCCTAGGGTTTTAGAACCCGAAGACAAGGTTACTTAGTTCATTTCGAAGTTCAGGATCTTCTGCATCAGGTTCGATAGCTTCAACTATATTCGTGAGAATATAATTGCGCTGAATAGTAGTAGGTTGTAAGCGCAAAAATACTCAAAGGAGATGAGTGTCTTTATAGTGAATGTCATTCAACCGTTTGAATGCCAAACTCTGTAATGTAATTGCAAGTAACCCCTCATTGAACACTTTATTTTATAGAGGAAGCAAATGAAGTGGCCTCTTTCGATGAAAGAATGAAAAATTCTTCGCTGGTTGAGACTAGGATTAGTTCTACGGCCGATTAGTTTTACTTAACCAAACTGAAAGTACTCGTAAGCCGATTAGTTCTACAGCTCCAGCGATGTTCCACCGGATTGAATATGTTGCCGGTTTGTCAACCCAGTGATATTCAGCCAAACTGAATATGTGGGGACGAGGGTGTTAGGATAATTTTCTCAAGGTTGTGGAAGATTTCGCGAAAAGCGTTTGTGTTTTTGTTTTGAGTTGAAGGGGCTTTCTACGTGGTCCTGTCTGCTGAGTTGTAAAATTTTAATAATATTCAAATTCCTTGTAACATTCTCTGAATTTGCTGAGAATTATTCTGGGTCGAAACTCTATCGTTGCCAAGTCTCGCCTTCTTCGACTAGAACTCTTAACATAGACTTATTATGTGATTGATTCATTCTTTGTCCAGTTAGCCACAAGTTTTGATCCTTAGAATAATTCTATTCGTATGTTATCAAAACCCATCCTGACTCTCCAATAATCCTATCCCATCTGGAACTTGACCAAGCCATCAACATCTTCCTACTAGATCGAGTAATTCTCTATTGGGCCTAGGTTTGCAGCCACCTTTCTGAACTGACTTCGAATTGGCCGAAAATGTGAATTTCAGGCTCAAACAATAACTCAAATGCCAAGTATCATATTCAGACCTAAAATCCTAGCACAAAAAAAGGTAGGAAATCAGCACACTCAATTAACATAGAAAATTAGGTAATATCGTAAGATTCCCTCCAATGCTTTAAAAATGAGGTTGAAGTGAAATAACACTACAAAAATTTCAAATTTTTATTTGATTCTTTCATTGGAAACCCACCAAATTAAATTACAAATAACCAAGCACCATATTTGCAAAAAATACATAGGAAAAAAAAATGAGAACTGGCCAAAATTCTTTACAATCTCTGTTGATTTTCTCTCTTGGGTGGAGGAGGAGCCACCATGGCTCTCCCCTTTCTTTAGTGCGCGCAGAGGTTTAAGTATCAATTTATTTGTTATTCAGTAAAAAAATCAATTAGCAATATGAAAAGTAACTAAATTTCTTATAAGCCCATGTAAAGTATCTTCATTACCAGATGTGATATTGATACTATGAACAAAAATGAGGCCAACAAATCATGAAAGTATCTTAAATTGAATGCCAATAGGCATAAGATTTGTAAAAAAGAATGAATATCCGCTTTTGTAAAGCTGCAGTTTGATGGAATTGTAGAAGAAGATGATCACAAAATTTCCCAACACTATGACAAAAGCTCAATATGAAGCTAATGCCACACCCAAAGCTGCAACAAATTGTCGGTCAACAACCGCCCATTACAAGCTTTTCAACCATTTTCTACATGAGGCATGAGACGAGAAACAACGATAAAGAATCTTCAGCTAAACAATATTGGACGTGTCCAAAATAAGAATCATTCATATGCCATATCCAGGGAGTAAATTTTTTGAATGTTTTTCGAAAGATGAAGAAAAGAGGAAATAACTCCATTGGGAAGAGACCAAGCATGAATAAAGTCATGAAACTTGGAGTGCAAAGATATTATGACAACCTCCCCAGTACTAGAGATCATCGACGCCTTAAGATTGTTAACATGCTGAAAAAAAGAGATCTTATACTCCACTGAAAAGAACTGTAGAAAAAGGACCATATTGAACCCCTTCAAACTGAAGATTTCTTAGAGGATTTTAGCAATTGAATATTATCGTTAAAGAACATGTGACATAACCAATCAAAGCCAGAGAGGAAGAAGAGACTACACCACAAACCACGTTCCTCTTTTTGGCTTGCAACAAGAACTACAAGCTAATAGAGACGCGCCTCCTTTTAAAAGGATAGCTAGACAAAAAGAAATTTCTAATGCAACCTTGAACCGCATGAAATAAATTGGAAGGCGAAGCATAAATTTCAATACAAAAAACCAAGAGCCTCTGGATCACGGAATTAATGTTGGAGCCTCCCTGATTGCGAAAGCATTGAAACCTTTCTAAGTTGACAACTTGCAACAAACCTTATTTGCAATAGCTTGGAAGTGGATCCCGGAATCTGCAATATCTTGGAAGTGGAGCCTTTTCGGGTGACCTTAAAAAATAGGAAACCTAGATACTCGACTAACACCAAAAATCCTTTGAACAATAGCTCTTCGGTTGGCCTCATATCTGCCGATGAAAACGAAAGATTTCAATTTACTTAAGCGGTGTCTAGAATTGAAGCAGTATTCTTCAACAAAATTCATCATGTTACTGTTGACCCTAAAAACTACCAAGCCTACGTGACGCGTAGGCCGAGTAATCTATGAGCTAACTCCGTCCTTCGGTTGTGTGCGGGGCGTGCCAACTCGACGGCCGAACTCGACCGGTGAGTAAAATTTGTTGATGTTGCGTTGAGCACGCGGCTGACTTCTGCGTCTTGCAATTGCGGCCGAGGAAGGAACTCGACTCGGCTCTTGGATTCTAAAGCCTGAAGACAAGACTACTAATTATGCGAAGTTCACAAATCGTTGTCATCAGATTCGGTCACAGTAATGGTATTCGTCAGAGTAAACTCACGCCGAATTGACACCAAAGTGTAAGGGCACAAATACTCAAAACGGATGTATGTCTTGATGGTGAATGTGTGGTTCGGCGGTCAGAATGCCGAACTCTAAAGCCAACTTGTGAGTATCCAATCATAAAACAACTCGGCGTTCAATGTGCCGAGCTCAGTAATTTGTAACACCTCACTTTGCCGAGAAGGCTAATGAGATGACCTCTGCCAATAAGGATTCGAAAATCCTTCTCGACCGAGACTTGGATAGGTAACCAGTCGGTCCTTTCACAGTGCGGTTTATCCAAACTGAAGGTGCTCCGCGGTCGGCTGATTCTACGGCGATAGTGCTGTTTATCCAAACCGAAGGTATCACCGGTTGCCTTCACAGTGCTATTTATCCAAACTGAAGATGTGTTGGCGAAAAGGAAAATAAAAATCTCAAGTTTGTTGAGAGGTTTCGGGTAGAGCAAGGGTTTGCGCAGGGCAGATTTGTGTGTTGAGTTGGAGGGGGCTTTGAATGATGTACTGAGTCTTGTATTTATAGGGGCGGACCTCTTCATAGCCGAGTTAGAATCATTCTCGGAATAAGACTCCTTATTCTGACCCGTCCCTATCTCGACCAATCCCACTTCTATTAGGACTTTGAACCTAGCCTCCTATCAAGTCGCATTCATTTCCAAGTTGTCAGCGTCCTCATCCTGCCGAGACTCCTTATTGTACCAAGATTCGACCTCCTTGCCTTTATCCAAATCACTCCTTCTCCCAATAGGACTCGACCAACCTGACTTGCCGGCCTATAGGACAGCCCATAATATTTCTGGAAGAATACTGGACCGATAACAAACTTAAACTTGGCCCAATAATACAAACTTGGGTCCAAACAGTTACACAAAGAGCTTTTAGTTCCACGCATGAAAACCATGATATCCTTTGCAAAAAGAACATAAAATGGAGGATTAATACCACGGAAGCTGGTGAAAATAAGCACCAATTGTACTTACTAGGGAGAAATTTTTAGTTATGACGGGAACACGGATGGTACACCACGTGTTCTTATGTAAGTGGAATAAGTGGCTGAGATTGAATCAAAATTGTAAGCCTCTCCCTCTCCTCTAACGGTCATCTTGTCTTGTACTGTGAGCTCATATGCTCAGTATGAATGTAATGGAAATCTAGCAGAGTCATACTCTCTGCATGTTCATTCTCATTCTTCCATCTCACTGTTTTGCTCATATACAATCCAAAACCATTGCTGGTAATTTGTAATCTTGTTTTGGTGTATCAGAAGTTGAATTCTAGTATGGCCTTAGAGCCGGTTTCGATTTGAAATCCGGGCATCAAGCTAAGTGTGAAATTGTGAGCTGATTTTGAAGCAATTGTTCGTTGCTTCGAGCTTTGATTCAATGAGATTCAAATCTAGCATGGCTGGATCTAGTGGGAGTAAGCTACGAGCTACCAATTTTTAATGGAGATAACTTCGATTTCTGTAAGATCAAGATGAGAACCATCTTCAGGTCTCATGAATTCTAGAATTTGGTTGAAAAGGGTTTTGAAATTGAAGGAAGGAAATCTCTCGACTGAGGAGAAGAAGCTGATGCGAGAGAATACTGTCAAAGATGCAAGAGCAGTTGGTATCATTCAAGGAGCCGTTTCAGATAAATTTTTCTAAAATTGCCAATCAGGAAACTGCCAAGTCAGTCAAGGACATCTTGAAGCAAGAATTCATTGGGGATAAGCAAGTTAGGTTAGTTAAATTACGAGGCCTTAGACGTGAATTTGAATACACACGTACGGGTGAGGATGAATCTCTTTATGTGTACTTGGTTAAACTATTTGATTTGATTGACCAAATGAAGGGTAATGGTGAAGAAATAAGTCATCAATGAGTTGTGCAATGATTGTTGATAAATTTTCCTAAGTCTTATGATAGCATAGCTTCTGTGATTGAAAACACCAAAGATTTGGAGACTATGGACGGACGGGACGTTGTGGCTATACTAAAAGGATGTGAACACGGGTTTTCCTAAGATACAACGACCCCGTCCTTGTAATAGTAGCACTCCAAATCACAAGGCTCCATGAACCACGATTGTGTTGAAAACTCTCTCATATAGACACAATGAGACTCTCTAATATTTAATGCACTCTATGTGTGATTATGTAAAACAATGAAAAATTATCTAATGTTTATAGGGGGCTTCCCTATTTATAGAAGGGTTTTTATCACAAATGGTCCCTGAAATTGACCTAGTCCATCAAGATAGTCCTTGAAAATGAATGATGCAAATCAATGTCGTCCGTCCATTTAAATTCCTTGAAAATGAAGTAAAAAACACATTCTACTTGGACCACTTTGGAAAGAAATGGTTCAAGTTTATGAGGATGATCTCTCGTATGTGCTACAGAATAGGCCATGGTACGTTCGTGGGAAAATGAAAGAAAAGGTGGAAGTTGGAACCAAATTCACACACTGCATTGAGTGTAGAGGCACAAATCCGAGTAACCTTTAAAATAGTAAACAATCATAAGCAAACCTAACACTAGGGGTGTGCCAGCCAAAGTAAGGATGGCAACGGTTCAGTTTGGGGACGGAAATGTTATATTCATCCCCATAACCACGAAAATTAACCATATCCATAACCGCAAATTAACCATCGGGTATTATCCATAACCATACCCACCGGGTAACGGATTCCCCATCGGTTAACGGGTATATCCATCTTCGTCAATACAAAAAATATATTCGTTCAATTGAGAAATTATAAGTTAGTAGATATCAATTTCGTCATTAAACATTTGATGTATAAAATGATCCAATGAATGGATCTTGTTGAGTATAAAAATTAAAACACTGATGATGTTGGCTTATCTTCGTTATGTCCTAAAAGGACCATTGAGTTCGTATTGATTTTGATTCAAAACTTTCCTTTCCTACAAAATGCAACTTTTGTATTCTCAAGCTAATGATTTGGTGAATAACAGATATACAAATACATACATATATATATATATGTATTATACTATTATATTATATATAAATTATATTATTTACTAATCGGATCGGATTCGGTTATGGATACAGTTTGGGAACCTCTATAACCATATCCAAAACCATAACCAAATAATATAAACGGTTTTTCCCCATATCCAAACCATACCCGAATTTTCATATCCAAATCCAAACCATTCGGACGGTTATCCACGGTTATCGGGTTTAACGGTTAGAATTGCCATCCCTAAGCCAAAGGCTCTCCGACGGTCAAGTTAATAAGCAAATATAAGACTCAAGCAATGGGCAAGAGAATTAGAGTACAGAGATTACGTTACTAGAGATGGACTCTAGACCGGTGTATTATACCAGTTGGGAGAGAGACTTTTTTAGGATAGAATCCTTGTTTTAATCCGGGAGAATCCTAAAGAATATCTAGAAATAGATTGCAGCACACGATTAGACCATGTGTCGTGCAGAACAAGCATGGTCATCCTCACGAAGTCACCCGAACTTCGCCCATTGCCCTAGAATAGAGTGATGGTGGCACCGCTGCTCCGTTTGATCCAGCCTGCTCGGAACTGTTGAGTCCATGACACGACTTCAGAGATTATTGTATTTGATTTCAAAATCCTAAGATGGATTGATAGCCTTGAAAAGATACCCTGTAGTGGGGACTAGGGAATTTGCATTTGATTTCAAAATCTATAGAAATACATAATTTTGGAGCTTTCTGATCCAAATAATCCTATCCAATAGTCCAATGGACATTGTGTGTCTAGGTAACAACTTTCTGAGCCATGACTAAGAGTTCAAAAGCAATCAAAAGACTTGCCTGTCACGGTGTCATTGCCCCTTGCTCTTTGTCCTACCACGCTTGCATGAGGTTGGCAGAGAGAAAAGTGCAAAGAAACCAGTAACACGTGATGAGATAGGCAGAGAGAAAGGGGGTAATGAAACCGCATCAGGTGAGTTTCTCTCCTACGGCTTAGGGTGGATACACAACATTCATTAGACAATGCACAAGAAAAACATAAGCACAATTATCCTTACATTTACATTGCAAAAGTATACCTAAATGACTTTACTCTCAGTCTCCGGGACCAAGATATTGTATTTGTGAGATAAAATTGTACTTGAAATGTCAGGGAGTTTTTTTTGTTTTTTTCCAATAATAACAGAACTAATTAGGAATTTGATTTCACAACTTGCCAGTGTATTTGTGTCGGAATTAACGAAAAAAGAGACAAAGGTTCTATACAGTTGGTTCTACGTAGAAAACCATATACAAAGAAAAATCAAAGTCACAAACCAGGTAACATGTATCTGTGGAAAGAGGTTCAGTATCATATAAGGCAACAGCATCTTCATCGTATGCATATTACAGAGTTTCCGTCCTGAGCATAGTAACCGATACATCCTTCAATTTACCTCCAACTTACATATTTTGAATTCCATCCGACAATCCAAGCATGTAAGATCAACACACTAATCCTGGTCACCTCCTGTCTTGCCTATATCATTATCATAAACAGCAGGGCTTGACTTGCGACTACTCTGTACATTTTAACCCAGTTAAATATACCTGAGATTGAATTACTGTCCTCCCAATCTTAAAACCCGGAACCACTGTAAACCCAACTTTCGTCCTGGCTTTACCTGGTAACAACAATCTCCTAGTGACATCTTCCATATAAACCATCGAAAAATCTACGCCTCTTTCCACTTGGAATATCTCAACTGCCGGATCAAAAGAATACGCCAACTTTTGGAGCATCCATATGGAACTCGCCATGCTGATGAATGATTCATAGAATACACTCAAAGACCTCCATGAACTCAACACAACTTGGTTTTGATCCAGATTACTAAAGACTGAAGATTCCATAGTGGGGTGGATGATTTCTTGATACTTGCTCTCACAAAAGCTGGAAAACTCACAATTTTGATTCCTACTTAACAACTCCATTGGATTGCTCGACGCATGCTCAAGCAACTGCTTCAGAGAAGCATTATTCTTATCCACATCCGTACCGTGCCCATTACACGAAACTTCTTCCTCATCCAAACCAAAACCTTTCGAATCGAAACCTTTGAACATTCCCAAATAAACATATGACAAGAAAGTGTACCGATTATGCGCTCTTTTAACATAATCAACATCCGGATGAACCAAATTAGCAGCCAAATCTAAATCCCACTCAGCTTTCTCCATCAAAGTTATCAAAATCTTAGTAAATCTGCGGGTTAATCTACAAGCATCATGCAAAAATGAATCGAAAACTCTAACTGACAACAAAACTTCACAAGACGAATTCAAAGTAGCGGATAACCTCTTAGACAAATTCACATTAGACTTTTGAATCTCACCCAATTTTTTCCGCAGGCCCGTAACTTCATTGTCCTTTTGATCTATCTCTGTCTGCAACCTGTTCGACATTGTTCCCAAAGTCCTGAGCTTGCTCTGATTCTCCTGCACCTGAGCTTCCAAGCAGGACCCGATTGGCAAATTAGAACCCGAATCCCAACTCGTACAAAAATCTCTGTAAAACTGCTTGAATTCCGAGAGCCTCTGGAGGTGAGAGACGAGAGCTCGATCAGCCGCCGTCACATTTTCTTCCACAAAGGGCACATGGGCAGTCTGCAATTGCAGGTAAGAAGCTTCAAACGACGAAACAGTGGCAAAAATGGACGAAATCAGAGTCTGGGTCATCTGGGTATTCATGGGTCGTATCCGGGTCCGGCTCAAAGGCTTCGAAACCGCCAAAACCTCCGGTTTTTTCAGCTGGGTCTCGCTCGAAATCGGCTTTTCCGGCGTCAACTCTATCTCCGGAGCGTTGCAGTTCGCCGCCGCCGTGTCCGGTTTAACAACGACGACCTTCTGGTCCGTGATGACCTCTTCGGCAGAGTCGAGCAGCGCGAAGCTGTCGGCGTCGTCGGCTTCCTCATCGGCGAAGAACTCGAACGTCTTGGTCTTGAAAGCCAGAGCGAATTTCTGAAACATTTCGGAGATTTGTGGAGGCTTCGACGTGCCGTCGTCCATTTCAGGCATTTTTTCTCTTCTCTCTGTTTGTTGGTTGCTTGATTTCAGATAAAATTGAATCGAAAGTATCAATATTCTGGAAGCAAATACTTCAGAGAGAGTGAGAGAGAAAATTCTGGAGGTCTACTCTTTGAGTTGTGGTGCGGAAGTGCTTTGAATGTCTTGGAAGGAGGTGTGGTTTGGTGCTCGACTCCTTTTTTATTATTTATTATCATTTCATTTGTTGTTAATTTTTCTGTTTAATTTCTATGTCGATCAATTTTCAAATGAACTGTACCAATAGTTCATCAACTTCAATTAAAGCAATAGTCTCTTAACTAAAAATCTATGATCATTGGTCTTTTGATTTATTAAAATGTGTCGTTATGATCTTTTTCGTCAACTCCGTTAAAACTTTTATCAAAATGAGTCAAGTATCAAGCACGTGATGCTGAATCAAGGGGAAAATATAAAAAACCAAATGAAAAAATTATAGTAATGATCCCTCAACTTTAACCCAATTAGAGAAATGGTCTCTCAATTTTAATCTAATTGGAGCAATGGTCCCTTAACTTTAACCCAATTGTAGCAATGGTCCCTTAACTTTAACCCAATTGTAGCAATGGTCCTTCCAATATGAGTCATTTTGACAAAATTCTAATAGAGTTGACGAAAATGACTATTGCTACAGTTTTCTAGGTTTGTTTTTGTTACGTTGGATTAATCTCAGTTTACTACCCTCAAGTTTCTTGTTTTTCAACATTTAGTACATCAAGTTTTTTTCATCCCAGATTGGTATCTGAAGTCAAAATTTTGGGATAGTTTCATACATTTGTTAAGGTTGCTGTTAAGTCAGCCGTCCACGTAGACAATGATTGGACGACATGTGAATATTAAAAAAATTAAAAAATAAAAAATAAAAACAAAAATTAGAAAAGAAATATTCTTCTCTCCCCCTTTAATCTCCACCGAGCAACTCCACCCTTGGAGCCCTCCACCAGGCAATTCACTATTCAATCCACCTAGTGAACAGTAACTGCCCTAATGAACAGTAATTGACATTTGCATCTCCACCCTTGGAGCCCTTCCCCTGGCAATAGGCAATAAAATAATAGTTTTTTGTTTTTGTTTAAATAATACAAAATAAAATTATTTGTAATTTCGGATAAGAATTTTTAAATCATTCTCGTTGCGACACGTGTCATTTTATCTAAAATTTTTTTTTTTTTTTGGTGATGGATTTCAATAAGATTTTTATCCAATGTCATCGTGCCACGTGTCGTTATCTTTTCATAATCTTTGAGGATAGATTTCGATTGAAACTTTGAGAGAAAGATATGAATGTGATTGAAAGTAGTTGAGAAAATATGAAATTGTGATGTAAGGTAGATGATAATGAGAATGTATTTATAGAAAAGTAGAAACATTTTTTTTTTTAAAATTTCAGATCTTTTTTCGGATTTTTTACAATTTTTAAATTTTTTTTATTCAAATAATTAATCTCTGCCGTTGGATTTAAAAAAAAATTGAATTTCAACACTCCAGATTGTGCCACGTGTAACTTTTCTTAATTTTAAAACTTTTTTTTTTTTTTTTGAATCTGAAAAGTGGCTAACTTTTCTGAAAAATGGTGGGGCCCACTCGCGAGTGGGGTGCACGCGCCTGACAGAAAAAAATAAAACAAGGGTCTGACGCCAGCGCTGGCGTCACAGCCACTCGGGCTGTCAACTTTTCACAGGCCCGGAGCTCGAGCCTCCACCTCTGCTCGGGCTCCTTCAACGCTGGAGCAAGTTCACAGGGCCTCGGGCCCTTTCCTCTCGCCTGTCCCCCAAGCAAGGTCCTACGGTGGACTTGCTCTCAGGAGGAGAGTCTTTCCACTGTCCACCATCTCTGCCGCTACACCCTTGCCAACCCAGCCATCCCTTCCTTCTTCCTCTCCTCTCTCTCTCTCACCTTTCTCTTTCTCTCTCTTCCACTTTTTTCTGTTTTCATCATCTGGACAACGATGTACTCCCTTTTCACATCCACCCAACCCTTTTCACTTTATTTTTCCCTAAAATGTTTATTTTTCATGCTCCTTCCTAGATCTCCTAGTTATGCTGACTTTTTAGATTTTTGTAACGGCAACGGTAACAAACGGGACAGTGAATAGCATAACTTGGCGGGTAGTTTGGTCAACGACGGACCAATCGTGATGTTTGGACTTTGGATCAGGTGGAGAAGTTGGAGAGTTGACTCTTTGGTTGCATCCATTATTTTCTTCATTTTTTGTCACCATGAAACAAAAAGATTTCACTAAATCATGTAGATTGAATGTTATTGACTGTCAATTACATTTGTGTTTGGTTTCTCTCTAAAAAAAAAATCATTTCTTGCATAACAATTACGGGACGGGATTTCAGTCGAATATTTATTATCTAATGCTTGACGCAGGTTTTCAATTCAAATCCCAAAAGTATTATATGATTGATGTATCTCGTAACTAGCAAGTAAATCTAGTAAGTTATGAGTCGAACTTCTTCTTTTTGATACGATTATGCTAGGTAAATTGGTCGCATTAATATTCGCACTTAGGTTAATTGTGCACAATTTGGGAAGAGACTACGTACACTTGGTACATCTAAGCAATCATAGAAGGGAGTGTTTGTTGGGATTTGTAGATCATATATGATTTGAAATGAGGGTGGTGAACCCTAAGTATTAATTAAGCACATAACTTCTACGTTGTTCAATTGATACAAATATGGTCCATCATGTGATTCACCCTAGGGATTCAGGAATGTGATCCATTTGTTGCCTTCACTTGGAGATTTTTTTAGTGTATTCGAAACACAAAACGGTACATTACGTGTTATAATACAAATAGAAAGACAATGAAAGTATATCTTGTTTCTACTTATATAATGACATAGCAGCTTATGTTTTGTGGACATAAAACTCGTCCTATGTACACTTAAAGAAACTCATAACAAGTTAATTAATTAAGCCAAAGATCAAGTTTAAAGGAGTAAACAAACATGTGTGAATAAAAAAATGTAAATTTACTGATATTCTTCTCACTAACATTTGCTAGTAGTATGTTTTTGCATTAAGGAAAATGATTATCATGCATTTTTTTTTCCTATATTTTCATACAACGAGTGTGCTATCCACATACCCATTTTTACTTCTCATACACCCCTTGTTAATTTCTATCTTTTGATCTTCTTTAATTTAGTCGATTCCACTGCCGCAAATTCAAAGAGTATGTATGAAGTAAAAAATTGTGTGTAAGTAGTACACCTCTTATACAATACCAATTTATTTTCTACTGTTAGCTCAAATAAACCCAAAGAAAAATAACGGACAATTTTAAAGGGTGGTCAGCTGGTGTACAAAATGAACAAAAAGTGCGCATAAATTATTTTCCGAAATGAACTGCTTCCATGGCTCGAGAATCCAATGCTTTTCCAACTTTTCAACAAAGTGTGTGGGATTAAATATGAATTCAAGATGACCCCATCATCGATAAAAGATTAGGCAGCATAAATTCTGGGTTCTTTGTTTTAAGTCTTTCACTTTACTTTACGTTGTTAAAGTCATCTCCAATGAAGATGAATAAAAGTTCAAAAACTAATAAATCTAAATTATAAATTTAAAATTAATAAATTATTAAGTGGGTAATGTTTAATCCTTTCAGTTAGAGATGATATATAAATATAATATACCGTTGTTCATTTAAAAATATTTTTTTTCAAGATTATAATTCTAACGAAATTATATTTAGTTTTATCAGTTGGAGATGATCTAAAATAATGCAACATGACATAGTAGGTGAATGACTTTACATGTAAAAGGAAAAAAAGAGAAAAAGAAGAAAAGGTTGGTATTGTTGTTATTGCGATGGTATCTTGTACAATGTTGGGGATCAAATTTTCACTGCTTTAATGATGAACAGACACTATTTAGTGACATTGCATGTCTTGCAAGTTTCCTAGCCTCTCCTCTCTCGTCTCTCTTTAGGAAGGCAATCATTATAGCTTTATGTACCTTTGTGAGTTTGCTGTGCTTTTTGGCGGACATTATTTAGGGCTGGTTTGGTATTGCTGTGCTTTAAAAAAAGATGCTTCTGCTGTGTTGTAAGAATAAGAGGCTATAAAATAAAGCAGCAGAGTGTTTGGTAAACTTTTTTATAAAAGTGCTTTTGGAAAAAAAAGCAGTGTTATAATGTTTAGTAAATTTTTATGTAAAACAACTGTAACTGTGTAAAATGACCAAAAAGAGCATAATACTAAATATGCTATTAATTTAATTGTTTGACCAATAAAGCTCAATTACTTAATATACTTTGTTCTTTTGGTTTTCGACCCAACCTTAATTCTTTAACAGGACGTTTGGAATTTCTAACAAGTCATCATTTAATCATATATGTTTCTGCACCAATTTGTATGAAGATTTGTAGAAAGGAAATCCAAAGGAAAGTAGATTGTACTAGATAAGTAAACAAGGTGCAATATTTTAGAAGAAAGACACATCATTTCGACTTGTATTAGTATGTACAATCATCATTTCTTATCAGAAAACTATATATACATAATCATATTTGTATCAAATGTCTCTCCAATCATCACTTCTTCTTATCAGAAAACTATACATACATAATCATATTTGTATCAAATGTTCCTCTATATTGTATCTTACACGAACACCACTGAACATTGACCACCAACCCCCATATTTTTATCAACTTTTTTTCTCTGTATAACACCTCATACGCAACTTCTCAACCATGGACAAGCCACCCCCTTCCGGCGAATCCCACGAAAGTGAATCAGTCATCAGCAGCCTCCAAGAATTTTCAAGCTCAACCATACACAACCACCCTGCATCTAATTATAATATTATCAGAAGTTGTACAAGGAGGCACATCCATAACAAAATCAGCATTTTTATTGATCAAATTGATTATCAAATAAATTCTAGGGGAGCAAAAAAGGAAAGAAAATCAGTTAATCAAGCTAAACAATGACTTTCCATGGCAGAATAGAAGTTTTCTGCTAAATGTCAATAAAATTTAAGTAGTCAAAGATGAAAAGTTATAACAATTATCCAGTTAACTAGGAAGTGGGTAACTTCCAAATCAAAAATAGAAGAAAACCTAGATGCAATTGGCTATTTTTATCCAAAAGGAAAATTCACAGCAATTATCAAGTCCAACTAGCAACTGGGTTATCTTCCAAATCAAAATTAAACAACAACCAGATGTTAAAAATTGCTTCTTTCTATCCAACTTAAAGAGCAAGTCAAAAGCATTAGCCTCTAAGCAGAGTGGCGGATCTCAAATGGTAACATCACACCAATTGTCCTAAGAAAAATTAATCTAAACATTTCCTAAAAGGAAGAACATAAACAGAGAGCATGTGAGACCCTCTTCAATTCCAAATACTCATTCAACATAATCCAAAAAACAGGTAGTGCGCTTAAGAAACAAACAAACAGAGTACATAAACTAAAATAAAAAATAAAAAAGGGCAGAAAAAGAGGAGGAGTACATAAACAAATAGATTGTGTTTAAGAAACAAACCAACATCATCACTGCACCAACTTAGGAAAACATAATCCAAACAATTAAACTACTTAGATTTATTAGAATCAAACAACATTGTTCCAATTTAACTTCTCTTTGGTTAAAGTGAGGACTTTTATGGTAGAGATCTACAATTCCATTTTCGTTTATCAAATTTTGATCAAATAACGCAAACAGTTTGCATCTCAGTTAATTAAGAGTATGTATCCATTGAATTCCCTCTTCCCCACTATTGCTTGTGCCAAAGAAAAAATAGCACCAATGACAGCAGCCTCGGTTATAAAAACATAAGTACAACAACGTTGTCACATGAAACTATCGTTTGTAGTTGTAACTGGAAAACAGCGACGTGGTTATCGACCTGTAGAAAATTTGCTTAACGTAGAAGTAAAGGATTCGATGGTTCAGATTTCGGATTTCTGGATCATCGGACTGAAGAATATTATACATTGGTGGTATGACATACCCCGACCTGAAAGAAGGGCGTGCTGGCCGTCACGTGAGAGTGATGTCACCATGTGCACAGTGCGGAAGCAATAAATGATAGAATTTACGAGTCAATTAAAACCGAAACACTAGCAATACTAGTGTAAAAGAAGTGTGAAATCCACTAATACAGAGCATAAAAGTCTACGTGCAGTCAAGCAGAAGTACTGAATAAAAAAAGCACCCGAAGGTGGTCCTACATAGGTGAGTTCTGTCAGAACGTCCGATGAGCTCCTCGTATGCCACCAACGAACGCTACCTAATACCTGGAGGGGCAAAAAACATTAAACTGAGTGGGTCAGAAATAAATCTTTTCAAAACCTTTCTTTTCTCAAAAGTTCTAACCCCTCGCCGTAAAACCTGTATAATTTCCCAGAAATAAAGTATATACTCATATATATAATTCTCAAAATCCTGCTGAAAAATACGTATGTATGAAAGTATGTATATGCCATGCCAAAGAATCATAACTGAATGCCAAAGCATAACTCTGTGAATGTTATTGAATACTAAATAATCATCTCAGCCCTCGGCTGTATATAGCTCATAACAATCATCATATCATATAGCTCATCATCATCACAATCATATCATCATATATATACCCTGCACACACATCAATACCACCTCTAGTGGTCTGCACAACATCACTGATAATAAACTAATATGCTCTAGTGCTACGATCACGTGAAGACTGAGCGATAAATCGCGGGTCACCTACGAGTCGAACCCACCTATAGTGGCCTATTCGACAGGACTGAGCACCTAACTTGGATCCAAGGCGAGCATATGGTGCGGGAGGTGAACAACACGTGAAGGACTGAGCCCCTCTCTGGGCGGGAGCACTAATATCAGTGTGCAGGTTTATGAGCTCTGATCATATCATATCACATCACATCATATCATTCGTTCTCAACAACTAGTATATAAATTTACCTGGCACTTACCTGTGCATCCTCAGCACCGACATTAATATAAACAATCAATAACGTATAATAAATAAATAGATACTTTGCATGGCATTTCATATCGCATTTCATATCATATTTCATTTAAACTGATTTTCTAGGAAAATTCATTTATATAGATATATACGGAAAACAAATGCCCACTCACTGATAAGTAGCCGGGTCGTAACCCCCGTGCCTAGCCTGGCTACGCTTGTCCTCCGGATAGGTCTCACCTATATGAGAAGTAACTGAAATAACGTTAATTAACGCACATAATCGAAACCTTAGAAATAACTTCTCATACATTGCTCAATTTGGGTATATGAATATACCACTGTGATCTATACAATCTCAGGAACATCCCCATATTTTTAGAAAAATTTTCCGACCACCCACGCGCCTGCCAAGGCACGGCCAAACGCGCCAGCCATGCGCGGCCACGTGCTTGGCACGTGTAACTGTACAGTAACGCCGTTAGGAATATTCTATGGAATATTCCGTTAATTAACTAACGAAAACTGTTAACTCTAATTGACGGCTTCAGCATATTCCATCAAAACTGACGGAGTATTCCTCGTCTTCTCCGGCGAGTCGCCGGTCGCCGGCGACTGTTCGCCAGTTTCTGGAAAAACTTCGAAACATGGTATCTTTTCCATTTTTGCACCATTTTCTACGTACTTTATACCAAAATGAAGATCTCACAAAGATGAACACATCCATACCTGACTCAACCCCTAACTCGCCGGGGATTCGCCGAAAAAAGCCTCGATAATTCCGGCCAAAATGGAAACTCTCCGATCTCGCTATCCCTACGTCCAAAATCTTCAAACGAACTACTCCGAGCTTCCTTAGGACCTCAATAAGCTTCCTACAAGCTTAAAATCCCCTGAAAAACAACATTTCACGTGTGCATGAACAGTGCACAAATCGGAGGTTATGAGAACTCGGGTTTTTGAAGGCTTTCCTTACCTGTAACGGGTACCAACGAGTTCGTATGGACCTTAGGAACACGATGGGGTACTTCACGTCTTCGATCTGCCAGGATTAGGGAGGATTTGTGCTTGTCCATACAAAAGCCGAGAGGGAGAGAGAGAGAGAGAGAGAGAGAGAGAGAGAGAGAGAGAGAAAAAGAGAGTCTGAGGTAGAGAGAAAGAGTGCGGGAGTGAGAGATAGGAAGGGTGTGAATGTGTGTGTGTGTGGGGTCCAAGTACAACCAAACACCCAAGTAAAAACACACACTTAACAAAAATAAATGCCTAGGGGCATTTTCGTCATTTCACGTCCACCGTACGACAATTCCGGGACGGGCTGTTACATGGTACATCTAATTTTAAAGCAACATAATCCTAAATATATAATCCAGACATATATTAAGAGCAACACTGTCGTTGCCAATCAAACCCAAAGAATTGAAATTGCTTCATGGATATCATGATAATAATTAGAACCTTAATTCAAACCCCAAAACTGAAATTTAGAGAATTAATTCAAACCCCAAAACTGAAAATTAGAACATTAATTCAAATACCAAAACTGAAATTGCTTCAACGATGAAAGAGAGAGAGAGAGAGAGGGAGGGAAAGAAAGAGAGAGAGAGAGAGTTATGTTTACCTAATCGATGAGATCGAGCCTGTGTTCGCCTTCACTGGTTCGTTGGTTGCCAAATAAACCCTGTTTCCGAAAACCCCAAAAAAATCAGTTCATCATCCCTGTTAGTTGCTACAACCAAACCTTGAATTAAAATTAAACTACAAAAATAGAAGCAAACTGAGAGAGCAGCCAAACCCTAACCTAACTAAATTAAATTAATTAATTACAACAAATATATTCAAGCAAATCAAGTATGCTCGGTCTGTACCTAGTACTTGGAAGGCGACAGTAATGTGGCGTTGAGACTGACGGAGAAAGAGGAAAAGGAAGAGGAGGAAGAGGTGTAGCGGCCGGAGGGAAGACGGCGTGCAGAGTGTTTTGCAAGAGAGAGGAGAAAAAAGGGCAAGGTTAGAGAAAGGGAAAGGGGAAAGGAGAAAGGAGAAAGGAGGGCAAGGTTGGCAAATTGAAATTTTTTTATTAAAACGTTACTGTAGCTCCGTGTTTTCAAATTGGAAGCTGTTTTTTGAAGCTGCTGTTTGCAGCTTCCTATTTTTAGTTTTTTTTCCATCTGAAACTTTGAAATAAAGTTGTTTTGGGATGTTTACCAAACACCAAAAACTCTCCCAACTTTTTTTGATAGCAGCTTTTTTAAAAATCACCTCAACCCCAAACTGGGGCTTAGTGGGTTCCCATTCACTATTTCGGCTACAAATGGAAACGGAATATTTTTTTCTTACCGACCTCATTTAATGGCAATGCTCACTATACTATTTATTATCATTGTATGATTTTAAATTTCAAAATTTGTGTAATTAATGAATAGAAATTTTAAAATTTAAGATCATTCAATAATAATAAATAAAGCTGTGAACAATACTACCATTTAAATGTAATGAGCAAAAATGTACTCAAATGAAAAAGAGTATAGATATGATCTTGAATATATATAAATATATATATAAATATATATATATATATATATATATATTTTTTTTTTTTTTGTCTCCTTAAAAAGGCATTTCAGGCATTTCCTGGCTATCATCGTGTGATTCATTAGTGTTAGAAATTGAACTCAAAACTTGCATGTGGAATATAAGCCTGAAATTCGTCCACAATGACACACCCTGACCGACGGAGGTCGAAGCATGCTGGCCGTCACCGTGAGGTGACGTAACCATAAGGGTAAGTGATGTGAAAAAGTGAATAAATTAAAACCAAACTAGAACTAATTTAAACTAAACAGTGAAAGAGTGCACAGTCGTGGGAAAAACCCACTATAATTATTCAGAGCATAATAGACAGTACGACTACAATAAGGTAGTCAAAGTAGCTAAAGTACACTTATTACACAACAGTGGATAAGTTCATACTTCTAAACAAAGATAATGTCAGAACTGCCGAAGGTCTTTCGAATGCCACGAAGAGTGCAGCTATCTAGGTCCTGGAGGGGCGAAAAAAAAGTTGAGTGGGTCAGCAAAACAACGTCTGTAAGAAAACCTTTATTTTCTAATATAATAACCCCTCGCTGTAAAACAAGTATAGTTTCCTTAAAACATACTACGTAAGTATGTAAACAACAGTACAACAACAATATAACCAGAAATATGCCAAGTCATGATATATCAAATGCCGCACGCAGTAATATAATCATGTGATAATCAAGTATAACTAAGTGCTCATCCATCTAAGCTGACACACGAGTTTGTACAGATAATTTCTGACACGAACAGGATTGGGTGTAATCAATACGTTCTAGTACTACGATCACGTGAAGGCTGGTGCAGAAGTACAATCACATATGAGTCGGAATTGCCTAATGCAATATGTACGACATGACTGGCACCTAACTTGGATCCAAGACGAGCGAATGGTGCGGATGTGAACATACACGTGAAGGACTGGCCCTGGCCCTGGGGTGGAGTACTAACACTGGGGTGCAGCAAGATGAGCATATACAAATATGTATGAATGTCATGACAGTAATATCCTAACCATATAGCAACATTTATCACATTTAATATCACAAAAACGATACTTGGCAATATAAGCGTAAAAATGAAGTAAATACGTATTCATGGAAACTATAATTATATATAGTTATAAAAACAAACTGCCCACTCACAAATACGTCGTCGGATCGTAGCCCCCGAGCCTTGCCTGACCCCTTAAGTCCTCAGGGTACGTTTCCCCTATATGTGAAATAACTATTTTTAAATTAATTAAAACACATATACGGAAAACTTAAATAAAACACCCATAGTTTGCTCAAACCTAGGGTTTAAATATATGAAATTGATCTACTCGACGTCACAGACCTACACAAATTTACAGAAAGCAAATCGGAGGCCGGACGCGCCCTCATGTGCCGCCTAGGGCATGGCCATACCCACCACCACACGCAGGCAGAGCTGACGAAAGCCCTAACGGCCGTTAAGAATATTTCGTTAAAGTGACAGAATATTCTGTTAAATAGTAATGCCTTACCTGACGCCGTTAGGATATTCCGTTAGAGTTGACGGAATATTCTGTCGTCTTCTCTGGTGGTCCTCGCCGGTCGTTGCCGTCCTCCGCCATCGCCGCCGCCGTCTGGTTCGCTAGAGTCTAGGAAAATTTGTAAACCTTTATATATTCTTCATTTCTCAACCATTTTTAACAAAATTTATATGGAAATGAAGCTTATGAAGTGTAGAATCACGTTATACCTTCCAAAAGTTCGAAAAGTGGATGGAGGTGGCTTGAAAATGGCTTGAAAGATCCAGCCAAAACTGGGCTCCTCGAAACTCGGTTGTTTCGACATCAAACCTTCCTCAAAATTGTCCTAGAAGCCTCGGGGAGTTGTGAGAGAGCTTCCCCGAGTCCTAAAATGCCATGACTCAGTCAAAAACATATCGATCTAAAACTCGTCTGATTCGGACCTTCCGAGTTCGCGAGTCAAAACTCGTCCGTTCTGAGTTTGGTTGGTATGGTTGTGTTCATGGAGTCGAGATGAACACAATGGTGTGATTTTTGGGCTCGATCTACTAGCTTTGGTGCTCGTTCATGGCTATTACAGAGAATGAGAGACTTCGGGAGGGAGAGAAAGAAGTAAGAGAGAGAGTGTGTGTGTGTGTGTGTTTTTTCTCTTTTTCTGATTGGGTGCAGGAAAGTGGGAAGAGATGTGATTGGTGAGAGTGAAAATGGGAAAGTTTGATTGGTGAGTGACAAAGGAAAACATGGGTTAGGTTAAAAAGAAATTAGGGATAGGTTTTTCAGATTTCCTACTGTAAAAGGAATCAGAAAATTTATCCAGCACAATGTTTCTAACACTGATAATTTAATACACAGGCGTGTACAAATCTACCCGTTATCCTCGTACTTTGACGGAGTGTAACTTTAACGTTACAAGTCCGATTCGAGTCTAACACGCGGTCACGCTTTCATAGTGACGAGTACAATTTAATTACGATAGTGAGAAAAATAATTTAAGAACAAATAAACACGTCCACGTCACTTGCCAACAAGGACATAAATATCAATTCAAATACTCGGGGAGAAATTACATAGAAAATTAGAGACAGATCGTCACACACAACCACTAAGTCACCCTATAACGGTTGGTCTTGAATATATTATTGGCAACATGTTGAAATGAAGCCTAAATGACGTATAAATATATTAGATGGGCTCAATTTAAATGCAATAGATAAGGTGGGGTAGTAAATTAAATAGATATTAGATTATACATAATTGCACAAAAAAAAAAAGGATTTGGTCTTAGCTGAGTCAAGAGATCAAAGTTGCAGAAGAATCATAAACTTATTAGAGTTTGAAGGCTTTACCTTAATCAAGTACGTCATTAGCATTGCAGTTTAGTAATATTTTCTTTTACTTATGAGGAACAGGTAAAATTTAACTCTCATACCCTTAATTTATATTCTTTAACATTCCACTAGTATGATAGTGAAAGAATCTAAGAAATTAATTCAAACATTTTCCAAAGATTTCATCTAGATGTAAACTTATGTCCGATACGAACACAATTTAACAGTTGTGATTGTTTTAGCACAACTTGTAGTGACTTCTAGAATGACCAAAGTAACATGTAAAACAATGTATACTTAGAGCAGCCACTTAGTACTATGGTTTGGTAGTATTCATCTTTACTTGTAAGTGAGAGGTTTAGGTTTGATTCTCGCCAAAAGCGAATTTGAACCACATTACTGTTGCTAACTCATTGTAAAACTTAACTCACTCTTCCATCCCTTAGTGTAGATAAATACCGTTTGTTAAAAAAATAATGATCCCACGGTTATGAAAGTATAATCTAAAAGAACAAAGATGAACCACTAACCCAAACACGAACACAATGGTGATATTTGATGGGAATTCAGATTGTAGGAAGAAACTCCCATGCAAAATCATCCAAGAAAACCTTTATCTCTCGGGTAGGTTATATATCTAAGAGAACCCTTCAGTAGTAGGTTAGAAAGCCTTGACTTAGAGAGAAGCATGTTAAGGGGACAATATATTGGTTGGTGAAGATATGGGCAATATATGGTAGGGTAGGTAATGGGTTGTTAAAGTTGGTCAAAGTGAGAGCTAATAAGTGGAGATTACACACCTCAGCAATAGCAAAGCACTAAAGACTTCCTTTTCCACTATAAAGTATTAGCATCCTAATCCTTGACCTTGTTCTGTCGATCTTTGCTTTTAAGCATATCCCACATCCTCCACTAAACTTTGGCATTACATAAAATGACAAACATCGAAACACTAAGTGCTAGGGCCAAAACTATGAAGCCTAAGACCATCTCCAATCGAAGGGGTTATGTTTAGCCCCCATTTAGATTATACCCTGCAAAAAATTATTTTTTAATGAAGAAGCTATGTTAGGGGTGTGCTATCCACATACCTCTTTTTACTTCTCACACATCCCATGTTAATTTCTTTCATTTGATCTTCTTTAATTCAGTCGATCCAACGACTGCAAATTAAGAGGGTGAGTAGAAAGTAAAAAGGGGTGTGTAGATAGCACACCCCTAATTTGATTGGTTAACTGAATTAAACTACCATATTAAATAAGGTTTCCAGACATATTTTGAGTGTCAGTTGTCGCTAAATGAATAAGCCTCCGAACATATTTTGAGTGCCACTTGAAGATGTGGCCATTTGAAAATTATTGAAAAAATTAAAGAAAAAATTATTGGAAGAGGTAAGAGATGGGTGTGTATGAAAAGAGTGTTTGAGGTGAATAGAATGTGAAAAATTGAAATAAAATGAGTAAGATAATATGGAAGAGTGAAAAGGATGTGAGAAATGGTGTAGAAATGTCTTAGGTATTTATAGGAAAAAAAAATTAGAATTTAAATTTTTTTTTTTTTTTTAAATTTTGTCTTAAAAAAAATCCAGCTGGACCTAACTAAACATGCTGGCTGGTTAAAGAAGGCCAGCTCGCTGGCCATATAACTGGATTTTGGCCCGGTGAGTCCTAAGGTTTTTTGGCCTAGACCTCCATTGGAGATGGGTTTTGTGTCAAAAAGGGCTATATCCTTTGGCCTATGGCCTTATAGCTGGCAAAGGGGCTACGTTTAGCCCCCGAGCAGATTGTAGCCCTGCAAGAAATTATTTTTTAATGAACAGTTCCAGGCCAGATCTATATACAATCTCCAACCGAATAGAGCTATTTTTTAGCCATCTTAATAATTTACTAGTCTAAGTTTGTTCTTTAATTTTAGGGAGTTCTAACGAAAAGCCCGAGGTACTATTCACTTTAAAGAAAAACCACATTTTTACACTAAAAAGTCAAACCTGGTAATATTCACTTTACCCTTTATTTGTCCTTATCGTTAAAACTCAAAGTTTTCAAGCCATTTTCATTACTTTTCCATTAATTTTATCGGTTAATTGAATTAAACTACCATATTAAAATAAGGTTTCCAGACATATTTTGAGGGTCACTTGTCGCTAAATGTTGTTTTAAGTTTCATGTTATTAAATACTTTAATTTTACTTGCATGTTAACAACTTAGACATTAAAATGAGGTAAGATAGTATGGAAGGGTGAAAAGGATGTGAAAAATGGTGTAGAAATGGTTTAGGTATTTATAGGAGTAAAAAAAAAATTAGAATTCTAATTTTTTTTTTTTTTAAATTTAGTCTTAAGAAAAAAAGGCTACAAGACATCAGTTAGCAGCACAGCTGGGCCCAACTTTCAGGGCTGGTTGGCTATGTGTGCATATTGGACCAAAATGGCCTTCCTCTCTCTATGGCTGTTTTTTCCAAAGCCTTAGGGCTGTTTTGGGCTTCTTGAATTTTGGTTGTTAAGTTGTCATACAACTTAAGTTAATGGGCTTGACGATTCGAAGCCCATTGGGCTTTAAGGCCCAACACTAACTCAAGGTTTAAAACGAACTTATTTGTTTGATTAAATAACATATTAATTCATCTTTTTCATAAACATTTAAACTATTTAATTGTCCTTACTCATCTCCTTTTAGATCCTTCAAACATTACTTTACACGGTGTGCGATCCATTAGGTTCCTTTTAGCGAGGTAGTGGGCGATTAGAACTCTTCAAATCGATTATGAATTGAAACTTACTTTCAATTCTCCTTTTAGTGATTATACATCTTCAGGGCTTCCACAAGCCATGAGTGACTACTATCAGTATGTCATGGCTACCTAAGCTAATCAGAAGAGGTTGGAAAATCTATTTGGTTTAGGATTACAAATGTAATATGGTCTTTCTCTAATACAATACTCTTGATCACATTGTTTGGTTTGATAGTTTATTCATGTCTATTATCCATTCTCTTACTTATATGATTACCTGGAATGTGATTTGGACTCACTTTCTAAATCTCATTCATACTCTGGCCAAAGATTCTTAATCATATCATAGAGTATTCATAATCTGCATTCACCTGCCTCTATAGGTAAATGGCTTAACCCCAACTACGTCGTGGACACCTTCTAATGGACTGCCTTTGACACAGTCAAAGATCAAAGACCTAACCATAAGACAACTATGATGCCTCAAGTCAAAGGACTACTTTGCATTAACCCAACCTTGAGTTCTCATGTGACATGAGTATGAGAACTCCTTGTTGATCGCATTCAGTTGACTCATTCTCTATTGAGAACCCACATGCTTGTCTTGGTGCCAGTCACACAAATGACTCGAGACCTGTCACTCTCTCTAAAAGAAGACATAGCACGTACTGATCTTAATAGACTGTCAATTCCCAATTGGCAATCCTATGATCAAGAACATTTAAGATATGTGTACGAAAGAGAATAGTCTCGGGAATCCAACTTCTTTAGATCACAATCTCTCAATTACATATTCCTTGGACTTATTGTTCAAGCATATAACGTTTATATGAGACAACTTTAAACAATAATCTTTACCCTTATATTAAACTAGATTAGTTTAACATGTGAAATGTCCGTTTAGGACACATTTCCAACAAAGATAGTATGATTAAGCAAATAATGGCTTGCTCAAGTGAGGCATGGTGTGGAAACTAGAAGTTTATCTATATAGTATGTTGAGAGAGAGAAAGAGAGAGAAAGAGAGAGAGAGAGAGAGAGAGAGAGAGAGAGAGAGAGAAAGAGAGAGAAATAGAGAGTTGGAATGGTTGCATGGTGTTTTCTGGTAGATAATTTGGGTTTCCTAGGGTGGCAGTAAGGCTTACGATGGGTGGAATACTCTGAGGGAGGTTATGGAGAATGCTAAGGTTGTAGAGTGATGTTTCTGAGTTTCTTTGGTTCTCTGTGTGAAGCTGGAGGATTAGGCCTCCCTCTCTAAGGTTTTTGGCCTATATATGTAGTTGAATGGTTCATTCCCAAGGAATCTCTAATTAGGGCTTGTTTCTCCCTCCCCTTTCTCCCTATTTTTCCAGTTACCCCTATTTTGGTGTAAGAAGGCTAGACTGTATAACCTACATCGTGTCTTCTTCCTGAGGCAAGGGTTTCCGAGGTCAGCTTTCCGCATGCACTACTTTTGGTAGCGCTTTATGGCTTTCGCACGTTGGATTTCTGCATGAGCTAGGAAGCGAAAATCTGCTTTTTTCTTCATTAAATGCATGTCTGGCTGGGCTTTCACATGACTCTAAGGGCTAGGGCTTGGTTCTTCCCTAACTAAGTTGGTTAGCTTGCTAGGGAAAGAAGGAAACTAGGCTGGTTCTCTCTCAAACTTACTCACGTGGAATACAAAGGTCATGGGCTTGGACTTTTGGGCTTCCAAGCAACCCAAAGTCTTCCACAATCTTGACTCCACGTAGGCCTAATGAATTTCCATAACCATCCACACCACAAATCACTTGACAAGCCCCGAGCATGTGACTTGGGCTTATCTTAGCATGAATAGTTATTAGTGTGATGAATATGCATGAGTTCTCACGAGCATGGCATGATTTGGACAAATGTGTGGCTTGATTAACGTAGCATGGCATGATTACGAACATACCTCCTTCTAGATTCCGCACCTTTTTCATGTACTTGGGCTTGACTTGAGGCTTGTATGATAATTAGGCTTCGAGACTTGATTGGGCTTCCACATGACATTTTTGGGCCTCAACACATCTCAAGGAATGATAGGGTTTTGATATTTGTGCTAAGTTATACTTCAAATATTTGGATAAAGTTAAGCCGGTCCATCTGTTCAGTTTATTTATTTTATTTTTTATTTAGATGTTACTGTGTTACGGTAAAAAATTAAGGGTTTTTATCACAAATGGTCCCTGAAATTGACCCACCCCATCAAGATGGTCTCTGAAATTGAAAATCAATCAATGTAGTCCCTGAAATTAGGTGTTGCAAATCAATGTAGTCCTTCCGTCATAACTCCGTTAAAAATTCTGTTATGTGCTGATGTGGCAAGTGACGTGGCACACTTTATATTAAAAAACTAAAAAAATATTATTAAAAACTAAAAAAAAATCATTTAATATTTTTTAAATGTTAAAATAATAATTAATTATTAAAAAAAAAAAAAGCCCCATGTTTGTCAAACCCCCCCCCCCCCCCCCCCCCCCGGTCCCCTTCTCCCCCACCCGTTGCAACCCGAAGAAGAAGAAGAAGAACCCATGTTCGTCATCCCCCCCGCCCCTTCTCCCCCATCTCCTGCAACCCAAAAGAAGAAGAAGAAAGGAAAAAAAAAAAAACCCCCAATTTCGTCTTCCCCCCACCCCCCGCAACCCACAAAGAAAGAAAGAAGAAGAAAAGAAAAAAAAACACCAAGTTCGCTGCAACCCAGAAAGAAGAAACATATATTAAATGATTTTTTTTTAGTTTTTAATAATATTTTATTAGTTTTTTTAATATAAAGTGTGTCACGTCACTTCCCATATTAGCACATAACATAATTTTTAACGGAATTATGACGGAAGGACTACATTGATTTGCGACAACCAATTTCAAGGACTACATTGATTGATTTTCAATTTCAGGGACCATCTTGATGGGGTGCGTCAATTTTAGGGACCATTTGTGATAAAAACCCCAAAATTAATTCTTAGTTCTCCGCAGATCATTGAAATTACATTAGTTTTAACGAGATTTTACTTTTTGCAGATAGATGAAGAGGAAAAACACAACCACAGTTTTATAGCATAAGGAAGTGATGCAAATCCAGTAAAGGTGTAAATGAGAATTGTCAGTGAAAAAAATAATAATGCAGCAACAGGTCACGAATAAGATTACAAAAACGATTTGAATCATTCAATTGTCTTCAAAATTTCATTTCTATTAGAGCTGAAAAACTGAAGTCTATCATGTTACGGATTTCATCTAGAGTAAATTTCTTAAAGCTGCAATATATGAATTGTTTCAAAGCACAGTGGCTATGAATTATGTTTTGTATTTATATTTTTGGTAACGCTGTCAAATTAAAAATACACAACACCAGTCACATACATAATAAACTTAGTTAATTTAGATTTCCACATGTATATAAATAATATTACATATATATATATATTTAGGATGAGATCGAAGAACAAAGATTTTGACAAACATCCCTGCATAGCCTTTAGATCTTGTAACATTCAACGGTCTTGATTAAGAGTTATGTAGAGGATTTCAAACATTAAATGAGGTATAAATTTATAATTAAGAAATAAATAAAAATTAAAACTAAGAAAAGAATAAAAACTGAGGGAATAATAAAACTAAGGAAAAATTAGTATCCGGTCTCTAGTTACTAATGTTCATTGATTGAAACCTTATTAGTTTTTAGATTTTGATCCAAGTTCGTAACATTAATGTAATAATGAATTTACATGTTAGTTACATAATTTTATAAAATAAAAACTAATAATAGATTTAGCATTTTAATACTCACACCTTTATTAAATTCCTAACTAATTTTCAATTTAAAACATTCCAAAATAAAGAAAAAATTAGAATAAGTTTGTACCCATTAGCTTTTTTAAAAAATGTTTTCAATTTTTTAATCTTATATGTACCCATTCATGTAATTTTATCAAATTTTTAATCTTAAAATGTTCTCATTCTTAAATTGACAAGCCCCGACCGGAGCCGAGGCATGCTGGCCGTCACCCGAAGGTAACGTAACCAAAAAGGAAAGTAAAGCATAAAATTATGGGTAAATTTAAACCAAATCTAACACTTATTTAAACTAAAGTGACGAGTGCGCAGTAGTGGGAAGAACCCATAAAACACAAGTATTCAGAGCATAGATGACATAAAAGTGTGCAGTCAAAACTAGTTAAAGTGCTTAATACACAACAGGAAAAGCTCCTACATTTATTTAGGGGTATGTCTCGCCGGATATTTCGTCGTACGCCATAGAGTAATAAGCTAACTAGGACCTGGAGGGGTGAAAAACAGAAAGGTGAGTGGGCAAAAACAATGGTTTATAAAACACATTTAGTTTCTGAACATACTAACCCCTCGTCGTAAAACCTGTATAATTTCCAGAAAATCATACTACGTATAAGTATGAAATCAAATGCAAATCAACAGTAAATCCAGAAATACGCCAAATCACAATATCAACAGTAGCATAATAAAATCAGGTGCTCATGAATCTATGCTAACACACGAGTTCATGAAGAGGGAATCTGACATGAACATGATTGGGTGTAATCATAATATATATGCTATAGTACTACAATCACGTGAAGACTGGCGCTAGGCACATCACATACGAGTCAGAGTTGCCTAGGGCAACCTGTACGACAGGATTGGCACCTACAATGGATTCAAGGTGAGCGTGTGGTGCAATATGAACATACACGTGAAGCCTGGTCCTGGCCGGGGCGAGTACTACACTGGTGCAAGCATGCATGATGATGAGCAAGTATAATGTATATGAGCATGCCATGAATTTATATATATATATATATGTATGTATATATATGTGTATATATATATATGTATATATATGTGTATATATATGTGTGTGTGTGTGTCTATATATATATATATATATATATATATATATATATATATATATAAACAAATGCCCACTCACTGATACGTCGATGGATCGTAGCCTTCTAGCTTTGTTTGTCCTCGTACGTCCTCAGGCTAATTCTCACCTATATGTGAAATAACTAAAACTAATTAATTTAATAGGACATATACTAAAAGGCTAGGAAAATCCCACATAGTTTGCTTAAATGGAGGGATTAAATATACGAAAACATTCTACTCAATGTCACGAACGCATACACGTCAAGCACATGCCGGCCAGTGGCCGGACGCGCCGTCATGCACCTCCAGGTTACGGCCACATGCGCAAGCCACGTGCTTGGTAAACTAACAGAGTGACAGAGGAATATTCCGTCAGATTTGACAGAATATTTCGCTAACCGTAACGGCGTCAGTTAACGGCATTAGAATATTCCGTCAACTTTGACAGAATATTCTCATTCTTCTCCGGTTGTCCTTCGTTGTCCGTCGCCGTTTGGTTCGCCGAAAACTGGAAAAATTTTCAGAACATCATAACTTCTTCATTTCTTAACCATTTTTATGCACTTTATATAGAAATGAAGCTTGTGAGGAGTAGAACAAGATTGTACTTTTCAAAAGTCCAAAAAGTGGACAAAATGGACTGAAATTGGCTCGAAAGTCTCAGACCTAAACTCAACATCTCAAACCCGTGGGTTTCCTTGTCGGCTCCACTTCAAAACTAAGCTAATGGCCTCGGGGATTTGCCTAGATGTTTCCAAAACTCCCAAAGTCTTGTAACTCAAAAGGAAAAACGTTGGGGAAAACTCCACCCGAATCGGAGCTCCGAGTTGCTCCGAGTTGGAAGCTCAAAACTCGTTTATTACGTGATCAGTTCATAAGGAAGGGTTTGTGATGATGAGAGGATCTCGATGGTGGTAATTTTAGGATGAAGTTTGATGGTGATCCTTGGTGTTGCAGAGAGGAGAGAGTTATGGGTGAGGGAGAGAGAAGGAGAAGATGAGAGAGAGTGAGAGAGAGAGAGAGAGAGAGAGGTGACATTTTCTGATTGGGTGAAAAAGTGGGAAAAGAAATAATTGGTGGTGAGGTATGGGTCACGGGACAAATTTTAAAGAGAAAAAGGGATAGGATTTGTACAATTCCAGATTACACAAAATATGTCCCCTTATCAAAAATAGTGTTTCTAACACATGATAATTTGCACACACATGTAAAAATCTACCCGTTGTTAATGCACTTTAACTAAATGTAACTTTTTCATTTCAACTCCGATTCAGGTCTAACTCGTGCTCACGTGATCGTAACAACGAGTACTATTTAATTATGATAACGAAAAAAATAATTTAAAGCCGAATAACTACGTCTCCACGTCAAGTTCCACTTTTGCCAAAAAGGGCATAAACGTCAATTTACACACTCAGGGAGAAAATTACATAGAAAATTTAGGGACGGGTCGTCACATAAATATACCAATTTGTTATATGTAAAATGTACCATTTTTTTTTTATATAATATCTACTCACTTTTTTTTCTAATCCATTTTTACATTCTTTTTAATTTGATTTGAGAATGTATCCATGTCAAGTTTAATCCAAGAAATTTTACTTATGTTAGCCTAATATCTTTTTTGTTTGTTTGTGATTTTGAAGAATGTACCCATGTTTTGGTACAATAATTTTTTGATTAATTTAGATGAATGTACCCATGTTTACACACACACACACAATAGTATAATTTATATATTAATATTTTTAATCCCACAAATTATGATTTTTTTTATTTAAAATCTCATTAATATAAACAACTATAAATTTCAAAATTTTAATTTAAAAAATATAGTAACATATAGATAAATAAATTATCACATTAATTTTAGGGACTTCGATCAAAAATAGAAAACCAACAAGGTTTCAATCAAAAAATATTCATAGTCAAGGACCGCATCCAAAGTTTCCCTAAAAAATAAATAAAAAGTCCTGCAAACATAAGGAAGAAACGAAAATGGCGTCCATCTTGGATGCAAGTGCAGAAGCACGACCATCCGAATTGCTTCGTCCAACCCCAACACCTCAAATTCCTATCACTCACATTGTCAATATCACTCACATTGTCAAACTTAGTGTCGTTCCTTCAATTGATCAATACAAAATTCCGATATAAAAGCATATCAAGTATCAATCTACTTCAAGTCTTCGTTCCTCGCTCTTTCATTAAATTGACAAAACTAAACCCTAAATCAACAACTCTCATTACCTCCCTCAAATTTTTTATACAATTAAATCTGAGTGTGGATTTGAAATAAAATCAAAGAGGTTTTTGGGGTTTTTACCCAAAGATGAGAATGAAGACTCACAAAAGACTTGAAGGTATTTTGCACAAATCAATGGAGGCCTTTGTGGGCAAGGCTTTCTTCCTCTTTTTAATTTTTAATTATTTTTCTAGTTTTTATTCTTTATCAGTTATTTTTCTAGTTTTTATTCCTCATCAGTTTTTATTCTTTTTCAATGTTAATTATAATTCCCGTAAGCATCCATGTCATTTAATGATTAAATAAGAACATTTAGATGTTATGTAATCTAATGACTTAAAAGGAATGTAAAAATGTTTGTTTCTTGATTCTATTCTTATACATATAACTTTGTACATATTTTCTATGATTTAAAAATACTCAACACTACGTGGGACCCTCGCTAGTCCTATATCTAAAACATTAGCAAACCAGACAATTAGAAAATGGATACGCTCATACATGACCGGAAGAGGATCCTTTCCGGATTCATTTGTGGGGATTCTCACATCCTAATCGTTCATCATATATCGTGCGGTTAGTTTTCATTAGATACTATTTATGTTTAATTTTAAATAAAAAAAATTAAATGATTTCTGACCGTATAATTCACGATAAATGGTTAAGATGTGAGGATCCTTAGGATCTCCATAATTTGGATCCGAATGGAAGCCAAATCCTAGGTGACCCATATATAAAACAATTAGCTGCTAAGGATTCCTTAACTTCTGGTCAAACAGACAAGCACCCCAACAACCCAATATTTTATGTACTTTATGGGTTTTGTATTTATCATTTCTCTTCAAGATTTTGCTTGCTATTCTGTAGTTTAGGACTATGACAGTCAATGCAATAAGTCAATGTGTTGACCTTAAAAATTACTAAGTCTACATGGCGCGCAGACCCAATAATTAATAAGCTAACCAAGTCATTCGGTTGTGTGCGTGGTGTGCCAACTCGATGGCCGAGCTCGGTCGGTGAGTAAAATATGTTGATGTTGCGTTGGGCGCGCTGACTTTCTGATCTTGCGATTGCGGTAGAGGAAGGAAAAAGTCTCGACCTTCGGGTTCTAGAGCCTGAAGACAAGGCTGCTAGTTTTGCGAAGTTCACAGATCGTCGGTGCCAGGTTCGGTCACGGTGATTATATTCGTAAGAGTATAAGCACGCCGAACCGATACCAAACTATACAGACACAAGTACTCAAAAGAGATGTATGTCTTGATGGTAAATGTAGTTCGGCCGTCAGAATGCCGAACTCGAAAACTTACTTGTGAATATCCAATCATAAAACAACTCGGCATTCAATGTGCCGAGCCCAGTAATTTGTAACACTTCACTTCGCCGAGAAGGCTGATGAGATGACCTCGACCAACAAAGATTCAGAAATCATTCTCGACTGAGACTTGGATAGGTAATCAGTCGTTCGAGAAGCAGTGCTGTTTATCCAAACTGAAGGTACTCCTTGAACGGCTGATTCTACGGCTCCAGTGCTGTTTATCCAAACTGAAGATGTTGCCGATTGCCTTCACAGTGTTGTTTATCCAAACTGAAGATGCGTTGGCGAGAAAGGGGAAAAAGGAGAGATTTCTCAAGATTGTTGAGAGGTTTCGCGTAGAGCGATTTTGCGTAGGGCAGTTTTGTGTTGAATTGGAGGGGGTTCAATGTTGCCTGCGACTTTGTATTTATAATGGCTGTCTTTTGCTTGGCACAGCCTGATAGCTTTGTAGAGTCCAACTGCAACTCTAACTCTGTGAAACTGAAATTGATCCGTGTGAAATGCCAAGACATATCCTTTAGATTTTGTGACTTTTCCAACAAAATAAAGCCTATCTAGGTTTTATCACATCACATCAGTAGCCTAGGCCACCTAGGCTTCTTATCTCATCATCAAAACTCCATCAGTGGCTTTTAAACCCATCTGACGACATCCATCATCATGCAAAAATGCCTAGTCTACCTAGGCTTGTCTCATCATCACCCAAAGCCATCATCTTTATTGTCGCATGCATCTTGACCCTATCTAAATGAATTTCAAATTCATTTCTAGCTTCCAAGTGCCGTCAGAAATCCCAAATCAATTCGAACTGTACTATTTGCTTGGGATATAATTCGCATCCTATTTATCTGGTTAAAGAAGATGCTAAGATAATTCATATTAAAAGATAGTTATTATGATAAAAACCATAATATTATCCTTTAACAATAACAAAAATTATCTCTACTTTTCCATCCGACAGTTGAGAACTATGATCACTCAACGACCTTGATTACACGGGCCGATGGTGTAAATTTGGGTCCAAACACAATGTCAAGAGAAAAAAAAAACACATTTACTACCCTAGCTAACAATATTTCTAATTATTTTACTACTTTTGTCACATTTAGTAAATCTTACATTAGTCCCATAATACTTGTTAAGTGTCTAGATCATGCAGTTATAAAGTAATAGCGTGTTTGACATTTTGGTGTTTATTAAAGTCTAAAACTAAGTCAATCATGTCACTCAGTACTATGGTATAGTAATATTTCTCTTCATTTATAAGTGAGAGGTCTTAAGTTCGAATCTCGTGGATAGTGAATTTGTGGCGAACATAAATGCCTAATCATTTGAAGAATCAATGGCCTGTTTAATTGAGAAATCAATGAACTAACGGTATACTAATTAGTGGCGGACATAAATGTCCTGCAACATTCCTTTTGGACGTTCATGAATTACTCAGTTGGGTAATCATCGGAACTCCATGCCATCATCTCATCTTCATCTCTCCTTTTTTTTTTCTTTTTTTATTGATAACTAGCCTCTTGCCGCAATCATACGTGTGTGGCAATTGATTTTTTTTTAAATAGTTTTGAAAAATAATTAACTTACTAGCCACCTAAAGCCCTATTTAGTGAATTGTATTGATTTATTTATTTTAATTTTAATGGAAGAAGGGCAATTTGGCTATTATGAAAGCTTCACCTTTTTTATTTTCTCCCTTTATAAATTACTAGCCTCTTGTCACACGCATATGCGTTTAACAATTGGCAATTGTATGTTAAAATTAAAGTTTTTTTTAATGGTTTTCTACCAAAAAGAAAAAAAAAGGAAATTTAAGTTTTCTTATTTATAGATTTTTATAAAAAAAATTATTCAAAAATAAATTGGGAGTCATCCATAAACCACCCACTAATGTGAGATTTTTTGTTTTTATTATTTTTTCTAAAGGTTAAAGTATTCAATATTAAAGTGTGTTAAAATCAATTGTAAATTTTGGAATTCTTGAGGGGCATTTTATGGTATTTTGAATGTTTCACCATTTTAGGGTGCTTCCTTTATGTATACTAGCCTCTCTGCACGCACTCATGCACATGCAAGAGGCTTTTTTCAATAAAGTGTTTTTATTCACTTATGGTTTTTTACCAGTTTGTTCTCATTTTTTGAAATTTTTTTGGTCTTGATTGTGAAGGAAATATAGGGACATTTTCAAAATTTTGAATTGCTTTACTGATTTGGGCTCTCATTTTACATATATAGATTTTTTTGGTTTTGATTGTGAAGGAAATAAAAGGCCATTTTCGGCATTTTGGAATGCTTCACCGTTTTGGGCTCTTATTTTTTATATACATAGATAAAAAAAAAATGGAATGATCTTTTACTCCTGTATGTCGATGGAATTTTGACAAATTTGTTTTGGGCTACCATTGACAATGAACTCCACCATAGGAATTAAGGGCGTGTTTGTTTGCCCTCCTTAAGTTTCCTTGGAGGGGATTGGCTTAGTTAAGCCTACTAATACGTGTTTGGTAATAGCACGAACTAATTTAAATGGAGTTAAGTTGGACTCGGTCCGACTAAAGGCATCACTAAGTCACCTTAGCCAGACCCATCAAAATGCATGGGATTACTAATCCCGTCTCCAACATTGTTTGCACGTTTTTGTCGTTTGCAGCTCCAACACCCCCACGCATGCCCATGTTGGATATTGGAATTAACTTAAACGTAAAAGGATGCTTGAGCAAAAAGTATTTCACAATGCTTGAATACTGCAGTTTTTCTCTTTTGTTTTTTAACTGGAAACAAAGCTTACAACTTAAATGGCAATTAACAATCTCCACGATAACCACTAGCACAACATGTGCAGATTTTGTGGAGTTCAACTACCTTAAGCAACAGAAGAAAATTTGAACGTGGTGAACAGACTCAACCACAACTCCTATAATCTAGGACTCCAGCTTGACTTGGTCTCTACGTTGCCATGTCAGCTTTATTTAATTAAAAACTAATTAAACAACTTTCAACACCCTCCCTTAAACTGATTTTTACGAAAAATAGTTTAGGGTTTCTCCACCATCACATAATCATCTTCCTGATCAATGCTTCGAAGTGAACAAACTCTCAACATGCTCCTCAGTTGCTCGAATGCAGGCTACTTTAAAGGCTTAGTTAAGATGTTTGCAACCTGCTCCCCACTCTTGCAATATTCTAGTTAAATCTTCCCATCTCTGCACAGATCACACATAAAATGAAAACGAACATCAATGTGTTTACTTCTCCCATGCCTGACTGGATTCCTTGATAGCTTGATAGTTGACATGTTGTCGCAGTAGATGGTAGTTGGTCCCTTTTGAACATCACCAAGCACTTCAAACATTTTTCTGAACCACATAGCTTGACAAGAGCTCGCAGCTGCTGCTACAAACTTAGCTTCTGTTGAGGAAAGTGTCACAATCTGTTGCTTCTTTGAGGACCACGATACCGCACCAGAGTTCAGCAGAAATGTGTGCCCAGAAGTACTCTTACGATCATCTATATCACCTGCATAGTCGTTATCTGTGTACCCAACAAAACCAGAACCATCTTCCTTTTTATAAAGTACACCATAATCAATTGTCCCTTTTACATACCTGAGAATTCTCTTTGCTACATTGAGATGCATTTCAGTTGGTTTTTCCATATATCGGCTCACTAGACTCACTGCATACATGATGTCAGGCCTCGTGGAGGTTAAGTACATGAGACTCCCAATGATTTATCTGTAGAAAGTACGGTTAACCTCCTTCCCACCTTTGTCTTTGCATAACTTTAAGCCGAGTTCAACTGGAGTTCCAAATGGCTTGCAATCATCCATCTGAAACCTTTTAAGAATGTCCTGCGCATACTTTTTCTGGTAGATGAAATTACCAGCAGTAGTTTGAATGACTTCCAATCCAAGAAAATAGTGCATTAATCCTAGATCAGTCATTTCGAACTCCTTCATCATAGACTTCTTAAATTCATCAAACATTTTAGCATCATGTCCAGTGAATATCAAGTCATCAACATACAAGCACACCATGAGTAATTTACCTCCTTCCTTAGTCTTGACATTAAGAGTGCTTGAAGAGACATTTGTGAAATCCAAGCTTAGCAAAGTGAGCATTTATGCGACTGTACCAAGCTCGAGGTGCTTGTTTCAGTCCATAGAGTGATTTCTTCAGTTTGAGCACCTTTTATTCTTCTCATTTTCTCTCATAACTAGGTGGTTGATCAATGTACACCTCATCTTGTAGGTTACCATGCAAGAATGCTGACTTCACGTCTAACTGAAAAATTGACCAGGAATTTTGGGCTGCAAGAGAAATCACCAACCTGATTGTGTCATGCCTTGCAATTGGAGCGAACACTTCTTTGTAATCAATGCCATGCTTCTGCTTGTAGCCTTTGGCTACTAAACGAGCTTTGTGCTTGTCAACTTCACCTTTTTCGTTCAACTTTGTTCTAAACACCCATTTAACGCCAATGGTTTTCTTTCCCTTTGGAAGATCAGTTAACTCCCAGGTTTGATTCTTCTCAATGGACTTGATTTCATCGTCCATTGCTTCCCTCCATTTCTCCTCTTTAACAACCTCATTATACGTGATTGGATCACTGTCTACAAATAATGCAAAGTGAGCATTTTCATCATTAGAACTTCAATAACTTACATCATAATCCATCATCCATGCTGGCCTCTTCCTTGAGTTCTCATTTCTCAGATTGTATCCCCCTTCTTCAGATTGTTGAGATGATTGAACTTCAGATTAAGGTGGCTGCTGGGCTTGTGTTTTAAGAGCTGCAACATCTTCCTTGTTTGAATCATCATCGACTGGAATTTTTTGTTGAACCGATATGTTCTCAGACCAATTTCACATGGTGTCTTCATCAAATATTACATCTCTGCTCACCATTATCTTCTTTGTCACTAGATTGTACAGTTTGTAAGCTTTTGAGACTTCACTTACACCAAGGAAAACACACTTTTCACTTTTATCATCTAACTTCTTTCTTTTCTCATCAGGGATGTGTGCATATGCTATGCACCCAAACACCTTAAGGTGATCAACCGCAGGCTTCAACCCACTCCAAGCTTCTTGAGGAGTCATATTCTTAACAGAAAATGTGGGACTTCTGTTTAAGATATGAACTGACCATAGCACAGCTTCAGGCCAAAACTTCTTGGGAATGCTTCCTTTGACTAGCAGACTTCGAACCATGTTGAGAATGGTGCGATTCTTCCTCTCACTTACACCATTTTGTTGTGGTGTATAGGCAGTGGTCAGCTGTCTCTTGATGCCTTTCTCTTTGCAAAATGCATCAAACTCTTTCGAACAGTACTCTTCCCCACGGTCAGTTCTTAGCGTTTTAATCTTCTTGTCTGATTCATTTTCAACTAGAGCATGTTCGAACAATACTCTCCCCCAAGTCATCTTCTTTGGCAAGCAGGCAAGCCTACACAGTCTTGATTTTAAAAGGAAACAATCTGTTGGAAGACATTTTTATAACAACAATAGAGCCTCTTTTTGGACTTCACAATCTCCTTTATAGATTGTAATCATGTAACCTTTATCTTGTAATTGACCAGCACTCAGCAAATTTGTCTTCAAATCAGGAATATAAAAAACATTTGAAATAGTTTCAATAAAGTCATTTTTGGTTCTAATTTGAATATCTCCCTTACCCATCACTTTCACTGTTGATTTATCACCAAAACTTACTGCCATGGGAAAGCTTTCATCCAAATTAATAAAGGAAGACTTACATCCACTCATGTAATTGCTGCAACCCGTGTCCACATACCATGTCTCCTGATCAGTTTCTGTCAGTGCATGAAAAGCCATCAAAAGTGTCTTTTCCCCATTTTTCTCCACAAAGTTTGACTTTTCTCATTTTTCTTTTGGTAACTTCGTGTAGCATTCATTCTTGTAGTGGCCAAAATTTCCACACCTATAGCACTCCACTTTTGACTTATCAAAGTGGTAAGCTCATTTTTCTTCAGAGTCATCGTTTCTTTTGAAAACATGAGGTGACTTGCTGTCATCTCGATGTCCAGACCGTCCACCACCTCGATGGCCTCGACCACCTCTTCCTCTACTACGTCCACCTCTTCCACGACTTCTTCCTCCTCGAGAACTTGAGGGCTCAGAAAAAATGGAAGCTTTCAGCGCTGTTTGTTCTTCACTGGCAGTGGTACGGTTAAGTCTTTGTTCATGCACTAACAAAGAGCTTTGCAGTTCATCAACTCGTAACTGAGCAACATCCTTTGCCTCCTCAATTGAACAGACAATGTAGTCAAACTTTGGAGTCATTGATCTCATAATTTTCTCCACAACTTTGACTTCTTCCATGGTGCCACCATTGGATCTCATCTTGCTTGCTATTCCCAGAGTTCTAGCAAAGAAATCAGTGATGGACTCACCTGATTTCATTTGTAGAGTTTCAAAGCCCCTTGTTAGAGTTTGAAGCACTGCATGCTTCACCCTCTCTGACCCTTCATATTTCTTCTTCAAAGAATCCCATATTTGTTTGGAGGTCTCTTTCTCAAGTATGGTCTCCAAGATAGATCGATCAAGTGCCTTAAAAAGGTAGTTTTTCACCTTCAAGTCCTTCAGCTTCTGTTCAGCAACCCTCTTTTGTTGTTGTTCAGTCAACACAACTCCCTCTGCTGGGGCGTCAATCCCTGATTCCACAAGATTCCAGTACTCCTTTGACCCGAGGAAATTCTCCATCAGCATGCTCCAATGGTTGTAGTGACCATCAAACCGTGGAATCGCTGGTTGAACAAAACTCTCAGTGGCTTTGTCAGTTGCCATTGTTTCTTGCTGCTGCAAGACACAATCTCACCCTTTTTCTCAAGTTTGTTCAGGCCCAAAAAGAGCTCTGATACCAGATGTTGGATACTGGAATTAACTTAAACGTAAAAGGATGCTTGAACAAAAAGTATTTCACAGTGCTTGAATATTGCAGTTTTTCTCTTCTGTTTTTTAACTGGAAACAAAGCTTACAACTTAAATAGAAATTAACGATCTCCACGATAACCACTAGCACAACATGTGCAGATTTTGTGGAGTTCAACTACCTTAAGCAACGGAAGCAAATTTGAACGTGGTGAACAGACTCAACCACAACTCCTACAATCTAGGACTCCAACTTGACTTGGTCTCTACGTTGCCATATCAGGTTTATTTAATTAAAAACTAATTAAACAACTTTCAACAACCCATATCTGAAACCCACCCCCATCCTTCGCTTAAATCTCAAAATCCAACCCAAAATTTCAAAACAAAAATAACAAAACTCCTAGATGCACCTGTAGACGAATTCTCCACATAAATTCAAAACAAAAAAGCAAAATTTTCAAAAAATCAGACGGCCCCGGGTGGAGAGCTCTGACAAATCCTCTGCACAAGGAAAAGAGGGAGAGGTGAGGGAGAAAGTGGGTAGATGTCTACAGAAAATGTGAATCGGAGAAAAAACCGTGAAATGAAGATAATTCTATAAAAACGTGAAATGGAGGAAAATAGATGAAAGGAAGAAAAAGAGAAAATGATAGATGATTCTGGAAAAAAGGGTGAGGGAGATAGAGACATAGAGTAGATGATTCTTAAAAAAATAAAAAGATAAACTAATAATAAAATATTAATAAATATAAATTAAATAATATAATTTCTGAGTTTGCAAGGTATTATGTTCTTAATCCGACTTCTTGGTTTAAGTCAATTTAATTCCTAACGCTATTCCAATCCAAAATAATTCGATGCAATAAAAGCACCTTAACAGTTTTTTCACCAGGATCAATTTAAGTAGATCGCGAAAATATTTGGCCTAATATATTAAGCCTTTCCCCGTAAAGCCGCCGCAGGGGCGCGGAGAAGACAGGGATGAACGCTGTACTGCTCAAGGTAGCGATCGAGATCGAGATCTCTCTTTTTGGCTGCTGTCGGCGACAGCAGCCGGTCGCCAAGACCAGCGACACTGATCGCAAATCATCTCTGTTTGGTATCGTGCGAACGGGAACGCGGGTCGCAAGGTAAGTCCACGAAACTGTAACCCTGATATTTGCACTCCATTTTTCATCTTTTGCATCTACCTAGGTACACTAAATTTTGATCATGATTTATTGGAATTTTCTTGTTTGGTCGTCTAATTTAGTACTTTGATTATAGTAGGGTTGGCACTTTGAAATTGATCAAATATTACTTCATGAAGCCACAACCTAAAGGACGATCTTCTGATAGTACCGATCAATCCATTAGGCAACACGAGGCTGGTTCCTGCTACGACTTTACCAAGCTATCTGAGGCTCTACATTTAGCACACAACTCCCTCGACAATGAGGTAGTTTATCATTGCAGCAACTCCATTGTTATGGAGAATGAGAGTGCATCGCGTTCTTACGACTTCGGAGAGATGTCCGAGGCGCTGTCTAATTGCGAAGATGAGGACAGTAACTCTCTTGCATTCCGTCAAGCGCTCCTCATCAAGCTTGGAAGGCCATCTTTCTTAAAGACTAGGGAAAAGATGATCAGATCAGAGCCTCTCAAGGTAAGGAAAGTAAAGCTTGTCAATGTGAAGACAGGAACAGGAAAAGTACCAACTATGTACAACTTAACCTTGAGATCATTGAGAAAGTGTAGCTAATATATTTAGTTATTTTTGGAATTTATCCTACATTGGAAAGTGCTCTTAACGATATCGTTCCTCTTACTATATAGTTTGACATGTCAAATTCTTATTGACTTTTGACAAGATTGACAATTTAATAACATGATGTTCCATTCTCGTATTATGGTTAAGTAATGTTTTCAAACTATCTAAATCCCTTTTACTCTAGTTTTCTTTTACTAAGCACTTTGACATGCGAGACACTAGTTATCTTTTGATCATAATGCCAATTTGATAACATAATATTCCATACTCATATTGACAATCGGATAACTGAATGATGAATTATAATTATGTCTATTATTTGTCACAATCCTATCGGCTTATAGTTCTAACTTTCGATGGGATAATAAGAAATAGGTTTCAGATCTTGTGGACTGCCGGAGATTGGGGGGTTAGGCTTTGTCTGGTATCTCTAAACATTTATGAACATAAACCCCAGCTTTCAGGTTAATGTTTACTTTTGCATGGGATAACAACATCTGTACATCTTCCCTGATTTTGTCTCTATCTGTGTCCGTGATGACACTACAAAAATAGATATCCGGGCACCTTTTGTGTGGAATTTATATGTTTAGGGTTTTGGTTTGGCTACAACTTGCGACTTTTGTATTGTCCGTCGTTTTGGTTATCATATATGCATGCATGTATACTTCGATGTCCTATACTGTCCTTCTGTTTGTTTTGCCTCACATTTTTGTAGGCCCCTCTAAATCTTACAAATGCAGTTATGCAATAATTTTTTTTGTATTTTTCCACTCTTACCTGACTGATCTGAGCTGATCTCAGGGTGTGCATGAAACTCACCTTTGGGTTAAATATTAGCTATGGTTAAAGAATTCAGATCTTCTCCAGATCTTGTAATCTAGAGCTGACGAATAGAGAAATTCGGATTGTTCAAGAGAGGGAGAGATATAGATCCAAACCCTTGGTCTGTAGATTTTAAATGAGTGGTCTGAATTTGTTGGTCTGTCAACTCTGGACTGCGAAATCTTCCGGATCTCGATTCATGGTTAAAATCTTATGATGAACTTAGTTTTGATCTCCTTGTTTTGGTGGCTTTGCAACGAAGGAAAAAAATTCCTATGATTGGGTGAATGTTAATTGATGAACTAAGTACATTACATCTTTTGGGTGAATGTTAATTGGTTCTCCTTTGGGATTTACATAGATTTTTCTTTTTCTTCTTGGGGTTCAAGTTGTACGGATGACTCTCAAATTACAGACGGTCCTCCATGTTTGTGTATTTCATCAGTCCATCACGTTTCAAATCGATCAATGTAGTCGCATTTATCATCATTTTCAATAAGGTTTTTGTCACAAAGTTGTCGCAAGAACATATATTTAAGCTTACAGTTATAGTCCAACGAATTAATCGTGGAATGTCTTTCTTTGGTCACGATAGAAATGTCTTCTTTCCACTAACATAAAAGATTCTCCCATGTTAAAAAATTGTTGCCAAATAAACCCATACCATAAGAAACCCAACGGAACATCTTAGTTGATTATATTTGTAGCAGAGATTGATGATCATTATCAAAACCACCACACACTTATGACTATGTGCTTTTCTTCTGCACTTGAGTTCAAATCTCTTTATGTAGTTTAAACTAAGGTAGTGTCAACTATCCCTTCTGTTTGTTTTGCCTCACATTTGTGTAGGCCCCTCTAAATCTTAGCTGATCTCAAGGTGTGCATAAAATTCGCCTTTGGGTTAGCTATGGTTAAAGAATTCAGTCCTCTCTGGATCTCGCAATCTGGAGCCAATGTATCGAGAAATTTGGACCGTTCAAGAGAGGGAGAGAGAGATCCGGACCCTTGGTCTGTATGAGGTGAGCCATGAAATGGGCTAATGGGGGTCGTAGGATTTTTAATGAGTGGTCCAAATTTCTTGGTCTGTTAACTCTGGACTGCGAGATTGAGAGAGATTCTCGATTCATGGTTAAAATCTTATGAACTTAGTTTTGATCTCTATGTTTTGGTGGGTTTGCAATAAATTAAGTTGGGAAAAAAATTTCTTATGATTGGACTATTTTTTTTGGTGAATATTTCTTTTTTCCTTTTCAATAAAAGCGATACTGGAGAAGAGAGAATTGAACATAAGACATCAGATGCAAAGATAAAACGCTCCAAACCACCAGTGCTATAATTCCATTACATCTCTCTGATTTTTGGTGAACTAGGGTTTAGGGCGAATGAACCCATATCATAAGAAACCCAACAGAACATCTCAGTTAATTATGTTTGTAGTGGAGATTTGATGATCATTTTCAAAACCACCAGAGACTACCGATGTTGTGGTGGAATTGTCGAAGCTATTGACATGCCCGTACACTTCAGGAAGAAATTTTCTAAAAACTCTGTACTCCGGCACCCACAACAAGGCCTAAATAGCTCGTCCCACAGCCATCCACCTCAGATTTGTGTCGCCGAAATACCCCAAGCGTTCCCCGCCCATTTATTATAGTCAAACAACATGACAAAGAGCACCTTATCTGCGTGGCCGACGTAGTATCCCAAGCGCACCACACCTATTATACTAAGACAACATGACAATGAGTCTGGTGCTTGAGAGGTGCTGAAAGGGACGCTGTGTAGCACACTCTCCTTGTTTAACATTTGAATCTTTTCCTCTAGGCTTGAGTTTAGCCACGGTTAGAAGCGTGTGTTTTTCTTCTGCACTTGAGTTCGAATCTCTTTATGTAGTTTAAATTAAGTTAGTGTCGACTATTACTTCAAAAGTATTCTTTTTATTTCCCAAAGTTGATCAAGTAGGAAAGCTCATAACAAAGGAGTAATGCAGATACAATAATGTGCTTAGGACGAGAGAGTGCTTATATTCACATTGTATGCAAACTTCATTAGAAGAGAAAACAAAAACTTTGGGAAAGCAATTTTATTCAAAAGTTATCCCGAATCGAGCCCTTGTATCTTGTACTAGTAGGATACAACCACCTCCATAATAACCCTTTGAACGCCATACATGACCTCCACTTCTTTCTCTTTTAAATTTTGTAGTGTATTTTAACATTGAGAAGATTATCTTTTGATCAACAGTTAGTAGGCATGGTGGCTGTACTAGTATAGATTTGGAGTCAATAAAGTTGTACATGGATCAGCCATAATAAACACCAACATAAAAATTCTAAAAGTCATCATGATTCAAAAATATTGGAAAGAGAAATACTACTAGACCAATAGCTAGTTAGTTGACATGATGATTATACTTGAACTCATTAAAGTTTTACATGAACCAACCACAAAAAACAGTAGCGTAAAAATTTCGAAGCTATCGTGATCCACAATTGTTAAAAGAAATACCACTACACAAAAAGCTTTTTTTTTTTTTTTTTTTTTTTTTTTTTTTTTTTTTTTTTTGGAAAACTGGAAATGTATTAACCAGGGCAAAATAAGCCATAGAGAACAACGAAAGCCGAACAAGAGGCAAACAACCAAAAAAGAAACCGGAAGTGCAAGGGGTAGAAGACCTGACACTCGAAACAACGCTCAAAGTGTCCCCCCTTGCACCACCAATACCAACTTAAGGCGCATGGTAAGTCATCCTTATTTAGCACATGCACAAGATGGGGGTCAAACAACCCAAGACACGTCACACATCTCCACACAACTACGTGACGCCAAATGGTCCGCCGCCAAATTGGCTGATCTTGGAATCCAAGACCAGCGACAGTCCTGAAAGGCTTCCCCAAGCTTCAAACACCTCGCTAAAATGGAAAAAGCCTCCCATCTGCCATCAGAGATAGATCCCCGCATACATGAAATAGTTTGTTGAGAATCAGATTCAAGAACAACATGAGTCTGACCCATTTCAAGACGCAACTCACAACCACACTGCAAAGCCACCGCTTCAGCAGCGGCAACACAAGACAAACGGAGGCTTTTTCTTCTAGCTGCAAGGAAATTACCTAAAGAATCCCGAATCACAACTCCTGCATAGCCAACCCCGTGCCTGCATCCCAACTAGCATCAACATTAATTTTAACAAAGGGAAGAGGTGGTGGCATCCAACAAACCTGCCCTTCACGCCGAGAATGCGTGTGCACAGTGCGGACCGAGGAAGACCGCATGGCATCAAGGAAACCAGCTACACTTGTGGCAATAGCGGAAAGCACCTGGAGCGGGTTGATAGGTTTACACAAAAAGTTATTTCATCATGGTGAATACAACTAATTAGAGTCAGTTCAATTCATGCACCTAACTCATTTTTCTTCTCTTACTTATGTTTTTTCATTCAGATTTTGACAAGTGTACTAAAACATCAAAGATATTTTCCCCTTTTTTTATAGGAAGGGAAAAGAGTTACAACGAGCAGCCTATAGGACAAGCAAAGTTATAAAAATCCCAAAACCAAACAGAACGAGCCTCAACAGGAAGCTTCTGTCATCACAAATGATTAACAGAAGACGCTTTCCTAACTCTAACTAGCGCATCCGTTACAAATTAGCTTCACAGAAGATATGACGGGATGAAATGTCTTGGAAATAGCAAGCAAACTTTTGAATGTTGGACACCAAAGTAGATGGTTGCAGGGGGTAGAAGAGGTCTCATTCAAAGTATCAGTAAGGACCTTAGAATCACCCTCCACCTCCAAGCAAGAGAAACCAAGATCGTGAGCAACTTTACACAGTTATTGAAGCCTTATGAGTTATGACGAAAAACCCAATCAAGCCGTGCTCCCAAATCTGCCAACAAAACAATAAAGCAACACATAACCTTGGGAGGAAGACAAGCAAAATTTTAACCCTTGAAGGAAGACAAAGCTTCCAAATCTTCTTAAACAAAGGAGCACGAGTGTGAGAATTCTCATTCTTATCAAGTAAATCAGTTGCAGATTTAATAGTGTACCTACCCGAAGGATTAGAGCCCCAAACAATGTAATCTTTTTTATCACCTTCCGGTAGAGGAATTGCGCGAATAACCTCCACGATGTCAGGATGAAGAACTACAGAGAGCAATTTTGGAATATCCCAACAATAATCTCTACTAACATCACTAAACGTAAGCGACCAATCAATTGATTGTCGCTCCAGATCAGAAAGAAAGGCAGCTAAAGGTTTATCCAAAACCCAAAAGTTAATATCCCTAACATTGCCAACAATTCAACGAATCCTTCTTATTAAATTATCCCTTGCGAAAAGGAAGCATTCTTGAGATACTTCAGCCGGACTAATCGAACCCACCATCTAGAGTGATCAAAGAGCATCCTCCAACCCAGCTTGGCAACGGCAGCCTTATTAAAATGACAACTTTAACGAAAAACTCTTGCTACTGTTTACTTTAACGAAAAATCATATTTTTATACTAAAAAGTCAATTCTGGTACTATTCATTTTACCATTTATTTGTCCTTATCGTTAAAACTCAAAGTTTTAAATCATTTTTTATTAGTTTTCCTTATTAAAATTTATGACAGGTCTTAGACCCCGACCGGGGGGGGGCCCTCTAGTCGCACCCCAGAGAAAATATCTTTTTCCATTTACCCTTTGTAAAAATTAATTCGTGAAATATAATATAGAAAAATTTGGGAAGTTTGTAATTCAGTTTAAGAGCATTACTCTAGCACCTATATCACTTGTATAAAGTAAAAAAAAAAGGTTTATTTTTAGCTATGCCCTTATGAACTTGATTTTGATCCTACTTTGTCTCGCGAAACTCAAAAATCACCACTTACTATTTGAAACATAAAATTCACTTCATATTGCCTTGTTTCTATTATTTCCATTCAAAACAATCAAATATACTAACGTGGTTTAAAAAATACATTTTTAGAAGGCTTATTCTTAGCTGTGCTTCTTGGAACTCGATTTTGATCTCATTTTGTTCCTGAAATTCAAAAGTGGTCAATTTAGTCCCTGAAACTCAATATTCGCTCTACTTTAGTTTGTTGATGTGTATTCCGTTTGTTGGGGAACTTTTAGATCGAAGTGGACTTGAGCTTTGAGAACGTCCTTTTGTCTCACTTGGTTTGGTTTCGTACCAAGTCCTGGAATATCTCAAAAGAGTTAGCTTATCTTAGGAAGTATCCTGGTTAGATCAATGACTCGAAGATAACATGATTAAGTAAATAATAGCTTACTCAAGTGAAGCATGGTGTGGAATCTAGAAGTTCATCAGTTTAGCATATTGAGAGAGAGAGTATCATAGTTGCATGGCATTTTTGGCTGGATGATTTGGACTTTTCTAGGGTGATAACAAGGCTTACGATGACTGAGATTTTTAGTGGAAGGCTGTGGGAAATACTAAGATTGCATGGATGATGATTCTTGAGGCTTAAAGAATGTTTCTAGGCTATTGGGTTCTCTGGGTATGTTTCCTGGGTGGTGCTTCTTGGTTCTGTCTCCGTTCTGTCTCTTTTTCCTCCTACTTAATGGCTCATCCCCTCCTTTTGTAAGTGAAGGGTTCTTCTCTAAGCTTTAAAGGGATCTCCTTTTGTGGTTTGGCATTCCTCTTTCTTTCTTTCTAGCTCTCCTACTATTTCCTTTTTAGTCTAAGTTAGATGTACTATTGAAACCTGCATTTTTCTTTTTCCTGAGGCATTGCTTTCCTGAGCCAGCTTTCCACCGACTACTTCAGGTAGCGCGCCTCATGCTTCTGCACGTTGGTTGTCTTTGCAAGCTAGGAAGAGAAAGTCAGCATTAAATACATGACTTGTTGGGCTTAGAGTGCATTTAATACTGGAATCTAGTTTAGTCATAACTAAGAGGGTTGGCTTGCTAGGAAAAGAGGCAAACTAGGTTTGTTCTCTCTCAAACTTATCCACGTGGAATACAAAGGTTATAGGCTTGAACTTTTGGGCTCCTAAGCAACCCAAAGTCTTCCACAATCTTGACTCCACGTAGGCCTAATGAACTTCCATAACCATCCACATCACAATTCCCTTGACAAGCCCCGAGCATTCGACTTCAGCTTATCTTAACATGAATAGTGATTAGCGTGATAAATAGGCATGGCGTGATCTGGACTTATTACCGTAGCATGGCATGTTAGTAAATATATTTCTTCCTCGGTCCCGCAACTTTGCATCTATTTGGGCTTGAATAGAGGCTTGTGTGACAATTGGTCTTCGAGGCTTGGTTGGGCTGGCGTGTGACATTTTTGGGCCTCAACACCATTAAATAACCGTTATGTTTTTATAAGTGGCATAATTAGGGCCCACTTATGGTTGACGTGGCACAAGTATAAAGCTCAAATATCCAGTCAAATGGTGCCATATAGAAAAAAAAAAATAATTTTCAAACATTGTATAACATATTAAAAAAGGAAACGTAAGAAAAATAGCAATAAAAATTATTGGGTTTCATCTCTCCCACCTCTCTAATCGTTGTCCATTCATCCATTCTCCCACCATCTCCAGCCACCTTATCATTAGTTCCATTGATTTTGTTATTTTTATGTTCTTATGCTCTTAATGGAGATGGTTGGTGAAGAGAGATGATGGTTTTTTTGTTCCTTTTTACTATTTATTTATTCTAGGGAGAAATTTTGCATATTACGAATTATAAATTTTGAATAGGTGAACCTGTTTTTAAAAATAAAAAAAAAAGAAACAAGGGAATGTGGAGTGAATTTTGAGTTTTAAGGAGTAAAGTAGCAACTTTTGAGTTTTAAGGGGCAAAGTGAGATCAAAATCGAGTTTCAAAGAGTGTAACTGAAACATAAGCATAAAATTAACAGTTATTTAATGAAATACACTTAAACAAGCTGAAGTGGAGCGAATATTGAGTGTTAGGGAGTAAAGTGGTGATTTTTGAGTTTTAAAGGGCAAAATGGGATTGAAATCGAGTCCAAAAAGCGTAGCTAAAAAAAGCCAATAAAAATAGAATAGTTTTATTAGACCAACTCCAATGTTGGGTTAAAACCTAAATTTTAAGCTTAGAAAATTTAGGTTTTAACGCAAAACAGTTTTACTCTTCCTCCAATGGTTTAAGATTTTAGCCCAAGATTATTAAAGAATAAATTCAGGCTAAATTTTTTTTTTTGTAACTTTTTGAAAAATAAAATTTATGTTGATTATCCTAATTTATTTTTATGAACATTTTAACCCAAAAATATTTAGATTCCGATAAATAATGAAAAATCAAAACTAACCTCATGAAACGTGAAAGTCATGGAAGGAACATGTCGTTCATGTAACTCATGGAACAACATGGAAAACCCTTTCTACACGTATGAAACACATGAAACAATAGTTGTATAGGAAACTCATGAAACACATGATAGAGATATAGAACACACGAAACAATATGAAACACATCAATCCACCAGCCCCACCCTCATCTTTGCTTTGTTTTGCTTATCTCTTCATAGGTGCCTTGAAATAAAGGAAGATAGGGTCATTGAATCATCACATTGATTGCCTATATTAACGCTTGAGGCTTCATGAGCAAATGATTTTGCCCATTGTTGGTCCGCATCAGTTCCCCACCTTGGATTATCCTTGAGGACGTCTCAAGCATGATACAATTCAAAAGTTTGGTTTTTGGTCGTAGTTCTTATCTTGTAAATCTCCATTGCTTTGTCAACCTATACCAGGAATAAACAAAGACCAATTAGTTGTAAAATATGATCGTATACATGAAATAAAGTATGAAGGGAGACACTCACCAATTCTTGGGTGCTTCTTCCACTAGCCTTGTCAACCACAACTCTGTCCAAGCTTCCCTTCCATAGAGTGCACACTTTTGTTGATAATCTTCCACCGATTGTAAACACTCTCACCTTCCCTTTCGGTTGGTGTTGGAGGGTGGAATTGAACTTCTCAACATTTTAGCCCACAAAACCTTTTTATATTATTTGTGCCAACAACACCATCATCGCTAGTATAAATCCATGGCAAGCACAAAGCAACATCTTCATCATTTGACCAATTAGGTCCTCTAATATGATCTCTATCTTGAAAAATTTGGAAATTGGAAGAAACAGTTTTCGAAGTGGATAGAAAGAAAAAAAGGAAGAATTGTATGAGAAAAGTGAATTTTGTGTGGATAGTTGAACAAATACATAGGTATTTATAGAGTTTTTGGGTGAGTTTTGATTTAAATAATTTTTTAATTATTTTAATCGTTGGATTTAATTTTGGACCGTTAGATTAATCATATTCAATTTTAGCCGTTGGATTTAATGTATTTATATGAAATTAAAAAAATAAATAAGTTTGAATTTGGACTGCAGTAAATGGCACAATCACCATCACCGTCTAATAAAAAAAGATTTAATGGGCTGGGTTTAGGTGGGCGACAAAGATGTTAGTGTAGGCCCAACCCGCTTCATCTTGTTGCGCGTGTGCGCGCAGTGGGGTGCGTCTATCCTACGTTTTGCTTTTTTTATTTTTTATGGTGCGTCTATGCGCGATGTGGGGTAGGCCCCCTAACCCAACCTAAACTTTGGCCGGAATTTGACCCAAAATTGAGTTTTAACCTAAATGTTATTTTAGGCCTGTAAAGTCCAGTCTTAAGTGTTTGGCTTTCCATGTCAAATATTTTATTTGTGTACTACATGCTCAATTTAGTTGTAGACTACTTTTTCTGATATAGGATGTTGCTACTGGATTAAACGTTTAAGGACGTGGCTCACCTCACTTCAAAAGGTTTGGTTATGCATGTGCATTTCACATCTATATTCTTGGTGCATTCTGTTTAGTGTTGTTGTCTAGTCAAAACTGCTCACTTTTCCAGCTAGCTGGGCATGCAAATTAATAGCTGCCTACATGAACTTCCTGATAGCTTTATGCTAATAGTCAAATCTCAGCCCTTAATATTTTCTGATCATTTTGTAGTACGACAATTGTCCTTGGTAGGTGAAAAACAAACTAAATTTTTTGGGGTTAAGATACGTAGCTAGGGTTCATTTTCATTTGGGGGTTTCCAAGTTCATTTCTGTCTAGAGAGAAGTTAGAGAGAGAAAGAGTATTTACGCTTCTACCTTCTTTGTCCTCCTCATTTATTAACCCCTACTTGCAAAACCAAGTCCATGTATTAAACACTCAATCGTTGTATATTAGGTTTGGATTGTTTTAAGGTTTTGCATTAAAGTCTTGGTTTGGTTTTAAGATTTGAATCCGGTTTTAGACCAAGCTTTTGGATTCAAGTTAGATTCTTCCTTCAACTGTTTGATTGGAGAATCTGACTGATCGTTTTGAATCTAGATTGTATATGCATATCATAACATCATATCATATCATTGATTTGAGTTGATATCGGTGCCACAAGGTGAAGAGCTTAGGAGGAGCTGCCACTTCGTGAAGACTAAAGGAGTTCATCCCGTGTAAGGCAAGGTTGCATAAAGGTAAAGCTGCTTCGTAGATAAGGATCTAGGAATTGAGCATGTGTGGTCCTTGTATGAACCTTGTTTACACTAATGGATTGGACTCAATAGAGAGTCCCCAGTTTTTCAGAGGTGGGTTTTTCTGGCCAAAAACATCTTGTGTTCAAATTTATTTATATTGTGTCACACATCTCACATAACATACATGGTACATATATCTCTTGAACATTTAAATGGTATGTGATCACAGTTACACTCAATTGACACATTAATAACTTATAATGAACTGAAGCCTTGCTGACTAGGATAGTTTTTGGAAATTGAAATTGGTGATTGAATCTTTGATTTATTAACTAACAAATCTATCTTAGTTGACTAGCGGGCTTGACTAGTCAGTCCAGCGGATTATAATTTTTAAGGAAATATAGTAAAATGTCAATAAAAACTTTACTAATGAACCATATATCAATGGTCTTTTTTTATTTTGGACTTAATCAGTGAAATATTTTTGTTAATTAGGCATAGGTCAATGAGGAATGTTACATGGGTTTCAAGCCCATATAAATAGTTAAATAAAATTACTTTTTTACCCCAAATTAAATCATAAAAAGTTTCATGATCATCTCTCTCAAAAATCCTGTATTTTCTGCACGTAAAGATAACCCAAATGCCTCTCTCTCTCTCTCTCTCTCTCTCTCTCTCTCTCTCTCTCTCTCTCTCTCTCTCTCTCTCTCTCTCTCTCGTTGATGAATCAATACAAGCCATGAATCTATAATTGAAACCTAGCAATAAAAATCGAACAAGCTCCAAGTTATTCCGTCTGTGAAAAAGGAAGTGGCCCGTACTACCACTGGTTTGTTGGCCGAGCTTGGCGGTGGGAAGAGTTTTTTTGGATCCAACGTTCGCGCATTTCTTGGCTTTAAGATGGGGACAGAAACACTTCTTTTTTTCTTCACAAAATCACAATTCAAATGAGGTAGCAAAATCAGATTATGAGTCTCAAATCTAAGGACAACAACTGGATTGTTGGCGATACAGAGATCCGGAACCATATTTACACATTTTTCATTAATTTATTCAAGTCCGAGGGCCCTCGGCCTCTTGATGCAGCCCTAGCGGGTCTCTCCCTGATTGTCTCTGAGGCTATCAATGACGAGCTACTACAAGCTTTTACCATGGATGACATAAATGTGGCGGTTCAAGAGTTAGGCGGTCTGAAGACAGCTGGTCCTGACGAATTTCATGGTATGTTCTACCAACAATGCTATGAAACCATCAACAAACTCTTAGCAGGGTGGTTTCAGAATTTTCTGTTCAAGACAGTGTTCCCCATTTATTGAACTCCACTAATCTGGTTTTGATCCCAAAGGTCCCCAACCTGAAGCAAATCTCGCAATTCCGCCCAATCAGTTTATGCAATTTCTCCTACAAAGTTCTTTCCAAACGTATGGCAAACATATTAAAAAAAAATCTCCCTAGATTCATTTCTCATCAGCAAACTGCCTTCCACCTGGGACGCCAAATTCAAGATAATATTTTTGTGGCGCATGAGGCCTTCCACTATCTCAAAAACAAGAAATCAAAGCATGGGTTTGAGCTGGGGATGAAGGTTGATATGAACAAGCCTATGATAGGGTGGAGTGGGATTTTCTTTAGGCTGTGTCAAGACAGTGTCAAGACTTGTGTCAAGACAGTGTCATTCTTTATCTCCTTCAATGGGCAAACTGGCGCCTCTTTTGTCCTCTCTAGGGGTCTAAGGCAGGGGGACCCCCTCTCTCCGTGCCTTTTTTGTTTATTACGGAAGCTTTATATGCTTTAATTGCCAATCATTGCTAAGACGGTTCGTTAGCGGGTGTAATTCTTGGCCCCTCTTGCCCGTCTTTGTCTCACCTATTTTTTGCAGATGAGTCCCTCTTCTTTATTAATGCAGAGCCGAGAAACTGTCGGGCTTTATGGGACATTCTTGATATTTATTGCAAAGCTTCGGGTCAGACCATCCACCAACAAAAGTCTTCCCTTGTCTTCTCTGCCAACTCCCCAGCTCACATTATTGAAGAAGCATGTGGTATCTTCAATATAACTTCATCCCTGGATCCTCAAAAATATCTCGATCTACCTATTATTTGGGGTCAGAAAAAAAAAAAAAAAACGACTTTAGGGTTTGTCAAGTACATAATGATTCAAAAAATTCAAAGTTGGAAGCATTCCACTCTCTCTTTATCTGGTCGTGAAGTCTTGATTAAAGCTGTTGCCATGGCTATCTCTACTTATCCCATGAACTGCTTAATTTTTCCCATTACTTTCCGCCAGGAGAGAGTCATTGACTCTGATAGCTCGTTTCTCGTTTCCGTGTCCTCACTAGAGTAGTTAAATGATTCCGGGGTCCTATGGGTGGTGACTGGAGCTGCGCTCCTAGTCTTCTTTATCCATCCTTAGGCCCTCGGCCTCGCTTATGTATTTCCTGCTGTGTACCTCCTGCTTTCTATCTAATGCAAAACATTCTCGTTCAACAAAAAAAATGATATGCAATGGTATTAAATGCTGCAATGCATCTGAAGAAGCTGACTAAGCAAAAGTTGGGCTGTTGTGTTTTGGCGACAGCAGAAGCAGCGTCCGAAAGGCTAATAAAGTTGATGTGATGACGATGCTTACGGTTTTGGTGGCATTGCCTACTCCATTTGTGTATATTATCTTTGAGTCCATTTTTGCCCACCCCCAATAACCGTTACCCCCTCCCTAAATTTACACCACATTAAATTATTTCTTAAAGATTATTCACTGTATTTAAAACATAAACAGACTTCAATTCTAAATACATATCAACCTAGATCTATCTATATATTACATAATATTCGATCTGAGAGCTGCCTTAATTATACTGTCATAACAAATTTTTTCTACTATCATCTTATTTATGAAATTATGTTGCATGTTGTTTCCAACTCTTTCCAACCTACTTCCAAAAATTTCTAAATATTTGTTTAAATCTAATTTTGTCCTTGTACTACTATTTACTTGTAATTTGCCAATAAAACCTACACAAAGTAATAAGTTGTCTTTATTCTCTATCATGTATAATTGTCCAGTTCTTGCTTAGTTGGTACTTTACTAAATCTTTCTAAATTTCTATTTTAGTTTATCCTGACCTTTCTTTAAATAATCTAAATTTTCAATCATCCTTTGATCTGGAAAGAGATATTATTGGATATTTCAAAATACATGAATATATAATATATACTTATAAATATATATATATATATATATATATATGTATATATTTGACAGATATATTATAACCAAAATTACGTAAATTGAATGGGTATCAAAACATATGATTTGAGCGTGAAAACATTGTATGTGCAAGTTGCTGGAAGGGTATAGCTCTTCGTGCTGGAAGAGATATAAATCTTGGTGCCGGAATTGTATAATTCTTCATGCTGAAAATGTATCTCTTCACGTAAAAAACACATGAAGAAAGACGTGAGTCTTTCAATAGTTACCGAAGAAAGATGTCGTTTGATAAACTTTCTATCTAATGAACATACATGGTTTTTAGATTCACACTTCCACCCAATTAAATGGATTTCAATCTTCTGAATGAGTGCATTCTCTTTTGTAAATACCCAGCGTCCAAACCAATTATGATATACAATCAAAATTGAACTCAATTTTGATTTCTCTTTCCCTCATCTAATAAAATCATATAGTTTCCTTTAGAAGATTCCAAGGGAACTTCTATTCTTGTTAAACTAAAACTTCAAACTTTGTTGTATTTTGAAAGTGATTTGCTTTAGATCCATATACAAACTCAGATTAAAATGGGGGCAAATATCAGTTTAAAGAAAGCATATTAATGTGCCTTAAAGTCATTTTTAGTCAAATTCTTAACCCGATTCTAACAACTACATATTAATGTATGTTAGTGCAGAATCAATGGTATAGATTGAATCTATACACATTTTTGTGCAGACAAAATGTCCACAAAACATTAATCTTCCTTTATTTTTGCCTTTCTCTTCTCTTCTCAACAAACAAAAAAAAAAAAAAAAAAAACCTGAGTAGCTTTTATTAAGTATACAAGTCAACAATACTGTTAGATATACAGTTAGCAATACAGTTAGAAAGTTGGTTAGTATTTGGTTAGAGTAATTAGGCTTTCTCTTATAAAAACAGTTGTGTAACCTTCATTCTATCAATGAATACAAAAACATATTTCTCTCTCTAAATCTCTCTTTCTAGAATCTCTCTTGTTTCTCTGTATCATCCTCCTCCTTCTCTGTACAAATTCTTCATCTTTGCAATGTAGTTAGCATGGTATCAAAGCCACCAGGCTCACGCCATGGATTCTGGTGGTTTCGCTTCGTACTAGTTTACATTTTTTTCCTAGTTTAGTTTCTCTTCAAATTTCCATTAGATTTTCGATGCTTCCGCGATTGTTCTTGGGTTGATTTTTCTGCGATTGTTGGGATCGTGACTGTTCCGATTGTTGGGTTGATTGTTCTTATTTGGAGATTTCTCCACCGACGCCTCCACCACCTCCAAGAACTGATGCATGAGGACAAAGATGAAATCTTGAAGTATGGAAGTGGGTTATTTTGATTTCTGGGAAATGAATTGAGCTTTCTCCACCGATCCTGATGAATCCTCTTTGTTCGTGGTATTTCGCATTTATCTGTGCCTTTCCTGAGTGCTGGGCAGTCGGTGCTGGGTTGTGAAGGCCCCCGACAAGAAATTGGAGAAGGATGCTAAGCATGCATTGGCATATCAGCTTTTGAAGATCTTTCTGACTCAGAGGCTCGATACTTACTTGGAGTTTCAGGCAACAAATTATATTAGCTATGGACAAATTCTGATTTAGTGGAGTTTCAGGGTCTTGTCCATGAAAACTGCATAACTAAGATGAGGTTGATTTCCTTGATGGATCTTGGTTCTGATGAATTTGGACGGATTCCTTACAGTGCTATCAGAGATACTCTGTTTTTTTTGTAATGGAAGAAATATTAAACCTATGTGCAGTTTAGGTGTTTGTCGAAATGCCTAACTCAAAAGTTTCATGTGAAGGTTATTTTTTCAGTCCCTTTTCTCTGAATTCTTCCACTACTTTAATCAAAATTTAGTTCTACTACTTGGTTATGGCTTGTGTTGTATTTTGGAAGTATATTTGTTCAAGATTTGGGTATTTGTGTTTCTGTGTGATCCCAATTTCAAGAATATTGTTGGATTATGGAAAATAGCACTACCAGTTTGAGTTTTCTTTTGGTGTTCAACAAGGTGATTTGCACTGTGAAGATGACATGTGAGCGACTTGATTGATTGTTCATATTTGTACTCTTTGTTGCTCTGCTTAATAATCCTTGTTCCAGGGGATGCTACTTTCACCACAGGCTCGTTGACACCTTCTTTTGCACCTTCTATAGTGTGGCAGGGGACTTTTTGCTATGTTTCTTATGTTGGGTTTGATTTTTCTGCAAATCTTGATATGTTTGGTGAAATGCGTATGGATTATTGGGTTTGATTACTACTGATATCTTTAGGGTGTTCATTGTCGAATTACTCAGGAAGTTTTGCTTCACTGTTTTTCTGCAATTCTGTTGAGAAGTTTATGCAATAATTTTCCTTATCTCAGCCTATAATGTCGAGCCTAACCAGCTCAATTGTTAGCATGAATCTACAGTAAGTCTGGTTATACGATAAAGTTTGAAGAAGTTGATAACGGTAAATCCCACTAAGGGTAATTCCGTGATGTGAATAGGTAAATCCCACGAAGGGTAGAAGAAGTTGTTAATGGTAAATCCCACGAAGGGTAATTCAGCGATGTGAGTAGGTAAATCCCACGAAGGGTAATCTTACATAGATGTTGATTTTTTGTTGTTGAAATTGTGAAGGCCGATGCCATTGTTAAGAGTAGTTGTTTTTGGTAAAATCCACAAAGGGCGATCCCGTGGTGCTATAGTTAAGGTCGATGCCACACTATAGTTTGTTATTTTTCTGTTTTGAAAGGCTGAAGCTAATGTTAAATGTTGTTGACGGTAAATCCCACGAATGGTAATCCAGCAAGAAATTGTTATAACCGGCCTGAGGGTGTGTTACAATTTTATAAGAGGCTATTCTTTGATTGAAGCTCCTGTGAGAGGCAGTGGAATATTGGATGTTTTGGATGGGAATATTGGATTTTTATATGAGCAAGTAACATCTGTGCATTTTATCAACAAGTGTTATCAGTGAGCAAAACTTTGTGGGTTTGGTTTGTCAGAGTGAGAATTCATATGGGTTGCTAAATTTGGAGGGAATGATGACTGTTGAAAGGCTTGATTTGCAAGGGACTGTAAAATTCTCCATTGTTGGACTTGAGACAAAGAAGGTCTCTTTTTCCAACATAGATCCAGATGTCAGATCCAAGGGAGCTACCTTGCGCTCCACAGATGAAAGCTTCTGGTTGTTGGGGCTCCTTAAGGGAGTGGATGCAACTGGGGGAGCAACAGCAAGTGGGCTATTTGCTGCTCTATTGCTGGCATTACTTGTTGGGCTAATGACATCCTTCGGTGGAGAGAAGACTCCATTTTCCCATATTTTGGTGAAAACAAGGAACTTAGAAGTCTTTGGAGCATCAGACTTGACAGAACCACCACGAAAAGATTGATTGTGTAATTGAGAGGGCTGCTGTTGTCCAACTTTAACTGGCGCGTTTGTTTTCCCAGTTCTGGATGTTGTTTTTGGGCTTTGATTTGTCAGAAGAATTGAGAACATAAGCTTTGGGCATTGAAGGTGTCATTGTAATTAATTGCCTTGATTGCTTGATTGCCAATTCCTCAAGCCTTTGTGTCTTGATAGATAACTGAGGAGCAATGCAAGATCAAATTGTTGCAATCTCAGGGCAACAAAACCTTTTTCAATCAAAAAGCATCACCAAAGTCAAACTGGAACAAGAACACTTTGCAGTGCATCCATTTGTCCATATTTCAATGTTTGCTATTTGAGAACTTTGCTGCAATCTCAAACTGGGATACCCTAGTTGAGATTGAGGGGGAGTATTAAGTATACAAGTCATCAATACAGTTAGCAGTACAGTTAGAAAGTTTGTTAGTATTTAGTTAGAGTAGTTAGGCTTTCTCTTATAAAAACAGTTGTGTAACCTTCATTCTATCAATGAATACAAAAGCATATTTCTCTCTCTAAATCTCTCTCTCTAGAATCTCTCTTGTTTCTCTCTATCATCCTCCTCCTTCTCTGTACAAATTCTTTATCTTTGCAATGTAGTTAACAGCTTTGACCAAAATTTGGACAAATTTAACTTGCAGAAACCGCCTTGCGTTTAAAATGGCAAAATTTCCATTTCAAACAAAACACTGTTTAGGCATCTTTTGCTGCCAACATGAAAATATTATTGCGTGCCTCGTGCAAATTGAAACGTTAAAGTCTCAGCTTTTATCCACAGATTATACAAATTACACAAAAGAAGTTAATTAAAAATATGAAACGAAGAAAAGGTGGGTAAAACAATCATAGTGAAATTAAGAATTTTTAATTAGAGCCAAAAACACTGAAAAGAGCCAAAAATAATTGCAACCTGTTGCTTTTTTTGTGTGACCCCATCAATAGGTTTAGGAGAAGAACGTCATTTTGTAGATTTTCTTCTTTCTTTCACTTTCCTTTCTTCTCCTACTTCTAGTGTGCGACCGTATAGTGTGTAATAAAATGCTTCACTTAGCAGGTCTTGGCAAAAATCAACAAAATGTGGTATAAATTGATGAAATTATCCAATGAAAGCTTTTTTTGGGCAAAATTATGACCTCATTGGTATAAAATGCCTCACATAACGTTCCAATCCAATAATGCATTATGGTACAAGAAAAATTAAATACACATTACAATATCAAAACACTGTAAAAAGGTAAATTTGTTCTATTTAAATTATTCTCTTTTTTGGAGAGCTTAAACACTAGGGCTAAAAAGAAAAAAAAAACCCGAAAAAAACCGAATTCAATCCAAACTGATTATACAAAACCATTCGGTAACCAAAATCGAAAAATCCCGAGAGTTTGGTACGAATAACGAGATCAGGTCTATTAGTCTGATAAGACTGAAGCGAATACTTAACCGAATTTAATAACACATAATTTTAATTTTAAATATATAATATATTGTTGTAGGCCTATTTAATTGAAGAATTATAGAGAGCGAGAAACAGATGCGGCGACAATTAGGTGAATTCTAAGATGTGTTTTTTCACTCCATTGTGCATTTAGTTATAGTGTTAAACAAGATAAATTTTATAATACAATCAGAAAACTATCTAAAAGATACTACAGAATCCCAATAGGATATACACAATCACATTTCTAACCTAATTAAGACTGCAACATATTGGGGTGAGAAATTTCACCTCCAGTCGATGTATTGGGGTGAGAAATTTCACCTCCAATGACTGCAACACACCATTTCCTCCACCTCCAATGACCATTCCGAGTGTAGAAGGTAAGAAATTTCACCTTAATTCAGAATCAAATCGTGTCTTTTTTTTTCGGATTTTGAAATTGATATTTGGGGATTCTAAAATGGAATTAAGATTTTCTATTTGGATTTTTTTTTAAATCGAATTAGATTTTCAATTGGGATTTTAAAATCGAGGGTTTTCAATTCAGAGATTTTAAAATCGAATTAGAGTTTTTTTTTTAAATCAAATTAGGGTTTAATTGAGTCTGTTATTTCTTATTTGCAACTTTTGGCTATTGATGATCGATGTTTGAATCCTTCTGCAATTTGAAGCATGATCAAAGAATTTCAGTTTCCGTATCTGACTAATACCTAAATAGGTTCGAGATATTTGAAAATCGAAAATTTCGGTTCAGAATTAGTTTTTTGGGTAAATTACATAAAACTACCTCAACTATTGGATCATTAACAGTTTCATACCTCGTCTTTAAAAAGTTTCAATGTCATACCTTATCTTCGAATTTGTTGCAATGTCATACCTTCCGTCAGTTGTCTGTCAATTCCTCTGTTAAATGCTGACGTGGCTTGAGATGGGATCCACTTTTTATTAAAAAATTAATAAAATAATAATTTACCCTTAAAAACAAAAAAAAACAAAAAAAGGAACCACCTTCCCCGACCCCCCTTCCCTGCAACTTAGATCCCGTTTCTTCCCCAGATCCCTTTCTTCCCCCTCCCGTCTTCCCCAAACCCACCACGCAGCCATCCTCTATCTTATTCTCTGCACCCACCCTGCAACCCATCTTCCCTGACCCCTCCTTCCTTGCAACCCAAATCCAAACCCACTCCCACCCACATCATCCTCCTCCGCCTCCTATCCAACCCCCAAACCCAAATCCTTAAACCCTAATTACACCCTCCTCTACAACCACTCATCGTCGGCCACCATCGACTTCCTTATCCTCATTCTCGTCCTCTTCTCCGGGCCCACCCCATTTTCCTTGCCTTGCTCCTGAAACTCCGACGCTGGAAGGTGACGACGTCTTTAGGTCGAAATGGGCAGTGCCAGGAGGAGGAGGAGAGACGGCGGTGGGGAAGGAAGTTGGAGGTGGCGGAGCTACTCTCGGAGAAGTCGTAGAGGAGGAAGGCTTTGAAGGATTTGAGGGAGGGGATGGAGGAGGAGGTGGAAGATGGGTGCGGAATAGAAGGTAGAGGATGGGTGTGCGGTGGGTTTGGGGAAGACGAGAGAGGAAGAAAGGGATCTGGGGAAGAAACGGGATCTGGGTTGCAGGGAAAAAGGGATCGCGGAATGGTGATTTTGATTTTTTTTTTTTTTAGGGTAAATTATTATTTTAATACTATTTTATTAATTTTTTAAGAAAAAGTGAGCCTCGTCTCAAGCCACGTCAGCATTTAACAGAGGAATTGACAGACAACTGATGGAAGGTATGGCATTGCAACAAATTCGAAGATAAGGTATGACATTGAAACTTTTTAAAGACGAGGTATGAAGCTGTTAATGACCCAATAATTAAGGTAGTTTTATGTAATTTACCCTAGTTTTTTTCTTCTTCAATTGTCGATAGCCACTTTTCGATTTGGTTACTGATATGTGATTGTGTATTGTGACATTTGGGCAGGAATTGTAGTGATGAGTTGGTAATTGCTTACTAGGACAAACAAGAATTAGTTACAAATAGTTAGCTGTTAAGGTGGTTAGAAAGAGTGACTTAGAGGAGAAGCTTCGTGACTACTATAAAAGGGAAGACTGTAAGAAGGAAGTTGTTGTTGTAATTGTTGAGATTGTAATAAGAAACTACATCTTCAGCCATACATTTGAGTAGAGTAGAGCAGAGTACAGGTCCGTATAATTGGTATCAGCCAGTGTCGATCCTCCTCAATCTTTCTCGTGTATGCCTCGCGCTGCTTCCAAACGACTGATGGAGTCGCGCGTCTCTAAGTTGGAAACTTTGTTCGCAAATTCAAGCAGGAAGTCCATGAATTGTGATCGAAATCTCGAGTTACGAATGAGTTGCTTCTGCAGCAAATCCATTCCTTATCAGTGAAAAGTACTGGCTCGAATGGCGAATCCTCTGAAGCAACATGTTCTGATCCCAATTTTCCACCGAGTATGAACCCTAATTTCCCACCCAATGTCGATCGACTTGATTTGCATTCGCAATTTTTCCATCAACGTGTCCTATTTATCAAAATGGATTTTCCCCGTTTTGGTGATTGTGATGAACCCTTGTCGTGGATTTGTAAAGCCGAACACTATTTCAATTTTTTCCACATCGATGATTCTAAGAAAGTTAAGATGGTTTCCTTCCAATTGGAAGGCAAACCCCTTCAGTGGTTCCAATAGGCGAATTGTGTAGTCAATTACCCTACCTGGTCAGAATTCACCGCAGCTTTGTATCAAGAGTTCGGACCATCAGAATTCGAAGGCAGAAAGTCTGGTCAAATTGAGACAATAAGGGACATTGCGAGACTATATTCTGGAATTCAGGCATTTGGCAAATCACACATACGATATCTCTCATTCTTTGTTGAAATCTTGTTTCATTGGCAGTCTTAAAGCTGAATTACACCATGATGTCAAGATCTTGAAGCCAAGAAATGTTCTTGAAGCCACGACCTATGCACAGCAGATTGATGCCAAGCTTTCGGATTTAAAGGTTAAGCCATTCTCTCGTTCTTTTGATACTTCTGCAATTCGATCTCCTTTACAGAATATGGGTAATGTGCATATAGGGAATAACAAATTGAAATCTGAGAATGTTAGGAAAATAACTCCTGAAGAAGTGGAATATTGTAGGAAAAATGGGTTATGTTTTCACTGTAAGGAGAAATATTCTAGAGGGCATACTTGTGAGAAGAAACAATTATTGCTCATTGATGTGCAACCTTTGTGTGATACTGATACTTCTGAGGATGAGAACTTAGAGCCTGAAATCACTTCTTATGCGTTTTTTGGCACTCTTGCACCTAAGTCCATCAAGACTATGAAAGTGTTATGCTCCATTAAAACTTGCCCAGTGGTAATTCTCATAGATTTCGGAAGTTCACACAACTTTATTGATTCTTCCTTGGTGAAAAAGATTAAAGGGCAATTGGACACACCTCACTCTTTTAGTGTTAAGATTGCGGACGGTGGGAAAGAAAACACTATTTGATCCTTAGGTGCAGTTTCTCTGAAAATTTAGGATTACCACTGTGTCACTGATTTGTATGCTATGGTGATTGGTGGTTGTGATATTGTGTTGGGAATTCAGTGGTTACGAACACTTGGACCTGTACTATGGGACTTTGATAAAATGTATATGAAGTTCAACCAAGGTAATTATACCTATTGTCTCTCTAGTCTTGAAACTCCTAGTGAACACATTCAAGATGTCTATATCTTCCAAATAGAGAAACTTTTGCAGCAAGAATCTTCGATGGGTGCTTTTCTGTTTCAAATCCAAACTGTGGATACTGTGCAGCATCATGACTCACTCACAGTTCAACAATCTCAAGAGTTGCATCAGTTATTACAGGAATTTGAAGAGGTTTTTAGTACTCCAACCACTTTACCCCCTTATCAGTCCCATGATCAACGAATTCCATTGTTAGAAGGTAGTAAGCCACCGAGTATGAGGCCTTACAGATATGGACCCTTACAAAAGACAGAGATTGAAAAATGTGTGCATGAACTGTTGGATGCTGGATTTATCAAAGTTAGTAACAGCTCGTATTCTTCCCCAGTCATTTTAGTCAAGAAGAAAGAAGGTACGTGGCGAATGTGTATGGATTATAGGGGACTTAACTTGATTGCCATAAAAGATAAGTTCCCTATTCCATTAATTGATGAATTATTTGGGGCTCAGTTCTTTTCCAAACTTGATCTGTGATCTGGATATCGCCAAATCAGAATGCATCCAAATGACATTGAGAAGACAGCTTTCCCAACACACGATGGACATTACGAGTTCTTGGTGATGCCTTTTGGCTTAACCAATGCCCTGGAAACATTTCAATGTCACATGAATGAGATTTTTCGACCATACATTAGTTAGTTTATTTTAGTTTTCTTCGACGATATTTTAGTGTATAGCAGCTCTTGGGAATCTTACTTGGCTCATCTTAGAGTGGTGTTCCAGTTGCTAAAAGATCACACCTTGTTTGTGAAGAAATCTAAGTGTTCTTTTGGTCAATCTACAATCAAGTATCTCGATCACATTGTTTCAAAAAATGGAGTAGTAGCCGATCCTTGTAAGTTGGAAGCTATTGCAAACTGGCCCGTACCTACATCAGTGAAGGCACTTCGAGGATTTCTTGGATTAATCGGATACTATAGGAAGTTTATTCTGGGGTTTGGGAAGATTATCAGTCCCCTAACAGTTTTAACAAAGAAGGACAAATTTCATTGGACACCAGCAGCTACCACGGCATTCATTGAATTAAAAACAGTCATGCTTTCTCCACAGGTCTTGGCACTTCCAGATTTTACTTAACCATTTGTTATTGAGAGTGATGTTTTTGGATTCGGGATTGGCGCTGTACTTCAACAGAATGGACGACCTATTGCTTTTACTAATAAAGCCCTTAGTTCACGAAATCAGTCCCTATCTGCATATGAGAGAGATGATGGCAATTATTCATGCAGTGAAGAAGTGGCAGTCTTATTTGGTGGGGAGGCACTTTGTGATTAAAACGGACCATCACAGCCTCAAATATTTTTTGCAGAATCGTGCTCACACTCCAGTTCAACAGAAATGGGTGTCCAAGTTTTGGGTTTCGATTATGAAATCTAATACAAACCGGGTTGTGATAATCAAGTGGTTGATGCCCTTTCCCGCTTACATATTAACAATATCACCCAAACCTGTGCAATGGAACTAAATGCTATTTCTTAACCTTATCTCAGTTAGATGGACGACTTATGGAGAGATTTGGAGCAGGATACTTGGATTCAAACCAAAGTTCAGGAAGTATTACAGAGCACTGATTCAACTTTAATTAGTACCTTGAAGCACAAGTTCGACAATGGATTCTTGAGATACAAAGACAGAATAATTTTGAGTCCCACTTGTGCATGAAGGCATAAGGTATTTGAAGAACATCACTGTAGTGCTATTGTTGGCCATACTTGATTCCTTAAAACCTATAAAAGATTATCTCGGTCTTTTTATTGGGTTGGCATGAAAAAAGATATCAAGGAGTTTGTACCCAATTGTGCAACTTGTTAACAACAAAAATATGAGACATTGGCTCCTGCGGGATTACTCCAACCATTGCTGATTCCTTCTCGAGTGTGGACTGACATTTCAATGGACTTTATCATGGGGTTACCACCTTGCAAAGGCAAATTTGTAATTTGGGTAGTTGTAGATAGGTTGTCTAATGAATGCATATTTTACTACTTATTTTACTCCAAAAGCTACATTTTCTTGTGTCATGTATGTTCTAAATGAATGAAATTGCATGGTTTTGAGAAAAATATGAATTCAATCCTTTAAGTTCAATTCAAGTAAAGTAGCTGGAATTTGGTTTTGTTTAGTCAGTGGATTGAGTTGAAGTGTGTTTGTCATATATTTTTTCTTTTTAAGTCAAAATTGGTCGTAAGTGATATTCACAAGTTGGGAAATTTTTAATTACATTTTTGGCTCATCCAAATCTTATGCAAGTCTTTCCTTTAGAAATTAGACAGCAGCTTATTTGGTTGAATAAACTGTAGGGATCATATTGTTTTACAAGTCTAAAAGAAGCATTGACTAGTCAACTAAACCATTCACTTGCGCGTAGCTTCTTACCAATTCCATGGGAAAGAGTTTTTATTGTTTTCTGTTCCAAAAGAAAAGGAAGGCTGCATTCACCTCTTGGCATTCTACAAGGGTAGCCGACCAATTCCATTTCAAGAAAAAGAAAAGAAAATGATAGTGTTCAATTCCACACACCACCAGAGATAGTACTCCATCCACCAAATTTTCAATCAGTGGATCTCTGCGAGAAGATGAATCTGGAGCATTAGGTTGATTATCTTAACTTTTGGAGTATGGGCAATTTTCGAAAAGTGGCAAAGACGACCTGGAAGGTGAAATTCGAGTTGCACAGGTGGGGGAGAACGGAAAAGGAACGCAGAAGAATGTTATTCCCATATTTTCTTGCTCCTAATTTGTTTGATTTTCTTGTGGTGTGTTCTCTTATATTATGGGTTTTGGCGTGAAGGCATTAAAGAGAGATTTGGCTATTGATGTTTTAAATGGATTTACTGAGTTATCGAAATCAAGGGGTAAACAACAGCAAGGAGATCAAGGGCACAAGTTTGATGCTAACAGATTCAGAATTCATTTGGCTGCTTTAATGTACCAAAGAGTGGCCAACACATAATTGAATACTTCTACCGTTTCCTTTCTTTTACTGTCAGCAATCAATTCGAGTTAATCTTTCGTCGGTTACAGAAACATAAAAGGGGAAAAGAAGAAAAGAGAAATGATCATGAGAGGGAAGAAGCAGAGAAAAAAGAAAGACAATTGCAGCAGAGTAGAGGAGTTTACAGGGTTTTCTAAACTCAATTTTCTTCTCGTTAATTTTATGAATTCAATAATAATTTCGATTATGTTTCGGAACTAATTTTCCTTAGCAAGAGCTACGATGTAGCCATAACTATGAATGCTTATTTTCTCAAGTGAATTATTTCAAGTTTTCAATTTCATTGAGTATCGTTTGCTGTGTTTATATGCTTGGTTTTAGTCTTGGTGATTAGCTACCATCTTAACTTTTACTTGGTAAATTTGATGCAAGTTGTGCAGATGCTATGTTTTCAACTTGAGTGATCGCTTCTTGCAAATAGATACCATGAATTACCCAGTAGTAGATGCCATACTCTAGGATTTGTGTAGTCTTTATATAAATTTCCACTGATCGTAATGAGTTTCATTATGTTAAACTATTCCAGATGCCATGGATGGTTGCATATTGGGATATACGTAATAGTCTAGATGCCATAGATTTTACATGTGCTAGGGAGATTTGACTATCAATGAGGTTGAGTACTTGTTAATAATTCACTGCAGAAAATAAGTTGGATTGGCTATGGTGAGTTAGATGCTCTAGCGTTCTACTCGACTGAATTACAATTTGTGTTATTGGCCGCCACTTTTTGCATTGTGATCAAACTTTCTTGTTTTCATTTGTTTTTACTATTAGTTTCAATTCTCAAATCCATCTATCATCAATCTTTGCTAATTTTACTTCATTGCAATTGGATTTAAGTTAGTTGATAAGAATTAAATCATTTTCTGAGGGACGATATTAAGTGCTTGATTTCTATACTATCAAACGATTCGTACGTTTGTGAGCATAAAATTTGGAACTAAGTTGGAATAATTTCGGTTAGTTTAAATTTCGCAACAAGTTTTTGACGCCGTTGCCGGGGATTGAAATTTATTTCTATCTCTTTCGTATTTCGATTGCTATGTGTTTTTGTTTAATTTTAATTTTTGTTTTCTTTCGTTTTCAGGTGTTCTTGTGAAGTTCAGGCATGGTCGTCGTTCTCGAAGTCTTGAGCTTGTGCCACACAATCCTGAAATTGACAGAACGTTTCGACATCTACTAAGGAAGCAAACAAAACAAGAACCAATTGAAAGAATGCCACTTCAAGACCCAAATGAAAATCGTGCCCTTATGGATTATTCAGCTCCTACTGTTGGAGCCACATCGTGTTGTGTTGTGGGCCCAAAAATAACGGCTAATCAGTTTGAGTTAAAGCCGTCTTTCATCCAGATGTTGCCATCATTTTATGGTCTTACTACTGAAGATCCAAGTTTACATATTAGCTACTTTGTCGAGATATGTGAAACTTTGAAGATCCATAGGGCAACTAATGATGCTATCAGATTGCGGTTGTTTCCGTTTTCACTCAAGGACAAGGGAAAGTCTTGGTTTAACTCTCTGCCTGCTAATTCTATAACAACTTGGGATGAGTTGGCAAATCAATTCCTTCAAAGATTTTTTCCTCCTTTGAAGACTTCTAAGTTACATAATGAAATCATGACTTTTGCCCAGTTTGATTCTGAAGCTTTTTATGACAGTTGGGAGAGGTTCCGAGATTTATTGATGAAGTGTCCTCATCATGGCTTACCAGAATGGTTGCAGCTGCAATCATTTTATGAAGGATTGACTCTTGAAAACAAGAGAATGATTGATGCTGCTAGTGGATGAGCTCTAATGACAAAGATAGTTGTCGAGGCATCTGCACTCTTCAAGACATTAGCTACTCATTATCAACAGTGGGGAATGGAAAAAGAACCATCCAAACATGCTGGAGTGCACGAGATTGACGCCATGTCTACCATGGCTGCATAGACTTCTAACCTAAATAAAAAGTTTGATAATTTGATGACCGTTAAATATGTGAAGTCTTTCGATGTGGTTTGTGAAATATGTGTAGGTATACATGCAAGTACTGAGTACCCAAACATTGGTTCCTTTCCAGAATATATGCAAGAGCAAGCAAATCAAGTGAACAATTTTTCTCGTCAGCAGAATAACCCATATTCGAACACTTACAATTCAGGTTAGCGTTTTCATCTAAATCTTCAATGGAATAACAATCTGAATGTTATGAATCCTCCAGCTAGGCCGCCTCCTATGAATTTCCAACCACAAGAAAAGAAGACACCAGTGGAAGACTTGATAGCTCAACTTGTTACAAACACAAATAACTTCATTCAAGCAACTCAGACAACACTCCAAAATCAGCAAGCTTCAATTGGCAAGGAAGTTCAAGTTGGCCAGATTGCCAGTGCTTTGAACGAAAGAGGGATCAAGAAATTTTCAAGTCAGACGGAAGTGAATCCGAAGAACCAAGAGCACATTAAGGCTGTCACATTAAGGAGTGGCAAGATCATAGAAACCAAGGGTGCAAAGGAAGAAAAGAATCCCGAAGAACCTGAGAATGATTCACTTACACTACCAGATGAGGAGCTAGCACAAGAAAAAATTTATTCGCCACGCATTCCATATCCTCAGCGTTTGCAAAGGGCTAAGAAAGACAAGAATTTTTCCAAAATTTTAGATTTATGTAACAAGGTACATATTAACATTCCTTTGCTTGATGCAATGAAACAAATTCTGAGTTATGCAAAATTCTTGAATAACATCTGCACCAACAAGAAGAGGTTCGTGGAACACAAAAAAGTGATGTTATTAGAAGAGTGCAGTGCCGTTTTGCAGCAAAAGCTGCCCCCGAAGTTAAAAGATCCAGGGAATTTTACTATTCCTTGTACAATTGGCAAATTTTCCTTTGAAAAAGCTTTGTTTGATTTAGGAGCCAGTGTTAATTTGATGCCATTTACTATTTTTAAACAGCTTGGTCTTCGAGAGATGAAGTCAACTTCGGTATCTTTACAACTTGCTGATCGTTCGGTTACATATCCAAGAGGAATCATTGAAGATGTTCTCGTTCGAGTCGATCAATTCATTCTACCAGCTCATTTCTTAGTACTTGACATGAAGGAGGATCGAGAAATTCCAATCATTTTGGGCTGTCCCTTTATGGCTACCACTGGAACCCTTATCAATGTCCGAAAAGGTCTCCTCACTTTGAGAGTTCAAGGCAAGGAAGTGGTGTTCAAGGTCTTTGACGCTGTGAAATATCCAAGTGATTTTGAAAGGTGATTTCGAGCTGAAGCGTTGGAAGAGCTAATGAATTTGAAATATATAGAGTAATATCCGGAAGATTCTTTGGAGGCATGCTTGGTTTATTTTGAATTGAGTGGTGAAACAAACGAAGATGTAGTTGCTATTTCAGTAATGTTGAATTCTACCCATATACACAATCAGTATCGAAGACATTATTTTGAGACTTTAGGACCAACTCCGAAGAAAATTCAGCCATCTATTGAAGTTGCACCCAAGTTAGAGTTGAAGCAATTGCCGGAAAATCTGCAGTATGCTTATTTAGGTGCTGCCAAGACCCTACCCATCATAATTGCTGGAAGTTTAAGTCAAGTTGAAGGGGAAAAATTACTTCGAGTACTAAGAGAATATAAAATGGCACTTGGATGGACTATAACTGATATAAAGGGAATCAGTCCAATGGTTTGCATGCATAGAATCTTTCTTGAAGAAAATAGCAAGCCTACCATTGAGGCTCAAAGAAGACTCAACCTGCTTATGAAGGAAGTTGTTCGTGAAGAAGTTCTTAAGCTTTTAGACGTTGGGGTCATCTACCCAATATTCGATAGCAGATGGGTAAGTCCACTTCATGTTGTTCCAAAGAAAGAAGGCACAACTGTGGTCAAAAGTGATACTAACGAGCTGCTGCCCACAAGGTAGAAAATGAAGTGGAGAGTCTGTACAGATTACCGGAAGATAAATGATTCTACACGCAAATATCGTTTTCCACTTCCGTTCATTAATCAGATGCTCGAACGACTTGCTGGCCATGCATTTTATTGCTTTCTTGATAGATACTTAAGATATAATTAGATTGCTATTGCTCCTGAAGACCAAGAAAATACCACTTTTACCTGCCCATTCGATACTTTTGTGTATAGAAGGATGCCGTTCGGATTATGTAATGCGCCGGCTACTTTTCAAAGGTGTATGATGAGTATATTTTCTGATATGGTTGAGCGTTTTATAGAAGTATTCATGGATGACTTCTCTGTTCTTGGGACTTCGTTTGATAATTGTCTTCACAATTTAGCGCTAGTACTGAAAAGATGCCAAAAGACTAATTTGGTGTTAAATTGGGAAAAATGCCACTTCATGGTGCAAGAAGGCATAGTCTTGGGGCATAAAATTTCAGCGAAGGGTATCGAGGTTGATAGAGCGAAGGTTGAGTTGATTGTAAATCTTCTACCACCAACTTCAGTGAAAGGAGTTCGAAGTTTTCTTGGTCATGCAGGGTTCTATCGAAGATTTATCAAGGATTTCTCGAAAATAACCAAGCCTCTTAGTGATATTCTTCAGAAAGATGTTATGTTTGAGTTCGATTTTGAATGTTTGTCTGCTTTTAACACCTTGAAGAATCTCCTTACTTCAGCCCCTATTATGCCAGCACCCGATTTGAGCCTTCTATTTGAGCTGATGTGTGATGCAAGCGATTATGATATAGGAGCTGTTTTAGGGCAGCGAAAGGATAAACTTCCTCATGTTATTTACTACGCAAGCCACACCTTAAACGATGCACGACTCAATTATTCTAACATAGAGAATGAGATGCTTGCTGTAGTATTTGCAATTAACAAATTCCGGTCTTATCTTATTTGTTCGAAGGTTATTATATACAAAGATCATGCAGCCTTGAGGTACTTGATGTCTAAAAAAGATGCAAAACCGAGGCTGATCTGATGGGTTCTTCTTCTTTAAGAGTTTGATCTCGAGATTCGAGACAAAAAGAGGTGTGAGAATGTGGTGGCAGACCACTTGTCAAGGCTTATTCAAGATGGTGAGGCATAATCAACTGTACCGCTCAATGAAACTTTTCCAGATGAACACTTGTTTGCTGCCCAACATGGAGAAGTCTCATGGTTTGCCGATTTTGAAAATTACTTGGCTAGTTATGTGGTTCCAAAGGATTTGAGTTTTCAACAAAAGAAGAAATTTCTTTCCATGGTCAAGCACTATTTCTGGGATGATCCGTACTTGTATAAACATTGTCCAGATCAAGTGATTCACCGATGTGTACCTAAAGATGAGCAAATCAGCATTCTCAATCATTGCCATTCTCTTACGTGTGGCGGACTTTTCGGTGCCTCCAAAACAGCAGCAAAGGTTCTCCAATCTGGGTTCTTTTGGCCCTCTTTATTCAAGGATTCACATGTTTTTGTTGCCTCTTGTGATCGCTGTCAAAGGATCGGAAATATTTCTTATAGAAATCAGGTGCCTCTTAATAATATTCTAGAAGTTGAACTCTTAGATGTGTGGGGAATTTATTTTATGGGGCCATTTCTTTCTTCTTTCTTGAAAAAGTATATATTGGTAGCAATTGATTATGTTTCGAAATGGGTGGAAGCTGTAGCCGTTCCTACTAATGATGCTCGAGTTGTTCTTCGATTTTTGAAGGCAAATATATTCACCCGCTTTGGAACCCCTCGTGCTATTATTAGTGACTGAGGAACTCACTTTTGTAACAAGCAATTTTAAGCTGTCTTGGCAAAGTATGGGATCACACATAAGGTTGCTACACCTTATCACCCTCAGACAAGCGAACAAGTGGAAATTTCAAATTGGGAAATCAAGAAGATTGTGAGTGCTTCGAGAAAAGATTGGTCAAAGAAGGTAGACGATGCTTTATGGGCATATCGCACTGCTTTCAAAACTTCAATTGGCATGTCTCCATATCGGCTTGTTTTTGGTAAAGCATGTCACTTGTCGGTTGAGCTGGAACATAAGGCTTTCTGGGCAATCAAGACATTGAATTTTGACATGGAAGCGGCTGGGGAGAAAAGATTGTTACAACTCAGTAAGATGGAGGAATTTCAGAGCGATGCATATGAAAATGCCAAGATCTATAAAGAAAGAACTAAGAAGTGGCATGATCAGAACATTTTGCGGAAAGAATTTCATGTAGGGCAGAAGGTGTTGCTGTACAATTCAAGATTAAAGTTGTTTCCTGGAAAGCTTCATTCTCGGTGGTATGGTCCTTTTGTGGTAGTGCAAGTTTATCCATATGGCACGGTGGAAATTCAGAATTTGGAATCGGAGAGCATATTCAAGGTTAATGGTCAAAGATTAAAGCCGTATGTGGAAACAAATTTTGATACCATGAAGACGCTGACCTTGCTTCGAGATCCAGCATAAACATCATATAGTCCGGCTGAAGACTATAAATTTAGCGCTCAATGGGAGGCAACCCATGCTTCTATCATCCTTTTTATTTGTTTTATTTATTTCAGTTTTGATGTTTGTTTTCTGCCTTCTCTGTTCTGCTACTTGCTGACATATTTCTGTTGGTGTAGTGACGTCTAGCTACCACATAACAATGATTGAGACCACAAATGTTTAAGCTTAGGGGTGGCTACTGCATTGAACACCATGGCTGTCATGTGAAGCATAAACCAGGGGAGTGTCTCTGTCCAAGTGATATTACTCATTCGTCTTCCCTTTCTTCTTTTTAAGTGCCTTCTTTCTAGACATTGAGGACAATGTCTCATCTAAGTTTAGGGATATGAGTGAGATTTTTGAGCCCTGATTGAATGAGGAAAAAAAAGTTGAATTAGTCATTTGCAAGCAGTTTTGTTTGGTTCTAGTGTGTCATTTAAAATGCATGAGCTAATTACATGTTGCTGGGTCCTCCACTTAGTCAATTACTGTAGTTAGTTGTCTTTGCCTTTTAATTTGCATCTTTTCTTTGTCTTTTGGTTAAAGAAAAATCTATAAAAATCAGAAACTTTGAAAAATCCAAAAAAATTGTTCTTTTTATTTCTTGTTTTTGGTTAGATTTTTGTTAGTTTCCCGACCCAATGATGAAATTGAATTGAATTAGAGCCATGGTTATTGAGAAAGTTGTAAGCATGTTTCACTTGAATCTTTTTATTCCCTTGTTAGCTTTGTACATGTTCGATCATCCTTGAAAAGACCAAATGCACGTAGCCTTGTTGATGTGAAACTAAAGCATGGTTTAACACTTCATATGTGAATATAGTGACTTAATGTAATCCTTGTGAGATTTTGAGCCTATTATATGATTGAACTATCATGCATCAATCACATTTATTCTTCTGCGTTTGATCTCATTTTTACACGTATCTCTAGAACTTGCTTTATACCTTTCGTTGCTTTCATCAATTCATGTAATAACTTGGAAGTGATATAGGCCATCTTTGGATCGTTTGAGCCATTCATGCCTACCTTATATGCTAATTGTATCCTTAGTAGCCCTTTGAGCTTTAAACTAAGCCATTTCTTTGTTAGCCACATCTCTTTACCATTCTCCGATATTGGAGTTGAGCCCATATACATATATCGATCCCTTGTTGTTTTGAGAAAGTATTACATAGGTTGTACTTTTGGGGTTTTGTTTATATAGAAAAAGTGGATGGAGCATGTGTATTACAATGAAATGTGAATTTTGATAGGAGCATACTTATGCGACTTAGTTAGCTTGTTTTCTTGCATTTACATAGTTAGTTATTGTTTATTATAGTGATTTAAGCTATTTTCGTGTGTTTGTAGGTTTAATTGGCAAAGTTAGCAAGAAAGTGCATTTTGGTGCATTTTAGAGCAAAATTGGGCTGGAATGGAGTGTATGCATATGAAGCACAAGGAATGGATGAATTTGAAGGTTAAAGGAGGCTAGGAATGTGTCTCAAAGTTGGAGGAACAAATTCAAGACAAAGAAGATAAGGAAAGAGCAAGAAATGTGGAACATTATCCAAACCTTATCTTATCCAACATTATCCAAACATGTTCCTAAAAACATGCTACATGTCTTAAGTCATGTTCTTTCTAGAAGCCTCAATTTCTGCACAAAATACATTGTTTCTAGAAAACCTTATCCTCTCCTACAAAGGTGGCGCCTATTCCCCTTCTAGAAGGCCTTTGCCTTGCCTTGCAATCCAACCCATTTTCCTTCCAATTCCTGCCGTGTGTTTCATCCTATTTTGCTTGGGATTTTGGTTTCTAGAACCCCTAAATCTGTGCCGCACCATATATCCCTATTCCCTTTGGATTTCTGAATTCTAGAAGTCCTTTTTCCTTGTTGAATTGGAGTCCAAATCCTTCTCCTATAAACCATTGTCGTGCCTTATGCCTATATATATGTCAAACATATTTTTCTGCACGGTTATGCACCCATATACACATCCATCTATTTCAAAGAGAGTTTTAGAGAAAGTGCCGCAGGTTTCTTGGAGAATTCTTGGAGATTTGTGCGTGCTTAGCCATTCAAAGGGGGTTCGAAATCTGCCATTGGAGGGCTGGGACGTTTCTGGTTCTTTCTATCCTTAGTTTTGGTTCAATGTTTAATTTAATTTGCTTTTCAATTATGTTAGACATGTGGAACTAATTTCTTTTTAGTTAGAGGTGAATTTGAAGCCATGGACATATGTTTTATATGAATTGATTTCCTCCAATTATGATTTCATGAATCATGGATGTGGTTTACTTATCTGTTTTATTAAGAACTTGTTCTTGTGTGTTGATTAAGGATGTATACTTAGTTTACATGCATGAATTTGATTTGAGTATAAGGGAATTTCACTTAATCGTTATGAACTTATATTCATGAGTAGTAAAAGTCGCTCGTCACGATTGTGTTAAGTAAATCTTAGGCAAGAGTAACATGCTTTTCATAGTTATGAATGCCTTGTCAATGCTTATGGTTTTCACAAAGCTTAATGATCTTTGTTTCGTGTCTCTATCATGCTTTTCATAGTTAGGGAGCTTAATAAAGAATAATTTGGTTGTGATGTGTTATCCATTCAATTCAATGAATCTAGGGAAATTTGAGAATTAATTAGTTCAATACAATTAATTCGGGGCATTGTCATTCATGGTTTGTCGAAAGAATAACTGGAAATCGATTCGTATGTATATGTTTCATGTGTGGAGAAGGAACCCTCTAACTAGCCTTTTACCATTCCATTTCACCAATTTCGTGTCTTTTCAAAGTTGTTTTATAAGTTTCTGTTTTAAAGTTTCAATTTCGTCAAAACAAAATCCCTTTTTCTTCAGTCCTGTTTTTAGAGTCATGATGTGAAATTAAATTGCACTCAAACTTAAACCCTATCAATGTAGTATGTGTAAGTAGGGATCGTTCTAGCCGGGGATTAGAAGAGATGCTAATCTACGCAAATCTGACTCAAAAACACAAAACTAAACTTAAAAACACTTAACTAGACTCTAAAGACTCAAAACAACTTAAAACAGCACAAAACTAACAACTAGACTCAAAACAGACTCTGGGGAGTTATTTGGACGAATTCTAGACTAATAAGACTCAAAACACTAAAGAAAACCTAATGTAGACAGATTCTAACTAATTTGACACAACAAAGTAAAGGGAATTGGGTTTTTGACGAATTTAACTAAAACTAAGCAAATTAAAGAAACAAAGTAACAAAGGCACGCAATTGGGTGTTTTGGATGGGTGAAAGGCTAGTTAGAGGGTCTTTTTCCACACATGACATATGCATATGAACCAATTTCCAGTTATTATTCCTTTAGACTATGAATGACAACACCCCAAGTTAACCGTGACAGCACAAATTAACCATCAGATTTTCCTTAACTCATTGAATTGGATGGAATACACATCACAACCAAATTATCCTTATCAAGTTCCCTAACTATGAAAAGCATGATAGAAAAACATATCAAAGGTCATGAAGTTATTTGAAAATCATAAGTGTTGACGAGGCATTCGTAACTATGACAGCATGATACTCTTGCCTAGGACTTACTTAACATGATTGTGACTAGCAACCTTTACTACTTGTGAATATAAGTTCATAACGATTAGGTGAAACTCCCTTATACTCTAGCATCAAATTCATGCATGCAAATTAAGTGTCGACCCCCAATTAACACACACAAACAAGTTTTAATAACTCAGTTAAGCAAGTCACATTCTAGTCTTAAGAAATAATAACTGGACGTAATCAATTCATAAATAACATATAATCATGGCTTCAAAATCACCTCTAACTATAAAGAAATTAGTTCCTCATGTCCACAATTAAACAAAGAAAACTTAAATTAAACATTGAGACAAAGATAGAAAACACCTAGAAACGCTCCAGATTTCTTCCTTCCTTCCTTTGCAAAGCTACGGCACAAGAGGGATTTTTTGAGTTTAAAGCTCTTGTGTGTGGTGGATGGATGTAGGTGAGTTATGGTAGAGGGTGGTGCTTTTGAATGGCGCAGCAGATTGGGGTATATATAGGCCTAGGGATTACTTGGCCTAGGTTGTCAAGGAAAAGGATTTAGGACTCCAATCCAACAAAGAAAAGGCCTTCTAGAAAGGTTGGGGCGCCAGATTTTTAGGGACTTCTAGAAAAGAGTGTTGTGGCATGTTTCTAGAAGGAAAAGGCCTTCTAAAAACAGGTTTTAGGTGTCCTACTATAAAAAGTAGTCCCCCTTGCAGCTGAATTAAGGTAGGATAAGATTAGGAGAGGATAAGATAAGATAAGGTAAGATAAGGTTAGTTTGGATAAGATAAGGTTGGATAAGGTTTTGGATAATGTTCCTTCTTTTTAGCTGATTCCTTATCTTCAATGACTTAAATTAATTTCTTCAACACTTTTGCACATTCCTTGCTCCATTTGAACTCCAAATTCGTCCATCATCTTGCCTGCTTGTGCTATCCATTCAAGCCCAAAACTGCTCTAAAATTCTCCAAATTGCATCTTCTTGCCAACTTTGTCATTTGGACCTACAAACACACGAAAATAGCTTAAAACACTATAATAAGCAATAACTAACTAAATAAATGCAAGAAAACATGCTAACTAAGTCGCATAAATATGCTCCTATCAAATTCCCCCACACTTAGCTTTTGCTAGTCCTTGAGCAAAACAAACAAAACAAACAAAACATAACCTAAACCTTCCAACGTTCGCCTTAGGGATTTCCAACGAAACATGACATGTTAAAAATCACTACTCACATAAATTTTAGTCATCCTTACCCTCGAGCATACTTAATCACAGTAGCCACTCACTAGCTCACATTTAATCCATTAAAACAACATTTTGAATGTAGTAACATGCCTTAGAGAATTCACTCAATTCCTTCCAAGATATACATTCTATTTTCACACAGATTTTTTTACTACACTCCTTACACTAGGTATATGTGAGAAGATTGATGTAACATGAAAACTAGTACTCACATATGTATAACAAAGAAGGCACTTTCTGGAATTATTAATGCATGTATATATATGATCTCATGAACGGAATGCCACTACTTAGACGCGAGAACCAGTGACACCATATGCTTATACCAATCTCAAACTCCACATATTGAAACACATAACAATCAAGATAGAAGTCTAAGGGTTGTAACGGGGCTAATGTATTGGCTAACAAAGAAAGGTAAAAATAAACAAAGGTTCTTAAAGAAATAGCAAGCAAAGCAATGAAATCAACACTTAGAATTCACTTTTGAATGCAGCAATCAACTCTAAACACAAAGGGAAGATTCAAACAACACTTAGGGTCAAATTCAACTTTTTTGGACCCTTTCTTCAACAACCAACACTTGTGAGCTCATTCTCACTTATTTTTCAACTCTTCTTCTTTCTTTTTAGAACTTTTTTCTTTTCTTCTCCTCTTTTTCTACGAAATTTTTTCTTTTTTTCTCTTTTTTTTTTCTACCCGTGCCCTTTCTATTCCTTTGGCACACAAAACCTTCGTCCACACTTGTTTTTCTGCAATTTGTTGATCAAAAGGAATTCCCTCTAAGTTATGCTTCACTATCCTTTAAGAACAAGGGTATGGATAGTCCTATCCTAGGCTAGGTAAGGATAATGTGGGCTAACAAAGAAAATAGGCTAAATAAGGCTCAAGGGGGTTAAACCTACAATACATATGCTAAGGGTTAAGGCTTTTTGGCTCTGGTTTAACTAAACAACTTCATCTTGGTATTTGTTATGCACTCAATTTTATGCTTTGAATGAAACGGGCATGAGTTCTAGTATTTGGTTCTATAACGATGAAACGCATTCTAAGTAGCAACCAAGCAAAGAAATAATGAGATCATGCAACGACTTTAGAAAACAAGAATGTCAAGATTAATAACTCTCCAAACAAAGTATAGGCTCAAGTCTCTCAGGGTTGTAGCGTTAGTTTGAGTTACTTCCTTCAAGCATGTTACAAAAACTGATTTTTTTTCTTTTTGTGATTACATGTGAATTCATGAATGTCAACTATAACCAAGCATAAACAAAAGAGCATATCAAACTTCAATGCATGTTTGTAACTTTCTTTAACAGTCATGCAATTAAAAACCAAATCCTCATCATTGTGTTGGAAGGTACCCTAAGACACAAACAAACAAAAACGACTCTTTTTGGTATTTTTTTCAAAACTTTTTTCGGAATTTTTTTCAAATTTTTGTATTTTTCTTTCAAGACACATAAAAACACTTCAAAACACACTAAAACCACTTAAAAACAGTGAGAAGCAACTCTAGAAGTGATAGGTGATAAAATCCCACGAAAATCAATGAAAACAGCTTGTTTACCCCCCCCCCCCACACTTAAACCAAACATTGTCCTCAATGTTTCAAGTAGACTCACACACAAGCAAGCAAACAACACAACGAACAAATATGACAAATATGGCAATGTAAAAGCAATAAAGAGTAAGGTTTAGAAACGCAAATCTGGTTGTGGAGCCGGAGCCTAGGTCTTCTTTATTTGAATGCATGGGTTGCCTCCCAATAAGCGCTTGCTTTAACGTCTTCCAGCCGGACAATACCTCCAATTTAAGCTTCATTGGAGCCCTCGGCATGGAGTTGATCTTTGAATGGAAGGTGATACTTGAAATGATCCGGCAATGGTTTAAATTCTAGTGTGGGTGCCTGAATCATTAACAACATATTAGTATAAAACAAAATTGAAATTCGGGGAGGTGGCTTACTTGTTTGCTCCGACGAGAACTCAAGGACAAACACCTCTTCTTTGAACGTTTCAGGAATGTTGGACTCGGCCAGATTTAATGTAATGGTTGTGACTTGTCCTGTGTCATAAAATTCAACTTCTTTGGGCTTTGTTGTCTCATGTACAGCCTCTTTGATGCAATCTTGATATTCTCCAGCCACTTCTTTCTCTTGAATCATTCTTCTTGATGTACCAGGTTCTTTAAGAAATTCAACACATTCTGGAATTTGATTTGGTGTATCAAGAATTGGGATGTCACTTTGCACCTTTGGAAGGGCTTCCACGATGTCCTTTTCATTTTCTTCGTTCGTTGGAATAAAAAACCTGCGAGGGAAGGGTACATTTGGAGGAATAACATTAGATTGAACCAAATTTAAACCCAACTTACCTTGATTGGATGGCTTAGAAACACTAGGGCCCTGCGGCAAGGGTGGTTCTACCCTTGCCGCAGGTGTAGCCTCCTCCTCTTCTTCTAGCAGCAGCAATTCATCCATGTTAGGGCTGTGTTTGGACGGTTCTGGGTCAGCTTCAACCTCCATAGCACTTCCCAAAGTGATAGCTTCAGTGATTTCAAAATCTCCCATTGGATTTACAATGTTTGAGTTGGAGAGTTTACTTTGTTCTTGAATATGTGCCATGAACTCTACCATCTCTCCAAGTTGATTGTTCAATTCACCCCACTTTTTGGTTTGATTTTGCATTTCTTTGGTTTGATTTTGCTGCCCCTGTGCCAAAGTAGTTAGTAATTGAATAATTTGATCATTATCCATGGACGAACCTGGATTGGTTTGGGCCGAATATGGTTGAGGCTGTGGTGGTTCATATGGCTTTTAATATATCTCCTCAGATGGCTGCCAATACCCTTCTTATTGTGAGCCCTGCTTCAAAGAGATTAGTACACGTCACGAATTTCATCATAAATCATAGGCATACTTGAATTCGATTGGAATTGTTGTGCGAGAGGTTGTGGTGGCTGCATAGGCGTTGTATAGAACTCCTCACATGGCTACCAATATTCTCCTTGTTGAACCTCCTTAGCTTGATTTTGTGAACCATGCGCCAACAAATTTAATTCATCAAGAATTTGATCATAATCTATTAACGATCCTGAGTTGGGTTGGGCATATTGTATATGAGGTTGTGGTGGCTGCGCAAATCTTGAATAGAACTCCTCATCTTGCTGCCAATATCCACCTTGTTGAATTTGTTGAGGTTCCTCCCACATATAATCTGAATAATCTCTCCAATTCGAATTGTAAGCGTTGGAAAACATGTTGTCCCTTGATTGGTTATGGCTTTGATAACCCCAAGCACCTCCGTTTGCAGTGAATTGAGGACGTTGATGAGTTTGATATCCTTGCCCAGAGGGTACACCAAATGTTGGGGCAGTGTGCATTGTGGTTCTTTCGGCAATCTGGGACAATTGAGAAGTAAGATTCGCCAATTGAGCTTGAATGTTGGCAATTGCCATGTCTAGTACCTGAAACAAAGAAAACAAAACAAAACAAAATCAAAAACTAAAACGTAAAAACAAAAAAACACAAACAGAAACACGGGGGATTAGCAAATTTGAAAATCCCCGGCAACGGCGCCAAAAATTTGATGTGAAATTCAATTGCACTCAAACTTAAACCCTATCAATGTAGTATGTGTAAGTAGGGATCGTTCTAGCCGGGGATTAGAAAGGATGCTAATCTATGCAAATCTGACTCAAAAACACAAAACTAAACTTAAAAACACTTAACTAGACTCTAAAGACTCAAAACAACTTAAAACAGCACAAAACTAACAACTAGACTCAAAACAGAATCTGGGGAGTTATTTGGACAAATTCTAGACTAATAAGACTCAAAACACTAAAGAAAACCTAATTTAGACAGATTCTAACTAATTTGACACAACAAAGTAAAGGGCATTGGGTTTTTGACGAATTTAACTAAAACTAAGCAAATTAAAGAAACAAAGTAACAAAGGTACGCAATTGGGTGTTTTGGATGGGTGAAAGGCTAGTTAGAGGGTCCTTCTCCACACATGACATATGCATATGAACCAATTTCCAGTTATTATTCCTTTAGACTATGAATGACAACACCCCAAGTTAACCGTGATAGCACAAATTAACCATCAGATTTTCCTTCACTCATTATATTGGATGGAATACGCATCACAACCAAATTATCCTTATCAAGTTCCCTAACTATGAAAAGCATGATAGAAAAACATATCAAAGGTCATTAAGTTCTTTGAAAATCATAAGTGTTGACGAGGCATTCGTAACTATGACAGCATGATACTCTTGCCTAGGACTTACTTAACATGATTGTGACTAGCAACCTTTACTACTTGTGAATATAAGTTCATAACGATTAGGTGAAACTCCCTTATACTCTAGCATCAAATTCATGCATGCAAATTAAGTATCGACCCCCAATTAACACACATAAACAAGTTTTAATATCTTAGATAAGCAAATCACATTCTAGTCTTAAGAAATAATAACTGGACGTAATCAATTCATAAATAACATATAATCATGGCTTCAAAATCACCTCTAACTATAAAGAAATTAGTTCCTCATGTCCACAATTAAACAAAGAAAACTTAAATTAAACATTGAGACAAAGATAGAAAACACCTAGAAACGCTCCAGATTTCTTCCTTCCTTCCTTTGCAAAGCTACGGCACAAGAGGGATTTTCTGAGTTTAAAGCTCTTGTGTGTGGTGGATGGATGTAGGTGAGTTATGGTAGAGGGTGGTGCTTTTGAATGGTGCAGCAGATTGGGGTATATATAGGCCTAGGGATTACTTGGCGTAGGTTGTCAAGGAAAAGGATTTAGGACTCCAATCCAACAAGGAAAAGGCCTTCTAGAAAGGTTGGGGCGCCAGATTTTTAGGGACTTCTAGAAAGGTGTGTTGTGGCATGTTTCTAGAAGGAAAAGGCCTTCTAAAAACAGGTTTTAGGTCTCCTAATATGAAAAGGAGTCCCCCTTGCAACTGGAATTAAGGTAGGATAAGATTAGGATATGATAAGATAAGATAAGGTAAGATAAGGTTAGTTTGGATAAGATAAGGTTGGATAAGGTTTTGGATAATGTTCCTTCTTTTTAGCTGATTCCTTATCTTCAATGACTTGAATTAATTTCTTCAACACTTTTGCACATTCCTTGCTCCATTTGAACTCCAAATTCGTCCATCCTCTTGCCCATTGCTTGTGTTATCCATTCCAAGCCCAAAACTACTCTAAAATTCTCCAAATTGCATCTTCTTGCCAACTTTGTCATTTGGACCTACAAACACACGAAAATAGCTTAAAACACTATAATAAGCAATAACTAAATAAATAAATGCAAGAAAACATGCTAACTAAGTCGCATAAATATACTCTTATCAAGTCAAAACCTGTTTTCTTTTAGTTGTTTGAGACTTTTAAGTTCTATTTTCGTCAAAACCAATTGTTAGGTCTATATTTGAGTCTTTTTTATTGTTTCTTGCTGTTTTTAGTGTCTTAAGTTAGTTTTGGGTCAATAGAGTCTAGTTCAGTGTTTTTTAGTCTTATTTGTGTTGATTATCATCCCTAGTTAATCCCCGGTCTAGACCGATCCCTACTTGCATCTCTACTACAATTATCATCAATAGGGTTTAATTTGTGTGTTAAGTTAATTCTCACACCAAATTTGAGGGGTGATGTAGCTTTGTAGATTTGAGCATGACTTTAAATGAAAAGAAGGGAAAGGATTAAAAATCTGCAAGTTACTATCATTAGTTGTGGTAGTATGAGTTTCAATTAAAAAAAAAAAGAAAAGAAAAAAAAATTGTTGAGATGTTGAAAATGTGTTCTGCACAAACTTACTTCTATTCTTAAGTGTCAATGTTATCAAAAGTAAAGCTTGAGAATGCAGTTGTATATTTTAGTGGACTAGTCTTTGGATGCCAAATATAAATTTCCATTTGAAGTTGAGATAGGGGAGTAGTAGTTGCTATTAGTTTTGTTGTTTGCTGTTCGATTTGAGGTGCTGTGCTACTGATGTGGAAAGCTGTTAATGTGTACTTTCTTAAAAAATAAATAAATTTTGAATTCCATATCCTTTCTTTTAATAGCCAATAACCCTTAGCCCCATTACAACCCGACAAAAGACCTTTTGATCAAAGGAATTACTTGAAATTGATACCGAGTTAGGTTGATAAGCAAGCATATGGCATCATGTTTTAATGAGATCATTAGAGTAAGATACATAACCCAGAAATATGTGTGAATGATTGTATGCCCTGTGAGAAGGTCATTTGTTTGCATATGATGATTTAAGAAGCTTGGAATTGCATTGGCATGGTTATCGCACACACTACACTTCAAGGATGATTGAAAGGTTTTGGCTAACACTTAGAATATGGTTGATTCACTGCTTTGAGTTCTTGGTGGTTATGAACTCTTGATTAAGATTCTTTGACGGTCACATAGGGGGAAGCTAACGTTTTTCATGCTATTAATTTTCATGTATTTCTTTCTTTTGCTCGAGGACAAGCAAAATGTAAGTTTTGGGGGTATTTGATGAGCGCATATTTTACTACTTATTTTACTCTGAAAGCTACATTTTCTTGTGTCTTGTTCTAAATGAATGAAATTGCATGGTTTTGAGAAAAATATGAATTCAATCCTTTTAAGTTCAATTCAAGTAAAGTAGCTGAAATTTGGTTTTGTTTAGTAAGTGGATTGAGTTGAAGTGTGTTTGTCATATATTTTTTCTTTTTAAGTCAAAATTGGTCTTAAGTGATATTCACAAGTTGGGAAATTTTTAATTACATTTTTGGCTCATCCAAATCTTATGCAAGTCTTTCCTTTAGAAATTAGAAAGCAGCTTATTTGGTTGAATTTTTCTGTAGGGATCATATTCTTTTACAAGTCTAAAAGGGGCGTTGACTAGTCAACTAGACCATTCACTTGCACGTGGCTTCTTACCAATTCCATGGGAAAGAGTTTTTATTGTTTTCTGTTCCAAAAGAAAGGGAAGGCTGGATTCACCTCTTGGCATTCTACAAGGGTAGCTGACCAATTCCATTTCAAGAAAAAGAAAAGAAAATGATAGTGTTCAATTCCACACACCACCAGAGATAATACTTCATCCACCCAATTTTCAATTGGTGGATCTCTGTGAGAAGATGAATCTGGAGCATTGGGTTGATTATCTTAACTTTTGGAGTCTGGGCAATTTTCGAAAAGTGGCAAAGATGACCTGGAAGGTGAAATTCGAATTGCACAGTTAGGGGAGAACGAAAAAGGAAAGCAGAGGAATGTTATTCCCATATTTTCTTGCTCCAAATTTGTTTGATTTTCTTGTGGTGTGTTCTCTTATATTATGGGTTTTGGCATGAAGGCATTAAAGAGAGATTTGGCTGTTGATGTTTTAAATGGATTTACTGAGTTATCGAAATCAAAGGGTAAACAACAGCAAGGAGATCAAGGGCACAAGTTTGATGCTAACAGATTCAGAATTCATTTGGTTGCTTTAATGTACCAAAGAGTGGCCAGCACATAATTGAAGACTTATACCGTTTCCTTTCTTTTACTGTTAGCAATCAATTGGGGTTAATCTTTCGTCAATTACGGAAACGTAAAAGGGGAAAAGAAGAAAAGATAACTGATCAAGGGAGCGAAGAAGCAAAGAAAAAAAAAAGACAATTGTAGCAGAACAGAGTAGTTTACAGGGTTTTCTAAACTCAATTTTCTTCTCGTTAATTTTATGAATTCAATAATAATTTCGATTATGTTTCGGAACTAATTTTCCTTAGCTAGAGCTACGATGTAGCCATAACTATGAATGCTTATTTTCTCAAGTGAATTATTTCAAGTTTTCAATTTCATTGAGTATCGTTTGCTGTGTTTATATGCTTGGTTTTAGTCTTGGTGATTAGCTACCATCTTGACTTTTACTTGGTAAATTTGATGCAAGTTGTGCAGATGCTATGTTTTCAACTTGAGTGATCGCTTCTTGCAAATAGATACCATGAATTACCTAGTAGTAGATGCCATACTCTAGGATTTGTGTAGTCTTTATATAAATTTCCACTGATCGTAATGGGTTTCATTATGTTAAACTATTCTAGATGCCATGGATGGTTGCATATTGGGATATACGTAATAGTCTAGATGCCATAGATATTACATGTGTTAGGGAGATTTAACTATCAATGAGGTTGAGTACTTGTTAATAATTCACTGCAGAAAATAAGTTGGATTGGTTATGGTGAGTCGGATGCTCTAGCGTTCTACTCGACTGAATTACAATTTGTGTTATTGGCTGCCACTTTTTGCATTATGATCAAACTTTCTTGTTTTCATTTGTTTTTACTATTAGTTTCAATTCTCAAATCCATCTTTCATCAATCTTTGCTGATTTTACTTCGTTGCAATTGGATTTAAGTTAGTTGTTCAGAATTAAATCATTTTCTGAGGGACAATATTAAGTGCTTGCTTTCTATACTATTGAACGATTCGTACGCTTGTGAGCATAAAATTTGGAACCAAGTTGGACTAATTTCGGTTAGTTTAAATTTTGCAACACTGTCCAAGTATGCTCACTTTCTTGCCCTTTCCCATCCTTACACGGTTGTCTCGGTAGTGAATCTATTTGTTGAGCATATCTTTAAACTCCATGGACTGTCTACTTCAATAGTGTCAGATAGAGATCCCATCTTTATGGGCAAATTTTGGAAGGAATTTTTTGCACTGCAAGGTTCAAACTTGTGTTTTAGTTCAGGTTATCATCCACAGATAGATGGGCAAATAGAGGTGGTTAACATGTGTTTGGAAACATATTTGAGGTGTTTTTGCAGCCTACAGCTCAAGAAGTGGTTGACTTGGTTACCGTGGGCAGAGTATAGTTACAACACTGCCTTCCACTCTGCCACTAAGCTATGTCCCTATGAGGTGGTTTATGGGCAACCACCACCTAAAATTCCAGTTTATGATGCTAGTACTACAAAACTTGATCTGGTTTATAGGTGTTTGCATGAGAGAAACAGAATCTTATCTCTTTTAAAGGCAAATTTGATGGCTGATCAGAATAGAATGAATGTTCAAGCTAACAAACACAAAACTGAGCGGGTCTTCCAAGTGGGTGATTTGGTGTATTTAAGACTGGTTCCATATCAGCATTCATCCTTGGCTTCACATCCATTTCACAAGCTTCAGCCTCGATTCTATCGACCATATGAAGTGTTGGCAAAGGTTGGACCAGTTGCTTATAAACTCCGATTACCAGAGAATTCGAAATTACACCCCATCTTTCATGTTTCCTGCCTTAAGAAGCACATGAGTCCTAACATTCAACCTACTATCCAATTACCAGTTATCACCGATGCCGGCATATTGCAAGAAGTTCCAGTAGCAATATTGGGGAGCAGGTTAGTCAAGAAGGGGACTATTACATCAACTCAGGTATTAGTTTAGTGGAAGAATCAGCCGATGCAACTTGGGAAGATTATGCCGACTTAAAGTCCCGATTTCCTATGGTATCCTAGTTATGATGTATTGCATTCATATTGAGTTGTGTCACTGTTGTGTGTTTCAGTCTTGTATGACAAGCCTTGTTTTGACGGGGGGTATTGATAGGTGATTGTGTATTGTGACATTTGGTCGAGAATTGTAGTGATGAGTTGGCAATTGCTGACTAGGACAAACAAGAATTAGTTACAAATAGTTAGCTGTTAAGGTGGTTAGAAAAAGTGACTTAGAGGAGAAGCTTCGTGACTACTATAAAAGGGAAGACTGTAAGAAGGAAGTTGTTGTTGTAATTGTTAAGATTGTAATAAGAAAATACATCTTCAGCCATACATTTGACTATAGCAGAGTGCAGGTCCGTATCAGTTACCAAACCTAAACCAATCCTATATAAACACCACTTGCAACCTTTTTACCGTTTTCCACCTAGAACTGAGAACAGCCATTGTTTCTTGTCTTGTCATTTAGCACCTAGCATAGTGATGACTCAGAGATATATATAGAGAGAGAGAGAGAGAGAGAGAGAGAGAGAGAGAAAGATAGAGCGCACCAAACGATCCCACCATTAATAAAGAAGCATTTGGTTAGACTCTCTCCAACCCTGGCCTAAATACCAAATTCCCCCTTATTCCCCCCCCCCCCCAAAACCCAACCCAAGCCAAATGCCAATTAAGGGCCAAATTCCCCCCAAGAAATAGCCCAGAAACGCGTGGACTCTCCCTTTCCCAGCTTACTATTGGCCCGATCACTCTCCCAACTCGCCCTACGCTGGCTGAGCCCTTCAGGGCCCGACAGGGTGGGCCCTGCTGTCAATGCGTGTGTCGGCCACCAAACCCAACCCAACGGCTCTTTTTATCATCCAACGATTGGGCTTTTTGGACCATTGGTTGATCCAACGACTGAGATCAAATATAATCAAATCTAATGGCCCAAATTTATTTAACTCAAAATTCACCCCAAAACTCTATAAATACCTATGTATTTGTTCAAACATCCACACAAAACTCACTTTTCTCCTACAATTCTTCCAATTTTTCTTTCTACCATTTCTCCTACAATATTATCTACACTTTTTTTTTTTTTTGGTGAAAGTTGAACGATTGGTGAAAGTTGAAAGTTTGGTGAAAGTTGAATGATTGGTGAAAGTTGAAGGCTTGCTTTGTAGAAAGATTTAGTGATTTTTCAATATTTATAGGAATTTAAATATTTTTAGATTAAAATGTTCATAAAATTAATTTACGATAGTCAACATAATTTTTTTTTTTTTTAAATTAGCCTAAGTTCATTTTTTAATAATCCCGGGGCTAAAATTTTAGGCCAAAAGGGTTGGATCAGCAAAACTGTTTTTGGGCTAAAAGCTAAATTTTTCGGGCTACAAAATTTAGCTTTTAGCCCAAGGATTGAAGATAGTCTTAGGATTTTAGGGTTTTCGGGACATGGGTTCATAGTAAATAACAATACAATAGAGATGGGAAAATTTTGATTTTGATTTCCCAATTTCCCCAAAATCTTTTTTCTTCACATTTTTGTTTTGCTTGTACAACACTTGTATTGTCAACTTTATTTTCAAGCTTACCAACTAAATTTTCATTCTTCAAAATAAAATGATTCAAAATTTCTGTTTCTGTATCATATTCTATCAGTAAAAAAAGAAAATTATGATTCACGCACTAAATCAATTTTTTTGCAGTCATTTAACTAATTAGGCTAAGATAGTGTGTTAGCACTTGTCAATATTTATGTATTCGAACTTTTCTTAGCATAATTACAGTTAGACAACAACGTATTTAGGATTAGACTAGAACCTCGCTCAATTACAAAAGTAAAAATATCTTTTCCCCATAAAAACTTTGATTTTCAAAGATATGCTTGTAGAATAGGAAAGACCAACTTATATTAGAATAAGAGTAATACTACGGAAACTAAATTTATAAATAAAATTTATAAACTAAATGATATGTCATCAATAAAAATAAATATATTTATCAATGTTTAAGTTATAATCTAATTATTAACTGTCATGCTATTTGATTTACAAAATTTAATATACAAATTTAATCTATTAGAAATAAACCACCGCAATACATTTTGCCAATCGTCTCTCCCATTTCCTTTGTTCTCTCATTGGTAAAAGCGAACTTGTGTATCAGTATTTGCCAGGCGCCGTTTCTCTCTCTCTCTCTAAAGTCCAAGTTTTCTCGCTCTACGATAAAGGCTACTCCTCCGCCAATATCTCCTCCTTAAGCCCTGACCACAATTGTCACACACAGTCCCTCTCTCTCTCTCTCTCTCAACAAAAACGAAAAAATGGTGGGTTTTTCTCACTGCCTCTAAATTCTCCAACCTTAATTCATCTATCTGATCTATCTGCGTGTGTTGGGAAACTAATTAAATTCTTTCCATTTCTTTTATTTTATGTGGTTCATAGTTTGGTCCTGCAAATCTTCTTCCCCACTGGCTGGAGGTCCTGCTGACTGAGAAATTCTTCAACGCTTGCATAATTCACGAGGAGGCAAAGAAGAACGAGAAGAACGTCTACTGTCTGGACTGTTGCATCAGCCTCTGCCCCCACTGCCTGAACCCTCACACCTCTCACCGACTTTTGCAGGCAATAATTCTTTAAGTTTTGAATTTTCCCTCACAGTTTCACCGCTTAACTAAAAATTACACTCAAAGTTTTGATGTTTCATGCTTAATTTCTTCTGAGAATTTTCAGATAAGGAGGTATGTGTACAACGATGTCATAAGGTTGGATGATGCTGCCAAGTTATTTGACTGTTCTTCCATTCAGGTGAGTAAAAATTTCCCAACTTTTCAGCTTAATTTAACTTTCTGGGTTTCTTTATTTCTTCATGCAAATCATGATCTACTATAAGTTGGGGTTTTTCTTGTGAATCCCAAAAGCCAAAAGCCAAAAGTTTTAAAGTTTATTTTTTTGCTTGCTTAAAAATTGGACTATGTTTGAATTCAAAACAACAAACAACCATGTTTTGAGTTCAATTCTTTGATTCTAAGCTCCCTTTTTCTGATATTCTTTGTGTTGGTGAGCATATTCTCACAAAGGGCCACAGTTTCTCTCTCTCTCTCTCTCTTAACTTGCTCTCTCTACAGTCATACATAACCAACAGTGCAAAAGTGGTATTTTTGAACCAGAGGCCACCAACAAAGAATTGCAGAGGCTCCGGCAATGTCTGCAGCACCTGTGACAGAAACCTGCAAGAGCCCTTTCTCTTCTGCTCCCTCCACTGCAAGGTTAACTTTTTCATCCCCCAGAAACCCAAAAAACCCCAACAATTGTTCGATTATTTTCACTTGGGCCTCTCTGATTTCTCATTCTTTCTCAATTTTCTCGAAAACCCTTCTCGATTTTCCAGTTTATCTCACTATGTTCTCTCTCATTTTTTGGTTTTTGCAGATCGATCACGTTATAAGAACAGAAGGTTGCCTTTCCAAGTATCTCCGCGAGTGCAAGTTCATGGCATTACCTGAATCCGGTTCAGACGACGGTCTGATGACACATGACTCGGTTCTCGAACCGGCCGGTTCAACCCGAACCTCTTCAGGCTCATATGGGTTGGGCGAGGTGGGCTGTTTGGCCTTAGCTTGCACTGCCACGACTGAAATTGTGAGGAAAAAGAGAAGTAACATGTCGGCATATCGGGCTGCTTGTCGGCCGGTTTTTTCACCCGTGTTGGGAATCTCGGCCGGGTTGATGAACCGGAGGAAGGGGACTCCACACCGGGCGCCGCTGTATTGAATTTGTGCATGAAAATTGGGAAGTTGATAGCTTGAGTAAGTAAAATCATATGGAGAGCCATTTTTGGGGCATGGATGTGTAAACCTCTGGTAAATTAAGTTTACACTCCTGTCTTGGACAGAGTCTTCCACACGAGGGTCACAAATTAATAAATAGATGACACTTGGTTATGGTTAATTATGGGTGATATGTTGTAATTACCTTTAGCCACAGGTAATTTTTAGGTGTCATTTTTCTTGTTCGATTGGTGTGGTGATAATATCGGGGTGGTTGATTCTGTTATAGTTGTCTCGCCTAGTCTTAATAGTCATCCCTTTTATGATCTTGTCTTAGAGTATAAAAAATTGATCACAAAGAATTGAAATTGTAATTTGTAGCATGTTCATAAAGAGTATAATTTTGCAGTTGACGGGATTAGCCGAATTAAGTTTAAATAGTAAGATGAAATTTCAAGAGTATGCGGAATCTCTTCATTATTTAGTCAACTTTTTTTTATGACAGCTCTGGAGTTACGGAGCAGGACTAGTTCTTTAGTGCTTCGTTTTCCTTCTTCCATGTTATCGAGAGAGAAAAAAAAAATATCTCCCAATTTTGTAGAGGGCTAGGATTTGCTCTCTGTTGGACTGGGCAGGTTAATTTCAAACCGTTGGATGTGTCTTATCTTTTTCTTTTTCTTGTTTACAGAGTAATGATGAATAGTGACAGTGTGCTGCAGTGTGTAATGGAGGAACTGTTACTATTGGTGGTAAAAAGTATATCACTTTATATTCAGTTTTTGCTTTCGGTTCTATTTCCTCCAATTTTGGGGGACTACATTTAAATTTCGCATAACTTTTGCGCTTTTTTTCAGTTATTGAAATAATTTTTTTTTTTATAGCAAATCAATTTTTTTACACATTAAGACTTTCTTCAACCCTTGGAGTAAAATTTAAATTTTAGGTTTTAAACTTATTTCAACTTGTTCCAACTCTTGGGCATATATGAGTTTTAACCCAAAACTCATTTTTGAGGCAAATTTAACCCAAGATTCCTCATGGGTTAGTGGAGCTGACCCACTATATATGTGTACTTTTTTTAGTTTTATATTTATAAATTCATTAAATCCAACGGTTAAGATCTAATATGATCAAATTCAACTGTAAAAAAAAAATATCTAATAGTCTAAATTTAAATCCAAAAGCTAAAGTAATTTAAAAAAAAAAATTTATGTGTTTCATATTCTTTCATAGTGTTCCACGAGTTTCATGGCGTCGGTTTAGAGATTTTTCAATATTTATCGGAATCTAAATATTTTTTAGGTTAAAATTTCTATAAAATTAAATTAGGATAGTCTATATAATTTTTTTTAAAAGTTAATTTAAGAAAAAAATTATCCTAAATTTATTCCTTAATATTTCCGGGCTAAAATTTTAACCCATAAGGGTTGGAGGAGAAAAACTGTTTCTGGATTAAAACCTAAATTTTCTAGGTTAAAAATTGTAGGTTTTAACTCAAGGGTTGGAGATGGCCTAAGGATACAGTGAGTTTGGTTGAGCCAAACAATGGGCAATTTAATTTTGTATCCAATTCGCCATCTACGAGATTTAGGGATGGCAACGGTTCAGTTTGGGGACGGAAAAGCTATATCCATCCCCATAACCATGAAAATTAACCATATCCATAACCACACATTAACCATCGGGTATTATCCATAACCACACCCACTGGGTAACGAATTCCCCATCGGTTAACAGTTATATCCATCTTCGTCAATACAAAAAATATATTCGTTCAATTGACACATGATAATTTAGGAAATATTAATTTCATCACTATATAATTGATCGATGATAAAATGATTTAGTGAATAGATCTTATGGAGCATAAAAATTAAAGCTAAACGTTGATAATGTTGGCTAATCTTTGATATCTCCTATAAGTACCATTGAATTATCATATATTTTGATTCATATAAAAAAATTTGAACTTTCCCGCAAAATGCAACTCACACAATGCAATTTTTGTATTTTCAAGGTAATAGATTCGGTGAATAATGAATATATATATATATATATATATACACTATTTAATATTTTAATATTACATAGTTATATTATATTATTCGATTCGGATTCGGTGACGGATATAGATTGGGGACCCCTATAACCATATCCAAAACCATAACCGAATAATATTCACGGTTTTTCCCCATACCCAAATTTTCATACCCAAATCCAATTCATTCGGGCGGTTATCCACGGTTATCGGGTCTAACTGTTAGAATTGTCATCCCTAACAAGATTCGAACCTAAGACCTCTCACTTACAAGTGAATAGGAATACCACTAGACTGTAATGGTAAGAGCCAATTTGGGATTGTTGTACTTTTTAATAAATTGCTTTTGTTGTACTTTAAGAATAATCAGCTGCAAAATAAAATAGTTGTACGTTTGATAAACTGTATTTTTAAAAAGTGTTGTAAGTATAAAAAACAGTGTAAAAGCAATGTCTGGAATGATAAATAATGTCATTGTTTAAAATTAATGAGCTTATTACCAGAATTAAAAATATTTCAGTCTCAACTCCGCTTTTTATTAAAGCATCTTTTAAAAGCAACCTACAATCTGCTATTAAAAGCTATTGTCTGGAGGCCATTACTCTTAAAATAAGCAGTCTATTTCATTTTTACCAAATACTTTTTTACTGCTGGACTTCAAAGTGAAACAATTTTTGGTAAAAAAAGTAATACCAAACTAGGCCTAAGTGGCATTGAAATAAGCGTTTTAGGCTGCCAAAGTTACTTCAAATTAGGACTAATTGGCCTTTGGCATCTAGTGGTATTGATGAAGCTCTCAAGTTTGGAATACATGAATGACGATAACAATATATATTTGTAATGTATTTAATATGTAATTGTGGTTGGTTAGTCTTATGATTACAAGAATATCGCTTTGTTGTGACACTTGTGGATGCCTGGTACAAATACTTGTGGATAACTTTTTCTTTGTTTGAAAAGGAAGTTACTTTAAATACAAAAATATTACCTTTATCATATTTTTTATATCATATTTATACCATCTCTTTAATAGAGACGAGACTCACATTCGTTAGTGGGTTCTACCTCTATTAGAAAGATGATACAAATGTATTATAAAATGTGATAAATGTAATATTACTGACACACCCCGACCGAGATCGAGGCGTGATGGCCGTCACGTGAGCGTGACGTAACCATAAGCACAGTGCGGAAGCAAGATTAATAAGGGAAATACGAACAAATTGAAACCGAGCAACTAGCAATCCTAGTTAAGATAGCATGCTAGTGCGAGAATAAGTGTGAATTACACAACCAGAGCTTAACTAGCCTAAGTGCAGTCAAGCATAAAAGTACTAATTAAACAACACCCGAAGGTGGTCCTAGATGAATGATGTCTGTCAGAACCTCCATTGAATCCTCGTAACACTACAAAAAAATTGGTCATTTGCAAGGGTCAAAAGTCGTTGGAAAAGGCATTTTGCCGTCGCAAATACTTATTTACGACGAGAAAAAACCCTCGCTGGGCGTCGCAAATTGACCATTGGAAATACTTTTTTTTCAACCAGCCGTCGAAAATGCTTCATTTATGATGCTTGTGGCTTGTCGTTACTAGTTATCTTTTCGTCGGAATTGATTTTTCAAAATGACAAAATTATTTTATTTTTGACATGTTTGTGTGGTCGCAAATACTTGTATGGTCGTCGAATATACTTTCTAAACGACGACATCTGTTTTTTGCGATGATTTTCTTACGACCAAAACATTATGTCGAAAAATGACTTTCCAACAGTAAAATGTTGTTTACAAGAGCGCACAATCATCGCAATTACGATTACTGACAGTTAAGAATTGTCAAAAATACGCACAAAAATTCCACTCAGCATTGTTTAAAAAATATTTTGTATTATCATTAATAAAAACAAACGTATATAAGATCAATGTGGTAAAGCCAATACATTCATTACAAACCTAAGACTGTTTGAACATATTAACACTAGTCCTCAAACTCTGAAAATGCAAACTTGAATTCTTTCGAAGACGTTGATCCATTGGAAATACTTTTGTTCCGACTAGCTGTAATCCTACACAATGAGCCAAAGTAATCCCGTGTCTGCACCAAAATTGACACACCTTGATATCCAGAAAACAAAATAACTCTCAACATTGGGCCAAATTGATCATGTAATTACTAACCTGAACACAAGACCAATAGTAACAAAATAGTAGAGCACAAAATGGTAGCAGGAAAAGAAACTTCACAAGAAGAGCATCATTTGGATTTCCACCACCTCCAGTTCCTGGAAAGGTTTCCCTTCCCTACGCTGTACCCTAACATTTTGCAGTATAATATTCAAAATGAAAAATCAGATAAACATATAGATGACTAGAAAATTGATATCAAATCACAATTGGCAGAAATCAATTCATATCTCAAGCATGTTCATGGCTTCAAACTTTCCCCTAACTAATTAGGGGTTTAGCCACTCATGATTACAGCAAGTTCAGAAAGTAATAACGAATTAAACATTGAAAACAAGAACGAAGTACACCTAAAACGCTCCAATCTGCAAGCATGAAGCGCACAGGTTCTTCTTCTTCCCCAACTAGCTGCGGCACAAGGGTTCTAGGGTGTGTATGGACGTATGAAAGGGTCAGAGATGGATTTAGGATGGATGTGGGTTGCGACAAGGCTTGGAAGATGGCTGGAATTGTGTTTTGAATGTGTAGAATGGTGGTGTGTGCGGATGGATGAATTTATGTGATGAATGGTTGGCTCCCCTGCGGCAAAACCCTAAAACATGTATATATAGGCACCTCAAAACCCTAGGTCAATCAGATTGGGACTTGGACTTAGCAGAAATAATGGATTAGGGCCCTAGGGTTCGGCATTTAATTTGGAAAAGGAATTGTGGTCCAATTAATTTCTGAAAAAGGATTTGTAGAACCCAAATCCACAAGAAAAAGGGCCTAACAATCAGAATCCAAGAGGGAAAAGGCCTGAGAGGTGCGGCACAAAAGGATAAGGGCAGGGAATGCCTTGCAAAGCAAGGGAAAAGGATTCTAGAAGGAAAGGAGGCGCCAGATTTTTAGGGTTCTAGAAGGAATGTGTTTTGTAGCAGATTTTGGAGCTTCTAGAAGGATTTGAGGCGCCACTTTTGTAGGACAAAGGATAGGACTTCTAGAAAGTGTGTTTTGAGGCTAATTTCAAGCCTTTTTCTCTTCAAACTCGTCCAACAACTTGCCTCCATGCTTGCACTATCCAATCTTGGCTCAAAAATGCTCTAGAATGCTCTAAATTGCTTCTTTTTGCATACTTTGTCCTTAGAACCTGAAAACACACGAATTTGGCTTAAAAGACTAAATAACTAAGAGCTAACAACATAAAAGCACAAGAACAAGCTAACTAAGTCGCATAAATATGCTCCTATCAAATTCCCCCACACTTAGCTTTTGCTAGTCCTCGAGCAAAACAAAACAAACAAAACAAAACAAACACAAACAAACTAGACCTTCCAACGTTCACCTCAGGGATTTCCAACACACATGACATATTCAAGATCATCATAACCATAGATTTTTGTCATCCCCACACTTTAGTACATACTTAATCACGGTCACCATTCATTAGCTCGCATTTAACCAATTAAAACAATGTTTTGAATGTAGTAACATGCCTTAGAGAATTCACTCAATGCTTCACTAGGTACACTCTTATTTTCACTCAAATTTTCTAACTACACTCCCTATACTAGTTATATGTGAGAAGATTGATGTAAACATGAAAACAAACACTCACATATGTTTATAACAAGGAAAGCAATTTCTGGAGTGAAATAAGCATGTTTAGATATGATCTCATGAACGGAATGCTACTACTTAGATGCGAGAACCAGGGACACCATATGCTCATACCAATCCCAAACTCCACATATTGAAACACACAACACTCAAGATAGAAGTATAAGGTTGAAACGGGGCTAAGGGAATTGGTTAACAAAGAAATGTAAGGAAAACAAACATTCTTAAAGCAATAGCGAGCAAAGTAATGAATATGACACTTAGAACTCCCTTTGAACGCAGCCACAAACTTTAATACCTAAAGGGGAAGATCACACATACTTAGGGCCGAATTCAACTTTTTGGACCCTTTCTTCAACAGCCAACACTTGTGAGCTTATTCTCACTTATTTTTCAACTCTTTTCACACATTTCACAACTTTTTCTTTTTCTTCTTTTTTTTCCACGAATTTTTTCTTTTGTTTTCTCTTTTTTTTTTTTTTTTCTTGTTTTTCCTTCATTTTTTTTCTCCACCCGTGCCTCATTGATACCTTGGCACACATGAACGTACAAAAATCCCTTCCCCCACACTTGGTTGCTGCCAAATAACGAACAAAGGGAATTCGCTCTAGGTCATGCTTCACTACGCCTTAAGAACAAGGGTAAGGATGGTCCTAATCTAGTAGGCTAGGTAGGGAAAACGTGGGTTAACAAAGAACATAGGCTAAACAAGGCTCAACGAGGGTTAATCCTACAAAACTTAATGCACAGGGATAAGGCTATTTGGCACTGGTTCACTACACAACTTCATCTTGTTATGTGTTATGCATTTCAATATCATGCTTTGAATGAAACGAGTATGAGTTCTAGTATTTGGAACTAAATGATGAAACGCCTTCTAAGTAGCAACCAAGCAAAGAATGATGAGATCATGCAACGACTTTAGAAAACAATAAATGCACAGATTATTAACTCTCCAAATAAAACGTTTAGGCTCAAGTCTCTCAGGGTTGTAGCGTTAGTATGAGATTCTTCCTTCAAGCATGTTACAAAAACTGATTTTTTTCCTTTTTGATTAAACTTGAACTCATGAACTATAACCATAATCAAGCATAAACCAAAGAGCAATTCAAACATCCATCCATGTTTATAACTTTCCTTAATAGTCATGCAATTAAAAACCGAATCCTCATCATTGTGTTGGAATGTACCCTAAGACACAAACAAACACACAAAAACAACTCTTTTTTTTTTTGAAATTTTCGGATTTTTATGTCAACACACACAAAAAGACTTCAAAACAGCTTAAAAACACTTAAAAACACTGAAAACAACATTTGAAGTGATAGGTGATAAAATCCCACGAAAATCATGCAAAAACAACTTGTGTACCCCCCCCCCAACACTTAAACCAAACATTGTCCTCAATGTTTCAAACATAAACTAACATAAAAACAATCAAACAAGCAACACATAAACATAGAAAGATAAAGGCAACAAGGAAAAAGGGTGAAAGGAAGCAAATCTGGATGTAGAGCCGATTCTAAGTGTTCTTCATTGGCATGGGTTGCCTCCCACGAAGCGTTTGCTTTAACGTCTTGCAGCCGGACGAATACCATCTTTCAAGCTTCCTTGGAGCCCACGGCATGGAGGGGTAGGTCCTCCACCACATGCTCCTCAAACAGGTCGTAATAGGGCTTCAAACGATGCCCATTCACCTTGAACTCATGTCCGGTTTTCAAGCTTTGGACTTGGACTGCACCATGAGGAAAAACATTAGTAACAACAAAGGGTCCAATCCACTTAGAACGTAACTTACCGGGGAATAACCGAAGGCGAGAATCAAAGAGGAGCACTTTCTGCCCCTTAGAGAATGTCTTTGTACGAAGCATCTTGTCATGATACGCCTTGGTCTTGTCCTTGTAAATGCGGGCATTCTCGTAAGCCTCGTGCCTAATCTCCTCGAGTTCATTCAATTGGAGCTTTCTATGCACCCCTGCGGCATCTATATCCAAGTTGAAGGTCTTCACAGCCCAATGTGCTTTATGCTCTAACTCGACGGGCAAATAGCATGGCTTGCCATAGATGAACTGAAAAGGTGACATGCCCAAGGGAGTTTTGTAGGTCGTACGATAAGCCCACAATGCATCATCCAAGCGCAAGCTCCAGTCCCTCCTTGTTGGCCCCACGGTTTTCTCTAGTATTTGCTTGATCTCCCTATTCGAAACCTCGGCTTGCCCATTGGTTTGAGGATGATAAGGTGTTGAAACCTTATGCGTAACGTTGTACTTCTTGAGCAAAGCTTCAATGGTTCGATTACAGAAATGGGAGCCTCCATCACTGATGAGAACTCTAGGCATTCCAAACCTAGCAAAAATGTTAGTTTTCACAAAATCTGCAACAACCTTAGAATCGTTAGTACGGGTAGCTTTTGCTTCCACCCATTTTGAAACATAATCAACTGCTAGCAAGATATAAGTGAAACCATAAGATGGAGGGAAAGGACCCATAAAATCAATACCCCAAACGTCGAAAATTTAAACAAAGGATAGGGGTTGCTGCGGCATTTGGTCTTTGGCACCTATACTTCCCATTCTTTGGCAACGATCACAGGTTAAGCAAAAAGTTCTAGCATCTTTAAACAAAGTGGGCCAATAAAATCCACATTCAAGAACTTTTAAAGCCGTTCTTTGGGTACCAAAATGTCCACCACAAGCATAAGTATGACAAAATCTTAGAATTGAATGAAATTCACAATCATGCACACATCTACGCAAAATCTGATTAGAGCAATACTTCCACAAATACGGATCATCCCAAACATAGAATCGTGCATCTTTTCGAAGTTTTTCACCTTGGTGCTTGGTGAGAGTGCTTGGAACTTGTTTAGACACTAAGTAATTCACCAAATCAGCATACCAAGGTTCACTTACCTCAATGGACAGCAGCTGCTCATCGGGGAAGGTTTCTGGGATAGGCACGGCATGCTCATGCTCTTCATGGACCATTCGGCTCAAGTGGTCAGCCACCACATTCTCGCTTCCCTTCTTGTCTCGAATTTCGATGTCGAACTCTTGAAGAAGAAGCATCCAATGAATAAGCCTAGGTTTTGCTTCCTTCTTCGTTAGTAAGTACTTCAAGGCTGCATGATCAGTATGAACAATCACTTTAGTGCCAATTAAATAAGAACGAAATTTATCTAAAGCAAAGAAAACAGCTAGAAGTTCTTTTTCCGTTGTAGAGTAGTTCAACTGGGCATCATTGAGCGTCCGAGAGGTGTAGTATATGACATGCGGCTGCTTGTCTTGTCTTTGCCCCAAAACAGCTCCTAATGCATAATCGGATACATCGCACATAAGCTCAAAGGGACGGCTCCAATCTGGAGGAACAATGATAGGGGCCAAAGTGAGCTTCTCCTTGAGTTGCTTGAATGCCGATTCACACTCCTCATCAAACTTGAAGGGCATATCTTTTTGGAGCAATCGGCAAAGGGGGCTGGAAATCTTGAAAAAATCCTTGATGAAGCGCCTATAAAACCCTTCATGGCCAAGAAAAGAACGAACCTCTCTAACCGAAGTAGGAGAGGGTAAGTGACGAACAAGGTCTATCTTTGATTTATCTATTTCAATTCCTTTTTCAGAAACGATATGGCCTAAAACTATACCTTGTTTGACCATAAAATGACATTTTTCCCAATTCAAAACAAGATTAATTTCAACACATCTTTTCAAGATCAAGGTCAGATTATCCAAACAATTATCGAAAGAATCCCCAAATACACTGAAATCATCCATAAATACCTCAATTATCTTCTCAACGAAATCAGAGAAAATACTTACCATACACCTTTGGAAAGTGGCAGGTGTGTTGCATAGGCCAAATGGCATGCGACGATAAGCAAAAGTTCCAAAGAGACATGTGAATGTGGTCTTCTCTTGATCGTCCGGGGCTATCACAATTTGGTTATATCCAGAATATCCATCAAGAAAACAATAAAAAGCATGACCGGCTAACCTTTCAAGCATTTGGTCAATGAATGGCAAAGGAAAGTGATCTTTCCTTGTTGTGGCGTTTAGCTTCCTATAATCAATACAAACTCGCCATCCAGTTTGAATTCGTGTAGGCACCAACTCATTCTCTGCATTCTTGACAACTGTAACTCCAGACTTCTTGGGAACTACTTGAATTGGTGAAACCCAACGACTATCGGAAATAGGATAGATCACTCCACAATCTAAGAGCTTGATTATTTCCTTCTTCACAACTTCCATCATTGGAGGGTTGAGACGGCGTTGGGCCTCTCGAGATGGTTTAGTCCCCTCCTCAAGAAGTATGCGGTGCATGCACGTGGTGGGGCTAATTCCCCTAATGTCGGCCAAAGTCCACCCTATGGCCGTTTTGTGCTCTCGTAGCACCCTCACAAGCTTTTCTTCCTCATGTGCCGTGAGACTTGAAGAAACAATGACGGGCAATGTCTCGTCATTTCCCAAAAACACATACTTCAAATGGTCCGGCAATGGCTTAAGTTCAAGAGTGGGTGCCTGAATAACAGAAGGTAGAATCTTAGTAGAAACTGAACTTGAAATTGAGAGCGGGACCTTACCATATTGTTGTGGTAATGACTCAAGGGCAGCCACAACCTCTGCAACTTCTTCATTAAAGGGCACGGCAAAGGACTCCCCAATCTGGCCGTGTGTTTGCATTGCTCCAATTTCTTGGTTTTTTAGTTCTATTCCCTTCGTAATGGCTATTTCAAGGGCATCCTCGTTCAATCCCTCAAGATACTCCTGCACCAAAGAATCAACAACATCAATAGAAAAACAAGAGTGATCATCACTAGGGTATCTCATAGTTTCAGAAATATTAAAATCAATAACTTCCCCATCAAATTCCATCGTCAAGGTTCCCTTGAATACATCTATCTTTGTGTGGGCTGTCTTCATGAATGGCCTACCAAGGAGAATCGGCAAGGATGTGGAATGGGCTAAATCTTCCATGTCTAGAACGTAAAAATCAGCCGGGAAGATCAAATTGTTCACCTGCACTAAAACATCTTCCAAAACACCTTTTGGGTATGCGTTAGAACGATCAGCCAATTGTATAATCACACCATCCTGTTTCAATTCTCCCAAATTCATAGATGCATAAATGGAATAAGGCATGACATTTATAGATGCACCTAAGTCAAGCATTGCATGTTCAAACCGATTAGTGCCAATTACACAAGGAATCGTAAAACTACCGGGGTCTTTGCATTTAGGGGGCAGTTTACGTTGCAATACGGCTGAAACATTTTCACTTACCTTAACGACCTCTTTGTTCGACATTCTTCTCTTGGTTGTGCACAGCTCCTTGAGAAATTTGGCATATTTCGGGACTTGTTTAATTGCATCAAGGAGTGGTATGTTCACTTGCACTTTCCGGAATGTTTCAAGAATGTCCTTCTCATTCTCATCCTTCTTCGATTGCATGAACCTACGAGGAAAAGGAACATTGGTCAGATTAGTGTTAAGTGAATTTGAAACCAATTTACCTTGTTTGGCCGAGTTAGGAAGGATAGGGGCCTGGGGCAAGGGTTGTTTCACCCTTGCCGTGGGTGTGCTAATGCTCCCTTCCTCGTTTTGCAGCTTTTCATCTTCTTTCTGGGCAGATTTGGGAGTGTTGGGCTCAGTTCCAATTTCTTTTCCACTACGCAAGATGATAGCTTGGGCAAATTCGAATCCTCCATTCGGATTCACATTTGTTGCACTAGGTAGCTTACCTTGTTCTCTACTGAATTTCCCCATGAATTCAGCCATCTGTCCCACTTGTTTCTTCAAATCTTCCACTTCCTTGGCTTGATTTTGCATGCCCTGCGCCACATTAGTTAATAATTGAACAAGTTGATCATTATCCATGGACGTACCTGTTCTAGGTTGGGCCGGAAGTGGTTGATTTTGTTTGCATGGCCGTGGGAACCCATGGGGGTTTTGCCGAAATCCCCCTTGTTGTGCAGGTTGTTGGGGCTCTCTCCACTTCATATTAGGGTGATCTCTCCATCCGGGGTTGTATGTGTTCGAGTATGGATCGTATTTGGTTTGATTTTGGCCTTGGAATCCAATAGCATTGGCAGATTCTCATCCACCATTCTCGATCAACTGAGGGCAATTCTCAGATAGATGCCCTTGGATGGAGCACACAGTGCAAACCTGATTTTCTTGTGTTTTGGACCCAATTACAACCTGAGACACAAGAGATGTAAGATTAGCTAATTGTGATTGAATTTCAGAAATTGCACTTACCTCATTGACATGTTGTTGCCGTGGGTTCTCTCTCTGTCCAACACCTTCATATTGTTGTGCATTGAGGGCTCGGTTTGCAATCAAAGTCTTGGCAGCCACCAGGGTCTTGTCAACCAATGCACCACCCGCCGAAGCATCTAACATTGGGCGTTCAATGGGGATGAGTCCTTCGTAGAAGTATTGAATGAGCAGCTCCTCCTTCATTTGGTGCTGTGGACATGAAGCAACAAGAGTTTTAAAACATTCATAATAAGCTGGGAACGACTCACCTTGATTTTGTTGGATGCCACTAATCCGTTTCCTCAAGAGAATGACTCTTGAAGTTGGGAAAAATTTCTCCAAGAATGCTCGTTTCATACTTTCCCAAGATGTAACCGTCCCAGGTGCTAGTTCATACAACCAGTCTTTAGCTTTATCCATTAGAGAGAATGGAAAAGCTTTCATCTTCAGGATGCTGCCATCGACATTCACCGGGGTCATGCTCGAACAAACTACTTCAAACTCCTTCAAGTGCTTGTTTGGATCCTCCATGGATAGCCCATGGTACTTTGGAATATGATGTAACAAGCTTGACTTCAATTCAAATTCGGCGGTCTTATCTGGAGCTGCCCTAGGATATTGGATACATAGAGGCGTTGCATTGTCCAATCCCGAGGCTGAAAGTTCCTTGATCGTTCGATTATCTGCAGCCATGTTTTGCTCCTCTTCCGAATCCTCTTCAAATTCAACTTCAGTTTCGGAATTAGAACTAGAGCTAAGTAGATCAGGTTCTGGATTCTTTCTTTTCCTTCTCAAAGTTCACTCAAAATCGTCATCAAAGTCCAAGATGTGCTCACGAACAGGTTGGGAACTTCGAGTCATACACTAGTACCTGAAAACAAGAAAACAAAACAAGTCAGAAACTAAAATAAAAACAAACTAAACGAAAAGAAAAGGACCAAGGGATTAGCAAGGTTGCTAATCCCCGACAACGGCGCCAAAATTTGATGTGACAAAAGTTAAGCACTCAAATTAAACCCTCTTGTTGTCAAATTGCAGTATAAATGCAAGTAGGGATCGTTCTAAACCGGGGATTAGGAGGGCTTGCTAAAACCTCTAAACTGACTTAAAATACAAAAACAAAGTTAAAAACGTTTGGAAAGACTCAAGGGACTCAAAACAAACTCAAAAGACTCAAAACAAGCTAAAAACACCCAAAACTGCCTAAAAACACAATCTGGGCAGTTTTGGACTCTAAACACAACTTTGGACGAATTTAGGGTTTTGACTTGACTCAAAACACTCTAAAACACAAACAAAACAGATTTTAGACACTTTGACACAAGAAAGTAAATGGGGGTTTTGGTTTTGACGAAATTGAATCAAACAAACAAATTGTGAAACTAAACAGATTCTAAAACGAATTTAGGAAATTAGATGATGGATGGATTAGTTAGAGGTCCGTTTTCCACACATGACACACTTGTATACGAATCGATTTCCAATTGCTTTTCAATAAACTATGATGCTTAACACCCCAGATTAACCGTGATGCACAAATTAACCCTCAGATTTTCCTTAACTCATTGAATTGGATGAATGCATGCAACAACTCAAATCATTCTCCAAAAGTCCTCTACATGAATGCATAATAGAGATACAATCAGAGATCATTATGTTTCATGAAAATCATAAGTGTTGACGAGGCAATTGTAACTATGAATGCATGATACGTTTGCCAAGAATTCAATTAATGCGATTGTAACAATCAACCTTCACTACTCAGGAATATAAACTTGTAACGATTAGGTGAAACTCATTTATATTCTAGCATCTGATTCATGCATGAAAACCAAGTATGCATCCTTAATAAACATACACAGATCAGTTATGAATAAAACAGATAATTGAATTGCAATCATAACTTATCAAATCACAATTGGCAGAAATCAATTCATATCTCAAGCATGTTCATGGCTTCAAACTTCCCCCTAACTAATTAGGGGTTTAGCCACTCATGATTACAGCAAGTTCAGAAAGTAATAACGAATTAAACATTGAAAACAAGAACGAAGTACACCTAAAACGCTCCAATCTGCAAGCATGAAGCGCACAGGTTCTTCTTCTTCCCCAACTAGCTGTGGCACAAGGGTTCTAGGGTGTGTATGGACGTATGAAAGGGTCAGAGATGGATTTAGGATGGATGTGGGTTGCGGCAAGGCTTGGAAGATGGCTGGAATTGTGTTTTGAATGTGTAGAATGGTGGTGTGTGCGGATGAATGAATTTCTGTGATGAATGGCTAGCTCCCCTGCGGCAAAACCCTAAAACATGTATATATAGGCACCTCAAAACCCTAGGTCAATCAGATTGGGACTTGGACTTAGCATAAATAATGGATTAGGGCCCTAGGGTTCGGCATTTAATTAGGAAAAGGAATTGTGGTCCAATTAATTTCTGAAAAGGATTTGTAGAACCCAAATCCACAAGAAAAAAGGCCTAACAATCAGAATCCAAGAGGGAAAAGGCCTGAGAGGTGCGGCACAAAAGGATAAGGGCAGAGAATGCCTTGCAAGGCAAGGGAAAAGGATTCTAGAATGAAAGGAGGCGCCAGATTTTTAGGGTTCTAGAAGGAATGTGTTTTGTAGCAGATTTTGGAGCTTCTAGAAGGATTTGAGGCGCCACTTTTGTAGGACAAAGGATAGGACTTCTAGAAAGTGTGTTTTGAGGCTGATTTCAAGCCTTTTTCTCTTCAAACTCGTCCAACAACTTGCCTCCATGCTTGCACTATCCAATCTTGGCTCAAAAATGCTCTAGAATGCTCTAAATTGCTTCTTTTTGCATACTTTGTCCTTAGAACCTGAAAACACACGAATTTGGCTTAAAAGACTAAATAACTAAGAGCTAACAACATAAAAGCACAAGAACAAGCTAACTAAGTCGCATAAATATGCTCCTATCAGAATTCAACGCAGTACCTGCCAGACATCGACCGGTTTCAAAAGCCAAGATGTCCACCAATCCCAAGGTTTGAGGGGGCCAAGCGTATAGTGAATGACGGAGTTCACTTTCATCTACCATCCACTGCGAGTATAAAGCATAAAAAGATTAGGCACCTTAATTAGCATAAAAAAATAGAAATCAAAGGTCCATATCCATTTAGCCACTTCATATGCGTTATCACCTTATTGCCAACTAAAGAAAATTCGAATCTAAAATGTAGATATAAGACACAATCACTGGTTGAATTTGGAATTCCCTCTTCAACTATATACTTGGGTCAGAAAGTAGCACCACAGAACCTATGATATTCTTGGCAGTTTCTGAATCCAATTAGCTTCACACGCCCCAATCAAAGGGTTGTTTTTATTTTATCTTTACACTCTCGTATAAAGGTTGTACTTGGGTTCCGCCCCTGAGGTTTCACTATTGAAAACCTAATAACTTCTCCAGTGCCAAAACTTATTCCTAAAGTGTATGCAATAGAAATTTTATCTCCTTCTATGGTACTATACATTTAGGAGTAACTGTGCAGACATCGATATCATGAATGGCAGTGACGACATGCAAATTAGTCGATGAGCATTAATATAACATGTCGAATAGCTATACATACCTTGTTTAGAGAGAAGGACGACTACAATGTATTAGTGCTTTCTCCAAAGAAGCCTAATGACTAAGAAACATGATACACATTATAACAACCAACTTGACACTAACCATGAACTTGAGTATTGAACCAGGGATATCAAGGAACTCCTTTTGACAGAGCAACATGTATGTATCAGAAATTATTTGAGCCATTGACATCAGCAACGCAATCCAATTTAATCTGAAATCAGTTTCTACAAAACCATATCAATAAAAACATCACCCCAGTGTTCAGCCTCTCAGAATGCTTCAAGTTAGCACAGAATTTACTGCATTTGAAAAGATCCTCAATGCTCTTGACAACAATAGTATCCGCATCGAGATACACAACTGCACAATCAAACTCTCAGCGATAAGAAACACAAAAAAGAGTGAAACTTCAAAATCTTAAAACTAAAAATATTGCATCTTTGATTTGTTTTATCCTATGAGAACTACAAAATCAAAGTTTTCACCTTTCTTGTAGTTAGTCATGTTAAATATTTTGAGCCTTGTGTAGACACCCCAAAACCTCGTCGGCCGGACTTGATTAGGATTTGCCAATAAAGTAATCTTCTCCACTATCCATCCATCAGCCTGCACAATCATTCACCAAAACTAATCAAGCTTACAATAAACCTAATTCCGGGCTGTTTTTCGCAGCTCGAACTTCACTCAAACAAATAAAGCCTAAACTCAATTCAGCTTCCTTCACCGGAAACAGGAACATAAATGAATCACCTGGAGAAGCTTCTTGGCGTAATCGGAGACGCCGTCGGAGACCAGAACCCATGTCCTTGGTCGATCCAGTGTCCCAATCTAAAAGAGAAATTGCATCTGCAGGCATGAGAAAGAAGAGATTTTTACCTTTTCATCCTGATGCAGACCGATCCGGAGTGACAGCGGAGCAATGGACAGAAGAATTAATGGAGTGAGCGGCGGAGGTGAGAAAGAGGGCAAAACCAAGGCTGAATTTATAAGGTTTTCAACGAAATTGGGGAAAATTGCTCCAAAAATAAAGCTTTTGATGGCAGTTTTGAAGAGATTCTGGTGCGTAGAGTCCCATCTCCACTGAGTTGGCTCAGAGGAGGAAGAAGTGTTCTTCTGGCATCAGCAGAGGGACGAATCAGGAAACGTGAAAAAGGTTTGAGAGGAAGTATGAACATGGGTGGTGGGCAGTAAGCGACATGGAGAGAAGGCCATGGATTGAGACAGAGCGATGGAGAGAGAGAAGCTGCGAGAGATTTTGAGAAATGAAGGATGGAGGCTAGGGTTTTGTTTCTTAAAGTGGAAAGGCAGAGAAGTTGTGAGAGAGAAATGAAAAGGAGGAGAGAGCGCTAAATGGCGTTCTCTTTGAAATACAGTTTAGTTTTTGGGCGCCATGTCAAAATTTTGGCAGCCCTCCAAAAACACGTCTATGATTTAATTGCTAGATTAAATTCAAGGGTAAGGATTTAATCTCACATATGTAAGATTAAATCTTAAGGCTATTATTGTAGTGAAGATTTTAATAGTTTTTTAATTAATGTAAAAGTACAAAAAAATATACAAACGCTCATAATATCAAGCTCAACAACTTTTGTGAAGATGTCAATTTCGAAATTTGTTACTATAATCTCATAAACTCCAGATGTTTGTTAAATCTATCGTTTTGAAGGAATACACATTCTACAAAACTAGTTTCAACAATCCAACTGTCAAACTTGTTTGTATATGCTCCAAGATCGCATACGTAAAAAATCGCAAAAAACTGACATTCAGATATTATGTAACGGGACGAAACCTTTCACCGGTTATAAACAAAAACTCACGATTTAACGGTTATTTTAACTCTGATTTTGATGATTTTTTACAAATACACTCCTCAGCCCTATAAGAGTTTGACGAACGAATTCGATCTTCAATTTAAAATATTTGCACTAGAATGGAAGTATAAAATAAACTCCAAGTATTTGTTGAATCTATCGTTTTGAAGAGATACACATTCTACAAAAGTAGTTTCAACGATCCAACCATCAAACTTGTTTGTATATTCTCCAAGATTGCATACGTAAAAAATTGCAAAAAACGGACATTCTGATATTAGGTAACGGGACGAAACCTTTAGACGGTTATAAACGAAAACTCACGATTTAACGGTTATTTTAACTCTGATTTTGATGATTTTGGACAAATACACTTCTCAACCTTATAAGAGTACGATGAACGAATTCGATCTTCAATTTAAAATATTTTCACTAGTGGACTTAATGGAAGTGTAAAATAAAATCCAAGTGTTTGTTGAATCTATCATTTTGAAAGGATACACATTTTACAAAACTACTTTCAACGATCCAACCGTCAAACTTGATTGTATATGCTCCAAGATTGCATACATAAAAAATCGTAAAAAACTGACATTCATATATTAGGTAACCGGACGAAATCTTTCAACGGTTAAAAACGAAAACTCATGATTTAACGGTTATTTTAACTCCAATTTTGCTGATTTTTTATAACTACACTCCTCAACCCTATAAGAGTACGACGAACAAATTCGATCTTCAATTTAAAATATTTGCACAAATGGATAGTACTATTTTAATATGGTTTTGTGCTTTTTTCTATATGTATTATATGTTATATGATCTATTTATTGTAGAATTTAAATTAAGCATCAAACTTATTTCAAGAATATTCGAACGACACGTGTGACCATTGATAAATAATTTAGGATAGGTGTATGGTGCGACAAAGGTTGAATAAGGTCAGAAACTATGGAGAATGGTGAAGTATGGATGCGGCAGAGAAAAGGGTCTGATTTCTGGCATGAATGGGTGAATGAATGGATGATTTTAGGGCTGCAAAAAGGAAGTTTATTTAAGGTTTTCAGAAATTAAAACCCTAACTTATTTAGGTAATCAGAAATTAAGTCAAAAGTTTCTAGAAAGAGGAAACAAAATCAGAAAACTAAGGGAAAGTGCTAAGATATGCGGCAGAGACTTTAATTGAAAGGGGAATGTGTTTTAATGCAGGAAATAGGAAAGAAGGACTCTCCCTTGCACGGCAAGGAAGAGGAAAGGTCCAAAGAGGTGCGGCAAGGGTTGTTTAAGTGCAAGGAAGGTTCAATTTGTGTCCTAAAATGCATAGAAGGCCTTCAATGTTGCTGGAACTTATTTAGGATTAGGAAAGGTCAAACCAAAATAGGAAACCTTGGCTAAACTTTCCTACTTCAAGTAGGAATCCTTGTTTGAGTAGGAATCCATCTCCAATTTGGAATCCTTCTTCAATTAGGAATCCTTCTTCAATTAGGAATCCTTCGTTGATTAGGAATCCTAACATCTTCAAATCTTCAATTTCGTCCATTCCTTTTGCTCCAAGCATGTGATATCCATTCCAAGCCCAATTTTGCTCCAAAAGGCTCCAAAATGCACCTTCTTGCATACTTTATCCTTAAAACTTGAAAACACAAGAAAATGGCTTAAAAGACTAAAATAACTAAGAAATAACAACGTAAATGCACAAGAACAAGCCAACTAAGTCGCGTAAATATGCTCCTATCAAATTCCCCCACACTTAGCTTTTGCTAATCCTCGAGCAAAATGAAACAACAAACCAAAACCAAGTAAACAAAACACATTCTAATCCTTCCAACATTTGCCTCAGGGATTTCCAATGCACATGACATTTTAAAAATCATCATTCCCATAGATTTTAGTCAACTTAACACTTGAGCCATACTTAATCACAGTCGCCACTTACTAGTTCACATTTAACCAATTAAAACGATGTTTTGAATGTAGTAACATGCCTTAGAGAATTCCCTCAATTCCTTACTAGATATGCACTCAATTTTCATCGGATTTTCTGACTACACACCCTACTATGTATATGTGAGAAGATTGATGTAAACATGAAAACTAGTACTCACATATGTTATAGCAAAGAAAGCAATTTCTGGAGTTAATAAGCATGTTTAGATATGATCTCATGAATGGAATGGAATGCTACTACTTAGATGCGAGAACCAGTGACACCATATGCTCATACCAATTCCAAACTTCACATATTGAATCACATAACACTCAAGATTGAAGTTTAAGGGTTGAAACGGGGCTAAGGGAAATGGTTAAGAAAGAAGGGATATGGAAAACAATGGTTCTTAAAGCAATAGTAAGCAAAGTAAAGAAATTGACACTTATAATTCAATTTTAAATGCAGAAATCAACTTTAAACACAAAAGTGAAGATATACACATTCTAGGGCCAGATTTGATGTTTTGGACCCTTCCTTTAACAATCAACACTTGTGAGCTCATTCTCACTTATTTTTCAACTCTTTTTCATTCTTTTCATAACTTTTTTCTTTTTCATTTTCTTTTCCCACGAAATTTTCTTTTTTTCTACCCATGCCTTATTTCTTTTTCTTGGCACACACACACATACACAAATCCCTTCCGCCACACTTGTTTTTCTGCAAGAAGACAATCAAAAGGAATTCTTTTTAAGTCATACTTCACTGTGCTTCAAGAACAAGGGTATGGATGGTCCCAATCTAGGCTAGGTGAGGATAGTGTGGGTTAACAAAGAACATAGGCTACACAAGGCTCAATGGGGTTAAACTTAAACACATAATGAAATAGGCGGTACGGCAATTTGGTTTTGGTGGTCACTACACAACTTCATCTTGAATATGTGTTATGCAAATCAATAGCATGCTTTGAATGAAATGGGTATGAATTCTAGTATTTGGAACTAAATGATGAAACACCTTCTAAGTAGCAACCAAGCAAAGAATAATGAGATCATGCAACGACTTTAGAAAACAAGAATGGACAGATTATCAACTCTCCAAAGAATGTTTTAGGCTCAAATCTCACAAGGATGTAGCGTTAGTTTGAGTTCCTTCCTTCAAGCATGTTACAAAAACTGATTTTATCCTTTTGATTACATGTGAATTCATAAATTATAACCACAGCCAAGCATAAACCAAAGAGTAAATCAAACTTTCATCCATGTTTATAACTCTCTTTAGCAGTCATGCAATTAAAAACCAAATCCTTATCATTGTGTTGGAAGGTACCCTAAGACACAAACAAACACACAAAAACAACTCTTTTTGGGTTTTTCAAAACAAGTTTTCAAATTTTTATGAGATTTTTGGATTTTTATGCCAAAACACACTAAAACACTCCAAAAACAGCTTAAAAACACTTAAAAACAGCAAGGAACAAAATTTTGAAGTAATGGGTGATAAAATCCCACGAATTTCATGCAAAAACACTTGTTTACCCCCCCCCCCCCCCCCCCCACACTTAAATCAAACATTGTCCTCAATGTTTCAAGCATAAACTCAGAAAACAAACAAACAACGAATAAACACACTTAACAGGGCAGAAAAGAAACAACAACAAATAGAAGGGTTTAGGAACGCAAATCTGGAAGTAGAGTGATTCCTAGGTCTTTCTTTGTTGAATGCATGGGTTGCCTCCTAAGTAGCGCTTGCTTTAACATCGTGCAGCCGGACGAAAACCTCATTCACTCCCATTGGAGCCCACGGCGTGCAGGGAGATGTCATCCACGGTATGCTCCTCAAACAGGTCATGCATTGGGTCAATGAATGGTAAGGGATAGTGATCCTTCCGGATTGTGGCGTTGAACATCCTAAAATCAATGTAATCATACCCACCAACTTGGATTCGACTGGGAATCTGCACCATACAAGGTAACAACCTATTAGTTGAAATGGGAATCGAATCTGGAATAGGTGGTTTACCAATGCACTGCAATGAAGTGGCAGCACAATCAACAAATGCATGTGGGATGCTCTCGGCCAGATTTGGAGGTTTGAGGGTTGTGGCCGTGCAATCCTTGTGCTTCACTCCAAGTCCCTCTTCGTTGGTGGTTTGAAATGCATCATTCTTGAATGATACTGAATGTTCCTGCCCTTTATTTTTTATTTTATCAATGACAAAACAAGAACGCCATTAGTATTCTCAACAGATTCAGAAATATTAAAGTTGATCATATCACTACCAAACGCCATAGTTACTGCTCCATTGGCCACGTCAATCTTGGTTTGAGCTGTTTTCATAAATGGTCGTCTAAGTAAGAGTGGCGATGGTGGAGAGTGGGCTGAGTCCTCCATGTCAAGTACATAAAAATCCATCGAAAAAATCAGATGATCAACCTGCACCAAAACATCTTCCAAAACCCCTTTTGGATATGCGTTAGAACGATCGGCCAATTGAATAATCACACCATCATTTTTCAACTCGCCTAAGTTCATAGATGCATAAATAGAATAAGGCATGACATTAATTGATGCACCTAAGTCTAACATGGCAGATTCAAAACGAGTATTGCCAATAACACAAGGAATTGTAAAACTACCCGGATCTTTGCATTTAGGGGGCAGTTTACGTTGCAAGATGGCTGAGACATTTTCACTCATATACACCACTTCTTTCTCGTGAATTCGTTTCTTGGTTGTGCAAAGCTTCTTCAAAAACTTAGCATACTTCGGAATTTGCTTTATTGCATCAAGAAGCGGAATATTGACTTGCACTTTCCTAAAGGTCTCTAGAACATCATTTTCATTCTCTTCACTCTTAGCTTGTAAGAACCTACGAGGGAAAGGCACATTTGATGGAATAACGTTAGAAGGAATCCAATTTCAACTTACCTTAGTTAAAGAGGACGGCAAAGGGTGCTTAGGAGGCTGCGGCAAGGGTGGTTCTACCCTTGCCGTGGGTTGTGCTTGCTCATCCTCTTCAATCAACAACTTCTCAACCTCATTGGAACGTGATTTGGAAGGTTGAGGATCAGATCCAACTTGTTTTCCATTTCGCAAACTCATGGCTTTGGCAGATTCGAATCCTCCCTTTGGGTTGACAACGGTTGAACTAAGCAACTTGCCTGGTTCTCGAAATTGTCCCACAAACTCTGCAATCTGCCTAATTTCCTTCTCCAATTGGTCCACCTTTTTGTCTTGGCTTTGCATTGCTTTGTTTTGATTTTCCTGCCCTTGAGACAAATTGGTGAGTAATTTAAGAAGTGTATCATTATCCAAAGAAATAGCTGAAGTGTTATGGGCAGATTGTTGTGGTGCTTGTGTTGGTGCGGATGGCTTAGTGTAGAAGCCCGGGGGTTGCTGCCTAAAACCTCCTTGTTGTTGGGATTGTTGGGGCTCCCTCCATTTGAAATTCGGATGATCTCTCCAACCGGGATTGTAGGTATTAGAGAATGGACGTTCCTTGGCTGGTTTTGGCCTCCAAAACCCACTGCATTGGCAGATTCCCATCCACCGTTCTCAATCAGTTGCGGGCACTTATCAGATGGGTGTCCTTGGATAGAACACACGCCACACACACTTGGTCCTTTCATCTTCATCCCTTCGGCCATCTGAGACACAATAGAAGTAAGATTAGCTAATTGGAATTGAATGTCGGATGTGGACCTTAACTCATTCACTTGCTGCCGTGGGGTGTCCATTTGCCCAATGCCTTCGTATTGTTGTGCATTCAATGCACGGTTTGCAATCAGTGTCTTGGCTGCCATAGGTGTTTTGTCCACCAAAGCTCCTCCTGCTGAGGCATCTAGTATTTGACGTTCAATGGGAAGAAGCCTTCGTAGAAATATTGAAGAAGAAGCTCCTCCTTCATTTGATGTTGTGGACATGAAGCAACAAGAGTTTTAAAACGTTCATAATAAGTGGGAAATGATTCACCTTCATTTTGCTGAATGCCACTAATCTTTTTGCGTAGAAGAATGACTCGAGAAGTTGGGAAAAACTTCTCCAAGAATGCCCGTTCCATGCTCTCCCAAGATGTGACAGTTCCGGGGGCTAGTTCATACAACCAATCTTTAGCTTTGTCCATTAGAGAGAATGGAAAAGCTTTCATCTTCAAGATGCTGCCATCAACATTCACTGGGGTCATGCTCGAACAAACCACTTCGAACTCCTTCAAGTGCTTGTTTGGATCTTCCATGGACAGCCCATGGTACTTCGAAATGTGAGGAAACAAGCTTGACTTTAATTCGAACTCCTCTGTCTTCCCTTGGGCTGCCGTGGGGTATTGGATACATAGGGGCATAGCATTGCCCATACCCGAGCCAGAAAGCTCTTTGATGGTACGATTGTCCGCTGCCATGACTTGTATTTCCTCCACAACTTGTGCCGTGGGCTCCCATTCCTCCTCAATTGGATTTTCTTCAAGCTCAGGTTCAGGGCTATGTGGATTACACTCTTGCTGATTCTTATTCTTTCTCAAAGTCCTCTCAAAATCGTCGTCAAAGTCCAAAATATTCTTATGAACAGGCTGAGAGCTTCGAGTCATAAACTAGTACCTAAAAACCGGAAAAAGAACAAATTCAGAATCTTAAACAAATTAAAAATAAACAGAAAGAAAAGATCCAAGGGATTAGCCAAGTTGCTAATCCCCGGCAACGGCGCCAAAAATTTGATGCGAAATGTATAAGCACACAAATTAAACCCTCTTGTTGACAATTGTAGTATAGATGCAAGTAGGGATCGTTCTAGACCGGGGATTAGGAGGGATTGCTAAAACACTTGAAGTTGACTCAAAAACATAAAACTAAGTTAAAAACACTAAACTAGACTCAAAGAATGCAAAACTAAACTCTAAAACACTAAAACAACTCAAAAGACTCAAAACAGCACAAAACAAGCTAAAAGACTCAAATCTGCCACTAAGAGTAAATTTGGACGAAAATAGGTTTGACTAGACTCAAAACACTTAAAAATACAAACTAAATCAGTTTCTAACTAATATGACTCAACAAAGTAAATGGGGATTGGGTTTTGACGAATTTGAAAACAAAACAAGTAAATTAAAGAACTAATGAATCCTGCACGAAATTGGGTAAAACTATGGACGATGGGCTAGCTAGGAGGTTCTTCTCCACACATGTCACACTTGCAAACAAAACGATTTCCAGTTGCTTTTCAATAAACCATGAATTCTCAACGCGCCAGATTAACCGTGAATTGCACTAACTAACCCTTAGATTTTCCTAATTTTATTGAATTGAATGATTGCATACAACAACCCAAAGCATTCTCCACAAGTTCCCTACATGAATTGCATAATAGAGATACAAGCAAAGATCATTAAGTTCTCTGAAAATCATAAGCATTGACGAGGCACTTGTAACTATGAATTGCATGAAACTTATGCCAAGAATTTACTTAACGCGATTGTGACTAGCAACCTTCACTACTTATGAATATAAGTTCATAACGATTAGGTGAAACTCTCTTATATCCTAGCATCAGATTTATGCATGAAAATTAAGCGTGCACTCTCAACCAACACACACAAATCAGTTTTAATTCAACAAATAAGTAAATTGAATTCACAACTTATGAAGCACAACTGGATGTAATCAAATCATATTGCAAGTATAACCATGGTTCCGAATTCCCCCCTAGCTAAGAGGGGTTTAGTTCCTTATACTCATAAAACAAAGATTATTGAATTGAAACATTGAAAACAAAAGAAAGATTACACTTAAAATGTTCCAGCAATCCTAACTTGAATGATAGGCACGTCCAAGGGCTCTCCTCCTTCCTCTTTGCTGCGGCACAAGGGTTGGTGGTGAGTTTTGGGGGTTATGAATGGTGTAGAAGGCTAGGTTTATGGTTATGATAGGTGTATGGTGCGACAAAGGTTGAATAAGGTCAGAAACTATAGAGAATGGTGAAGTATGGATGCGGCAGAGAGATGGGTCTGATTTCTGGTGTGAATGGGTGAATGAATGGATGATTTTGGGGCTGCAAAAAGGAAGTTTATTTAAGGTTTTTAGAAATTAAAACCCTAACTTATTTAGGTAATCAGAAATTAAGTCAAAAGCTTCTAGAAAGAGGAAACAAAATCAGAAAACTAAGGGAAAGTGCTAAGATATGCGGCAGAGACTTTAATTGAAAGGGGAATGTGTTTTAATGCAGGAAATAGGAAAGAAGGACTCTCCCTTGCACGGCAAGGAAGAGGAAAGGTCCAAAGAGGTGCGGCAAGGGTTGTTTAAGTGCAAGGAAGGTTCAATTTATGTCCTAAAATGCATAGAAGGCCTTCAATGTTGCTGGAACTTATTTAGGATTAGGAAAGGTCAAACCAAAATAGGAAACCTTGGCTTAACTTTCCTACTTCAAGTAGGAATCCTTGTTTGAGTAGGAATCCATCTCCAATTTGGAATCCTTCTTCAATTAGGAATCCTTCGTTGATTAGGAATCCTAACATCTTCAAATCTTCAATTTCGTCCATTCCTTTTGCTCCAAGCATGTGATATCCATTCCAAGTCTATCCATTCCAAGTCCAATTTTGCTCCAAAAGGCTCCAAAATGCACATTCTTGCATACTTTATCCTTAAAACCTGAAAACACACGAAAATGGCTTGAAAGACTAAAATAACTATGAAATAACAACGTAAATGCACAAGAACAAGCCAACTAAGTCACCTAAATATGCTCCTATCACTCCCCTCTCGCACGGGCTCCCCTTAGCCCAATTGCCCACATGGGCTGGAGTAAGGAAGTGAGGCAATTGGATTGAAAAGGTCCCCGGTCCACCGGGCTTTTGCTACCGCTAGACTTGCTCTAATGGTTTAGACTTGAGGCACATGAAGTCTGAATCAAAGTCATCAAAGCCCATCATAAAGCTGCTACGTTTATTGGAAAACAACAACTATTATGCATTTGCCTTTCCATATAAAGCTTTTTGCACTGTAGTTCATTAAATTTTTCCCAAGTGTAATGCGACATGGAGGAGGATTCTTTCCCCTCTTAGCTAATCTCTCTTTTTTTTTTCTCTCTTACTTAAACAGTTACGAATAAGTCATGTCAATATATTTTATATTGATTTTTTATAGAGACAATAAAATAAAAAAAATAAAGTGTGAGAGGAGAAGAAGAAAGGAAATAGAAATAGAAAGGGAGAAAATCTTACTCTATGCAACACACTGACTAACTCATAGCATGTTGCCAAATTTTTTATTTAAACCAGTGTTCTTTGCTAATCTATAAAAGTTTCTCACTCTAACTCACTCTTCATATTGTACATTTTATTTTAAATTAGTATATCTTGAGTTTATCTTATCTTGTAAGGGGTCAAATTTATTTGGGTAAATTACGTTTTACCACTTTAGGTTAGGGTTTTAGGTTTGAGTGCAATTGAAAGCTCATACAACATTTTAAAAACATTTCAATCTCATACTTTACTTAACATTTCATTTGAACTTCACACATCCGTTAAACATTCTGTTAAATGGACCATGAATTTATGACTTAACAACATTAGATTCCATTATTGTACTGACGTGGCTGCCAAACTTATTCCATTACTGACATGGCTGCCAAACTTATTCCACGTGGCCCAGAAACTAATTAAAAACTAATCTTTTTGTAAATGTTTTAAAAAATTAAAATTTGTGAGCACCCATCAAATAGACCTAGCATTCGTGTAGTGTTTTTCGTGTTCGTATCGCTTTCATGTCATACCCGATATCTTAACGGGCTGTGTCATGTAAGACTCGTTAAAATGAACATGTAATATGATCTAATCTAAACTAGATCCATTAATATTAACGGATAATATGACCCGATCCCTTACCCATTAAAGAAAAAATATTTTAAACTAATAAATAATCAAATGAAAAACATAACTAATACTAAAATTACTACATACTTACCACATTGCCACAATATTACTTCAAAACATAAAATGTGAGATCCCATATCGGCTGGGTGAGGGTTGGTCCCTGGCCTTATATGTACATGTTGATCTTCCTTTCCAAGCATTTTGGGAACTCACTAGCTCCAGATTCTGTAAGAACTCCGAACTTAAGTGAGTTTGGGCGAGAGCAGTCCTAGGATGGGTGACCCCTTGGGAAGTTCTCGTGCCAAAACCTAAGAACAAATCCATGAGGGCGTGGCCCAAAGCGGACAATATCTTGCTTGGCGAAGGCTTGGATGTGACAATTTGGTATCAGAGCCAGACTCACCGTCCTTTCGAGTGTGCCGACGAGGACGTCGGGCTCCCAAGGGGGGTGGATTGTGAGATCCCACATCGGCGGGGTGAGGGTTGGTTCCTGACCTTATATGTACATGCTCACCTTCCATTGCAAGACGCATTTTGGGAATTCACTGGCTCTGGATCCCATAAGAACTCCGAAGTTAAGTGAGTTTGGACGATAGCAGTCCTAGGATGGGTGACCCCCTGGGAAGTTCTCGTGCCAAAACCCAAGAACAAATCCTTGAGGGCGTGGCCTAAAGCGGACAATATCTTACTCGGCGGAGGTTGGGATGTGACAATTTGGTATCAGAGCCAGACTCACCGTTCGTTCGAGTATGCTGACGAGGATGTCAGGCTCCCAAGGGGGGTGGATTGTGAGATCCCACATCGGTGTGGTGAGGGTTGGTCCCTGGCCTTATATGTACATGTTCACCTTCCATTGCAAGACGCGTTTTGGGAACTCACTAGCTTTGGATCCCATAAGAACTCCGAAGTGAAGTGAGTTTGGGCGAGAGCAGTCCTAGGATGAGTGACCCCCTGGGAAGTTCTCATGCCGAAACCCAAGAACAAATCCATGAGGGTGTGGCCCAAAGTGGACAATATCTTGCTCGGCGGAGGCTGGGATATGCCATAAAAACACATTTGTCTTTCAAGATCACTTAAATAGTAATTAATGTAGAAGTGTGGAAAATAAAAATAAAAAATATAAACGCTCATAATGACAAACTTTAGAAATTTCGTGAAGGGCTCAACTTCGAAATTTGCCATTATAATCACATAAACTATAGATTGAAATATAACCGTTGATTGTCGTTTACATTTACCCTTCTTCTCACCAAATTTTGTTTTTATTTTTATTTTTTATTTTCAGATTTTCTTTTTTGAAAACATGATCTTTAAGAGGATGCAAGAAGATGAATGGTTTTGTTCTTGTATTACGTTCAAAGTTTTACCGTTAGTGAAAATATTGCTCGGAGGTTATAAAGTCTCTAGAAACTATATAACGTCAACTTTTATTTCAGTTAATCGTAAAAATCGGAACGTGACATCAACGATCTGAACTGTTCATTTTTCTACATCCACTAAGGGATCATGATTTCAAAAAATAAAATCTGAAAAAAAAAATTCGGTGAGAAAAATAAAGCGTAAAAGACAATTGACGGTTAAATATAAATCTAAGTTTTATGGATTATGGTGTCGGATTTCGGCGTTGACCCCTTCACGATAAACCCTTCACGAAAATTGTAAAGTTTGTCATTACAAGTGATTGTAAATTTTTTTTTTTTTTTTAAACATTTTTCACACTTCTACAATAATTATTATGAATTTTATTAATTTTGCATTAAAAAAAAAAGAAAAAATATTCATGAGGATTTGGAGGGTCTTAAAAATCTAAACGATGATGTAACTATCGTCTACGCATTGATGATACAATCACAAGTATTTATATATTCTTTCACATTTTTTCGCACTTGTACATTAATTAATATGAATTTTTATTTATTTTGAACTCCCTTAAAAATACTATTCACGAGGGTTGTAGGGTTCTAAAAGTTCAAATGACAATGTATCAATCTCAGAGGATAAAACATTTATGAATATGACCTTATGAGAGATAATAAAAAACTTTGTTAGATCGTTGACTCTAAAACTGAAAGTATGTCGTTTTGACTATACTAATAGTATACTAGTTAATTTGAATTTCGGACAATAGGTCAAGTAAAATTTATCCCAATAATGATAATAAGAAACTCTCATAATAAAACATTTTTTTTAACTTATATAGAATAAAAATATAATAATACATATTTAATATACAATAGATACATTGTGGCTATTGTATTTTGTACCAAGTTTTTTAGTAGTTAACTTTAGAGTAAATTGTACGAATGGTCCCTCAACTTTAATCAAATTGGAGCAATGGTCCCTCAACTAAAAATCCATTACCATTTGTCCCTAAACTTATCAAAATGTGTAACTATAGTCATTTTCATAAATTTTGTCAAAATTTTGTCAAAATAAGTTATATTGGAATGACCATTTATACAATTAGGGTCCCTCAACTCATCAAAGTGTATAATTATGGTTCTTTTTGTCAACTATGTCAAAAATTTTGTCAAAACGAGTTACATTGGAAGGACCATTGCTACAATTGGGTTAAAGTTAAGGGACAATTTCTCCAGTTGAATTAAAGTTGAGGGACCAATGGTAATGAATTTTTAGTTGAGGGACCATTGCTCCAATTGAGTTAAAGTTAAGGGACCATAGCTACAATTTACTCTTAACTTTAAAATCATCAAAATAATTTTTTTTGATGGGCCTGAAAGGGTTACCCGCATGTAAACCCGTTAAGGACATGTTGTAAACGGGTGACCCAATAATGATCCGATTAGTTATTGTGTTGACAAATAACTCGTTATTTTAGTGTCGTTTTCGTGTCATGTTAACGGGTCGTGTAAAAAATTGTTAGGTCTACATCAAACCCCAACTAACACCCCCTACCATTTCACTATATATACACTTATCCCCCAACGGGCTCAACCGTCATCCCAAAAATCATTATGGAATTGTCGAACTCTTGCAAGAAGCATATCAAGTGCTTTTTTAGCATTTACTTACATTTTTACTAAAGATTGGTTCTACAAATATTTTCACCAAAAACGGTTTGAGTCATTGTAGGAACACTTCCAAGCGAGCCATACAATTATTATTTGGCCGTCATATATAATTCATGTGAAGATACATATTTAATACAATTACCATTTGACCGTCGAAATGATAATTCTATTAAATACAATAATTATATTTTAGTTTAATCTGGAGTTTAGCCGTTCCATCTCTTGTCAACATTAGGCCATCTCCAACAGAAGGGGCTATGTGTTAGCCCCGTGCAGAGTTATAGTCCTCCAAGAAATTATTTTTAAATGAACAGTACCAAGCTGTTTTTTAGCCCCCTCAATTACTTATTATTTTTAAGTTTGTTATTTAACTTTATTGGTTAATTGAATTAAACTACTATATTGAAATACAACATCTTAAATACTAAAACTACAACAACTTAAATAAAATGAGAAGGGTGTGTATGAAAAAAGTATTTGAGGTGAATAGAATATGAAGAATTGAAATAAAATGAGATAAAATAGTATGGAAGGGTTAAAATGATGTGAGAAATGGTGCAGAAATGACTTAGGTATTTATAGAATTTTTTTTTTATTTTAAATTTTGTCCTAAAAAAAATTTCAAAATCCAACGATTACATGACGTCATGTGACCATTGCTGTTGATAGATTGGGCCCCTCAAACGGCTGACTAGCTGGCTAAGGATGCCTAGCCCACTAGTCATCTAGTTCGATTTTGGCCCGGTGGGTCCCAAGGTTTTTTTTGGCCCAGACCTCCATTGGATATGAATTTTGTGTCAAAAAGGGGTATCCTTAGGCCTATGGATCTATGGCCGGCCCAGTCCAATCGAAGGAGCTATGTTAGCCCCCATCCAGATTATAGCCCTACAAAAAATTATTCTTTAATGAACAGTGCTAGATCATATTTATATACCATCTTCAACCGAATGCGGCTATTTTTTAGCACCCTCAATAATTTATTATTTTAAGTTTTTTCTTTAATTTTATTGGTTAATTAAATTAAACTACCATATTAAAATAAGGTTTTCAGACATATTTTGAGTACCACTTGTCACTAAATGAATAAGCTTCCGGACATATTTTGAGTGCCACTTGAAGATGTGACCATTTGAAAATTATTGAAAAAATTGAAGGAAAGATTATTAGAAGAGGTAAGAAAGGGGTGTGTATGAAAAGAGTGTTTGAGGTGAATAGAATGTGCAGAATTGAAATAAAATGAGGGTAAGATAATATGGAAGGGTGAAAAAGATGTGAGAGATGGTCTAGAAATGTGTTAGGTATTTATAGAAAAAAATTAGAATTTTTAATTTTTTTTAATTTCGTCTTAAAAAAAATCCAGCTCGACCCAACTGAAATGGCTGGCTGGATGGCTAATGATGGTCAACCCACTGCCCATGGCTGGATTTTGGCCCAATGGGTCCCAAGATTTTTTGGCCTAGACCTCTACTGAAATGGCCTTAGGTCATCTCCAATCGAAGGAGGGCCAGATGGCTCGTTTTAGCCCTCTGGCCCTCTAAGAAATTAATATTTAAAAAAATTTGGCCAAAAAACAAAAATTCAAGTCAAACGGTAACTGATGTCAGCTAGTTGGCGTCACGCTGATGTTAGCTAGACGTTGAATTTGAATTTTTTTGGGCTATAAATAAGGTGGATATTGCGCTATAATTCACACACCTTTGAATTCAATCTCTTTCAATTTAATCTCTTTTAATTCATGTTTGCAATGAATTCCAACTTTGGATCCTCTTCGGATTCCAATTGGGGGTCCTCATCCAATTCCGAATTAGAAGAAAAATGAGCACAGATGAGACGAGAAGATGAGGAGTCTGATGAAAAAGATGAAGCATGGCATAACACACAATGTGTGGCAGCTATGGCTGCGACCATGGTGTGTCAACCAACTGAGGAACAACCTCAATGAGGTGGCTCTGTTGCTGGTTGCTCTTACAAACCAAGAAACATAGCGATGACGCATGCCAATCTAATGAACAACTACTTCAACCCCAACTCAGTGTACACATAAGAGGATTTCAGACGTCGCTTCCGAATGAGGCATCATGTCTTCGAGCGTTTACTTCGTGATGTCCATCAGGTCAATCCATACTTTCAATAGAAGTTGGACAGAACATGCCGCCCTGGTTTCTCACCTCATCAGAAGGTTACTGTTGCACTACGAATGATGGCCTATGGCTCCCCAGCTGATTCGATAAATGAAACATATGGTATGTCTAAGTCTACATGCCTTGACACTCTTGCTAAATTATGTAACACAATTGTTTAGCTTTATAAAGAGGAGTACCTTCGCGAGCCAAATCAAGAAGATCTAGATCGGCTCATTTGCAAAGCTGAAGACCGTGGGTTTCCGGGCATGATAGGGTCATTAGACTGCATGCACTGGAATTGGAAGAACTGTCCCACTGGATGGCAATGAGGCTTTAGCGGAAGGTCGAGAAATCCAATTGTTGTTACATCCCGACCCCGGCTCTACCATATCCTGGGCTCGACTTCGCCGTAGCACGATATTGTCCGCTTTGGGCCCTGACCACGCATCACGGTTTTGTTTCTGAGAACTCACATAAGAACTTCCCAATGGGTCACCCATCATGGGAATGCTCTAGCTTATTCTCGCTTAACTTCGGAGTTCTTACAGAACCCGAAGCCAGTGAGCTCCCAAAAGGCCTCGTGCTATATGGAGGTGGGCATGTACATATAAGGCATAGATGATCCACTCCTCTGGGCAATGTGGGATCTAACAATCCACCTCCCTTAGGGGCCCGACGTCCTTGTCGGCATACTTCCAGCCAGGGAGTGGCTTTGATACCAAATTGTTACATCCCGACCCAGGCTCCACCACATCCTGGGCTCGACTCTACCGTAGCACCCATGCCCTCACGGTTTTATTTTTGGGAACTCACATGAGAACTTCCCAGTAGGTCACCTATCATGGGAATGCTCTGACCTATTCTCGCTTAACTTCGGAGTTCCTACGGAACCCGAAGCCAGTGAGCTCCTAAAAGGTCTTGTGCTATATGGAGGTGGGCATATACATATAAGGCATAAAGGATCTACTCCCATGGGCGATGTGGGATTGAACAATCCACACCCCCCTTAGGGGCCCGACGCCCTCGTTGGCACACTTCCGGCCAGGGATTGTCTCTGATACCAAATTGTTACATCCCGACCCGAGCTCGACTCTGCCGTAGCACAATATTGTCCGCTCGAGACTCAGCCACGCCTTCACGGTTTTGTTATCGGGAACTCACAGGAGAACTTCCTAGTGGGTCACCCATCCTGGGATTGCTCTTAGGCGAACTCGCTTAACTTCGGAGTTCCTACGAAATCCTAAGCCAGTGAGCTCCCAAAAGGCCTCTTGCTATATGGAGGTGGGCATGTACATATAAGGCACAGATGATCCACTCCTCTGGGTGATGTGGGATTTAACAATTGTTGTGTTAGAGACGGTTGCCTCGTATGACACATGGATTTGGCATGCTTTCTTTGGAGTCCCTGGATCCCAAAATGACATTACAGTTCTTGGGCATTCACCTTTCTTCAATAATCTGATGGAAGGTAAATCACCTCAACTTGACTACTACATTAACGGGCGTCAGTACAATATGGGGTATTACTTGGCAGATGACATCTACCCAAAGTGGGCAACACTTGTCCAAGAAATTCCAAACCCTACGAATGACGCCAAAAAGTGGTTTACCTTACAACAAGAGGCATACCTAAAAGATGTTAAGAGAGCTTTCGGTATTCTACAAGCACGGTGGAAGATCATCAAGGAATCGACAAAAGGGTGGAGTCAAGAAAATTTGGACTCCATCATGATGTCTTGCATCATATTACACAACATGATTGTGGAGGATGAGCAATATGGGTATATTGATGGAGACAACCAAGATGATCCAAATAGGTCAAAAAGGGCCACAAACAAGTACCTACAACAGGATTTTGTTGCACATTTTTGGGACAAAAAAAACATGGAGTAGGCATTTAAGTTTTATGTTGTTAAATGTTTTTAAAAATGTTGTTTATGTTTCATGCTGTTAAATGTTTTTTTGTTATGTTGTTTAATGTTATTTAATATTGTTTCATGTTACTTAATGTTATTTAATGTTGTTTAATGGCTTAGGAAGTTATAGGAAAAGAATAGAATTTTTAAATTTTTTTAAAAAAATTTTCAAAAAAAAAATTCAAATATAACGGTTAGCTGGTGTCAACTAGCCGTTACATTCAAATTTGTGGTCCAACCCAGGGCTGGCTGGCTGGCTGGGTTGGGTCAGCCGGTTGGCCCTTTGGTCCTTTTTTGTCTAATAGGGCCCACAAGCCGTTTGGCCTAGCCTTTGGTTGGAGACGGTTGTCTTGCTATTTTCGACCTTCTGGATCTTTGGGTTGGAGATAACATTAGAAACTTATGAATCAGGCCTGAAAATAATTAAATTCTAATTCCTAATGTAACAAGAATTCACCAGTTGAACATCACAGCTACCCTATCCACCGTTGGATTCAGATCAACTCATTCAGATCGACGGTGTAACTTATCACAGCTAATTGACCCACCTGTGACGATATCTCTCTCCATATTTTTTGAATCACGGAAACTGTTTCTTCTGCTATTTCTTCTTCCCATCTCTCTTTTCTCCTCCTCGCTCGGATCATATAATTTCACAAATCCTAATTTTTTAATTCAATTTTTCGTTTGAAATATCAAGAAAAAAACTAGCATTTGATTGGATTCGCGACAATGAGTACCGGAGATCTTCTTAGCATTCAGCCCTTGGAGCTCAAATTCCCATGTAAGTTTTTTTCTTTTCTTTTCTTTCAGAAGAACATTTTCTGTTTGGTTAGCAAGAAAATGTAGGAAAATTGAGGGAAAAAGTAATTTAGAATGCCGTGTTGGGTTTTACTGGAATTGGAACGATGCATTTTAAATTATGAAAAATAATTATAAGGATGGGTTTAATTGTGCATACGATTACGGGTTTAATATTTTGATTACCAGAAAATTAGAAACTGACTTTGATTTAGCTTAGTAATGCTTAATTGTTATGTTTAGGGAGTGATTGATTCAAATGGGATGTTAATGCGATTTTTTTATTGGGAAAATTGTCCAATTTTGTTAATTTTATTTTTGTGGGTTTGTTTTCTTGTGGCGTAAAAGTTGAAGTGAAGAAACACAGTTCATGTTCCTTGCAATTGACCAACAAAACAGCTAATTATGTGGCCTTCAAGGTAATTTTTCGGTTCCCATTTTTCGGTTCCCCTTAAATTTGGATATCGAATTGATCTGAACATATGAGGTATGGACTTGTAATGCTTACTATTTGGATATTGTGATTGAATAGGTTAAAACAACCAATCCGAAAAAATACTGTGTCCGGCCCAATGCTGGTGTTGTTTTGCCCGGAACTACATGCGATGTTACAGGTGAATTAGTCAATTGATTTGAAGAGTATTTGGTTCTTTAGCTTATCTGATATCTTAATCTTTTATTTCATGGTTCAAAGTTAAACTCTGAGTAATTGTTCTAGATTATATTCATTTCTTTGCTTTCATTGTTTTCGTTAACGCTATGCTCAATTATTATTTCTCAAATTTCCTCGATTGTTCCTGATTTAAATTTGACTATTGTAGTTACAATGCAAGCCCAAAAAGAGGCTCCGCCAGACATGCAGTGCAAGGACAAATTTCTCCTTCAAAGTGTTGTTGCACCAGAAGGTGCAACTACGAAAGACATAACTCCTGAAATGGTTGGATGATGCTGCTAACACTTATATGTTTCCTGTGAAGAGGTTCTGTTTTGGGTTTTGTTTTATTCACTTTAATCTTTTTGTGAATTTGTCTATAGTTCAACAAGGAGGATGGTAAAGTTGTGGAAGAGTTCAAATTGCGGGTAATCTACTTTCCTGCCAACCCCCCATCACCTGTTCCTGAAGGATCTGACGAGGGCTCTTCTCCAAAGGCTTCAGTCATTGATAATGGAAATCAAAACTCTTCCTTGTTTGATGCTGTAAGGGTTTCTCTTTTGCAAGCTTTCAGGGAAGTTTGAAAACTCATTGAATGTGTGGAATACTCATTATCATTTTACTTGGAAAATTAGGTATCAAGGTCTCTTGAGGAACCGAAAGAGAAGTCGTCAGAGGTCAGATGTCCTTACTATTAGATTTCACAAATATAGTTGCTTTTGAGTTACATAGGAAATTTATCTCGGGAATTGACACATTACGTTTCATTCTCTTGCATTTAATTTAATCTGCCTGAATGGAGTGCTAAAATCTTGAATTTGGTGAAAGGGGTTACTTTAGGTTCTTTAATGTTTTCATTTTCTCTACAGTAAACTTATTGCGCAACTATAGAGAGTTGAAAGAATGTATCATAGAATGTCATTGCTAAAATATATTCACCAATAGTGCCAGTTTTTGAGTCGCATCATAGTGGTTAAGTTTGTTTCAAAACATGCCTGACGTACCAAATTCATGAATATATTGAACGACAGAATACATGGAGGTTAGTAAAAGTCATTAAAGATTGTGATTTCCAAGTTTTGGTTCATTTTGTATGGCTTTGGTGGTGACGGCGGCAACATTCAACAATATTTAGAAACTAATAGGTAGTCTGAAGTATTTTCTTGACTTTCTTGTGATGGAGGCTTGCTTAGGTTTTCTTTTAGTGTAAAGTTCACATTTATTTAATTGGAACCGCTGTCATAAACTTCACTTTAATGACAGCGCATAAAACAAAAACATTTTCGAAAACATTAGGAGGGAGGAAGTGGAAGGATTGTGGGATAGAGTTCGATTTTGGGCTTCTTTTGGGATTTCAGTTTCCCTGGAATTTCAGGATATAGCACTTCTTCCTCATTCATGCGGATTGGTGGGCAGCAATCTCTTAAACTCGCTTTTATTAGCTTAGCTGTTTTGTAATAATTACTCAGGTTTATAGGACATTGTTTTCTGCTTTGGTTATGGATCTTGTATTCAATCCAGTGGACAGCATGTGCACTACTTCTTGTACTTTCAATTTATACTTAATAATAAAATCTGCGTTTCTCATAAAAAAGGACAGTGCATGTGGTTTATTATTACATGTTAATTGCTACATAAGGTTTTTGTCCACTCCTCACTACTATTCTAGTTCATTTTCTGCTTACACGATTCTTCTATGGAGCTTCTATTTGTTTTTTGACTAACAAATCCAGAGCAGATTAAGAGTTACTTAGTCCTGTTAATTTTCTTATCTTTGCATACTTCTTTTTCTATTTATTAGAAGACCCTGTTGAGAAGTTCTGAGGACAGGGACAGAAAAGTGAACTAAAATTATTTTATTTTTAAGAATTTAAGGGGTAAAATGATATTATGAATCAAATGGGCGTGTGGAGCAAACTTGTGTACAAATTGAATTACCGACTGGACCACCCTACATTGACCACTGGGTACAGAATTATGAATAATCCCTTCAGATTACCTTGCTTAAGTTTCTTTGTATATCTTTTCCTCAGGCATGGTCCATGATTTCCAAGTTAACTGAAGAGAAGACTGCCGCTTTTCAACAAACTCAGAAGCTACGCCACGAACTGGTATTGTTTAATTCTTAGTTTCTTGCGTACATCTAAGCCTCATGATTTTGATTGTCCCTATGCTAACGGTTCTACTAGTATGTATCCCTGTTTAACTTCATCACCTGTCAATCTTCGTAGCAAAAATCCTCGAAAAATAAACTGTCCTTTTTATGAATTGTTTTGTTGTTTCTATTTATATTGTTGGGTGTTTGATGCTTCAGTTCCCCCTTATCGGAGTTTATTTTCATGTTTGTTTTCGTTTATTTCCTTTTGGCAATAAGAGAAAAATTTGAATTTGAGCAGGATGTGTTGAGAAAAGAAATTAGCAAAAACAGCGGTGGTGGATTTTCGTTGTTGTTTGTGGTGCTGTTCGGTCTTCTGGGCATCTTGGTTGGCTACCTCATCAACAAAACATAGAGAAGCTGAACCGTCGATTAATTGGTTGGATGCTGGCATAATCCTGTGGTGCTCCGCAGTTTTCAGAAACGTTTTAGGGACTCTTAAACTGTAATGTAAAAATTTAGCCTTGATTAATTTGGCACTGTTTTTGGGCAAATCTCCTTTATATATTAAAGTTGGGCGTTGACGACACATCATTTAGTTTGCAAATTTTATTTACAAATTTAGTTTCCTTAGCATTACCTCGAATATATTGGTTCACTTTTCATGATGGGAGGAGGCATCTTTAGTGACCCAAATCTTGTCAAGTTAGCCTCAAATGTAGAGATAAACGCTCTTAATTTGCTTGTAGGCACATATGCAAGTGCTGATACCAGTCAATTCTTTAAAAGACCTTAATTCTAATTTCAGCATACACAATAAGTTGTGTGTTTAGAGTGCTAAAAGTGATTTAGGATAACCAAAACTCTCACAGTATTTGCTAGAAAAATTATAAAAAAAAAAGTAAAAAAAAATAAAAAATTATCATTTGAAAATTACAAACCATGATGACGTCATTTCCTAATTTACGCACTAAACAATAAGAAAAGCCGAAAAAGAACCGAAACAATCGGCCAACAAATCAAACCACCTAGCTGGGCTGACTTCTGATAAAAACCCAAATACATACTACTCATGTAATACAACAAACAGAGCATATAAAATTAGAAGCAAAGCAAAGCTAGCTAGCTGGGCTGATTTTTGACTTGGACCATGCACGATGCATGCATGGAAAACAACTTAGATGACACAGCTACAACTACGTAGTATTGTGTGTTAATGAAAATAAGATATGTAGACAAAAGTTTATTCATGTCTTTATTTCATTGGAACATAACCATTGTAACGGCGTAACTGTGTCATGTAAGTTGCTCTCGCATGCATGGGGCTAGTTTTCCATGTTTCTAGTGGTTGTAGTTTCCAACTCTCCTGGGCTTGAACCAATCTTTTTATCCTGACCTTGGCGAGGACAAGGCCAATGCTTCCGATCACCTTCGTGGTCGTGAAAGCGGTGGTGGCAACGGTGCAGACTAGCTCTGGTGATGAAAGCTCCAAACATGGTCCCAAACACAAACGCTAAACCAGGCTTCATTAGCCTACCTGCTGTTTGGCTCATTTTCTTCTTCTCAATTTAATATGGTGAAGTTTTTGTGATCGGAAGTGTGAGAAAATGGAAGAGCTCAATGGGTTTTATATAGTGGGAAATTTTGAGTGCTGGACAAGTCTTTGTTTGGATCTTTCTTTTATTGGTCAAATGTTTTATTGTTTGGATATCACGAATGTACGTTCCAATTGATGACTCCCATGTGGCATAAGCCGATTTGCTAGCCCCTTCTTCAAGGGTCAATGACTTGAAGCAATTTATATTAATGGAATGGAAACCCCAACCAATTAACCAGTGGGCGCAGGTATGTAATGTGTGTGCGTGTGTATATACCAGTGGGCGCAGGTGTGTAATGTGTGTGTGTGTGTATACACACACACACACACACATTACACACCTGCGCCCACTGGTTAATTGGTTGGGGTATATATTAAAGCATATGTACTCTCATGTTCGAGTACAATTACAATTTCATACCTCATGTTTAAAACATTACAATATCACAAACAAACTTATACTTTAGTTTCAATATCATACATCTGTTAGTTAATCGGTCAATTTGACTGTTAAATAATGATGTGGTAACTGCGGATCCCACTTTTTTGTTGATGTGGCTGTCAAATTTGTTCCACGTGAACACAACCAATAATTTTTTGTGCCTACATTTTTTAAACATTTTTCACGGAAAACGAGGCATTGACCTCTTTCCCCAGGTTCTGTCAAGGCCGACTCAGACCATGTCCTCTCCAAAGTTACTTTGACCTACAACCTCGCCGACCAATGCCAAGGCCAGCAAGCTCGACCTCGCCCAATCCCGCATTAAGTCCACGCTCCTCCACCTTGAGGTAGTCGTCAAGTGCAACAACTGCATCGACGGTGTCAAGTTGACACCACTAGGTTGAAAGCATCGACATGACACCACTTGAATTACATTATGACTTGATATCCAAATTCGAGTTCAGTCCCAACAAAAACAAACATGTTGTGACTTATGAAGTTTGATGTGCTGATCGCCACTTTGTTGTATGCCAATTGACACCACTAGGTTGAAAGCATCATGAAGGCCAAGTTCGAGTTCATTGCTTTAGCTTACTTTCACCAACATCGTTTGCAGCAAGTACAAGAGTAACTTTAAGTCACCTCCTACACATGACAAGCACATGTCTACGCTGCAGCTTGAAGTGGGGGCATCTGTTGACATTAAAATTTCGGTGAATTAAATGTTCACTAACAAATTAAACTTCGACATGCCAGGGCTTACGTGGCACGTACCGTGGGTCTGATCACAACTTGCACACATGGCATGTGACTCATCAAACAGATGTGTCATCAAAAGTGACATGCATCGACATTTGGCAAAAAACAATTAAAGAATTATCTTTAATTAACCTTGATTTAAAACAAACAAATTAATTGATTGGAGTTAAAGGAAAAAAATCAACAAATGAAATGAATGCTAAATCAGGAAGATTGAACAAATTAAGGATGACCAAATTAAGGATAAAAAGTGGTTGATTTACTTGATTAAGTCAAAGATTATTTGATTAAATCAAATCCAAATCAAGTCTTGGTTCTTTCGTCAATTAATCAAGTCCAAAATCAATACTCAATCAAGACATGGAGAGGCCTATAAATCCAAGGCTCCAAGACAAAGAAGGGGACAGACGCTCATATACCAAACACTCGTATTCTTCATCAAGCTCATGGAGAATCAACAAGCACAATAAATGCACGTGCCAATTCATCCACCAAAGTCGAATACTACCCACCACGTGAAACTACTTGTGGTCCGACTTTGTTTAAGGTCAGGCCAAGACGACCCTTGAAGAAATCAAGTCCGATTCTAGATCATGTCTCTACGACCCTTGGGTCAACCACACATACACATCTTCAGAGATGGAATCAGAGGATCAAGTTTAGAGATTATAACCCTAAACATTCATTTAATACGAAATGTATTACTTTGTACGTGTTCTTGTTTCATTCTTTGTAGAAAATTTCGTGTTTACAGGTTTATTATGAAGATTAAAAAATTGAACAGTTGCGATTAAGAAGCGTTAGTTTACGGTATCCTTTAAGAAGAAAAGGGTATGGCACCATTTAATTTGAATGTCGTTAGTGTAGTGCAATCACGGTTAAACATAATATCCTACCTTTATAGTGTAATATGACATCAACAACTTAAAGACCATCTTGTCATAGTAATATCAACACATTACTAAAATGATTTTATGGGTAATGCTAGGGAAGCTAAATTTGTAGACTAAATTTGCGAACTAAATGATGTGTCACCAATAAGAAATAAGGAAAACTAATGAAAAGGGCGTGTCACCAATAAGAAATAAGGAAAACTAATGAAAAGGGCTTGAAAACTTTGAGTTTTAACGAAAATGACAAAATAAAAGGTAAGGTGAATAGCACCATAATTGACTTTTTAGTGTAAAAATGTGGTTTTTCGTTAAAGTAAACAGTACCGTGAACTTTTCATTAAAGTACGTTAATCAACACTTAAGTAATAATTCAATCATCAACTTCTATGTCATTTAGTTTACAAATTTGGTCTCCCTAGTATTACTCTTATTTTATTTTGAAAATTTAAGGGGTAAATGATCCCTTAGCTTTTCTTGTAAAACCTTTCCCCGTTATTAATAGGAGGATAAATGGCAATTGGAGTCCTTCGATTCGAATCATTGAGTAGAACTGCCAATCGTTATGACTGCCGGGGGGGGGGGGCTGATCTTCATTTCTTTCAAAACCTCTATAGAGCAGGTAAGCTGACTCAATTGAGGCCAAAGAGATCGTACTAGGATTTAACAGATCACAAGGAGTCATTCTAACAGTGGGAAATACCAATTGGATCTTCTACCTTATTAAATCAAAGGCACACGTTTTCTACTTCATACGCCTATCAATCTCTAGTGAAAAAAGACGGAGAAGAGGGTAACACTTATGGAGCAAAAAATAATCAAGAAAAATATGAAGGCGACGTGTGGACTTTTGGGTAAAAAGACAAAATTACCGTTAAGGCACACCGGGATTCCCATGCGCATGCAACGGACAATAACGGCTTAATCGAGGTCAAATGTGATCAAAATGGTATTCTTCTAAAACCCTCTCATCACTCTTCATCAAATCCTCACCCACAAGGTAATTCCCAATTATTCTTTTCAAATTGAGATTAATTACCAAATTAATTGCAAGATATTATTTCACATAATATTGTGCAATCAATCCCACAAATCAACCATATGTGGCCGGTCCCAATTCTCCTAATAAGGCCAGCCACACCCCTATATATAGCCTCTTGTTTCTCCAAAAACCTAAGTCAAATTCTCTTCTAAAATTCTCTAAACACACACTCTCTCAAATTCTAACTTTGGCATTGGAGATTCTTTGGCCAAAGCCCCTCATTCATCGTGGGCGTGTGAGGCTCTTGGCCTTAATCTTAAGTGTTAATTATTTTGCAGGTGGATTTTCATCCAAGAAGGAGAAGGCGTAAATTTGCATCCACAAATTGGTGCATTCATTGAGAGTCTTGATTCATATGCTCGTAGAAGATCTCGCATTCAAAGTTTCTAATTTTTTGTTCATTTGTAGATTTCTCATATGTTCTTATTTCTAGAATTTTTTATACAAAAATTCTTTGAATAAACGTAATAGAATTTAGACCACGGCGATCTACAAGGCTCAACATGACGACAAGTGGAGTGGCACTACCCCCATGAGGCACCACTGTAGCAGCCACCACGATGGCCACCACGGTAGCAACCATTGTGGCCACCATTGGCAAGCCTACAACTCATTGTGAGCAGTGAGCCCAGCTGCCAAACGCAGCCCAAGTCGCTGCTCCAACAGCGCAAGCCCAAGCTCAATGCACGGCCCAAGGCACGCCAGCCTAAGTCGCGCCGAAGGCAGCCCAGCGCCCCGCGCCACTTCAAACCACACGGGCCCAAGCTCAAGGAGAATCGACCCGAGCCATGACCTTACGCGAGCCCAGCGCGCATCCAAACTGGGCCTAGGCCCAACACCCACGCGTGCCGCACGTGGAGCAGCCCACTTCCGTGGTGTCACAAGCAGCCCAAACTAATCTAAGACCGGTTCAACTGTCCCATCCAAGCTCTTCCAACCTAAATGGTGAACAACACTTGTCTCGATAAGTCATAGAGTTGACATGCGCCCTTGCACAACAGACGACCTTGGTGAATCAGGTTTTGCAACGCACCGAGATGGAACGTTCCCCTGATGAGGTGTCCCAAAGTAGGACAAGGGTAGACAAGGAACCTTTCCAGCAGCGTCCTGGTAAGCAGCCGCTCGGTCAGCCACGAACAGAGCGTTTTGGCAGTGTACACTTCCGATTAGGCCCCCATGATAGCGTATACTCTTGTGTTAGAGCGCAGAGGATTGTGCACTCTCGATTAGGCCCACAAACGAACATACACTCACGGTTGGGACCTTACTTCGATAATCAACATGAGCAACCTTCCAGAAGAAGTCTTCATTCGCGGCTAGGCCTGCAAGGAGCATCATCCACCCTACATCGGAGTAGGCAGCACGACGGACAAAGAGAAGCAGTCACTCAATTCGGCTCAAGTTCAACCGGCAGCTTGTGAGCAATCTGCCCGCCTGCAAGGAACGAACCACATGCACCATAGTTGCGGCATAGATAAGCCGATCCTATAGGAGAGCAGCCTAGACCAGTAGGTCAAGAGACATGCGCCCTTGCACAACAGACGACCTTGGTGAATCAGGTTTTGCAACGCACCGAGATGGAACGTTCCCCTGATGAGGTGTCCCAAAGTAGGACAATGGTAGACGAGGAACCTCTCCAGCAGCGTCCTGGTAAGCAGTCGCTCGGTCAGCCACGAACAGAGCGTTTTGGCAGTGTACACTTCCGATTAGGCCCCCAAGATAGCGTATACTCTTGTGTTAGCGCGCAGAGGATCGTGCACTCTCGATTAGGCCCACAGACAAACATACACTCACGGTTGGGACCTTACTTCGATAATCAACATGAGCAACCTTCCAGAAGAAGTCTTCATTCCCGGCTAGGCCTGCAAAGAGCATCATCCACCCTACATCGGAGTAGGCAGCACGACGGACAAAGAGAAGCAGTCACTCAATTCGGTTCAAGTTCAACCGGCAGCTTGTGAGGAATCCGCCCGCCTGCAAGGAACGAACCACATGCACCATAGTTGCGGCATAGATAAGCCGATCCTATAGGAGAGCAGCCTAGACCAGTAGGTCAAGATTGGGGGCAGCCGAAAAGCTCCGCTACCCAACAAAGGTAACTTTAGGAAAAAGTAGAGATAATATTGACCTCGCGATTGCGTGATTTCCAGCATAAGGAGGTCACCAGTAAGGCTGTACGACGGGACATGACCAACATGAGTAGGTCACCCTTCACGGACGAGATCGAGCAGGCAGAGCCTCCATGCAAGTTTAACATGCCATATTTCACATCTTTCAAATGAGATAGAGACTGGGAGAGACACTTAAAGCTTTACCCAAGCACAATGGTCCTTTACCAGAATAATAATGCTCTTATGTGCAAGATATTTGCCACCACTTTACAAGATGAGGCGTAAGATTGGTTTCACACCCTACTGCCACGATCCATCCAGAGTTTTGATGAGCTTTCCTTGGTTTTCACCAAAGAATACTTATCCTACCGCTCGATCAAGAAGAAGTCCAATCATTTGTTCAATGTGAAGAAGAATCCAAAGGAGTCACACCGCAACTACGTGAAGAGGTTCAAATTAGAGAAGGCGAAGATAGTCGAATACGACGACTCGATAGCAAGTGCAACAATACAAAAAAGAACTCCGAGTAGACCACCCGCTGTTTGGAGAATTGATCATGAAAGAAGATCTAACTATGGCAGACTATTTCGCTCTGGTAGAGAAGCATGCATTTTGGGACGAGGCTTGGCGAGCAGACAAGGCACATGAGCAGCCTTAAAAAAAATCGACAGTAGTTCAAAAAAAAGGAGGACGGAAAATAGTACAACAATATAAACAGGCAGGGAGCTAGGCGAAGGGATCGATCCTCGACTAAAAGAGGCTCGAAGCCCAAGAACTATTCTAAGTTCTCGATCCCAATCCACCAAATCCTTCGCGACATCAAGAGCAAACCATGGTTCAAGCTGCTGAAACAATCAAAAGGAGATAGTTCCAAGTTGGACCACACCAAGTACTGCGTATTCCACCGAGGTCCTGGTCACACAACTGATGACTGCTACACTTGGAAGAATTACCTATAAAAGCTCATGAAGGAAGACAAGGTCGACATATACTTTAACAAGCAAGCTGCGTAGCCTAGAAGGAACACAGATGTCGACGAAGGGCTGCCCAACAAGGTGATTCAGATTAATGGCATCTTCGTCAAATCTGAGCACTTGGGGGCACCAACAATTCTAAGAAGAGGAAGATCTAGCAGGCTCTACTAGTCTCGCAGGTCCAGGCAATCAACACCAAACCTGGACCCATCGTTAACTTCACTGAGCAGGATGTCAAAGGCGTCAATTTCCTGTATGACGACGCACTGGTGGTATCTGTCTAACTAGCCCATGCTATAGTCGACAGAATGATGGTTGATAACGGAAGTGCAGTCAACCTATTTCAGCTCTCAATAATTCAGAAGATGGGTCTGGAAAGCATAATCATACACCAAGCAAAGGTACTTACCGGATTCAACGGACACACCTCAACTGCCATCGGCCATATCACACTTGACGTGAAAATGCCGCCAGTTGTCTCAAAGAACACGTTCACAATAGTAAGCAACCCGTCCCCCTGTAATGGGATTCTAAGATGACCTTGGCTGATAAAGCTGGACGCTGTCATTTCCGTCAAGTATCAAAAAATCTGATTCAGCATCCTAGGAGGAGGAGTCAGAGAAATCAAGTATGACCAGACCACATCTCGACGATGCACTGTGTAAGTATTAAAGGAGTTAAAAAAGAAGACCTTTACCCCCATTGAGGCTACCGAGGTCCAAAGGGACGACGAAGCTACCAAATAACAATTACAGCAAGCGGATTAAGAAGATGGTGTCCAAACTAAAGCGCCAGCAGACGAGACGGGATAGAAACCCGAGGAAAATGCCGAACACATCATTCTTGATCACCAGTAGCCTGAAATGACTGCTATAATCGGCTCACGTCTAAGGCCGAAGAAAAAGGAAGAACTCACGAGTTTCTTTAGGGAAAATGGCGATATCTTCGCGTGGTTACCTTCTGACATGCCTGGCATCGACCCTGAGATAGCTTGCCACAAGCTACATGTTGATCCCACTGCTAAACCGGTGATCCAAAAGAGAAGACATTTTGCACCCAAGGGAGTATCAATCATTGAAGCGAAAATTGACAAGCTATTGGAAGCCGAATTAGTAGAAGAGGTAGCACACTCAGCATAGCTTGCCAATGTTGTGCTAGTGAAGAAGAAAGAGGAGGGAAAATGAAGGGTTTACGTAGACTACACCGACCTCAACAAAGCATGCCCGAAAGATCCCTATCTAGTTCCCCGAATTGATCAATTAATATATTCAACTTCTGGGAACCAACTGCTCAGTTTCTTGGACGTATACTCCGGCTACAACCAAATAGCCATGTATGAGCCTGACAAGGAGAAAACTGCGTTCGTGATCGAGCGAGGCACTTATTGCTACAAGGTCCATTTGGCCTCAAGAACGTGGGAACCACTTACCAAAGATTGGTAAATATGATGTTGAAGAAGAAAATTAGTGAAGGAAAAATTTTGTCCTAGCTAAGAACATGTGAGAACATTTGAACACATATGCAAACTAATAACACTTTAAAGTAGGCATGCATTCAAAAACAATTCTAAAACCCATGACTTTCAAAGCCTAGTGAATGGTGAACCACAAGACTCTTTAACAACATTAAAGAGAAGAAGGATTTTGAGATTCATTACCCTTGAAGCTCATCCTTGTTTGCACAAGGGATTCACCCAAGTGGAGGGCCTTCAAGTCACCTCCTAGCTCCTTGGATCTTCCTTGTGATTCTTCTCCTTTAGATGCTCCTTGATGATGTGAGGAAAGGATCTCCAAAAAGTACCAAAGGTTTGGTACCTCTAAGTCTCCACACCAAGGATGTAGTGTGAAGAGAAGATAGATGACTTAGAGAGATTTTGATGCTAGTGAAAAGCTCTCTAAGTGGCCGGCCTCTTTGGAGAAAAAGAGAGAAAAAGTTTCTCTTCTTTGCCTCCAGAAAACCCTAATGAGGTAAAAGCTATAAAGATGCTTTTATACTACCTCACATGTGAGTGGCAAACTTGCAATTAACCCAAGTTTGATACCCCTTCACTCTAGGCCGGTTTTTGACTTTGTTTTTGGGTTAATTTCCATTTAGTTTTAGTTGTCACGCAACCTAAACTCAATGGGCCTTGTGGACCAAAAACCCTTTTGGGCCCCGAAACCCAAAACCAACTTAAAAGCCCAATACGAACCTTTCGTAAAATTAATTAACTAATTAATTAATCTTGACCATTCTCAATTAAACTATTTAATTGCTTATCCATCTCATTTATATTTCTTCACTTTCATCCTTACTCGGTGTACTATCCATTAGGTTCCAATTAGCGAGGCAATGGGCGATTGTTACTCTTAACGATCGATTATGAATTGAAACTACATTTCAATTCTCCCTTTGATGAAGATTAGTGTTTGCTAATCCTCAGAGCTTCCACAAACCATGAGTGACACCTAGCAGTATGTCATGGCTACCCAAGCTAATTAGAAGTGGTTGGAGAACCTATCCAGTTACAATTACAATGCAATACGATCCTTCTCTAATACAATACTCTCAATCACATTGTTTGAGTGATAGTTTGTTTCATGTCTTCTATCCAATGTGATACTTCTCTATATGATTCAATTGAATATGATTTGGAACAAACTTCCTAAGTCATATTCGTATGCTTTGGCCAAAGACTCTCGAGTCATATCTCAGAGTATTCTCCTTCCACCATGGAAGGCTAGAGATCCCTTGTTGTGCATTCATATGCCTACATGACTAGATAGCTTGACCCCAACAAAGCCGTGGACACTTTCAATGGAATGCCTTTGACATAATCAAAGATCAAGGACCTAACCATTAGACATCAATGATGCCTCAGGTCAAAGGACTACTTTGCATATTGCAACTTATGAGTTCTTACATGACATGTATGCTCGAACTCTCTTTTGATCGTTGTTCAGTGTACTTGATTACTTTTTCGAGCACCTATGTGTTTGTCTCAGTGTCCAACACTAAATGACTTGAGACTAGTCATACTCACATTTGAGTTAACATAACACATACTAACCTTAGCGGATTGTCAATGCCCAATTGGCAATCCTATGGCTAGGAACGTTTTAGGAATGAACATAAGAGAAAGGTCTCGTTAATCTAACTTACTTAAATCACTTCTCTCTTAGATCAAATATATTCCTTGGATTCCCTTATTGCTTAAACACATGATACAATAAATAGTGATTAACAATAAGCTTTGTCCTTTATTAAACATATAATAGTTTAATACAATAAGTATTCCAAAAGCTATTACATCAAATGAGTGGCTTTGTGGGCATACTTCCAACGATCTCCCACTTGCACTCAAAGCCACCTTCCCATGTATCTAATACCCATCCTTTCCATATGGTGGTGAAGTTGGATTTGAGACATTGGCTTCGTCAGTGGATCTACTACGTTATCTGCTGAGGCAACCTTGAGGATGTTAACTTTCCCCTCGGCAGCATATCTTCTAATGATATTAAAGCGCCTGTCAAAATGCTTGTTCTTTTGATGAGCCCTGGGTTCTTTGGCTTGAGCTATCGCCCCACTATTATCACAGTACAAAGTTACTGGTGGTGTAATGGTTGGAACCACTCTAAGTTCAGTAATGAACTTCTTCATCCAGAATGTTTCTTTGCCGGCTTCAGCTGTAGCGACATATTCAGCCTCTGTCGTGGAATCAGCAATTACTTCTTGTTTCTTGCTTTTCCAGCTAACAGTCCCACCATTCAGAGTGAACACATATCCGGAGTTGGAACTTCTATCATCGACGTCAGACTGCGTCTGTATAGGCTTCCACTCGTAACTATGTTGCTCCTCCATAAACGAGGAACATGTCCTTAGTTCTTTTTAAGTACTTAAGGACCGTCTTGATAGCTGCCCAGTGTTCTGATCCTGGGTTAGATTGATATCGACTAGTAATGCTCACAGCATATGCGATATCAGGCCTTGTGCATATCATGGCATACATGAGACTTCCTATGGCGGAAGCATAAGGAATCCTACTCATTTGCCGTATTTCTTCAGGAGTTTTCGGTCCCATGGATTTAGAAAGGTGAATTCCATGTCTCACAGGAAGAAGACATTTCTTCGATTGTTCCATTTGGAACCTACTTAGCACCTTATCTATGTACATAGATTGGGATAATCCAATTAATTTTCTGGACCTATCACGATAGAGCTTTATCCCCAATACATAAGATGCATCTCCCAAATCTTTCATATGGAAGGTTTTGGACAACCATACTTTTACAGAAGAAAGTACTGCAGTGTCATTCCCGAATAGTAATATGTCATCTACATATAACACTAGGAATACAACTGCATCCCCAACGACCTTTTGATAAACACAATTATCGTCTTCGTTTTGAGTAAAACCAAATGATTTGATTTATGTGTCAAAACGAATATTCCAGCTCCTGGAGGCTTGCTTAAGTCCATAAATGGACCTTTGAAGCTTGCATACCTTAGTCTTTTCAGACTTGGACACGAAACCTTCGGGTTGAGTCATATAGAGCTCTTCCTCTAAGTAGCCGTTCAGAAAGGCCGTCTTCATGTCCATTTGCCATATCTCATAATCATGGTACGCAGTTATAGCAAGCAAAATCCGAATGGACTTAATCATGGCTACAGGAGAGAAAGTTTCTTCATAGTCAATCCCTTCTCGTTGCCTGTAACCTTTGGTTACTAGTCTAGCCTTATAAGTCTCCACGTTTCCATCAACGCCTATCTTCCTCTTAAATACCCATTTGTTTCCAACAGGTACTATACCTTCTGGAGGGTCTACAAGAGTCCAGACTTGATTTTGATACATGGAATCCATCTCGGATTTCATGGCCTCTTGCCATCTCTTTGAATCAATGTCGGACATTGCTTCAGTGTAGTCTCTAGGATCCTCCTTTGTGTCATTGTCACCTAGAAGGTGCAATTCCCCAAAGTCATTATCCAAGCCATACCTCTGAGGTGGCCGGCTGACCCGTTCTGATCTACGTGGAGCTAAGGGTTCGGGAACAAGGTTGTCAACTTGTCGAGTGCTTGTTTATGGTTCATCATTAATCTCATTAATCTCCACCATTTTACTTGTAGTTCCTTTGAGAACAAATTCGTCCTCTAGAAACTTAGCAGTTCTGGCGACAAAGACTTTCTGGTCGTCAGGATGGTAGAACTCATATCCCATAGTTTCTCTAGGATATCCCACAAAATAGCACCTAACTGATCTCGCTTCAAGCTTAGTAGCTTCAAGCTTCTTGACATATGCTTCACAACCCCAAATCTTAATATGATTAAGACTTGGCTTTCTTCTATGCCATATCTCATAGGGCGTATGTGAAACTGACTTGGAAGGTACTCTATTAAGCAAGTAAGCTGCTGTATATAGAGTATATCCCCAGAATGCTACTGGTAGATCTGCGGAACTCATCATAGAATGAACCATGTTCATCAAGGTTCGATTTCTCCTTTCAGAAACTCCATTAAGTTGTGGAGTTCCCGGTGGAGTCCACTGTGATATTATTCCACTATTTGAGATAATCTAGGAACTCATTGCTTAGATAATCTCCCCCTCGATCTGATCTTAGGATCTTTATCTGCTTCCCAGTTTGCTTCTCAACTTCATTCTTGAATTCTTTGAACTTTTCAAAGGATTCTGACTTGTACTTCATAAGATACACATAGCCAAATCGAGAGTGATCGTCGGTGAATGTGATATAGTAAGAGAAACCTCCTCTCGACGTAGTAGACATAGATCCACATACGTCAGTGTGGATTAACCCTAGAATTTCAGTGGCACGCTCTCCCTTCCCAGTGAACGGAGATTTGGTCATCTTCCCTTTCAAGCAACATTCATAAGTACCCATTTGGTCATTACCTAATGGGCGGAAATATCCGTCTTTCGACATCTTGCGAATCTTATCAAGGTTCACATGTCCAAGTTTAAGATGCCATATCTTTTCTCGGTTAACTTCTTCTCTAGCCCTTTTGGGTTTTGAGGTATTCCCGCTTTTAATACAGTGCAACCCACTGCTTGTCTCTAGGTGAAAAAGTCCCTCTATCATATTACCATGAGAGATAATACGACCGTTCAAGTATAAAGTGCAACTCATTTTGTCAAACAATACTGAGTGCCCATCTCGTAAAAGCATAGAGATAGAAATCAAATTCTTTATACATGAAGGAAAATATAAACAATTTTTGAGTTCCAAGACTTCCCTAGAGGGTAGTTTAAGCATGTAGGTGCCAATTGCTTTTGCAGAGATCTTAGTGCCGTTCCCAACTCGCACAACCATCTCCCCATTGCACAGTGTTCTGCTCCTTGTTAGTCCCTGCAACGAATAACAGATATGTTGACTAGCGCCTGAATCAAATATCCAGGAATTGGAGCTCACTGTAAAAGCACTTTCTATGACAGAAATAGTCCCTTCAAAAGTTCGTGTCATAAGGCTCGCAATGCGCACCCTGTATTTTTTCTTCCAACGTTCATCATTTCCACAATGAAAGCATGTTCCTTTGGATTTTCTTGCCTTCTTCTTATGCAACCTTTTCCTTATGATTGCATTCTCACTCCCACTATCCTTTTTGAAACTTTGTTCAAACTTACAGCACATGTCAATCATCTCGGTAAAAGTATGATCAAATCTATTCACTTTATAGTTTACTATAAACTTAGTGAAATCATCCGAGAGAGATGCAAGGAAAAAGTCTTGGGCCATTTTCCCATCGATGGAAGTTCCTAAACTTTCAAGATCTTGAAAGATCATTTCCATCTTTTGTCCATGTTTTTGGACCGATGTCCCCTTTGCCATTTTGGCATTTAATAGACTACAAACATTTGAGAATCGTACGTTACTTGTCTCAATGTCATGCATCTTATGCAAACTATCAACCATGGCACAAGAAGTGTCCATGTGCTCATGTAGCTTCTTAAGCTCCTCAGTAAGTGAAGTGAGGATTAAGCATTTGGCTTATAAGTCATCCTCATAGTGTCTAGCATAATTTCGACACTCCTCATTTGAAGCTAGTTTCGTAGGAGGTACATGAGGAGGGGATTGCTTAAGCACATACGATATGTCATTCATCTTTGAGACATTCTTAATGTGATGAAACCAAGCAAGGAAACGTTGGCCCCTAAGGCCATTTTTGTCAAGTACAATGGTAGGTGTAATTTTAGGCATGTCGTTAACTACATAACATAACAGAAATCATATTAGATTGTTGATTTTAAAACTACTTGATTGGGTCTTAAATCAAATAGTACCACCCACTATTTTTGGCAAATTCCACATCCCTCAATAGAATCCGAGAGTTATGTTGAACTTTTAGTGGGGTATGGGAGACTCACCATTACCAAGCCCAGCTCACAATGATATGATGTTGGTTAGCAACAATAATGATGAGAGAATAACGCTTTAGTCATTTACAACTCTTGTAATTACCCATCTAGTTTGGCCTCTAGAGAATGATGCCTCACAATGATATGATGTTGGCACCATTGCACTTAGTTAAGTTATTCCCACCATGCTAGTTCGTGTAGGGGTTCAAGAATAGCCTCACAATGATATGATGTTGGCCATCCTCATTACCTACCTTACCACATCATGTATGTTCATATGAACTCCTCCTGAAGGTAAGCATATACTTTGAACTTCCCCATGATAGGGTGAAGCCGGTGTACAAGTCACAAACGATTGGAGCTCACCACGGTGGAAGGCCTACGAAGAGATGTTCAAAGCATCTCTCGCTTATCAACTTAATATTCGTTTTGTTGAGGGAGTAGTGTTGGGCTACATCAGTTTCATTTTAATCTTATTAAAAGGACTTAGGATGATTATGAACCGTTTGATTTGATCCAACACGAGCCTTGTGTTGGACCTTGGGTCTAAGGTAGGTAGTTGTTGATTTTAGTTACGCGTTTAATCTAGTTAAACCGTTATTTCCTATTGGGCGTTGGACCCAACTATTCCAATTTGCATACATATAAACAAAAAGGAATACATGAAATAAAGAGAAGGGCTTATGCCCTTTTACAACACATTTGAACTAATCAAATTACATTCAAATCTAAACTACTTAACCCAAACATTCATAATGTAAAACGGTCAATCACATAGCTCAATTATCGAGGCCCTTGGTTCATAATCATCCTTTTCTTAATCAATCACATTAACTAAGAAATCAACTTAAACAATTGGTTTTCGGATTCATAGAATTGATTCAAATGGAACTAAATGAAATGAAAATCCAATTCTCATTAAAGAGACAACCATTTTGTTCTCATCATATTTTGGGCTGAAAATGCAATGACCATAACTATTGGGCCACATTGCTAAAACAAAAACTTTTGAGTTCACTTTGTAAAAACACAAGAGTCCACAACTTCATGTAATTACAACTAGAACCCAAAAATTTCAACAATAACATAAACTTCATTAAAGGAGCAAAACAATTTGTCCTTTAGTGATTTTGGACCTTTACGTAAAACGTAAACGTTTGGGCCAAAGTACAAATACACAAAAGTATCAAAACTTTATGTAATTGCATAAAAGGCCCAAAAATACCCTACTTAATAGGGTGGCCGGTTTTGGAAGTGAAAAAGGAGGGGGAAAAAGGTTTTGGTGAAAAATTCAAAATTTGAAAGTGTTTTGAAAAAGTTGATAGGTAGGTGTGGAAAAGTTGATTGGTATAGGTTGTAAGAAAATGTTTTGTCAAACAATAAAGACATAAATCATCCATCACCAATCATCCATCACCATTCAAAAATAAACCAAAACTTTATGAAAAACACCAAACACTTTGAATCAAAACTCCAAACCTTTTTGTTCTTGGTAAGAACATCAAGAACATTGAAGAACACACATGAAAACTCATAAGAGCTCCATGAATGTTTTCACTCAATGAAACTCAAATTTTCACTACATAAAAGAGGGTTAACATCCTAGGGTACTTAGGGGTTCCAAAAGTCACTTTAAAACAATTTTAACAAGACAAACAAGAACCCAAAAATCCACCCTTTGGATTTGGCCGAATTTCCCCACATTCATGGCACCAAATTTTAGTTCCAATATTCATGCTTAAATGAACTACATCTACAACATTTGAGATGCTAAATTTTCAAGCAAAATTTATATTCAAAAGCAAGAACAAAGCTTGTAACATTTACAACATTTAAATCACAAACCATGAAAAACACAAAACCCAAAAGGATTCACCATAAACTAGACATAGGCTCTTGATACCACTTGAAGGAAAATTTTTGTCCTAGCTAAGAACATGTGAGAACATTTGAACACATATGCAAACTAATAACACTTTAAAGTAGGCATACATTCAAAAACAATTCTAAAACCCATGACTTTCAAAGCCTAGTGAATGGTGAACCACAAGACTCTTTAACAACATTAAAGAGAAGAAGGATTTTGAGATTCATTACCCTTGAAGCTCATCCTTGTTTGCACAAGGGATTCACACAAGTGGAGGGCCTTCAAGTCACCTCCTAGCTCCTTGGATCTTCCTTGTGATTCTTCTCCTTTAGACGCTCCTTGATGATGTGAGGAAAGGATCTCCAAAAAGTACCAAAGGTTTGGTACCTCTAAGTCTCCACACCAAGGATGTAGTGTGAAGAGAAGATGGATGACTTAGAGAGATTTTGATGCTAGTGAAAAGCTCTCTAAGTGGCCGGCCTCTTTGGAGAAAAAGAGAGAAAATGTTTCTCTTCTTTGCCTCTAGAAAACCCTAATGAGGTAAAAGCTATAAAGATGCTTTTATACTACCTCACATGTGAGTGGCAAACTTGCAATTAACCCAAGTTTGATACCCCTTCACTCTAGGCCGGTTTTTGACTTTGTTTTTGGGTTAATTTCCATTTAGTTTTAGTTGTCACGCAACCTAAACTCAATGGGCCTTGTGGACCAAAAACCCTTTTGGGCCCCGAAACCCAAAACCAACTTAAAAGCCCAATACGAACCTTTCGTAAAATTAATTAACTAATTAATTAATCTTGACCATTCTCAATTAAACTATTTAATTGCTTATCCATCTCATTTATATTTCTTCACTTTCATCCTTACTCGGTGTACGATCCATTAGGTTCCAATTAGCGAGGCAGTGGGCGATTGTTACTCTTAACGATCGATTGTGAATTGAAACTACATTTCAATTCTCCCTTTGAGGAAGATTAGTGTTTGCTAATCCTCAGGGCTTCCACAAACCATGAGTGACACCTAGCAGTATGTCATGGCTACCCAAGCTAATTAGAAGTGGTTGGAGAACCTATCCAGTTACAATTACAATGCAATACGATCATTCTCTAATATAATACTCTCAATCACATTGTTTGAGTGATAGTTTGTTTCATGTCTTCTATCCAATGTGATACTTCTCTATATGATTCAATTGAATATGATTTGGAACAAACTTCCTAAGTCATATTCGTATGCTTTGGCCAAAGACTGTCGAATCATATCTCAGAGTATTCTCCTTCCACCATGGAAGGCTAGAGATCCCTTGTTGTGCACTCACATGCCTACATGACTAGATAGCTTGACCCCAACAATGCCATGGACACTTTCAATGGAATGCCTTTGACATAATCAAAGATCAAGGACCTAACCATTAGACATCAATGATGCCTCAGGTCAAAGGACTACTTTGCATATTGCAACTTATGAGTTCTTACATGACATGTATGCTCGAACTCTCTTTTGATTGTTGTTCAGTGTACTCGATTACTCTTTCGAGCACCTATGTGTTTGTCTCAGTGTCCAACACTAAATGACTTGAGACTAGTCATACTCACACTTGAGTTAACATAACATATACTAACCTTAGCGGATTGTCAATGCCCAATTGGCAATCCTATGGCTAGGAACGTTTTAGGAATGAACATAAGAGAAAGGTCTCGTTAATCTAACTTACTTAATTCACTTCTCTGTTAGATCAAATACATTCCTTGGATTCCCTTATTCTTAAACACATGATACAATAAATAGTGATTAACAATAAGCTTTGCCCTTTATTAAACATATAATAGTTTAATACAATAAGTATTCCAAAAGCTATTACATCAAATGAGTGGCTTTGTGGGCATACTTCCAACAATTAGAGTAACCATGAAGGTCTAGGTCGACGACATCATGGTAAAGGCAAGCAACGATCAGACCACATCGGTAACTTGGCGGAAACTTTTGACATCCTTTGAAAGTACAAGATGAAGCTCAATCCCGCCAAAAGCACATTTAGAGTATCTTCAGGCAGATTCTTAGGGTACCTAGTAACCCAACGAGGAATTGAAGCACATCCCAAGCAAATTTAAGCAATCCTAGAGATGAAATCTCCAACTACCTTGAAGGAGATCCAAAGCTTGATTGGACGAGCAGCTGCCCTCAAATGCTTTCTCTCGTGGTTCACCGATTGATGTAAGCCTTTTTTCAAAGCTATCAAGAGGGCATAACGAGACAAGTGGGATGATGAGTGCGAAAGAGCTTTCCAAGACCTGAAGAAGTATCTTACATCACTTCCCTTACTATCTAAGTTGGAACTAGCGAAGGACTTATACATCTACTTGGCAGTCTCAGAAGTAGCAGTAGGCTCTGCCCTCATTCGAGAAGAGCTGGGGGCCCAACTGCCGGTATTTTACACTTCTAAAGCTCCTCCCGATACGGAAACTAGATTTCCGAAGATCAAGATATTAATTTTGGCGCTAATTGTTATGGCTGGGAAGCTCATACCATATTTTCAAGCTCATACAGTCATTGTCATGACTCAATATCCTCTACGATCAATCCTACATGGTCTTGATGTTTCTCAACGAGCAATGAAATGGGTGTTAGAACTTTGCCAATATGGCTTAGTTTTCTAACCCCGCACTGCAATAAAGGCCCTTAGTTTTCTAACCCCACACAGCGATAAAGGTTTAAGCCTTGGCGGACTTCATAACAGAATTCACGCCTAGCCTAGGCAATGCAACAGAATGGCCCAATGATGCCCCGGAGGTAACTGAGCACATTGTAACCACGCCTACTCCACCCGATGGAGACTTCTGGCATTTGCATGTCAACAACGCATCCAACTACAAAGGCTTAGGTGCAAGCGTGGTCTTTGTCACCCCAGACGGTTCGATGCTCGAGCAGACGATCACTCTAGGCTTCAAAACATCCAACAACAAAGCGGAGTACGAAGCCCTACTAGCAAGCATCTGAATGGCAAAAGACTTGGTAGTAAAAAAGCTTGAAATTCATTCTAATTCCTAGCTAATCACCAGCCAGACTACTAGGGAGTACATGGCAAAACATCCAAGGATGGCGCAATACCTAGAGAAGGTATGAAAGCAACTTGAGGCATTTCAAACTTATATCCTCACTCAAGTTCAGCAGGTAAACAACACTCACGCGGACGCGCTTGTCGGCCTAGGCTCCGCCCTCGACCACCAACTCAGATGCTCTATTCTGGTGGAGTATCAAGACAAACCAAGCATAGAAGCAGAGCCAGCAGCCAAGGTGTCATATGTTAGTACAACTCCAAACTGGCAAAGTTCCATTATAGACTACCTGGTCAATGGCACACTCCCCAATGAAAGGTTGGAGTCTAGAAAACTTCAAACGAAGGCAGCACGCTACTACATGTGGAACAGCATTCTCATATGAAGATTCTACATTGGTCCACATCTCTGCTACTTAGCGCCTTCCAACGACTTAAAGGTTCTAAGTTCAATCCATGAAGGCGTTTGTGGAAATCACTTCGGATGTCGATTCTTAGCAAAGAAGGCCCTTAATGAAAGCTACTGCTAGCCTACCATACATCAAGATGCTAAGGAACTAGTGCAAAAGTGCAATAGCTGTCAACGTTATCAGTCGGTACTAGCCCTGCCTGCCAACGAACTACACCTGCAGACGAGTCCTTGGCCGTTCATGCAATGGGCAATCGACTTGGTAAAACCAATGTCGCCTGCTACTAGGGGCAGAGGCATGATGATTGTGGCAGCTGACTACTTCACCAAGTGGGTGGAAGCAGAGCCCATGACGACCGCAACATAGACGAACATAAAGCGTTATATGGAGGAACATCATTTTCCGATTCGGCATCCCACAATCCATCATCACAGACAATGGCCTGCAATTCATGGGCAAAGATTTGGCGAAGTTCTTCCAGAAATATGGCATCAAGCAGCACATGTCCACGCCAAGGTATCCCTAAGGCAATGGGCAGGCCGAAGCATCCAACAAAAAATCCTCGATTGCCTTAAGAAGTCCTTCTCCAACAAGAAGGGAAAATGGCCAGATGAACTTCTCGGATGTCTATGAGAGTATCACACCACCAAACGATGAACAATTAGTGAAACTCCTTTCTCTTTGGCATTTGGTTCATAAGCAATCATTCCTCCCAATGTAATTATGCCAAGTATCAACAGTCTACTGCCAAACATCAAGCAAAATGGAAAGAAGATGGCCAGAAATCTAGATCTGACAGAGGAGAAGCGCGAAAAGGTCATCACCCGCATCGCAGCTTACCAGCAGCAGCTCATCTTCAACTACAACAAAAGGGCTAAGATCTGGTAGTTTCAGCCTGGAGATATAGTCCTAAGAAAAGCCTTCATCACTGCCCAAAGAGAAGGCTCCAAAAAGATAGATCTCATATGGGAAGACTCAAGTAGCTCAACGGGCAACACCTCGCAAGCCAATGACTATTCAGTTGTTATGCATTTTCTACATTACAGCTAAGTTTTCATTAGTTTCACTCGTTTTTCAATGAGGAATTCAGAAGTAATTTACAACTTGGCTCGACTGTATGTTTACAACAACTGAATCATTCTTGCACTTCAAAGGAAGGTCGCGCCCTTCTTAGGGACTCTTCGAGGAAACTACTCCCCCTAGAAACCAACCATGCTCTCCAATGCGAGAGGGTAAACCCATTCCCCGACACCCATATGGGTCTACTCTCCAATGTGGTAGGATAAACTTTACACTCTGAATATCCAAACGTGGATGAGTCGGGCTGTCTTAGTATAACTAGGTGCACGATAGCTTGCACCGGGATTCCTAGAAGTAGCCACAATGGTATTTTTCAAGGCTTAGCTAATTGAAGGATTTTTTGTCTCTTGGCCTAATCAGTGGGGAACCGGGCCTCAAAGACAGAGGAGGCACATTACGCAATACGCCCTATAGACGGCTGCCCTAGAACCCTAAAGCTGCTACTGAGTACACTAAGATAGCCTACGGTTTCCAGAAGACTGCCTACGGCTGGCTCTTCGAGCAGTAAGCAGCGCTAAACTTATACAACCACACATTTCTATGAAAGGTTAAATAGGTTAGCGTGCATATACGAAGCTTCATCCATTGCCGACATGCTACGCAGTCAGTAAGCTTCATTTCTGCCAAAGCGCAGAACGATTTACACTAATTCCTAAAATGTTGTGATACTTGCTACGCAACCTACGAAATTGGTTACATAAAGTATGTTATGACGCAGGCCACATATCTTAAAGGATAGAAGAAAGCCAAGGTTAACAGCCAAGTGGTCTTGCGGACTCGTTTGCTTTTGTAAGTAAGGCGTTTGGCTATCGGCCCTATGGGTACCAACTTTGCAAAAGTTTTACACCAACACCTACGGTTGCATAGGCTACGCGGGCCTATTTGCTTATAGAAAAGTAGCATGTCTACCGCTGATCTAGAAAGTCTAAGGTTGGGCGAGAACAAAAGAAGCGAAGATGAAGAAAAACAAAGGAAGTAAGTTTATTAAATTTTCTAGCAAAATTGATAAACAAATAGCAAAGACCGAAGGAGTTCAAGGAAAGCAAAAAGCAACATGGAAAACAAAGAAATCCTAAAGACTACGTAGAAGATTACTCTTCAGCAGCTTAGACATCCCACGACTACTCGGTTGCCACACCTTCAGCAGCCGCGACGCTCGCAGCAGTGGCATCATCTAGCATTTCATCCCCGGCTGCCTCAACCTGGGCACCAACTTCTCTGACTACTTCACCAATGGAAGCTTCAAAAGTCAAGGCAAGCAAGTTTTTCGAAGAAATAGAGAAGGTCTTAAAGTCTTTCCCAGCAAACTCAAATTCAGACGGCCTGCCAAATAGATGATCTACATTACCTAGCTTGTAGAAATTGGCTTGACTCTGAGCAAGTGAAGCCTCAAGCCCAACCTTCTCACCTTTCAACTGCTCGTTCTCCTCGAGTAGACCAACACGGACCTGTTGCAGCTCATCCGCTTCTTTTTTCAAACTTTCGTTAATCTTCAAAGCACCTTGAAGTTCCAACACTTGGGATTCAAGCCTATCCACGATTTTTTGAAGTGGATCACTTGATTATAAGCAGTAGAGCGAAGCTCAGAGACGGCACGCTCAAGGTCTTAAATATGAGGTATGAAACATCAAATCTCCTTCTTTGCACTTTCATACTTAACTTGGATCGCGTCAAACCTAATGTTCAAATCCACGATCTCTTGGCGAGCGGTCTTATGCTGCAGAAAAGTGGGGGTAGAGATATTAGACCCCTTCAAAGCAACGAGCTCAGATTTCAACTTTTTGATCTTCTCGGTCGAGGAATAGGCTTCGACTACCATAGTTTTTACCACCCCATTGGAAGCCTTGGTATCTTCTTAGTCAAAGAGCATAGACTCGGTTGCCAGAATCGTCATTTTCTGCATCATAGCAAGCAGAGCAGTCCTCCTATACTCGGTCATATGTTTTCCAAAAGAACTTGGGCAGACAACCCCTTACCATCAACAAAATTGGCACATGCATCCATGTCTTTAAGCAAATTTAGTTTCAAGAGCGTACAAATCTCAGCTGTCTCCCTGGAAACAAGCTTGGTAGATTTCCCACAACTGCCTACATGAGCAGTCTCCATTTTCTCAACAGGCAAATTAGTTTCAGCAGCGAAAGGGAGTGGGTTTTGGCACCACTTAAGTAGCAGAGTCCACCTTATCGCTCATCATAGTAGCAAGTCTCTCCAAAGGTGAACCAGACTTAGCCCCCGATGGACATTTTGGCATAAATTTCAGCATTAAGGACACGTTAGAACTTCTATGCTGAGCAATTCTATTAGCAATCGAACTAGCCACCTTTGGAATGGCAGGCATCACTGGCTCAGATCTAGCAGCCTTATCTTTCTCACCCTTGGAAGAAGCTAAGTTAATCACAAGCCTGGGAGCAGCTGGCGAACCCTCGCGAGCAATGAAAGAAGTCTTTGGCTTTTTCTTAGCTAGCACCTCTTGAGCAGGCAAGGAAGATCTCTTTTTCCCACCTTCAGTTGCAGCGGGCTCCATGACAGCGATCGGACGAGCTAGTGCCTCCACCTTGATCTGCTTTATATATTTTCTCGGAGGCAGCCCACATTTCTCTCAGCAAAGAGGACTAAGTAGCCAACGCTACTCGCGGTAATCTACAAGAGTACAGGAGAACAATCATTAAATCAGAAAGTAGCTCAGCAAAAGTACAAAGCAGCCTAGAAACTAAGCAGTCTGCTTACCGGTGATGAAAACTGTTCAAACACGCAGCTCAGGGGAAGAATCAGACTCCCACTCTCCACTTATTTCCAAAGTCTTATTTGCCCAATCATGATCTCCCTTGCTCAAATGGTCAAAGATCCTATGGTGGGATCGCAGCTGCCTAACTCCTTTAATGTGGCCTATGTCAAAGAAGTTCCAGAATTCATTGACAGTTAGATCCAAGTTAAAGAATTAGCTTAGATTGAGAAACATCACCATCACATGGACCGCATTCGGAGAACATTTAGCGGGAAGCACCTCTTGGAAGAAATGTGGCATGACAAGTAAATCCCAACACAAAGTAGTAGGGGTGAAATTTGATGGCTCTCCAAGCCCCACTACATGACTCACAACTGTTACCTTCCTCGATGCGCTTCACACGCACCCCCGACAAATGGCATGCCTATATGCCTTAAGAAAATCTCTAAACGAGTCATTGGAGCTAATCTTGATGTGAGCAGCCTTGAAGTAGCCCACCTTACTCAATGACCCGCTTTGACGATATAATGGGGCACGCCATCATCACCCTTGTGACTTGAAGAAGACATGCTTGAAGAAATTCTACAAAGACGCAAGAAAAGTTCGTTAGACAGCTGCACACAAAAAATGATAGGTAAGCTCGGTACATTAGGCCCCACGACCTAAGGATCACTATGGCCCAAGACCGCAGGACCTAGCAGCAGCATCAGGCCTCACGGCTTGGACAGCACCACTCATCTCAGCATAAAAGGCCTCTCCACCCAAATCAGAAGCAAGGGGGCAAGCACCCCAGCGTGCCACTTAGCCCATTCAAGCGGGCAAAGCTTAGCGGCCCATCTCTTTCACCTCTCATGCACGGGCCCAAGCCCAGCAAAAAAAAAGAACGAAGAAGAGGCCCAAGCCTTCTCGGCCCAGTCCACTAGTCTGGCCCGTGCCAGGTTTAGCCCAGCGCCCCAGGCCGAGCAGCACTTGGCCCAGCTAACCGTCCTCGCGCTAAGCAGCCCTACGGCAGCAACCATGTCGTGGCTCCCCAACCAATTTTTAACACATTCTCGACCCACATCAAGCCAAATTTCAAGCCGCGAGGCTCCCAAAAATTAAAAAGACAAGGAAAAATCAACTTTTCTTACCTTGGCACGGCATGAAGACGAAGAAAGCAACGAAAGATGATCATTTACATGGGCAAGCGTAGAAGATTGCTAGGGGAGAGGGAGCAAATATCCTCTAGCTTTCTCTCTCTCTCTTGCTCTCTGAAATATATTTAATAATTTACTTAAGGTAGACTTAAATAGACTTTAGAAGTAATTTATTTCCCTTTCCTAGAAGGATCTAATTTCCAATTAAAGAGGGAATCTATGTCGAGATAGGAAACAATCCTATGTTTCCTAAAGAGAAGATCTCTACACCTGCTGCCCTTTCCTGTGAAGAGCCTAACAAGTGTGGTGGCATTTGTGGAGCCAAAAATAATCAAGAAAAATATGATGGTGACACATGGACTTTTGGGTGAAAAAGACAAAATTACCCTTAAGGCACACCGGGATTCCCACGTGCATGCAACGAACAATAACGGCTCAATCGAGGTCAAAGGTGATCAAAATGGTATTCTTCTAAAACCCTCTCATCACTCCTCATCAAATCCTCACCCACAAGGTAATTCCCAATTATTCTTTTCAAATTGGGATTAATTACCAAATTAATTGCAATATATTATTTCACATAATATCTTGCAATCAATCCCACAAATCAACCATATGTGGCTGGTCCCAATTAAGGATCACGGACCGCAACTAAACTATCCATTTTTTTTTAATTTCACACACTTACGCGACGTTATTTTGCGTATCGTCACGCAAATGCTTGAGCTTTTGGCGGCCTAAAAAAATGGCGGGGTAATTTGATTTTTCATGAAAATTAAAAAACTTGAGCGACGCGGCTTATTTTTGCGCAACAAAGGCTTCGTCATTGTTCGAAGAATTCCCGCCTAGCACCGCCTATGCCTTGCCTAGGCGCCAGGTGGCTGGTCACTGCGTCAATTAATCCCTAGGCATTTGAAAATTAAGAAATGGGCCTAGACCTGCTTAGAAGCCTGCCTAGATCCGCTTAGGCACCTGACTAGGTCTGCTTAGTCACCCGCCAAGGTTCGCTTAGGTACCCGCCTAGGTTCGCTTAGGTACCCGCCTAGATCACTACTTTCATTTGGACAAAAAATAAATAACTTTCGTTTTTCATTTTGTTTTTTTGACTAAATTGTGAGACTTGTTGAATACTTGGATGAACACTCATTATATGCTTGTTCCCCATGTTTTCAATATGTTCTATTACTTTATAATTTATATGTCATTATATACTTTATACGTGTTTTAGAACCTTAGGCTTCGTCGTGCAAAAGTCTTCATAATAATTCAAGCAGATAGCCTATTCCCTTCATTTTTCTTTCTTCTTCCTTGCAACTCTCTTTCCTCCGACAACCTATCTCACCTTTCTCACTCATTATCTCACCCTCTCTCACACTCACCCTCAAATATCTCACCCTCTCTCACGCCCAATTCCTCCCAAATCACTTAATTTATCACCCTCTCCTTGCCTATTCCCGTCACAGCCGAGGTCCCCTAACCGCCCTTATTTCCAAAGGTAATTTTCCTTTTTTTTTTCAAATTAATTTATTGTAATTAATTCTAATTTAGGGTTAATTAAATTTAGCAATTATAGGATTCAGGGTTAGGATTAGGTTCTAGTTAGGGATTAGGTTCTAATTAGGGGTTAGGATTCGAGGTTAGAGTTCCAACAGTGGCGTGAGTCGGAGAGGACCGTGAGAGTGGTTTGAAGGTGGTAGCCTTGCCGGAGCAGGGAGGTTAATAGGAGCACATTTACATCACTTAGTTAGCTTGTTTCCTTGCATTTATGTTGTTAGTTCTTAGTTATTTTAGTATTTTAAGCTATTTTCGTGTGTTTGTAGGTCTAATGTGCAAAGTATGCAAGAAAGTGCATTTTGGAGCAGTTTTGGGCATTGGATGGTTAGCACATGCTTGGAGCTAAGTGGATGGATGAAATTGAAGATCAAATGAGCTTAGGATTGAATGAAGAATGAAGAGTTCAAAATTGGAAGCCAAAGTTTCTAAAGTTGGAAGTTTCTATTCGTGGAGGTTTCCATTCTTGAAAGTTTCTATTCTTGGCTTAGACGTTTCCTGAATCTGTCCTACACAATTCTGCCGAATTTTCTTTCTTATTCTTTTTAATTCCTGCACCTTACTTGCCTATTTTCCATTGATTTCTGACTGTTAATTATAGGACAAAATAGCTAAGTTATTTCCTTCCCTAAAACACATCAAAACCGTGCCTTCCCCCCTTTAAAATACATATGCCGTAGCCCCCTAATCCCTCTACACACTCTCTACATCCCTTCCATCCACCTATCTACCTATCCATCGTCTACCACCCATCACCACTCATTCTACACACCTTAACTCCTTGTGCCGCAGCTCTACAAAGGAAAAAAGAGATGATTAACTTGAAGCCGTGCCTAGCCATTCAAGACGTTGGATTGCTGGAACGTTTCTAGGTGTAATCTATCTTTGTTTTCAATGTTTAATTTAATTTCTCTTTGTTTTGCTGTGAACATGAGGAGCTAAACCCTTTTGGCTAGGGGGAATTTTGAAGCCATGAACATATTTGCAATATGAATTGATTAATTCCAGTTGTGATTTCATAAAGTGTGAATGCAATTTGCTTAACTGTTTTATTCAAAACTTATTCTTGTATGTTGATTAAGGAGGCCTACTTAGTTTGCATGCTTGAATCTGATGCTAGAATATAAGGGAGTTTCACATAATCGTTACAAACTTATATTCACAAGTAGTGAAGGTTGCTGGTCACGATCACGTTAAGTTAAATTCCTAGCATGAGTATCATGATGTCATAGTTACGAATGCTTTGTCAATGCTTATGATTTTCATAGAACGTAATGATCTTTGATTGTATCTCTATTATGATGTGCATGTAGGGAACTTTTGAAGAATGCTTTGGGTTGTCGAATGATGTCCATCCAATCCAATAACTAAAGGAAAATCTGAGGGTTAATTAGTGATGGCACGGTTAATCTGGGGCATTGTCATTCATGGTTTATTGAAAAAGCAATTGGAAATCGATTTGTATGCAAGTGTGTCATGTGTGGAGAAGAACCCTCTAGCTAGTCCATCATCCATCTAATTTAATCCAATTTCGTGCAAATCTGTTTAGTTTTAGTATCTGTTTTGTTTTTAGTTTAATTTCGTCCAAAACCCAAACGCCCTTTACTTTCTTGTGTCAACTTAGTTAGAATTTGTTTAAACTTGTGTTTTTAGTGTTTTGAGTCTTACTAGTCTTAAATTTGTCCAAATAACTCTTTAGTGTCTGTTTTGAGTCTATTTGGTTGTTTTAAGCTGTTTTAAGTCTTTTACGTTTGTTTTGAGTCTTGTGAGTCTTGTTAAGTGTTTTTAAGTTTGTTTTTGTGTTTTTAAGTCAGTTTAGAGTAGATTAGAAATCCTTCCTAATCCCCGGCCTGGAACGATCTCTGCTTGCATCTTTACTACAATTGTCAACAAGAGGGTTTAATTTGTGTGCTGTTTTACATTGCATCAGAGGTTAGTGGTGCTGACTTCTCTGCACTGTGAAGCAGAGAGAGAGAGTTGAAGGAGCCAGGGGTTTTTCCCCCCTCGATTCTGTGTTTCGAGGATGAGGGCAGAGTAGTGGTGGCTGCGTGGTAGCTCGGTAAGGATCGCCGGAGAAAGTGGTGAGTGGTAGTGTTCTGAACCTCGACTTTACAGAGAGGATGAGAGAGTTCAAGAGAGTCTGAGAGTGTTGGGAGGAGAGGGACATGGGGCAAGGGAGGGCAAGTGGGTTGTGGGTGGGAAATTGACATGTGGAGATGGACACGTTTGTTAATTTTAGACTTAAAGATTTTAGTTCAAATTATTTTTTAAGTTGAATTTAGTAATGTTACAAGTTTGGTTGTAATTATAATTGTTGTTGAAATTATTAATTTTGTTGTAGGCATAATTTACTGAACAATTATGAAGGCCAGAGAGAGGGGGGTGCAGCACATAGAGAGAGAAGATAGAGATGTGTAATTGTGAGGTATGTGTGTTGTATCAACCTATTGTGACTTCGTTTATAATAGTAAGGAGGTTAAATCCTTACCCTAATAGGATTACAACTCTAATAGGATAATATCTAGTCTAAAAGATATGTTAGGATTTACACAATCACATTCCTAATCTAATAGAACTGCAACACTCCCCCTTGAGTGTGTAAATACTCAAACAAATGGCGCATCAGGTCTTCAGCGATGAAGTAAGTTCAGTTTGGTGAAGTCGTCAATACAATGAGCGAATGTGAGTCTCAAATTAGCGGAAGAATGCATAAAAGGTAAAACTCACAAAACCTCGCTATGGTAAAAACCCAAGTTGGGAGAAAAACCCATAAACTAAGGAGAAAATTGAGAAGTTGCATTAAGTTAAAACTATACATCTTCTGAACGCAAGTAGAAGAGCTCACAAGGGTATGACCAATCCATGATGGGTGTCTCGTCAAAACCTAGTTAGGTAGCAAAAACCCAGTGGGAAAATTGCTCCTAATCGTAGGGAAAAAGAGTACATTAAGATCAAGTGAGTATGCTTCTAGATACTCCCCCTGAGTTTGACAAAACTTCCAAATAAGAACTAAAAGCATTGCATATGAATAATTAGGCATACCAATTCCTCAGACAAGCTTCTTGAAAGTTGACTTCTGCAGTGACGTCGTGTAGAGGTCGGCAAGGTTGTCTGGGATCGACTTGCATGACTTCAATCTCCTGATGCTTTGCTGATGTGATGTAGACGTAATATGTCTTGTTGTTGACTTCGTTGATGTATCATGTCTTGGTCGGGTGGATACATGCGGTATAGTCTTCATACTTCGAATAGGCTCAACAAGAGCTCTCAACCATGTCTCACATGTGGCGCAGTGAAGTAAGGTGAGTTTTGGAATGATTCAAAGATTTCGCAATTAAGGTCATATTGTGGACCTCCAAGATATTGTGATATCCCTAACGGTAAAGACATAACCATTCGAGGATTTGCCTTGTGCGGGTTTGATAAGTAACTAGCGTCAGCATAACAAACAAGGCAAGCATCATTCCGAGGATTAGGGGGTCAGATCCACTCGATATGCATTGGGATTTGCCCAAATCTGTAGTACCTTCAGGGTAGCGGAAAAACGTCTTTAATACCAATTCAGTGGTTGTGTGTAGGCGCAATGCTGCATCTTTACCAAAAGATCAATATCGAATGAGATGTCCTTTCTAATTGCAATGAGCTAAGTACAACAAGTACAAAGTTGAACTCAGATATAGAACTTCAAATTCCATAACTTCTTCAAGGGTCTCGTTTGCATATTGCATATGGAAGATCATAGGTATACTCAAAGGTAACACCTTCGGGGTGTAGTTCAACTAGTAGGCCAAAGTACCGTCAGAACAACGCTTGAATTTCAGGTCAAGGTATAAACGAGTTTTCCCAATATCCTTCATCTCAAATTCCGTCTTCATGTGGGAGGCAATTTTCTCAAGCTCTTCCAGAGTCTTAGTGAGATTCATGTCAATTACATACACTGTAACTTTAGCAATTCAGAATAAGACTTCATAATTTAACATGCAAGGGCATAATTCATATCCTTAACTGATCAAATATTCACTTAAACGGGTATACCACATCCGTTGTATTGCTTTAATCCATAAGTGAACACCTCACAAGTTGAGAGGATGTTTCGTGGTTTGGAACTAATTGAACTAGTCCATGTAATTCTTCGGGAACTTACGTATAAATCTCCATATCTATATCCTATGGAGAAACACTAACCACATTTCATAATGCTGCAGTCAATCATATGGTGTTTGAGAGATTATATCGCACTATTTCATTCATCTCATTACGCTTCCTTTCCCACTTGTAACACAACAGGGTTACCTTGGGTAGTGTAGGAACAATAGGTCCAAACACACTCTGGTAAGGAATTTATCCTAGATTGTACTTTCGGTTGTCCAATCAGTTCTACGTTGTCACTAATCAACGGAACACGATTCGATATCGTCACTTTTCACTTATGTTGGTAGCTACCATATAAGTGAAAACATCATCGATGGTAATCTCATTTCAATTCCATTACTCATCCAAACTAGTATACTGGACCAAGAACTTCAAGTCTCGGGAGTAATCCGAATTAATCTCATGAGATGGAAATAATTCAAGACAACGATCGAGATGATCGAGTATAGATTCATTTTGTGTCGTGACCTTCCTCTTCTAGGGAAGTGAATCCTATAAACCGAGTGATCTGTCATGCTCCAGGCCAGGACATATTGATTAGCTATCTGCAGATGTACCGGACCGTCTAACAGTGGCGGCACACCCTTCGGGGATGTTGACTCGACGTTCGTTAAGTACATCTATCCTTGTAGGCATGTTTGCAGCTGGTATATGATCTCGTCACTTTAACTAGATCAGAGGAATACATTTGGAACAATATTTTGAAAGCTAAAATACATCGCACTTGCTTATCACACATGTGCGGTACAGGGATCGAGATAAGACATAGTGAGCAACGTCCATGCAAATTCATGTCGTTCTATAGGAAAGTTGACGTTCTTATCTCCCCCTAACGGCAAGAAGATTGTCTCATTGAAGGGACAATCCATAAATAAGCGGTAAAGAGATCGATTGCAAGGGCTCTAAGAGAGCTAGTGTGAAGGAGAATCATAATCGACGAAGATTCACATTCTTCTTTGAAGACCCATATTGGTACGTTGTGGCAGCGCAACTTCGCACATGGAATGCACACCCAAATATGTACATACAAAAAACGTCATGTTCATACCCAGTAACCAACTGTAACATCAAAATGGTTGGGTGGCAATGGGCCTCAAGGCAGACCAACATAGCTGCGTACAAGATTCAATAGCCCTCGGTAGAAATCGAAAACTTGGTGTGTTCACCAAGGTCCGGGCGATCAATTAAATTTCGCTTTATGATCACAATGCGAGGCTATTATGGGGTGAACATGGGAATTCAATGTCCAATTATAAACCCAAACGATAAGTATTTATATGTTTCGCATTTTGGTTGGATTAGTCCACATATATTCTTTTGAACCCACTGTGATAAGAGAGTTGTTTCGTATCTTTGCTAGGGATGATTTAAAAAATCAATTTCCCAAATGAGCAGGTTTGGCAAAGTGTGCTTGAAAGCATAAGATCCTTACTTCGAGTAAGGACATGCATCGTGGCATGTGGCTCATTGGCCATTGGGAGATAGCCCATTGGCCCCAAAGCAAAGCTTCAGGCTCATTTTTAGAGGTGGTGCAAAGATATTCAACTCTATTTTCTTTAGTGGTGTCATTTATGATCATTGTTCTCTCGAATATCCTTAAAACTCAATGACGTTCTTCCAGAACAGGGAAAATATAAGGTCTCTGAAATGGTAATGTAGTACCATTCAACAATGAGGAGCGTGCCAATGCTCTTAATCAGGTTGGATAGACCTAAAGTCGTTGCTAGAGATGTGATTTAGGTGTAAAGTTAGTGTGCGTAGTATCACATTCATCCAGACAACTAACTGTCCCACATTTGTACCTAATCACGTGTTTAATTGAATTCGATCACAGGTATACAAGAAACATGATTCAATTAACTCATTTTCGAGGACAAGATCGATAAGATTATCCATAACTAAAACAAACACCAAATGTGAATCGAGGAACATAAAAAAAATGTTCACAAAGTAAACCAAAGTTTTTAAGGGGATTCGGCCAACAAGGCCATCCATGTCAAAATTCTACTTTTCCAATGGTGTTTAGTGGAGCCAAAATTACTCTCACATATTGACTACTAGAATGGTACTCCTCAACAACATTAGTAGGGGCATGGACAAATGCATAACCAATGATCTTTTCCATCAAGACAGAAGTAAATTCTGCAGGGTTAAGGTATAGAAATATTATCCCTTATTCTTGAAGTTTTAGGTATTAGGTGCCAAGAATCACACTTCGGGCATGATGCCACACCTTGGCACGCCCTGATTCTACCATTGGTTGTAAAAACAAACTCAAAATTGGATCGTGAGAGAGATAAACCCAGACTTGGGTTCGGTAGGCTCCAGCTGAAGCTGGAGGGGTTTGTTCGGTGGGCCTCTGCCGAAGCAGAGCAATACCGTTCGGTGCATCTTTGCCGAAGTAGAGCATGCCTTTCGGTGCTTATTTGTCGAAGTAGGGCATCACTATTCGGTAGGCTTTGACTGCACTAGGTTAAGCCATTCGGTAGACTCCAGCAGAACTAGGTCTATACCTTTCGGTACCTCCCAGTCGAATTGCTGAGGTACCTTTCTCTATCAAGTGTGGTAGTAATCAAATGTAGGAATTTGGTAAACTTCCGCTCTCTACACTGCTGCTTCAGGATCGAGTTAGAAACATAGAAGGACGAGAAAAAATATTCTCGAGTCGAAATTCTATTGGATTTATAAACTTCAGAATCGTACTCATTCATGGACGTAATCATGGTGTGTTTCAGGCAATGTCTTTCATGATTAGATGGTCCGTATGAGCGAGCCAAAGAGCCATGGAATCCTCGTTGGGGAGGTACTTCCGTTTGTAATGCTTCGGGCATAGGTCTTTGAATGAAGATCATGGCAGAGGCTTATTCAGCTCTTCCATGCCATTGTTGGCTTCAATGGTTTCTAAGCTACTTGATAGTCAAGTGGAGATTCATGACTTGTACCCACATAACGTGGTTTCTATTAAAAACGTCCAAATAAGGGAAATCGAACTTATGATTGTTCGACAATCCACTGAATTGGAAGGAATAAGATTGTGATTGGTGTTTCAGGTTCTAATGCATGGTATACATGAAAAATTCGGGTTTTCATGGGTGTATTGTTTTATGAAAACGTCGGGTTTCAAAGGCACTAAATTCGAAACTACAAGTTCAATTTAGTTTATGAACGGTTAGTTCATAAAAGAGAGGTTCATGTAAGAACACATAATGCAATATGTTTATTGAAGTGTAATGGATTTGAGTTGCTTCAGGAACTCAAGTGTGAGCACTTTGGGACTACGGAAAATAAATTATTGAATCGTTAATGTCCAAAAGCGAGCTTCAGGCCAATAATTTTAGATTAATTATCAGATTAATCGACTGCTGGTCACTTTTAATTAATTCAATAGATCGGGACCATACGGGGTCGATCGTGGAAGCAAAAATAATGAGAGACGGGTCATATTAGTTTCGGTTGCCAATAGGCCAAGTGATAATTAAATTATAGATTAATTAGCGTTAACCAAAACATCCCATAAATTAAATGGGTATGGTTATGAAGAAGGACGCCAAAAATTGGCATTAGGTCGAAAAAACATAAAAGGACGCAGCCCAGCACACTTAGGCTGGCTGCTAAGTCACGGGTCAAGGCCATGCAGCGGTTGGGCCTTGGGAACATGGCTGCAAAGCAGCCCAACCTGACTGCAAGTTAGCGAGCCAGGGAAAGGGGCAGAGCCCAGCAGCGTTAGGCTTGCTGGCATTGGGTTGGTGCGCGAGAAGCCCAGCGACACCTTGGCTTCTGAAATGAGACGCGAGTGTGAAGCCCAGCACCAAAGACTCAGGCAATCAGACCTGGTCTAATACGAGACCTGGTGTTTGTGGTTCAATTTGGTGTGCGACTTGGCTTGCCTTCTGGCCAGCTAAGTGCAGCTTGGCTCACAGCTTTGGCGTAAATTCCCAGATTTATTTTTTTTGAATTTTAGGGTTTGACAAATTCCACATAGTAAAAATTGTGTAATGCATGAAACGTATATAGATATAGATATATTTATATATATATATATACATATACATATATACATATATATATATATATTGACAAATATATGAACATATACAATATATATATCGGAAGGTAAATATAAATGTAGGGGGTTCATGCATCATGGGGAATGTTTTCATGCTTGATGGTCGTTTCAAATATCTTCCTTTATTTTAAGTGTACTTGATTGGCAGAAAACAATAAAAACCTTTGAATTTTGTAGAAGATCCTTCTCGGAAAGCCGGAATTGCATCTCCAATACGTTGTGTCATGTTCAACAAAGAAAAATTAAATTGAATCAATAGCATGTAGATCAATTTAATAAAATAATAAATTAATCATAAAAAGATAGATTAAAACGTAATATTCCCCTGATTGAAGATCAAACTCTCTTTAGCGCAACGTCAAGAGCGTGCTGATAACGTGTTGTAGGCATAATTTACTGAACAATTATGGAGGCCAGAGAGAGGGGGTGCGACATATAGAGAGAAGAGAGAGATGTGTAATTGTGAGGTGTGTGTTGTATCACCCCATTGTACCTTTATTTATAGTAGTAGGGAAGGTTAAATCCTTACCCTAATATGATTACAACTTTATTATGATAATATATAGTCTAAGAGATATGGTAGAATCTCATAAGGATATCCTAGATATGTTAGGATTTACACAATCACAGTCCTAATCTAATAGGATTGCAACAAATTTTATGTTTTTAGTTGAAATTAGTAATTTTATGTTTTTAGTTATAATTTATATTTGGAATTATAATTTTTGTTGAAATTAGTAGTTTTAGGATTCAAGTTATAATTTTTAGTTCAACTTAGTAATTTTAGGATAATTTATTAATTTCAGTTTTAATTTTTAGTTGAAATCCAAATTATAGTTGAAATTAGTAATTTTTCGGATATTAGGATTAGTTTTTGTAATTTAATGATTAATTTTTTATTTTTTGCATTTGTGTAGATATCTCGTCTTATTTCTAGTCGTAGGGCTCTGAGGATTGCACCTCCGCTGCCTCCCCCACCTGCTACTATTGCTACAACTGCTCCATAGCCCAGGTGCAGGTGTCGGTGGCATCGAAGTCTTCAGTGGCACTTCCTCATAGCGCACGGCGTACTCACCAGTGCCATGCACCCACGATACGACATCGGCATCCACATCCGAGGCCGAGCACTCGCAGGCAAGTAAAAAAATATAACTCTGTTCATTTCCTTATTTTCTTAATCGAAATAATATTTTCAATTCATTAAAATTTGTTGCATGCTCCAATTTTGGTGCTAAATTGTGTTATTCAACTGTTGCAACTGTTGGTTGGATATAAAATATTGTTTAATATTATTTGTAGGGTTTAGGAAATGTTATAATTATAATGGATGTTCTACCGAAATTTGGGTAGACCTTTAGTATATGTTAACTGATGTTCTTAATTTTTTTGGCAGCTAAGAAGAACCCTCGGAGTCCTTGTCGACTGTTGAAGATGGCGAAGGTCACTTGGGTGGCCACGATTGGATAGGACGAGCGACATCGGGCTGCACCTACACCAGAGCAGCATAGAGCATTGGTCCACGACGTTGGACACGTCATTTCAACTCATTGCCCTATGCTATGGAAATCTTGGCCAGTGATGCCGGCAAAGATTAGGAGAAGGTGTGCAGTTATCTGTCGGTAAGTATTCATTTTTTTATATAAAGTATATATATTTATATTAATAAATGTATGTGATATTTAATATTATTTTAATATAATATTTGTAAAATTGTAGACAAATTACAATTTCCACAACATCAATGTGTCAATGGACAGCTATCTGAACAGGTTGTTCGCTAACCGGTGTAAGCAATGGAAGAGCAAGAACGTTTTGAGTTGTTTGATGATCCAGAGATCGCTCTCCAGTACGGTTGCCTGCAGGAGTTGGAGGAAAACCCAGAGGACTGGGCATGGCTTTGCGACCATTTTCAAGAGGACTCTTATTTAGTCCATATGTTAATATATATGACTTAGTTATTTATATATTTTTTTTAAATTCGTACTAATGTTAATTATTATTTTTTATATTTTTTCTTTAAATATTACAACTAATACATTCATTTTATGTATAACAGAAGAAGGCAAAGGTGAACAAGATCAATCGGGACAAGAAGACTCTTCTTCACCTTTTGAGTTCAAGGCCCTTCTCGTATGAGATGGAGGCGCGACGACAGGTAATAAAGTGTTTAATATTCTAATTTTAAAATGTGACAAATTTAATTTAATTTTTGCGCGCTAACATTGTTCTTATCTTTTTCTGCTTCAGGGGATTCAAAATTCCCCAAGATCAACGTCTTTAAGGACGTTTATGTTCAACTCGGGGATGAGTTCACTGAGCAGCTGCATGTAAGTATAGCTGAATTCTTAATTAGTCTCTTACACTTTCAAGCATTATAAAAATTATTTTAATATTAATTGTTGTTAAGATTTCTTGTCTTATTGTCATAGGCGACGATGGTGGAGAGGAGCCAGTCCATTCTTCAGGAGTCCACATCCAAGCTTCCCTAGACACTCTGATCGAGTACGTAGATTCGCCCGAGGATGCGAGGTTTCATATCCTGATAGAGACCTTGCATTAGACCCTTGGTCGAAGGCCGGGGAAGTACTGACGGAGGATGGGGCATGCTCGTCAACGCGACATTAGGGCTTCTTCATCCATGCAGCCACAAGGCCTAACACATCATTGACGCATGAAGTAGCTGACTTGAGGAGTAAGCTCGCCCTTATCGTTGAGGCCCTTAACTGGTTCGGCATCTGTTTCCCACCAAGCGTTGTTGCCCCATCCACTTATGGGCCCCTTCACCGGCAGTATACCCAGCACCCTGACCTATCAACCTCTGAGCCTGTCCAAAAACCCTTCCAAGTAGCCCGACTAACAGCCTAGCCAGCATCCCGCCATTTATGACCAAATAGATTTTTAGTATATTTTTTCGTAGATTTTCTTTTTCATGCTTACTTTTAAAAATTTTGACTTGTGCACATTTCCCTTCGATATTATAAATAAACTATTTTTTTTGTATTGATTATAGTTACAATTTAATTAAATAAATTAAACTATTATTTTGAATAAAATATGGAACTAAAACAAAAAAATAATAATAAAAAAATAAACTCTGGGCGACAAAAGATTTTTTCGCACTAAATTACATGCAACGAAGGCTTTTGTCGCACAAACATATTTACGACAATGATTTAACAATTTAATATGTTAAAAATTAATTCATTGTATTGCACTAATGTTTACTGGACTAAATATTTTCGTCTCGTGATGTTTTTACAAATGATGATGTCTCGTCCTAATTTGTACATCGCAATGAAAAGGGTTTGTACCTTTATTCTCGCTACGAAGCATAATTTCGTTGTGCGACCCTTTTTTGCACGACGAAGTTCAAAGTTTCGTCGCACAATGGCTTTCTTCACGACCTTTGCGCAACGATTTGTGCGTGACAAATAATTGGTCGCTTAAATGTATATGCGACGAAATTTCTCTTTGCACAACCAAATGTCCTTCGTCGTGAAAACTGTTAAATGTAGTAGTGAGGGTAAAAGGGTATCAGTACCATTTAATTTGAATGTTGTTAGTGTAGTGCAATCACATTCAAGTATAATATCCTACCTTTATAGTGTAATATGACGTGAACAACGTAAGGACCATTTGTTATAGTAATATCAACATTCTGATTATTATGTAACTTTGGAGTGTAAATTTGAACGATTATTGGGTGTTGGAAATTATATATTATAATTAATATTATAATTTTTAATTTTTTTATGAATGAAAAATAAGAGTCATGTGTCATAGTTGAATTCAAATTCATGAGTTGTATCTGTTCGTTGGAACTTTAGGCAACAATCATAATATTTCAAAAAGGGTGCCTTGAGTTCTATATAAACTCAAGCATCCCACCTGTCTAATAGAATTAAAAGAATTAAGAGAAGAGTTTTCTCCAATGTCTTAGTAAAAATCCAAGTTGTCTCTTGAGAGTACGGAATATATGAAGTTCGCCAGAGTCTGAAGATTGAAGTGCTTTGACTTCGGATTATAGATTGTTGAATTCTGGGAGACAGATGCCTACTGAACTACAAGCACAAGAGTAGGGGCGAAATTCTGTCTTTAGGACATTGCATTTATGCAAGCCTCAATCTCCAAATTTGTTAGTTTTTCTAACTTTCTCTCTAGTTGTTTATATTAATTTTGTACACATGTGTTGTTGTGAATTTCCTTATGATTATTATTACTGTAATTCTTGTGTTATTTTCATATTTTCTAATATTGCTCCAACAATCTAAAGACGGAATTTAATATATGTTTAAAAAGATTATGGGCTGTAAGACGTATATGCAGTCTATGTAAAACAGTGAAGAGAAAACGAAAAAAAAAAAAATCGTCAAACAAGTTGGAGATCTTCAAATCATTGTACGTGATGATCGTTATGAAAGTATGACCTTTCGTTGTATTCCATGGTAGCGTAAATGAAAAATTGCCACCTTAAGTACAAATGATTGACGGAAGATATCTAATTGTGAGACTTCATATATATTGATGAAGATAAAAGTAAAAAGAGAATGGATATTTTTGGATTTTGATTCATGCCTTTTGGATTGAATGATGTGATTCAAACAAAGAAGGTGTCTCAACAGCCTATTTTGGCGTTCCTGAAAATTTGACACTGCACTCCATAAGAGGTACGTGTAGAATTGTCCATGAATTGTTAATTGACTTGGCATGCATATACACAGGTCACGAGGATCATGCATTATAATCTAGGATTATAAAGTTATGCATTATAATCTAGGATTATAAAGTTATCATTTATGCATTAATCTAGAACAAGTCTGATTCTAGAATACATGCATGTTTCTGTGAAATGCATGTCGATCAGTTATACATAAATGCAGTTTACGGGAAAAGCAAAAGGGAAGGTAAGCATTAGGCTTTACTTGATTCGTGCCTTTTGCATACTATGATTTTAAAAATTTGGCATTTATTACGGCAATAAATCAATAGATTCTGGTAAAGAAAGACTGAGAGACACAAATGAATGTCGTCTGTTTAATACTTGGGTTTCGTATACAATCATGTTTGTAACTCTGATCTGAGGCTTTGCGATTATATGTTTTGACATGGCTGTTCACTCTTTGAATAAAACTGAACATAAATATGCTTTATATATGATAGTTAATAGTGCAGATTAGTATCAATCCGTGGGATAAGGTCCTCTTCAGGGAAGGGACTTCATCTGAATTTGATGCATTTAATTGATATACATGCGTCCAAGAACTTGTGGCAGAAAAGTGAGAAATGGCGAATCAATTTTATATTCAATGGATTTAAAACTGCCAAACGGTTCGGCTATCCATGGAGTTTGACTCATGCAGACACTCGTGTCTGTTGGTGGAAACATACCAGTATGTATAAATAAAACTATACGATCTTTAGAGTTTGGGTCCGTGTTGACAAGGTATGACTGTGTTGTTATGAAGCGATTCCTCTAAGAGAATCAAATTGATGTGCAGTGTACATTAGTTTAGAGAATCCCATTATTTAAAATGGAAGATAGAGTGGCTTCATGATCCAGAAAAATCATGTCTTGAAAGGGTAGATGCAAACCCTTGCATATGATTTGACGAAGCCATGTTTAGGATTGATATGCCATGCTGATGTTTTACAGAACAAAATTCCATGAAAAGGCATTTGGTGGTGGACTGAAAACAAACGTGGCTCTCCACTTAAATGGATGTATCTGTTTGCAAAGTAGTATTGTACTCGTGGTGGCAAGTTCATAAACTTAAATTTTAGTATCAATCAAATGGATTGATTTGCATATGCCATTTGTTTCCAGCCCATTTCAGATTAGGATGAGCATGGCATATGCATAAATACTTGAATTTGTGCAAGAGTATTTGAGAAGCATATAGCTAGTGCTTGCATTTGTCCAGGCCGTTGATCATAAGAAAGATAAAACGCTAGTACAATCGAATGGGTATGAGCGCCTGGAGGTTTTAATGTATTTCCTCTTCACCAAATTGTGTGTTTGGGGTTGTTGAAAAGATGTACCACTTGGCATCATCTAATGAAAGGCACTAGAATGTGGTATAAAAGTTAGACACATACATGTTTGCAAAATTTGGAAGATTAAGTCTTCAAGCAGGTCCTTATTTGAGATACTGGAAGATTAAGTCTTCAAATTATCTTGCAAAATAAGAGACATTGTCTAACTACATGCAGGTTGCAATTCGTCAGAGTTGCAACCTCATAGAAAGTGTACATACACTTGCATGCCGGCCAAAAGAAGTGCCGGCCAAAAGAAGTGCTTTTCTCTTGCAAGTGAGGCCTGAAGTAGAAAACATGATCAATTTAATGATAACATTAAAAGAAACTACAACTATAAAAGAATTGTGGGGGTTGGTTAAAAGTAATTTGCTAATTGAATGACATTTAAGATGTAATCTCTTGTAATGAGTAATTGTTTAAGGTGTAGCAAGGTTAGAGATCTTCTTACAAATACATGTGGGGGAGTTTACCCAAGTGCTTAGTGTTAGCAAATTACTTAGTAATTAAGTCCTAGTATAATTTTGAGGACTTGACATTTCAAACAATGTCAAACAACTACTCTCGTATGAAATATAATTTCATAAGATGGATTGTGCACACCATTAAAAATAGTCAACCTAGTAGTGGATCCAATCATTAAGGGTTAGACTAGAGAGTAAGTTGATCATCAAGGGGAATGAGGCTAAAGCCAACATAACTAATCAATCAACCGAGCGGAAACCTAACTTAGTTGATTGGAGATCCCATGGTCTAAGTTCAATAGGCAAACTGGTTGGGCATGATTCAGAGACGTTAGCACACTATATACCTTATTCCTATGATGGAAGAAGTGTGTTGTCTGCAGACGTTTTAGGTTGTATATTTATACTTAATGACAGTGATATCTTATAAATAAAAGGAATAGAGCAGACTATCAGTGGTCACCTATGTGAGAGTAGAAGTGGGTTGCTTCTATGAGTATGAGATGGCTCAATTCTCTAAAGCTCTCATGAATCCGGGATTTGTTCAGGACCAAAATGAACACAACCGTATGAACCAGAATACATTAGGATTAGTGATGTGTGTTGCTTATTGTCTCGGTTTACTGTTGCGGTGAACTATTCAAGATTCCATATTCACTGCATCACCAAGTAAATCCGATAAGTATTCACTAGGGTAGGTGATGTGAAAATTACTTGACACTCAAATTAAAACCCTATCGACGTAGTATATGAAAGTAGGGATCGTTTTAGGCCGGGGATTAGAAGAGATGCTAATCTACACAAGTTAAACTCTAAAACACTAAACTAGACTCTAGACAACTCAGAACTGACCAAATTGACTCAAAACAGCAAAACTAATTTAAATAGACTCAAAACAGGTACTAGAAAGTGAATTGGATGAATTTTAGACTACTAAGACTCAAAACACTAAAAGGAGACAGATTTGGACGAATTTGACAAAACTAAAACACAAATAAGAACTGAGGGGGTTTTTAGACGAATTTATCAAAACTAAGAAGATTTCAGCAAACAAAGTAAATTAAAGAGAGGTGAAGGTGAATTCAGGGGTGAAAAACTAGTTAGAGGGTTCTTCTTCACATATGAACATATGCATACGAATTGATTTCCAGTTATTCTTTCGATAAACCATGAATGACAATGCTTCGAATTAATTGTATTGCACTAATCAATTCTCAGATTTCCCTAAGTTCATTGAATTGAATGGATAACGCATCACAACCAAATTATTCTTATCAAGTTCCCTAACTATGGAATACGCATGATAGAGACACATATCAAAGATCATTAAGTTCCATGGAAATCATAAACATTGACAAGGCATTCATAACTGTGAACTACATGTTACTTTTGCCTAGGATTTACTTAACATGATTGTGACTAGCAACCTTTACTACTTGTGAATATAAGTTCATAACGATAAGGTGAAATTCCCTTATATCCTAGCAGCAAATTCATGCATGTAAACTAAGTATGCATCCTTAATCAACACATAAGAACAAGTTCTTGATAAAACAGATAAGTAAACCACATCCACAATTTATGAAACAATAATTGGAGGTACTCAATTCATACTAAACATATGTCCATGGCTTTGAATCCACCTCTAACTAAAACGAAATTAGTTCCACATGTTCAACATAATTGAAAAGCAAATTAAATTAAACATGGAAACAGAAACAAGAGAAGAAAGAACTCTAAGAACTCCAATGGTTGCAGGTAGGCAGCGGCACAACCCTTCCTCTCCAATGGAAGCCACGGCAAGGCCTTGTCTTCTCTCCTCTGCGGCTAAGTATGAATTCCTGAAGGTGTGGTGGTGTAGAACGAATTGTGATGTGTATAAGGGGTGGTGAAACCTGTGGCAACCCTCTAAACTTGTATATAAAGGCACCACAAACCCTAGGGTAATCAAATTAGGGCTTGGACTCAGCATAAGCAAAGGATTAGGGCCCTAGGTGCGACAGAATTTGTGAATCCATTAGGAAAAATGATTATGGCCCAATTGATTTCTGAAAAGGTTTGTAGAACCCAAATCCATAAGGAAAAAGGCCTAACAAATCAGAATCCAATAGGGAAATGGATAAGGGATGCACGGCTGAGAGGATAAGGCAAGGAATGCCTTGCAAGGCAAGGAAAAAGCCTTCTAGAAAGGAGGGAGGCGCCAGATTTTTAGGGTTCTAGAAAGAATGTGTTTTTGGGCAGATTTTGGGGTTTCTAGAAGGTTTGGGGTGCCACTTTTATAGGACAAGGGACAGGACTTCTAGAAATTAGGTTTTAAGTCTCCTAAACTGAAATTAAATCTCTTTTGTAGCTGAAAACAAGGTAGGATAAGATTAGGATATGATAAGATAAGGTTTGGATAAGATAAGGTAGTTTGGATAATGTTTTGGATAATTCCCCTTCTTTATAGCTGATTCCTTATCTTCTTTATCCTTGACTTCTTTCCTCCCTCTTTTTAGCTGCTTTCAAGCCTTTGTATCTTCAATTTCGTCCATCAACTTGCCTCCATGCTTGCACTACCCTATCTTGGCCCAAAAATGCTCTAGAATGCTCCAAATTGCTTCTTTTTGCCATCTTGACACTTAAAACCTACAAACACACGAAAATAGCTTAAAATACAAATTTAACTAAGAACTAACAACGTAAATGCATGAAAACAAGCTAACTAAGTCACACAAATATGCTCCTATCAAATTCCCCCACACTTAGCTTTTGCTAGTCCTCAAGCAAAACAAAACAAAACAAACAAACCAAACACCAAACAAACTAAACCTTCCAACTTTCACCTCAGGGATTTCCAACACACATGACATATTCAAGATCATCATAACCATAGATTTTAGTCATCCCCACCCTTTAGTACATACTTAATCATAGTCACCCTTCATTAGCTCACATTTAACCAATTAAAACAATGTTTTGAATGTAGTAACATGCCTTAGAGAATTCACTCAATTCCTCACAAGGTATACACTCTATTTTCACACAGAATTTCTAACTACACTCCCTACACTAGGTATATGTGAGAAGATTGATGTAAACATGAAAACGAACACTCACATACATTTATAGCCAAGAAAGCAATTTCTGGAGTTAAATAAGCATGTTTAGATATGATCTCATGAATGGAATGCTACTACTTAGATGCGAGAACCAGGGACACCATACGCTCATACCAATCCCAAACTCCACATATTGAAACACACAACACTCAAGATTGAAGTATAGGGTTGTAACGGGGCTAGGGGTATTGGCTAACAAAGAAGGGATAAGGATAAACAAATGTTCTTAAAGCAATAGCAAGCAAAGTAATGAATATGACACTTAGAACTCCCTTTTGAAACGCAGCCACGAACTTTGATACATAAAGGGAAGATCACACATACGTAGGGCTGAATTCAACTTTTTGGACCCTTTCTTCAACAACCAACACTCGTGAGCTTTAATCTCACTTATTTTGAACATTTTTCACACTTTTTCACATACTTTTCTTTTCTTTTCTTTTTCTCACGAATTTTTTTCTCTTTTTTTTTTTCTTTTTCTTTCCCACCCGTGCCTCATTGATCCTTGGCACACATGAACGTACAACTTCCCCCACACTTGTTTGCTGCCAAATAACGACCAAAGGGAATTCACTCTAGGTCATGCTTCACTACGCCTTAAGAACAAGGGTAAGGATGGTCCTAATCTAGGCTAGGGAGGGAACATGTGGTTAAACAAAGAAAATGGCTAAACAAGGCTCAACGGGGGTTAATCCTACAAAACTTAATGCACAGGGATAGGCTTTTTGGCACTGGTTCACTACACAACTTCATCTTGTTTATGTGTTATGCTAATCAATTACATGCTTTGAATGAAACGGGTATGAGTTCTAGTATTTGGAACTAAATGATGAAACGCCTTCTAAGTAGCAACCAAGCAAAGAATGATGAGATCATGCAACAACTTTAGAAAACAAGAATGCACAGATTAATACTCTCCAAAGAACGTTTTAAGCTCAAGTATCTCAGGGATGTAGCGTTAGTATGAGATTCTTCCTTCAAGCATGTTATAAAAACTGATTTTTTTCCTTTTTGATTGAACATGAATTCATGAATTATAACCATAATCAAGCATAAACTAGAGAGCAATTCAAACTTCCATCCATATTTATAACTTTCCTCAATAGTCATGTAATTAAAAATCGAATCCTCATCATTGTGTTGGAAGGTACCCTAAGACACAAACGCACAAAAACAACTCTTTTTGTGTTTTTCAAAACAATTTTGTCAAATTTTTATGAAATTTTCGAATTTTTATGTCTAGACACACTAACATGCTTTAAAACACACTAAAAACACTTTAAAACAGTGAAAACAACATTCGAAGTGATAGGTGATAAAAACCCACGAATTTCATACAGAAACATTTTGTTACCCCCCCCACACTTAAATCAAACATTGTCATCAATGTTTCAAACATAAACTCACACAAAAGCAAGCAGAGAACATAACTAACACACATAACAGATATGGCAAAACAAAAGCAATATAGAGAGAGAGTAGAGGAACGCAAATCTGGTTTTGGAGCTAGAATTCCATCATTCTCTGGTTTGAACACATGGGTTGCCTCCCAAGAAGCGCTTACTTTAACGTCTTCCAGCCGGACGGTACCTCCATTTATGCTGCAATAGGGCCAACGACATGGAGGGGTACATCCTCCACAACCTGCTCCTCAAAAGTCTCGTAATAGGGCTTCAACCGATGTCCATTCACTTTAAACTCTTGTTCCGTCTTCAAACTTCGAATTTGGACTGCACCATGAGAAAAAACATTAGTAACAACAAAAGGACCAATCCACTTAGAACGTAACTTACCCGGAAACAATCGAAGGCGAGAATTAAAAAGTAACACTTTCTGCCCCACAGAGAACGTTTTGCCATGAATCATCTTGTCATGGGCAGCCTTTGTTTTCGCCTTGTAAATGTGAGCGTTCTCATAAGCTTCATTCCTTATCTCTTCAAGCTCATTCAATTGAAGCTTCCTATGAATTCCAGCGGCATCAGTGTCCATATTGAATGTCTTAACAGCCCAATGTGCCCGATGCTCTAACTCAACGGGAAGGTGACATGGTTTCCCATAAATGAGCCGAAATGGGGACATCCCTATTGGTGTTTTGTAGGCGGTACAATACGCCCACAATGCATCATTCAAACGCAAGCTCCAATCCTTCCGAGTTGGTCCAACTGTCTTCTCCAAAATCTGCTTGATTTCCCTATTAGAAACCTCGGCTTGCCCACTTGTTTGAGGATGATAAGGTGTTGAAACCTTATGCGTGACATTGTACTTCTTGAGCAGCGCCTCAATGGTTCGATTGCAAAAATGGGAACCTCCATCACTGATTAGTACTCTTGGCATTCCAAACCTTGCAAATATGTTAGTTTTAATGAAATCTGCAACCACTTTAGAATCATTAGTACGGGTGGCTTTTGCTTCCACCCATTTCGACACATAATCCACAGCAAGCAAAATATAAAGGAAACCATGTGAAGAAGGAAAAGGCCCCATGAAATCAATACCCCAAACATCAAAGATTTCGACAGAATATATAGGATGCTGCGGCATTTGGTTTCTTGCACTTATATTACCCGTTCTTTGACAACGATCACAAGTCATACAAAAAGTTCTAGCATCTCTAAAGATAATAGGCCAATAAAATCCACATTCTAAAACTTTATGTGCTGTTCTTTGAGTACCAAAGTGACCTCCATATGCATAAGTGTGACAGAAAGTTAAAATTGAATTAAACTCAGAATCATGCACACACCTACGAAGAATCTGATCAGGGCAATATTTCCACAAGTATGGGTCATCCCAAACATAAAAACGTGCATCCTTTTGAAGTTTATCACGTTGGTTCTTGTTTAGCTCTCTTGGAATGTGTTTAGACACCAAATAATTCACTACATCAGCATACCATGGCTCACTTACCTTGATGGACAGCAGCTGCTCATCTGGGAATGTCTTTTGGATAGGCACGGCATCCTCCTCATGCACCATACGGCTCAAGTGATCAGCCACCACGTTTTCACTCCCTTTCTTATCCCGGATTTCAATATCGAACTCTTGGAGAAGAAGCATCCAGCGAATGAGTCTTGGTTTGGCCTCTTTCTTGGTGAACAAATACTTCAAAGCTGCATGGTCAGTGTAAATAATAACTTTAGTACCAAGTAAATAAGAACGAAACTTATCTAAAGCAAACACAACAGCAAGAAGTTCTTTTTCAGTGGTGGAGTAGTTCAATTGCGCATCATTCAAGGTCCGGGATGCATAATAGATGACATGGGGTTTCTTGTCCTTTCTTTGTCCCAAGACAGCTCCTAATGCATAATCTGAAGCATCACACATAAGCTCGAAAGGAAGGCTCCAATTTGGTGGAACTATAATAGGGGCCGAAGTTAGCATCTCTTTGAGGTGTTTGAACGCCTTCTCACATTCCTCATCAAACACAAAAGCCACATCTTTCTGGAGGAGACGGCAAAGCGGGTTGGAAATCTTTGAAAAATCCTTGATGAATCGCCTATAGAATCCTGCATGTCCTAAAAAAGAACGAACCTCTCTAACCAAAGTATGAGAGGGTAAGTAACGCACAAGATCTATTTTCGATTTATCAACCTCAATTCCCCTTTCTGAAATGATATGACCTAAAACTATGCCTTGTTTGACCATAAAGTGACATTTTTCCCAATTCAAAACAAGGTTAGTTTCAATGCAACATTCTAGAATCAAAGTGACATTATCTAAGCACCCATCAAACGAATCACCAAAAACACTAAAATCCTCCATGAATACCTCAATAATCTTCTCTACAAAATTTGAAAAAAATACTTACCATGCATCTTTGAAAGGTGGCAGGTGCATTGCACAAACCGAATGGCATGCGACGATAGGCAAAGGTACCAAAGGGGCACGTGAAAGTGGTCTTTTCTTGGTCATCCGGAGCTATAACAATCTGATTATATCCAAAATAACCATCAAGAAAACAATAAAAATAATGACCGGCTAACTTTTCAAGCATTTGATCAATGAACGGCAAAGGGAAGTGGTCATTCCTCGTGGTGGCGTTTAGCTTCTTATAATCAATGCATACTCTCCAACCTGTTTAGACACATGTGGGCACAAGTTCATTTTCTGCATTCTTCACCACAGTGACCCCAGATTTCTTTGGAACACATTGAATTGGTGAAACCCAGCGGCTATCCGAGATTGGATAAATCACTCCACAATCAAGAAGCTTGATAATCTCCTTCTTCACAACTTCCATCATTAGAGGGTTGAGTCGGCGTTGAGCTTCTCTAGTCGGTTTAGCCCCCTCCTCTAGAAGTATACGATGCATGCATGTTGTCGGGTTAATTCCCTTGATGTCGGCCAAGGTCCATCCGATGGCTGTTTTATGCTCTTTCAACACTCGAATCAACTTTTCCTCCTCCATTGCCGTGAGTGATGAAGAGACAATGACGGGCAACGTCTCGTTATCTCCCAAAAAGATGTACTTCAAATGATCCGGCAATGGTTTAAGCTCAAGTACGGATGCCTGAATCACTGAGGGTAACAACTTATTAGTAGAAATGGGAATTGAAATTGGTTTTGAAGGCTTACCACGGTGCTGAGGTAGTGACTCAAGGGCAGCAACCATCTCAGCCTCTTCTTCACTTCTAGGCACGGCAATATCGGGTTTTTGCCCAATTCCTTGTGCAATTGTTGTTTCAAGGGGATCCTTCTCCAAGGAATCAAGATAATCTTGCGCCAAATCATCGAATATATCAATAGAAAAACAAGAATGATCTTCTTTAGGAAATTTGGTAGTTTCAGAAAGATTGAAATCAATAACTTCCCTATCAAATTCCATTGTTAAAGTCCCTTTGAACACATCGATCTTGGTGCGGGCTGTTTTCATGAAAGGTCTCCCAAGGAGGATCGGCAATGGGGTAAAATGGGGTGAATCCTCCATGTCAAGCACGTAAAAGTTCGCTGGAATGATCAAATTGCCAACCTGCACCAAAACATCTTCCAAAACTCCTTTTGGATATGCATTAGAACGATCGGCTAATTGAATTATAACACCATCGTTTTTAAGCTCGCCTAAGTTCATAGATGCATAAATAGAGTATGGCATGACATTAATTGAAGCGCCTAAGTCTAACATGGCATGTTCAAACTTAGTGTTTCCAATAACGCAAAGAATTGTAAAACTACCCGGATCTTTGCACTTAGGGGGTAATTTCCTTTGCAACACCGCAGAAACATTCTCACTTACTTGAACCACTTCTTTGTTAGAAATCCTTCTCCTTGTTGTACAAAGCTCTTTCAAAAACTTAGCATACCTTAGGACTTGCTTTATTGCATCAATGAGTGGGATATTGACTTGAACTTTCCGGAATGTCTCTAGAATGTCCTTTTCAGCATCTTTTTTCTCTGATTGCCTAAACCTGCCAGGAAAGGGCACAATCAGTGGAGTAGAACTAGAAGAATTCGAATTGGAACCTACCTTGATGGTTGGGGACGGTTTAGAAGTGGGAAGTGGCTACGGCAAGGGTTGTGCATCCCTTGCCGTGAGTTTGGCTGGTTCTTCCTCCTCCATTTGCAGCTTCTTGTCCTCTTCTTGACTTGATTTAGATGGTTTTGGATCAGTTCCAACCTGCTTACCACTTCTCAACATGATTGCTTTGGCGGTTTCAAATCCTCTTTTAGGATTAACAACGGTTAAACTAGGCAATCTGCCTTGTTCTCTGAATTGGCCCATGAATTCAGCCATTTGCCCCATTTGTTTCTTCAATTCGTCCACCTCTTTAGCTTGATTTTTTATGCTTTGCACTTCCTGCGTCAAAGAGGTTAGTACTTGAAGAATTTTATCATTATCTAATGATGAACCTGAATTGGTTTGGGCCAAAATTGGTTGAGGTTGTGTGGCTGCATATGGCCTTGGAAACATCCCAGGGGGCTGTCTAAATCCGCTTTCTTGCTGTGCTTGTTGAGAGTCCCTCAACTTAAAGTTTGGATGATCTCTCCATCCCGGATTGTATGTATTTGAGTATGGGTCATTTCTTTGTTGGTTTTGGCCTTGAAATCCCACGGCATGGGCAGTTTCCCACCCCTCATTCTCAATCAACTGAGGGCATTGATCGTTGAGATGTCCCTGCATAGAACACACTCCACAAACTGCTGCACCTTGCACTTTGGTTCCATCAACAACCTGTGACAAAAGAAGAGTGAGATTAGCCATTTGAGATTGCAATTCTGAAATTGCACTTACCTCATTCACGTGTTGCCGTGGCCCTTCTCTCTGTCCAACTCCTTCATATTGTTGCGCATTCAAGGCTCGATTTTCAATTAGAGTCTTGGCAGCCACTGGAGTTTTGTCAACCAAAGCTCCTCCCGCTGAAGCATCGAGCATTTGTCTCTCAATTGGAAGAAGTCCTTCATAGAAATATTGAAGGAGAAGCTCTTCTTTCATTTAGTGTTGTGGACAAGAAGCAACAAGTGCCTTGAAACGCTCATAATAAGCTGGAAACGATTCTTCTTGGTTTTGTTGAATGCCACTAATCCTTTTCCTCAAGAGAATGACTCTTGAAGTTGGGAAAAATTTCTCTAAGAATGCGCGCTTCATGCTTTCCCAAGAAGTAACGGTTCCAGGTGCTAGTTCGTAGAGCCAATCCTTAGCCTTTTCCAAAAGAGAGAATGGAAAGGCTTTCATCTTCAATATACTTCCATCGACATTGACATGGGTCATGCTTGAACAAACCACTTCAAATTCCTTCAAGTGCTTGTTTGGATCTTCCATGGACAACCCGTGGAATTTGGGAATGTGGTGCAACAAGCTAGACTTCAATTCAAATTCATCAGTTTTGCCCTCGGCTGCCCTAGGATATTGAATGCATAGAGGGGTTGCATTGTTCAATCCCGAGGCTGAAAGTTCTTTGATCGTTCGATTATCTGCAGCCATGGCTTGCACCTCTTCCGAATCCTCTTCAATTTCAACTTCAGATTCAAAATTAGAACTCGAACTAAGTAGATCAGGTTCTGGGTACTTCCTCTTCCTTCTCAAATCTTGCTCAAAATCGTCGTTAAAATCCAAGATATGTGCGTGAACGGGTTGAGAACTTCGAGTCATACACTAGTACCTACAACAAAGAAAACGAAACAACTCAGAAAACAAAGCAAAACAAAAATAAAAATAAACTAAGATACACGGCAAAAAATAGGGAGATTAGCAAGTTTGCTAATCCCCGGCAACGGCGCCAAAATTTGATGTGAAAATTACTTGAAACTCAAATTAAAACCCTATCGACGTAGTATATGAAAGTAGGGATCGTTTTAGGCCTGAGATTAGAAGGGATGCTAATCTACACAAGTTAAACTCTAAAACACTAAACTAGACTCTAGACAACTCAGAACTGACCAAATTGACTCAAAACAGAAAAACTAATTTAAATAGACTCAAAACAGGTACTAGAAAGTGAATTGGATGAATTTTAGACTACTAATACTCAAAACACTAAAAGGAGACAGATTTGGATGAATTTGACAAAACTAAAACACAAATAAGAACTGAGGGGGTTTTTGGACGAATTTATCAAAACTAAGAAGATTTCAACAAACAAAGTAAATTAAAGAGAGGTGAAGGTGAATTCAGGGGTGAAAAACTAGTTAGAGGGTTCTTCTCCACACATGAACATATGCATACGAATTGATTTCCAGTTATTCTTTCGATAAACCATGAATGACAATGCTTCGAATTAATTGTATTGCACTAATCAATTCTCAGATTTCCTTAAGTTCATTGAATTGAATGAATAACGCATCACAACCAAATTATTCTTATCAAGTTCCCTAACTATGGAATACGCATGATAGAGACACATATCAAAGATCATTAAGTTCCATGGAAATCATAAACATTGACAAGGCATTCATAACTATGAACTGCATGTTACTTTTGCCTAGGATTTACTTAACATGATTGTGACTAGCAACCGTTACTACTTGTGAATATAAGTTCATAACGATTAGGTGAAATTCCCTTATATCCTAGCATCAAATTCATCCATGAAAACGAAGTATGAATCCTTAATCAACACACAAGAACAAGTTCTTGATAAAACCAGATAAGTAAACCACATCCACAATTTATGAAACAATAATTGGAGGTAATCAATTCAACAATAATTGGAGGTAATCAATTCATACTAAACATATGTCCATGGCTTTGAATCCACCTCTAACTAAAACGAAATTAGTTCCACATGTTCAACATAATTGAAAAGCAAATTAAATTAAACATGGAAACAGAAACAAGAAAAGAAAGAACTCTAAGAACTCCAATGGTTGCAGGTAGGCTGCGGCACAACCCTTCCTCTCCAACGGAAGCCACGGCAAGGCCTTGTCTTCTCTCCTCTGCGGCAAAGTATGAATTCCTGAAGGTGTGGTGGTGTAGAACGAATTGTGATGTGTATAGGGGGTGGTGAAACCTGCGGCAACCCTCTAAACTTGTATATATAGGCATCACAAACCCTAGGGTAATCAGATTAGGGCTTGGACTCAGCATAAGCAAAGGATTAGGGCCCTAGGTGCGGCAGAATTTGTGAATCCATTAGGAACAAGGATTATGGCCCAATTGATTTCTGAAAAGGATTTGTATAACCCAAATCCACAAGGAAAAAGGCCTAACAAATCAGAATCCAAGAGGGAAAGGGATAAGGGATGCACGGCTGAGAGGATAAGGCAAGGAATGCCTTGCAAGGCAAGGAAAAAGCCTTCTAGAAAGGAGGGAGGCGCCAGATTTTTAGGATTCTAGAAAGAATGTGTTTTCGGGCAGATTTTGGGGTTTCTAGAAGGTTTGGGGCGCCACTTTTATAAGACAAGGGACAGGACTTCTAGAAATCAGGTTTTAAGTCTCCTAAACTGAAATTAAATCTCTTTCGTAGCTGAAAACAAGGTAGGATAAGATTAGGATAGGATAAGATAAGGTTTGGATAAGATAAGGTAGTTTGGATAATGTTTTGGATAATTCCCCTTCTTTATAGCTGATTCCTTATCTTCTTTATCCTTGACTTCTTACCTCCCTTTTTTTAGCTGCTTTCAAGCCTTTGTATCTTCAATTTCGTCCATCAACTTGCCTCCATGCTTGCACTACCCAATCTTGGCCCAAAAATGCTCTAGAATGCTCCAAATTGCTTCTTTTTGCTATCTTGACACTTAAAACCTACAAACACACAAAAATAGCTTAGAATACAAATTTAACTAAGAATTAACAACGTAAATGCATGAAAACAAGCTAACTAAGTCGCACAAATATGCTCCTATCAATAGGTTCAAGTCCAAAAGACCCATCTCCTGATGCATCTCTTGTCCGCATGTACTGTCAAATTCTTCCTAATTTTTCATGCATGTAGGGGATTGTTGGAAATTATATATTATAATATTTATTTTTTTTATGAATGAAAAATAAGAGTCATGTGTCATAGTTAGTTGAATTCAAATTCATGAGTTGTATCTATTCGTTGGAACTTTAGGCAACAGTCATAATGTTTCAAAAAGAGTGCCTTGAGTTCTATATAAACTCAAGTATCCCACCTGTCTAATAGAATTAAAAGAATTAAGAGAAGAGTTTTCTCCAATGTCTTAGTAAAAATTCGAGTAGTCTCTTAAGAGTACAGAATATATGAAGTTCGCCAGAATCCAAATATTGAAGTGGTTTGACTTCGGATTATAGATTGTTGAATTCTAGGAGACAAATGCCTACCGATCTACAAGCACAAGAATAGGGACGAAATTTTGTCTTTAGGAAATTGCATTTATACAAGCCTCAATCTCCAAATTTGTTAGTTTTTCTAACTTTCTCTCTAGTTGTTTATATTAATTTTGTACACATGTGATGTTGTGAATTTCCTTATGATTATTATTATTTTAATTCTTATGTTATTTTCATATTTTCTAATATTGCTCCAACATTGGGTAATCTTACCTTTATTGTAAATTTCAATTATTGCATATGCACCTCACACGTTACTACGACGGTTTATATTTAGATACGTAAGTCCAACCATGATATGCTGGTTAATATATATGTATTATGTATGTTACCTACCACATCATTTGATCATATTAGTATTATCAATTTCAGCACTATTTTTTTTCTCTCCGGTCCATTTCATCATTGATATTCAACGCCAACTTGTCAATATTACATTTGAGAATAGTTTCAAATTTGAGAGAGAGAGAGAGAGAGAGAGAGCGAGAGAGAGAGAGAGGCAAAGAACAGATCTAATCACGAGTGCTTTAATGTTTCTCTTGGATGTTTTTGCCATGGTAGAGCCGTAGAGGTAGGGGTCGACACACGAGTACAAAATCTAATAAACCAAAACGTTACCGTATTTTGCTCGCTGTGAACCACAGATATGAAAAAGATGCAAGTGATACCAATCAAACAATTGAACAAAAAAATAAAAATCTAGAGTGCTTCAATGTTTCTCTTGGATGTTTTTGCCATGGTAGAGCCGTAGAGGTAGGGGTCGACACACGAGTACAAAATCTAATAAAACAAAATGTTACCGTATTTTGCTCGCTGTGAACCACAGATATGAAAAGGATGCAAGCGATACCAATCACCCAATTGAACAAAAAAAAAATTAATCTAACTTCAGCCCCACGCATTGACCCATGGACGGAGCCAATGAAGGCTCACTGGGGGTAGATGCCCCCACTCAAGTAATTCATTTGTTTAGTTGCAGATTACAATTATATAATATACACGGGTTATCTTTGAAGAAAATATATGTATCTAATATCCAACATACATTCAATCTACTTATACTCCATATCAAATATTATATGAGCTATAGTGCTTTTGTTCTGTCATTCAAATTGGAAAAACCCTCTCCCGTCTATCATGTACTTATATTTTTCTCATCACTTTGCCACTTTCCACTACTATATTGAATTTTTTGTAGCATTGGAATTGTGATACATCATCATTTGAAACCATCGTTAATATCATATTGCGTATAATCATACTATAATAAGGTTTTCTTAGTTGTTTTCGGTTGCCCCCACTACAAGAAATTTCTGGCTTCGTCCCTGCATTGACCCTAGCACAATTTCAGCCATTATCCTAACAATGAGACGTGTTATTGTCAGTCCTCGATTTCTAGTTCATGATGCATAACCCTCACATTACATCAACAGTCAGAAATCACTATGCAAACGAATACGAATGGCTGAATTTCGTAACATTCCTCTTAACAATTATTTGATCATTTCATATAAGGAGACTTTGGATGCAGTGCCTAGTTATCAATATTTATTGACTGAAACATTGTTGTTTTCAGTTATTGATCGAAGTCTCTAACTCACAAACTCACAAATTGATTCTCACCAAATTGCCACACAAAAGAGCCACACAAAATACACTAACCCTAAGGTCCTATTTATAGTGCATAGAACTTAGGTTACAATAAGAATCCTAATAGAAAGTAAATCCAAATCCTAATAAAATAGGTAATTAACAAAATCTCTCCACCAAGAAAACCAACTAAGAAGTCAAAATCCAAACCCAAATAGGACACCAAAACCAAATAGGTAACACAAACCTAATTCTTTGCATCATCTTAATTTTGAGCCGTAAAACCCAACAATCTCCACCTTGGCGAGAAATTAACAAACTTCCAAATCAAATACAAACTTCAAATTTGGGATACCAAAATACAACCGCAAACGTGCACCAAATTCTTTCGAAACTGATCTCCACCTAGACTCAAAAAATCCAAAATCTTCAAACTTGAAATTTCCTCCAACGCCTTCTCGAACAAATTCCATTACGGAAACTAACAAATACGAAACAAAATCCAAGCAAAAGCTTGAACATACGAACAAAAAGTACGAATTGCACTTCACCCAAAGAGCTTGAGTACCAAGCTCCACCTCCTCACATAACCTTTAGAGGAGTTCAGAACAACGATCTTCTGCAATGTTTGCATCAACACTAGCAAAAGACTTATCAAATGGCTTCTTTTTGCCCTCGAGTTTAGGGCAATCTACTTTCCAATGACCTTCCTTATAACAATAGCTACACGTGTTCTTTCCAAGTTTGCTCCTTTCCTTATTCCTTCCTTGAACTACCAAAGCTCCATCTTGTGTGTCAGACACTTTATTCTTTAGCTCTTTAGAATTCAAAGCGACTTTAACATCTTCCAAACTAAGACTTTTCTCTACCAAATAGCATGGTATCGACAAAGTGTTCATACGAAGGAGATAAAGAACACAACAAAGTTATCGCATAATCCTCATCACTAATTTGGTCATCCACACTTTTCAAATCCATCATAAGTTTATTGAATTCATCAACATGCTTATGAATTGACGTACCTTCATCCATATGAAGAGTATGCAAACTTTTCTTCAAATACAACCATTTAGCAAGGGATTTGGTCATATACAAGCTCTCTAATTTTAGCCACCACTCCGGTGCAGATTTGATGTTACCAACTTCAGGCAAGACTTCATTCGATAAAGTCAGCAGGATTGCTCCAAGTGCCCGCTCCATAACGTCTTCTTTTTCTTCATCAGTCCACGAATTCGGCAAAGCCTTCACACCCTTTAGCGTTTTGAAAAGCCCTTGCTGAACTAACAAAGCCCGCATCTTCAATTGCCAAATACCAAAGTCATTGTTGTCGAACTTTTCAATATCAACTTTCACTGATGACACAGAAGGCTTCATGGTGACTGCCAAGCAAAGCCCAAGCCGAAACCTGGGCTCTGATACCCCTTCTTGTACTTTTATGCGCAAACGGAAGCGAATTCTAACAAAGTACCAATATCAACGTCGTAGGTGACAACTAAAACAAACAATCTCAAACTAACAAAAGAGATTTATGTGGTTCGGCGTAAAGCCTACATCCACGAGCAAAGCACGACGAGGAATTTCACTAAACAAACGGAGATTACAAAAGAGTGTTTAAACTCTCACAACCCAAATCCCACAAATTACAAACCCTAAACCAAACGAGTAGAGAACCCAAAACTAATGGAAAAGATTCCCCCATATTGCTCTCTAACTCACAAACTCACAAATTGACTCTCACCAAATTGCCACACAAAAGAACCACACAAAATACACTAACCCTAAGGTCCTATTTATAGTGCATAGGGCTTAGGTTACAATAAGAATCCTAATAGGAAGTAAATCCAAATCCTAATCAAATAGATAACAAAATCTCTCCACCAACGAA